>JALGBA010000306.1:0-621347 GCA_023970755.1 Azemiops feae | reverse complement strand
AATCCAAAGCAAACCATTCAATATCACAGTAGTCCAAGTCTATGCCCCAACCACTGGTGCTGAAGAGGATGAAATTGACCAGTTCTATGAAGCCCTACAGCACCTTATAGAATCAACACCAAAAAATGGTGTCCTTTTCATCATGGGGGATTGGAATGCTAAAATATGAAGCCAAAAGATAACTGGAATAACAGGCAAGTTTGGCCTTGGAGTACAAAATAAAGCAGGGCACAGGCTGATAGAATTTTGTCAAGAGAATACGATGGTCATAGCAAACACTCTTTTTCAACAACCCAAGAGACGGTTCTACACATGGACATCAACAGACGGTCAACACAGAAATCAGATTGACCATGTGCTCTGCAGCCAAAGATGGAGAAGCTCTATACAGTCAGTAAAAACAAGACCAGGAGCTGACTGTGGCTCAGATCATGAGCTTCTCGTTGCAAAATTTAGGCTTAAATTGAAGAAAGTAGGGAAAAACACTAGGCCACTCAGGTATGAACTAAATCATATCCCTGATGAATATACAGTAGAGGTGACAAATAGTTTTAAGGAATTAGATCTGATAGACAGAGTGCCTGAAGAACTATGGATGGAGGTTCGCAACATTGTACAAGAGGTAGCAACTAAAACTATCCCAAAGAAAAAGAAATGCAAGAAAGCAAAATGGCTGTCTGAGGAAGCTTTGCAAATAGCTGAGGAAAGAAGGGAAGCGAAAGGCAAGGGAGAAAGAGAAAGATACACTTAACTGAATGCAGAATTCCAGAGAATAGCTAGAAGAGATAAGAATGCCCTCTTAAATGAACAGTGCAAAGAAATAAAAGAAAACAATAGAATAGGGAGAACCAGAGATCTCTTCAAGAAAATTGGAGATATGAAGGGAACGTTTCATGCAAAGATGGGCATAATAAAGGACCAAAATGGCAGGGACCTAACAGAGGCAGAAGAGATTAAGAAGAGGTGGCAAAATTACACAGAAGAACTATACAAGAATGAGCTTAGCGTCCCTGATAACCACGATGGGGTGGTCACTGACCTCGAGCCAGACATCCTAGAATGTGAAGTGAAATGGGCCTTAGGAAAGCTGAGCAACAACAAAGCTAGTGGAGGTGACAGATGAGCTATTCAAAATCTTAAAAGACAATGCAGTAAAAGTGCTACACTCAATTTGCCAGCAAATTTGGAAAACTCAACAGTGGCCACAGGATTGGAAAAGTTCAGTTTACATTCCAATTCCAAAGAAAGGCAATGCCAAAGAATGTTCAAACTATCGCACCATTGCACTCATTTCACATGCAAGTAAAGTTATGCTTAAAATCCTACAAGCTAGACTCCAGCAGTATGTGGATCAAGAACTTCCAGAAGTACAGGCAGGATTTTGAAGAGGCAGAGGAACTAGAGATCAAATTGCCAACATATGCTGGATCATGGAGAAAACTAGGGAGTTCCAGAAAAACATTTACTTCTGCTTCATTGACTATGCTAAAGCCTTTGATTGTGTGGATCACAACAAATTGTGGCAAGTTCTTAAAGAGATGGGAGTACCAGACCATCTTATTTGTCTCGTGAGAAACCTATATGTGGGTCAAGAAGCAACAGTGAGAACTGGACACGGAACCACTGATTGGTTCAAAATTGGGAAAGGATTTAACTATTTAACTTATATGCAGAGTACATCATGAGAAAGGCAGGGCTAGATGAATCAAAAGTTGGAATTAAGATTGCCGGGAGAAATATCAACAACCTAAGATATGCAGATGATATCACTTTAATGGCAGAAAGTGAAGAGGAACTAAAGAGCCTCTTGACGCGGGTGAAGAAGGAGAGTGCAAAAGTTGGCTTGAAACTCAACATTAAGAAAATCAAGATCGGCTTCCAGTTCCTGATCGCAGCGCTAGCGGACGTGCAGAGAGACTTCTGTCCCTGCCGTCCGGTTTTTCTTCTTCGGGAGACCCTGGAAAGGGTCGAAAGTCACCCTGGAGGGGCAACCACCATTGGGGAGGACCCTCGCTAGATCATGGAGGGGCGGCAGCCTCTCTGTTTGATCTGAGGCAGCTCCTCAGGACCGAAGAAGAAAAGAGCGGCCATTAACATGGCCGCTCATTAAGTCGCACCAGCCGAAAGCCCAAGCACCACCAAGCACGATGAAGCAACTGGAGGAGTTGGGTGAGACTTTATTTTAACTTTTCTCTTTCCCAACTATTTTCCTGTAAAAACCCTTGGAAATACTCTCTTCCCCCAGCTTAATTCTGCGGCTTTTGCCTCCCCCGGGAATATAAAGCTAAGAAAAAAAGAAAAAAAAGAGGACAACAAGACTAAATGACCACATACCTGGATTTGTAATCTCTGGATACCTTGGCTCCCTAAAAGTTCTGCATTTCTACAAAAACTTATTGTTTTATTTCTTTGCTAAGCTGGAAAAAAAAGGGAATATTTCTCTTTTCCTTCTCTGAACTGGATAAAAGCTCTACTCTGTATGTTACTGGGGACATCTTGTGGCGAAATTTGGCACAGCAAGTGAAAAAAAATTTTTTCTGACTGGGAGACTTCTGAGACTAAAATTTGTCCTTGACATTAACAAAAAGATAAGAACTTGAAACAGCTGGGTGGTGAAAATAACTCTTTATAATGGAGGTGCACAGTTATTGACTTTTATTAAAAATAGCCCCCACTAAAGGACTATTTGTAAACATTACAAAAATGGAGGAACACCACCCACAGCTTAATTTCAAACTTATACTTGAAAAAATCTTAGAGACTACTGAGCTAACGAATTCTAGAATGAAAGATATAGGTGCCACATTAAAGCTACAAAACGCAGCTTTAACTTCAATAGCTAAATCTACAACCCAAAAAGCAACAGAACAAGAAGGAATTAATAACAAAGTGGATTTTAAACAACGTCAGCTACAATTTACTCAGAACTCCGACACCCAAACTTTGACTTCATTTAAAGACTCTACAACTACAACAGCAACAGAAACTGAAGAAAGCAATACTAAGACGGAACTTTCGGAGGACTTACATACACAATATACTGAGAATCTAGACAATCCAGATGACCCAAAAACAACTACAACACTGAACATGACTTTTCATCTGAACCAGCTGAAACCAGAAGAAGACCAGCCTGAACGCATGACAAATATGGAGATTTAAACCATTTGGCCAACAATTTAACGATTGTGAAGGGACTAGCTTTCTTGATAGGCTGATAATTGGATGGTTTCCCTTGATTCAAATGATATATGAAGGAATGAAGGGAGATCCACCCGAGGATCCAAAAGCTCTTTTATGGAAGCCGGTTTGGCACAAAAGGAAGGCCAGAGTTAGACTTAAAAAATGGTTTTCTTTATGTGACATTTAATGGAAGAGCTTCAAATTCCACGTAATGAGATAAGGAGATTTTAAAAGACATTATTTGATTTAATATTCAGGATTTATATCTATAATGGAAACAAATTAGTTACTAAAATAAGAGTTTTGAATTATAAAATAGAAGATGGATTTAGAGGATAAAGGTTATTTTATGAGTAAGCAATGATATTAGAATGAGAAATAGAATATGATTGTGAAATAAACTAAGAACTTATTTGAATAAATAATAAGTGTATTTTAGACATGATAATTATTTTGTAATGAACTAAGGGAACCGTGGGTTATCCGAAATTTAAATACTATGGACATTAAGCCAACTGGAATATTGTAATTGAAATCAGATAAAAGTTAAAAACAGGATCTGGAGACATATAAGTTAAAAGTTGTTGATAAATGTTTTAAATGATTGAGTTATAACTAGCAATCTATTAATTTGAATTTGGTATAATAACTAAGGGAAACAGAGAGGAAATTTTTGATGATGTAAACTGATATATGTATGGATAAGTGTGTTATTGGACTATGTATTACCCAACCACCATGTTGCTTCCTTAATACCCGAAGCTTTGTAAAAATGGAAAATTAATAAATTTTATCAATTTATGTTTAAAAAAGAAAAAGAAAATCAAGATCATGGCATCCGGCCCTCTCAATTCCTGGCAAATAGATGGGGAAGAAATGGAGGTAGTGACAGATTTTATCTTCCTGGGCTCCAAGATCACCACAGATGGGGACTGCAGCCAAGAAATTAAAAGACACTTGCTCCTGGGGAAGAAAGCTATGGCAAACTTAGACAGCATACTAAAAAGCAGAGACATCACCCTGCCAACAAAAGTGCGTATAGTCAAGGCCATGGTTTTCCCAGTTGCAATGTATGGCTGTGAAAGCTGGACCATAAGAAAGGCTGAGCGCAAAAGAATTGAGGCCTTTGAACTATGGTGCTGGAGAAGACTCCTGCGAGTCCCCTGGACTGCAAGGCGATCAAACCAGTCAGTCCTAGAGGAGATCAACCCTGACTGCTCTTTAGAAGGCCAGATCCTGAAGGTGAAACTCTAGTACTTTGGCCACCTAATGAGAAGGAAGGACTCACTGGAGAAGAGCCTAATGCTGGGAAAGATTGAGGGCAATAGAAGAAGGGGATGACAGAGAATGAGGTTGTGAGCTTAAATGGACTCCAGAGGACAGGAAGGCCTGGAGGAACATTGTCCATGGGGTCGCGATGGGTCAGACACGACTTCGCAACTAACAACAACAACAAGTGATTACAGAAATCTAATGGATAAGTTCACTCTATCCCCAATACAGAAAGGTTTGGGTTCTATTCTTTTCTTATCGGCTTGAGCTTTATGGCTTCATCTAGAGCCTTCCTGACTACTAGCCAGGTGTTTTGCAACTGATTCATCCACTCCTTAAGGAAAGGGATGGTGGATTCAATGGTTGGTAGTTCAGGCATTGGTTTGAACACCTGCCCAATGGCTACTTGAAAGGGTATATCCTGTGGTGGAGTGGACAGCATTATTATGTGCCACTTCAGCAAAAGGCAAGAGGTCAGTCCAATTGTCTTGCTGGTAGTTAATGAAGCATCTGAGGTACTGCTTCAGAACTGCATTCATTCATTCTGTCCCCCCATTCGTTTGAGGATGATGACTAGAACTCAAGCCTTGTTCGTACCCAAAAGGTCCAAAAAGGCCCTCCAGAACTTTAAGGTAAACTCGACACCCCTATCTGCAATTATGCACTGAGGGGCTCCATGTGTTGGAGGAACATTTTAGCTAGGGTCTAGGCAGTTGGGATCTTCTGGCATGGAATGAAGTGGACCTGCTTTGAGAACAGATCAGTCACCCCAAATAACTGTATTTCCTGCACTCTTCGGCAGTTCCACAATAAAGTCCATAGAGACCTCTGTCCAGGGTGCTGAAGGGCTTGCTACTGGCTGCAAAAGGCTTGATGTTTTTCCTTGCCTTCGTTTTGCCACCGCACAAGTAGGGCAGCTGGCTACATAGCTTTCAATGTCTTTTTTCAGCAATGGCCACAAAACTGTCTTATTAGGTATAGTGTTTTTAGAAATCCAAAATGTCCTGCAAGTTTTGAATCGTGGGAGACTTGCATGTAGGTAAAAACATGGGCAAGGAAGAACCCCAGCTGTTGGGGATCCCCATCAAATTTCACTCCTAAAGGGACCAGTTTGGGTTCCTCTGTGGGGGCTCTCTCTCAGGGTGCTGGTGGAGCATTTGTCCCACTGGGAGCAGCTCGCTGCAATGCTGGTGGGGTGGTCGCTGCTGTTTCTGTGGAGCCAGTCGCCTCCCCACCCATGGCCTCTGTCATCACAGACTCACTCCCACTGCATTCAGCTTCTTTGAGGTGCTCCCCACTCCTACTCTTGTGCTGCCTGGACTTCGTCTTGAGGTCCTGAAAGGCTTCCACCATGTATTGCACAGCTCGCTTCAGAATCTGGTCTCCTTCGGTTTTCTCATCATCATCATCATAGAGAAGCTCCATCTTTCGCTTCCAGCCCTGTTTCCAGCTGCCTAGGGTTACTCACTGGGCTTTTCTGTCCCATTCCTCTCTCTTTCCTACCCTGACTGACCATCTCAGCTTCTCAGAGTTCCTCCATCCATCCAGAGGAGCTTTCTTCTGTGTGATCCTTGGTGACGGATTCTCCCCAGCATTCACCCTCATCCTGTTTGCTTCCATGGAGGGACATAGTATGCATGGTCCCCACAGTATGGCAGTTGACGCTCCAAGTTGACCTTTTTGCAGATCTTACTTATGTAAGGTCCTGACACAGCTAATCGTTCCAAGAAAGCAGAACTCTTGAAACAGGCATTGTTTTAAAAGGAAAGTTTATTGAGAGTTACTGATAGCAGAAAAGCAAAGCAAGATCTAACAGTTTCCCACGTGAAGCATTACATTAAAGCATCCCTTTCAAAACCCCACCCCAACGGCCAAATGTCCAGTTTGATTCATCCAATCCTTAGGTGCAAAGTTGTTATGGGAACCGAGGTGATAAACGCTGATCCCAGGCACTATTCTCAGGGTTTCCTTTCCTCCCGGCCTCCTCCCATCAGAGTGGAAATAAGGCAGATGGCCCCCAGCACATTCCTCTCTTGTTCACACCCTGAGACATCAAAGGGGCAAGGAACAAAGCAGAGAAAACAGTGACTGACCTCCCCCCACCCATCAGCATAGCCAAACAGCTTCCCCCCTCCCAGCATAATGGCAGAACCTGAAAGTAAAAAAGAATAGAAAGGTTGAGGTGTCTGAGAATACTACTCAATAAGTACTAGCTAATTGCTAGCAATTTTTTAAACTCACAATTCCAGTGAAATTTATTGTGTCATTGAAAATAAAAAATCAACATAAGAAAAGACTGCTGTTGATGGTAATAAAATCTCCAATTTTAGGGCATGAATATGTATCTAAATTATTGTTTTCTTAAGAAAAATTAAAATAATATTTTTACACATGAAGAAACTACTTTACCAGAGACTTCATATTCAGAAATACAATTATTCTTATTTATAAGGAGAAAAATTTTATTGGCGTCAATGAGATAATAACATTCAATAATGTAAAACAGGCTTCACTTATATAGGTAAGCACAAATCATAAAATTAACTGGACATATCAATCTGTCAACTTCATGCTATGGATAAAATTTAGGTGATTGTGAGTTGGTTAAATATATAGCAGGTCTATGAAGAGTGAAGGAGCTAGTCAGGAATGTATCCTTGGCATTTGATGCCTGATCTAATTAGATATGAATATCCTTAACTTGCTGCCTCAAAGCTGCTATTGCACATTTCTTTCTGAGTGTGAAGTGTTGAATTAAAGAAAATTCAAAGAATTCTATTTTTTTGTCTATTGCTTTGGTAAAGGAGGAGACAAAATTGATAAGAATTCAAGGAGTCAAACTTATAGAAACAAAATATATATTTAGCCCAGTGTGTTGAAATATGTAACCAAGCATTGTCTCAGTCCTACTTATGCAGACTTCACAGTGATGAATTTGTGTTTGAGATACAGTCAGAAGCTTGCAATATGTTCCTAAGAAATTTAGCCTGAATTCTTTCTAAAGGAATAAAGGAATTGAATTATTACAATATATTTATAGTTGTAGAGAACCAGATTAATTAACCCAATAAATTACAAAATGAATTTCATTTCTGGTTTCTAAACAAGTAACAGACAAAACACAAACTTTGTGCAAAATAGGTAGTGAATTAATTAAGATAATAAATTTATTCCCTTTAAATGATTGGTAGAAAGCTGTGAATTTTGACTCAAGCAAAGTAAGGATCTGTATATAAGTGATTTAGTACCAAGTTATTTTCCTAGATTAAAAAAATATGGATGTGGTCTTTCTTCGTTGCTATATCATTAAAAAGTATTTAAGATCATCCATTTAACAGATTATCTTAAAAGTTCAGAAACTTGAAAGCAAGCTATATGGAAAATGCTATACAGCTTTCTAACTAACAAACTAAATGGGAAACTCAATATCTCAATAGTATTAATTGTTGTATTTACAGCTGTTGCTGCCCACATGAAGCAATCTTTCCCAAGGGCAATGATCAAAGCAACGGGCCCAATGTAACATGGAATGGGACTTGACTCTTTAACAATTTTACAGATTGTAAAAGACTGAATGGAAATGTGGGTGATAGAAACTGCAGGTGTTCCTAAGAAGAGGGCCCATGATCAAAACATTTAAGAAATACTGGATTGGGTTTCAAATTAGTCACCTCACATAAGAAGCTGTTTCATTTGCACCTTTTTGCATACCACCAAGGATATCTATAATTCAGATTTTTTCCCAGTGATATTAATTGCCTCTATGAAATGTTATTTTCTGTTTGATGTCAGAGATGCCAAGTATAATTTCTCATTTGTTTATCTTTTTGAAGCAAGTTGAGGAATTGCTTTACTCAAGCTACAGCAGCAACAGCAGCAACAAATTGCTGAACAAATTTGCATGTTAAAAATTTTCATTGAAACATTGATTCATGTCCCACTCCCTTTTTTTGAAATTAGCAATTGCCATACTTTAAAGTATGTGCCATGGATACTGTGGATAGTTTCCACATATAATGTGATGCTTTTTCTTTAAAAAGTATTGTGTGAAATCTTCAATTTTTTTTTCAAGATTGTACTTCTCTAGCAGCAGGAATTTATTCTTATTCTCTTTCTCTCTTTCAATGTTTAGAGCAACTGTTTGCAAAATGGATGATCAAAATTTGCTTAACTTTAGAACAAATTTGGGGGCACAAAATGTCCAGAAATACACAGGTTATTTATAGCTCTACGCTTAAAAAGATACAATCGTTATAGAATAAAACAACTGAAAGGAAGCCAGGCATTTGGCACAAATAATGGTTGAACAATCTGGAATAGACAGACTTCACAGATCTATTTAACATGCATTCTGCACTAGTCATATCAGCTATTACATGTTTTCATAAGTGACAGATTGATATATGGCCAGCTAGGAAGAGAATTCATTTTTAACATTTTTCTATGCAACAATGTATACAGTATGTCCAAAAGCATACATTAGATATTCTTGAAATCAAAAGGCTTATTGAAGTAAAATTTCATATGTGCATCAGAATGGGAAAAGGGAATCATTTAAAAAAATGCTCAGATAGATGACATAGATAATCAGGGACAATGTTCTAATTATACCATTAAACTAGTTCCCATGAATAACTGATTAATCACTGTAAGGACAACATATGTGTAAGTCAGTTTTTGTTTATCATTTATACCCCACCCTTTGGTCCAAAATCTTATAAAGAAAGAAAACAGATTAATGCTGAGGCTGCGGAAACAATTTTAATACAATATTATACTGTGTTATATATTTTAGAAATTTAAATCACAGTGTATATAATTCAGTAATGTTTAGTTATAATCAATAAGATAAATCAATATAGTTATGCCACATATTGCAGATGAGAAAACTGAGACTGGAAGGCACTGGTTTGCTCAAGACTTACTAATGGGTCCATGAAATGATTTAATTTGGTTTAATTTGAAGCAGACCTCCTGGTTCAATTTTTATTTTAACTGACAGTAGTCATTCTTACAATGCTATGCTTAAGGAGCTCCTGGACACGCTGCCGATTTTACCATCGTATTCTTATATTTCATATATTTTTATATTCATATATACCATATCTTTTTGTATTGAGATCGTGAATAATGTTCTTAGAAGTGGCAGAATTACTTGAATACAGTACTGTTGTCTAATTAATTAAGAGTTAAGAAGATGCCACATAAATTAGTTAAAAGCCAAACTATATTCAGAATTGTAAATGTTTGTAATTCCTGAAGTGCTGAAATATAAACACTGTTAATAAATCCAAATGAAATAGATGGGCATCAAATGGAAAAGCAATAAACCAGAATTTAATGGACTGAGAAATATTTTGATGCCTAATTTAGAAATGTCAAAAACTGAACTTCCACATATATGCTTAATGTCTTAAGCATCACAAATGCAATAAATGCTTGCATGGTGCAATTTATGAGTTTCCCTATCTGCAACATTAACACTGAAAATAAAATGATCTGCAGAGGAGCTGGTTATACAGAATGTTGATGTTTGCAGAGGAGCTGGGTGGGATTGTGTTCTCTTTACTTTTCAAGAGAGTAGACTAGCCAGTGTGCCATGCTGTCTACTAAACTGCAACTTGAAAAGTAGTTGAAAAATCTGTAATTGCATTTACAGAACTCATTCAAAATCTCCCCCTAAACAAAGAAATCAAATCAAGTTGTTTTTCTCCACCATTTTATGCAATATCTATATAAATTCCAAGTGTGGATTCTATCCCTCTGCTAATGCAGCCTAGCACTGTGTTGGCTTTTTTGGCAGCTGGAGCACATTGCTGGCTCATATTTAAGTGATTGTCCACTAGGACTCCAAGATCCCTCTAACAGTTTCTACTATTGAGCAACGTACCATCTATTCTATATCTGTGCATTTGGTATTGTTGACTTATATAAAAATGTATCAGAACCCGTTTCTTTGTTGGGGGGGGGACTTCTGCTGCTTAGCTCTTTTCTTTTTTCCCTTTTCCCTTCTGCCGGTTCTGCCATACTCCTGTTGGGAAATTGCAATGTATTTTCTTCCTTTCACTTAGCTGCTACAATGTATCCTCTCTGCTTCCTCTATCTGCTTGCTCTTTGAACTGTTTCCCCTTGATGCCAGCCTGGGGTGAGAAGGGAATGTGCCTCCAGGCATCTGGCTTATCTCTCGCTGCGGAAGAGAAGGTGCAAAGACCCAACAACATTTTCACAGCCTTGAGAATGGTGACTTATCAACCCCGTTCCCACAGCGGACCTAACACCTGGGGATTGGCCCGTTTGAACTGACCGGATGAACTCTTGGGGTGGGGTTTGTTTCTTACTCTTTTAACCTATTGATTTCAGCAGGAAACCCTCAGATCCTGCCGTCTATACCTGCTGTCAACTTCTCCTAATAAAAGTTCCTATTGGGATGAATCCGTTCCAAGAATTCTGTTTTCTTGGGAAGAGGTTTTGAAGCAAGTCCTTATAAAACCTATCTATAGGTGAAAGTCAATAATAGCTAGTTGTTTTTATTTGACCCTCCCAGTGCTGTTATGAACATTAGTCTATTATGCCTCTATCTATTCAACTGATTATTTGGCAATATTTCAGAGCAGGCTATATAGCAGGGGTAACAGATCTTTTCCACATAAGAGCTGCATTATTTCCAGAAACAAATCAGAGTTTGATGCAACAAATTGACACAACTCTCCTCTATTTTCTCTGTTGCACATTATTCACATATTTAAGCCTACAGTTTAGTCATCCTTTTCTTGGTCTTTTCAGTCCTAATGCTTCAATAAATTTATTATCATAACCTCAAATGATTTTTCTGTTTCCCCCAAACCAATGGTTAGGAATGAGATCAAATATTAATGAAATAGAATAGAGCTGGAGAACCTCTACCATCTCAGACAAGTGACTGTCTAGCCTCTTCTTTAAAATCTCCAGTGATAGAGCGCCGATGATTTCTGGAGGCAAGCTGCTCCACTGGTTAATTGTCCTCACTGTCAGGAGGTTTCTCCTTAATTCTAGGTTGCGTCTCTCTTTGATCAGTTTCCAACCATTGTTTCTTGTCCTGCCCTCTGGTGCTTTGGTGAATAATGTGATCCCCTCTTCTTAGTGGCAGCCCCTCAAATACTGGAATATTGCTATCATGTCACCCATATTTCAGACCAATCAGCCTAACATCAAGATAATAAAAAAACCAGATCTGCGAACAATTAGAAGCAAACAAAGTTATAACTAGTAGCCAGCACAGGTTTGTTAAAAACAGATCATGCTGAACAAATTGTATTTCATTCTTTGATAAAGTGACTAAATTAGTAGACCAGCAAAATGCCGAGGACATAGTATATTTAGACTTCAGCAAGGCATTTGACAAAGTAGACCACAACCTGCTGCTTAGTAAGTTAGAAAAAGGTGGGATAGACAACAACAGCATCAAATTGATCTGTAGGTGGCTGACAAACCGTACTCAGCAAGTAGTCCTCAATGGTACTACATCCACATGGAGAGAAGTAAGCAGTGGGGTACCACAAGGCTCTGTCTTAGGCCCAGTACTCTTTAATATCTTCATCAATGACTTAGATGAGGGAATAGAAGGGGAACTTATCAAATTTGCAGATGACACTAAATTGGCGGGAATAGCCAACACCCCAGAAGACAAGCTCAGGATCCAAAAAGATCTTGACAGACTTGAACAATGGGCCATATCCAACAAAATGAATGTTAATGTGGAGAAAAGCAAAGTTTTACATTTAGGCAGGAAAAACCAAAGATAAAAGTACAGATTAGGCGAGACCTGGCTCAAAAACAGTAACTATGAGAGGGATTTTGGAGTCCTTGTGGACGATCACTTGACTATGAGCTAGCAGTGTGCAACAGCAGCAAAAAAAAGCTAATACAATCCTGGCTTGTAAAAACAGAGGGATAAAATCAAGATCACATGAAGTATTAGTACTGCTCTATAAAACCCTAGTAAGACCACACCTGGAATACTGCAACCAATTTTGGTCACCATACTACAAAAAAGATGTTGAGACTTTGGAAAAAGTTCAAAGAGCAACTAAAATGATCAAAGCCATCAGACTTTGATCTCACTCCTGTGGGAGTTTGAATCCCGGGGTCCAGCGCCTGCTGGATGGACCAGTGGTTGTGGGAGTTCAAATCCCGGGGTCCAGCTTCTGCTGGACGGACCAGTGATGTACGTTAGCCTAGGCCAACGGACCTTGCGTTTGGTAGATAGGAAACACACGGACAACATGTTTCTTCAGGTTGAATCAGCAAGCAAGAGCGCAGAAGGATCTGCGTGCCTCTTTTTTATTGGTACACTTACGTCACAGCAGGAGGTTGTAAAGGGTGGGTTTTGCCAGGAAATGAAACTTAAAAGGCATACCTTAACTTAACTCAGGAAATGGAAACTTAATAAGGCATAGCTTATCTCAACTCAGGAAATATAGACTTTAAAGGCATAGCTTAGGAAGTGATAACTTGTAAGACATAATTCAGGAAGACATAACTCATGACTTATCTCAGGACTTAAAAGGCATGGACACTTGAAAGGCATGGAAGCCTATCTTAACTCAGGAAATGGTTGCAACATCTCCACTGTTTTTATTTTTTAAAGTTCAATCTCTATCCTACTTGTGGCCATAATCTGCATCCTCCGAAACAGAAAAGGGCAACTCCATAAGAATACGAGATTCTTGCTTGGGGGCAAGAGCCTCCATGGCTAAGTCTGATTCAGTATCGGAACAGTTGGAGTCCGTGTCAGACAGTGTCAGTAGGGCAACCTTTTCAGAGGGGTGGAATTTGGGTTTCAAGGGTTCATATATGTTGTTTGAGGCAAGCATAACATTAATCTTAGAAAGATTAGAATCCAAACCATTCAAACGATCCTTGAGAAATTGCAAAAGGCGTGAAAAAACACATGGGCCAATCATACATAATATAAGCAAAATTATACAAGGTCCTAAAATAGCAGAAAGCAATGTAGTAATCCAGGGAGAGAAATTAAACATACTTTGATACCAGGATTGTTGGGAGAACCTTTCCTGTTCCCTGTCTTTTAATCGTTTGCGTAACTCATTCATAGAGTCGCGCACAATGCCAGATTGATCAGAATAAAAACAACATTCTTCTTTTAAGGCTACACACGTTCCACCTTCCTTTAAAAATAAAAGGTCGAGGGCACGCCTATTCTGCAAAACTACTTCAGCAAGAGACGACAAAGAAGTTTGAAGGGCAGAAATTGAAGTCTCAATGCGGGAAAGATCATTATCTATTTCTAGACTGAGTTTTTGTATTTGTTGTTGGTTGACAACTAAAGCCGCAGCTCCAGTAGCTGCTCCTGCAACACCTAATCCTAAAAGAACTGAAAGGGTTAGGGCTGTAACAAATTCACGTTTTACACGTAGGTGGTATTCCGGTGGTTCCATAAGGGAAACAAAATCAGAGGGGGAATAATAAGTGATTCTAGGGAATAAGCGTACCTGAATACAAAAGGCTTTTTGTTGTATAAGGACATCCCCTGATACACAGGCTGTGGCACCTGTAGAGCAAGCCCAGATGGAGTTGTTGCCGGGGATGAAGAATTGGCCCTTTAAGCTGGCAGAAATATTACCATTACTCAAGGTAAAAAGAGAGTTATAACCTGCCGTATTTACACTGCCCGATCTTTTCTGGGTGAGCCAAACATCACATTGGTATTTGCCAGTGGTGATATTAGCACAATATTGAGAATAATTTGCAGGAATGTTTCCCAAGCAACAACCATGTCCCATAATAGAAGTAATAGTGATGGATGTTGAGTTCCATCTGCAAGAGTCATCTTTAGTAGCATTCTTAATAGGTTCGATGGAGCCAACAGCGTCATAAAAGGGTGGAGTGGCTGATAAACAGAGCCAACAGTGGTCGGTTTGTGATGAAGAATTAACAGCACTTTTTAGCAAAAAGGAAGAAGCATTGACAAGGTTAATCAAGGGATTAGGCATATTATGTACAACGGACTGTAAAAAAACAGGTTGAATGCTTTTGTTAGGACCTATAGGAGGGGAATGTGGTGACTGGATTGTGAGACGAATGGAAAAAACTCCGCCGTCGTCTTCAGAACCGCTCCATTCTCTACCACCCCAAGAATATCCGACAGCCCATTGCTCTGCAGTCAAAGTCTTTCCTTGGGATGTAAAGGTAATGTTCATTGGATTTTTCCGCTCACCACAACAATGCAAATTAGAAGGGCAGGAAGAAGAAGGGGGTTTGCCATTACTACGGTTAATGGCAATATAATCATTTGAGCGAGGGGCAGTCCAGGATATAGCGCCCGTAGAAACACAAGACCATGAGGCACAGTATTTATCCAAAAAAGTGCCACATTGATATTTTTCCTCAGGTGTCTTTGGTTCGGGACAAAAATACAGGTCCCACCATGTTGCTTCTAGTGGAGAAGGTGTGCACGAACCTTGTTTGTCCCATTTGTTAGTTTGGAGAAATTTTGAAGCAAATTTGTTGACCCCGGTACCCATTTCGGCAAAGTCAAAATGTAAGATAGGGAACCAGGGCCATATTGTGTATTTGGAGATTTGGAATAATACCTGATTTTCAAAGTCACGAACAGTCCATGTGTAGTTGAGAGGTCGATGAGGATTAGGATCAGGAGATCGCCGTCGTCGAGAATGAATGATGCGTTGGTGTGAGCGAGGTTGCTTTGTGGAATGAAAGTGTTGTAAGTGAGGTGAGGTAAAAATACGGGCGGCCAGGTCTAGGAAGGAGCGGGGATGAGGAACAAAGTTGTAGGCAAGTAAACGAGGAGACAAAGGAGGTTTTGCATAGCTCGCCACTGATGCGAGTTCAAAAGAATGTGTAGTATAAGTACCATAGGATGAAAATCCAGACACATAATAGCGCCCCGTAGTCTCAGGGGTCACAAGAATAGCAAGAGTCATGTGACAAGGGTAATGAGCATAGGTGAGGGAAATAGAGGGAGATGGTGGAAGAGGAATGCCACGATTAGGATACTGAGAAAACACAAAGGGACAAAAGGATTGACCTCGGTCATAACAATGGAAAAGGGCAGTAGTATTGAGATCAAGAAAAGAAAAAACAGGACCACAATTTAGGCCTTTATGAAAATTTAGAGGAATTCTCAGGTGCTTTGTCATCATGGGAAGGTGCAGTGTGGACATCATGGGGAAGGAACTTGTCAAGAGTGTCATCAAAAGCAGGGTCCACATGATTGATGCAAAAGTGTTGGACCCCTGGACAATATGGGTGGTGCAATATGCAGTTGTTACACCAATAACAGCATGTACATCCGCACTCACAAAGGCAATGATGGCACATCCGATGGAGTTGGTGGGTTGTGTGGAGTGATGAAATATGGGCGAATACAACGAGCAGGGACCCACAAAACTCTGTCAGGTAGTTGAACTGCAGCGTAGCCTCTTCCCCAGGTGATGAGTTCAGCTGGACCTTTCCAAGTTGGATCCGGGAGCTGCCTGTAGTACACAAGTGGTCTTGAAGTTGGGACAACAGGTTTAGTAAAGTGTCGAGACGCAGCAGACAAAGAAGGAGTGCCAGTGAGATTTAGAAAATTGAGAGTATACAGACAAACATTTAACACGTTTTGCAGTGCCGGGAGGTTTGGGGGGCATAAGCCCTTGGACCCCATATAACGATCTAATGCATTTTTTAAAGTTTGATTTGCTCGCTCAACAATAGCCTGCCCTTGGCTATTGAAAGGAATTCCAAATTTGTGGACAATGGACCAGTGATGACAAAACTGTGAAAATTGTGAGCTGACATAAACTGGGCCATTGTCTGTTTTTAATATTTTTGGACATCCCAGCACTGTAAAGGTACGAATACAGTGATTAATCACTTGTTTTGCAGCTTCCCCTTTTTGTGGGGTTGCCAAAATAAATCCGGAGAACGTATCTACTGTAACATGTAGATATTTCCACGGGGCAAATGGAGGATATTGAGTTACATCCATTTGCCAGGTATCACAGGCTTCAGTGCCTCTAGGGTTAACACCCTGTGGGATACCTTTAGACTGTAGGCTACAGGTTGGGCATTGTTAAATTATGGCTGTAGCTTCAGCCATAGTGATTCCAAATTGTTTCATTAGTGCTTTTTTATTTTGATGAAAATAAGCATGACTGTCCCAAGGGGAGACAGGAGAAAGAGACATGAGGCAGGTAGCAGAGGCCGCAGCGTCTGCAATATCATTTCCCTTTTGCAAGAAGCCAGAAAAAGGTTGGTGGCTTCTTATGTGTGTGACAAAGTAAAGATGTTTCCTTTTGGATATTACAGTTTGTAGGGTGGAAAATAAAGAAGTTAAATCAGGGTCCAGGGATGGAGAGAGGTATGATTGAAAAATAGTGGTGACAATTTGAGTGACATAGAGACTGTCAAGAATGAGATTTATAGGTTGAGTGGAAAATGTTTGAAAAGCTAGAATGGCAGCGGCTAGTTCCGCATGCTGAGCAGACCGTTGGGGTGGCATTATTTTTGTGTGCCATTGGTCATGAATATACCAGGCACAAGCACCAAATTGTTTACTGCCATCTACAAAGAGTGTGACAGCATGTGGGATGGGAAAGCGTTGTAATTGGGTATCCCATGAAACATGGATATTTTGTAGGAGCTGAATGCGAGGATCAGCAGGAGGGTGGCAGGATATCTTTCCAGGCCACTCAGTGAGAGCAAGCTGCAAGGCTTCAGAGTTAGAATAGATGGTTTCCCATGTAGTGAGAGAACATGGTACATATAGGACAGAAGATTCTATTCCTGCAAGGGCTTTTGCTCGAAGGCGAGCCTTAGAGATGAGAGAGGCAAATTGAAAAGGTTTTTGACCAATTGTGTTTCTAGGAGTGTGAGAGAGGTGAAGCCATTCTAGAATCAGCAAGGAGGGAATAGTTTGGACAATAGCACATGTAGGTAAAGAAATAGTATTACACAATAAAAGAGAAAAGGGAATGTTTGGGGTCATTCGGTCAACCCACTGAATTTGTAGGGCTTGGTTGACCAATTGAATCACTTTTAAATGACTGTCCTGCAGTGAAATAACATCTGCAGGATGTTTGCCTTTGGGTAAGGCTGAAAAAAGAGGTGATAACTGAAAAGTGGTGAGACCTATATAAGGTCAAATCCAATTAATAGCACCTAAATATTGCTATAATTGAAGTAAAGTTGGTTGGTGTGGTAATTTTAAAAAGGGAAAAAGTGGTGCAGCATGGGAGGCCAATAATTTATGGCCCAAATATTGAAAAGGAAGGGAGGTTTGGACCTTGTCAGGAGCAATGTGCAAACCTCCTTTTTGCAAAATTGTTGTGAGGGTTGGCAAAGTTGCAAAAACAGTACCCTTTGGGCCTGGTGCTGCGACCAAAATATCATCCATGTAATGGTAAACCAAAAAAGAGGGATGAAGGTCCCGATATGGTTGCAAAACATGGAAAACAAAAAACTGACACATTGTAGGGTTATTTAGCATGCCCTGTGGTAAAACCTTCCATTGGTAGCGCTGAGTTGGTTGAAAATTATTCAACTCAGGCACTGTAAAAGCAAATAAATGTTTATCCTGTTGATGCAAAAGAATGAAAAAAAAAAAAAAAAACAATCCTTTAAGTCAATTATCATGGAGGAAACGCCATTTGCCTGATTTCTTTTTTATAACAAAAACTGGAACAGAATAAGATTGCAACATTTTATGCCCTAAATAAAGATAAAGTGTAACTGTATCTTTTCCAAGGCAACTTGCAATCCATAGATACTTGAATCATTTTGTATTTCAAAAAGCCAATTAGATTGTATTTTTGGGGTTCCAATTTAATCAAATTCCATTCAGATGAAACAAATTTTCATGAAATAGGAAAAACATTTACAAATCTAAGCAAAACAATTCAATCATTTCTTTTGGTTGATGGATGTATATGTCTAACTAAACAATTTAAAACTCAAAAATTTGCAAAAAAATTGCCCAACAATTACTGCCTCCTCTTTCGAGTAAAAAAAAATAGCAAGCTGAAACTGCAAGAGTGGGCATCAAATTTCACATCCACCCCCCTTCCTTAACCCAAACTTCTAAACAAAGGAAGAAAAAAAAAATAGTTAAAACGACAGCTGCCCCCCCTCCTCTATCTGCCCTTCCTTTGCTCTTAAAACAATACAGCCAGCGAAAAACGAAAGAGGCAGGAGGGGGGGGGAAGAAAAAGAAACTTTGCAAAAATCTCACCACCAAAAAAATTCACATGCAGTCACATGTATAAATTCTTTTATACCTCTTCCATAAAACTTTGCACATGCAAACTCATACCATTACGTTCCCATGTTACAACAATAAAAACTACAGTTTTACTGTTCCTTTCACAGCGTGGGATGGGTGGAGGGGTGAGGGCTAACACACACACATTTACACCAGCAAATTAACTCATTCACTTCCATTCTGTTTCCATTCATATACAAATATTTCATTTCATATGTTTTTCAAGCAAAACTTTTTATTTTAATTAAGGCCTTTTTGTTTGTTGTTATCAAAGAGGGTTTTGACCCTTTTCCAAGTCTTGGAAATAACACAAAACAACACAGACAGACATATATACACAAATACCATTAAAACAACATTTATTTAGACATATGGCTTGTCCTGCAAGAAGCGAGAAAATCATGAGATGATTCCAACCAAACATGTGGTTTTTATAGGGCCCTTTAACCATCTCCTATTTTTCTCACCATTCCAAGTCCAAACGTAACGTTCTAGGAGTTAAACATATATAAAACAAAACACACACATCAACACAAAGCACCACCAGACATTGTCTGACAGGGTTCAAACTTAACAGATTACAAAAGAGTTTCAAAACATTCCAATTGTTCAAAACGCATTGCAGAGAAGTGCAGTTTGAGTTAATTTATGTCTCTAAATTGTTCTGAAAATTTATTGTTTGGTAGTTTGATGAAACGGAAGCATTGAGTGCAGTTGCAAAACTCTGCAGAACAGAATACAGGGTTGCCTGTTTCTGTTTTTGAGGAGAGAGAGAAGGATATGGCGAAGAGGGGGTTTTTTTTTTTGGCTGTGCCGGCTTTGGAACGTCTTCCGTAGTAGGCACAGGTTAAAAGGAAGGGTCTGGGGATAGACAGTTGTTCCGTTAACTTTTTGCAAACAATTTGCCTTTCTGGCTAAAGAGGAAAGTTCATCCACATGCTTGGACAGAACCTTGGAAAGTGAGGACCCGTTACTTATGTTGATCAAGCCTTTGCCAGGTGCGTAAATACAGGAGCCAGAGCAGCGTTTCCCTAGACAGAGAACACGCCGTGGAGTGAATCACGTCATAGAGTGAATCACGTCGGGGTCACCAGTTGTGGGAGTTTGAATCCCGGGGTCCAGCGCCTGCTGGACGGACCAGTGGTTGTGGGAGTTCAAATCCCGGGGTCCAGCTTCTGCTGGACGGACCAGTGATGTACGTTAGCCTAGGCCAACGGACCTTGCGTTTGGTAGATAGGAAACACACGGACAACATGTTTCTTCAGGTTGAATCAGCAAGCAAGAGCGCAGAAGGATCTGCGTGCCTCTTTTTTATTGGTACACTTACGTCACAGCAGGAGGTTGTAAAGGGTGGGTTTTGCCAGGAAATGAAACTTAAAAGGCATACCTTAACTTAACTCAGGAAATGGAAACTTAATAAGGCATAGCTTATCTCAACTCAGGAAATATAGACTTTAAAGGCATAGCTTAGGAAGTGATAACTTGTAAGACATAATTCAGGAAGACATAACTCATGACTTATCTCAGGACTTAAAAGGCATGGACACTTGAAAGGCATGGAAGCCTATCTTAACTCAGGAAATGGTTGCAACACACTCCCTATGAAGTTTCCTTGTACCGGCAGCGAGGAAAAAAAGGGGGTGGAGATTGCAAAGCTTGGGACATCTGCCAATTTGAATTGACCGGAAGGAATGTGGAGTGGGGCTGCCTGGGAACACTTTAAAACATTGAATGGTCAGGGGGGTCCCTCAGATCCTGTCTAGCATGCCTTCAGTCAGTTTTTCTTAATAAAGATTCCTGTTGGAAGAAACGTTCCAAGAGTTCTGTCTTCTTAAGATGTAAATTGAGGTGGGTCCTTACAATATGCATGTATTTTAAACATTTCTAAGTTAAAATTCTTAAGTCTATAAGAAGCAGAAGCAACATCTTCATCCATTTTATTTATAAAATTGTGCCACAGATTTGAAACTTAAATGATTAATATAGAATAAGTCTTCAAATAAAGTGTCCCTGATTTACATCTTTGGGACTGGCAAGGCTCTGCTTTTGTCTCTGCAAACATGTGAAGTTAAATAGCTTTTGCTGAATAAACATCTTTCATAATATGTGCAGCCTCTTGGTAAGCCATTTTTTAAAAGAATTGTAAAATTTTGATTAGTTAGCCTTGCAAATCCCTTTTGATATCTTCAAATTAAGAGCTAAAAATCTTTTGTCTATAAAATGCAAAGTGAATATTTCCTGTTTTGCAAAATAAAACAATTGAAGAAAAGATTATGATAATGGTTTTGTGTAGGCCTAGATCACCTGCTGACAATGAATATTTGTCATAGATATTTCATATGCAATATTATGTTTACATTAGGAGGGAGCTTGATTAAACTTATTAAGACTTACTCTTAAATAAGTGTGCTTATTTACACAACTCTGAGATGCAGATGCAGATGTTTATGATCAGATAGCAGATGATAATGTGGGCAAGATGTAGAGAAAATCTGGAATGCACAAATCCAGACAACCACTAGATAACAGCAAACAGATAGTGGGACCTTAAACATTTTGTGTCTAAAATTTTCTCTTTTGTATAGGCAGTGTTAGCTTACATGTTTTGCTAATAATAATCAATGAAATTAATTCAATTGTATTTCAACATCTACTTAAATATCCCAAAGAACAACCATGACCTGGATGACTGAGCATCTCCATAGACATCTACTTGATTAGTTGTGCTACTAGAAATTGAGTGATGTACATTGACTAAAGTATAAAGATTTTAACTCATTAAACTGCAATCTTTCTTATTTTTCTTAATTTTTATATATTTATATATAAATATATTTTCTATACACTTATATAGTTGAATAAGATTCATTGGGTATCTCATCTTGTTTCCTTACTTGATCTTGAGTAGGAATGGAACAATTTCTCTTTTCATTTACAATTTGTATCTACCTTTTTTGTTCAGATATGAATTACATATTCCAAATTTATAAGAAGAAGTTGTGGAAATAGTTCAGTACTAAAAAAAAACACATTTTCCCCTGCACATAGCAGAAGGTTGGATTGCATTTTCAAAAGCTAAGAGAATCATCAAGAAAATGCCAGTTTATTTTATTTTTCAAAATTAACAGTACAAAATAGTGTTGAGTCAGTCTTCTAGAAGTTTTCAGTCTTCTGGATTATGTTTTCAGAACAAAAGGACAGCTGCATGCAGACAGAATTCTAACTTTAAAGCCCCTAACATTAAATGGAGTGCTATTGCTAGGATCCCATTGAATGCATAAAACAGGGCTTTTCAACAAGTGGTACACATACCACTAGTGGTACGCAAGCACCTGACTGGTGGTACGCATAGGACGGGTTGAAAAAAAATGTTAAAAAAAAGGGTAAAAGTGGATGAGGTGAAGCGGCAGCAGCGCCGCACAGGCTTGTGGCAAAGTCAGCTGGAACTGCACGTTGCCTGCGTCCTATTGAGAGCTCAGGATCAAAGCGCATAGCTCCAGCTGATTGGCGGCAGCCTTGGGGGTAGCAGGCAGCTTCAAGCAGTCTTCAGTGGAGATTCCGCTGGAGCTGCGCAACGCATTGCCTGGGTCCCCCCCGCCCCCACCCAGATGCCCTCACCTCCCCCAAGCGTTTTTTTTTACTCACCTGCTTTCAGCAGCATTCCCTTTCTCCTGTCCTTCTTGGCCTTCATGTGTTTGTGAGACAAAAAAAAAAGTTCCATGAGACTTTCTAACTTCTCACAAGATCTTGATTCTTTTTTACCCACAAACACGTGGCAAAGGCAGAGAAGCAATAGGAGCTGAAAGCAGGTGAGTAAAAAAATGCTTGGGGGAGGCGAGGGCTCAGGGGAAGCGCCAGGATCAGCACCGCTTTCCAGCTGATCAGCGCTTCTTCAGGGCTGTCAGGGCTCAGCGGAAGCACCGGGATCAGCACCAGGCTCCAGTTGGAGCTTGGCGCTGATCCTGGTGCTTCTGATGAGCCCCAAAGAAGCACCAATCTCCTGGAAAGCGGCATTGATCCCGGCCCGCACACTCACACACACACAAACATGTGCAAGCAGTTACAGCTGAAGGCGTTTCAGCCTTCAACTATGGCTCCCAGTCCTCTGGCGCCTTGTTGGCTCAGGCCAGCCGTCCATCAGAATCTACGTCCCGTGATTGGTTGACTCCCTCAACGTGTCCCTCACTCGCAGAAAGGGTTTGGCTCTTCATGCAAGCTTGCCCCCTCGTGGGGCTCCTGATTGGCCCTGTGCCCAGGTGCCCCGCCCCCTGAGAGAAGCGTGGCCAGGAAGTCCCTTTCCCGGGCTGGCCCCGTCCGAAGCGCACATGGCCAGGGAGCCGCACGGGCAGCCCCGGGATCCCCCCTGGGAGTGGCCCACTGGAGCCTCCGCTGAGTGGGCCAGCCATCCCGCAAGCTGCAGACCCGAGCCGGTGCTACTGTAGGCCCCTGCAATCCCCAGCCAGCGCTACTGTAGGCCCCGCTGGCTGGGAAGGTGCGCCGGAGTCCCGGCTGCCGGTAAGGTGATCAACCCGGTGCTCTCCCATTGCCCGCTCTGTCCAGCTTGAGCCTGGCTGGAGCAGCATTGGTACTTCCAAAGGTGGCCACTTCAAAGTCACACGGGCAGCCCTCGGCCGCTCCCCTGCCCTCCGTGCCTCCAAATCGATCCCCAATTGGAGAGAGAGAGAGAGGGAGGGAGGGAGGGAAAGAGAGAGGGAGGAAGAGAGGGAGAGAAAGAGAGAGGGAGAGAGAAAGAGAGGGAGAGAAAGAGAGGGAGAAAGAGAAGGGGAGAAAGAGAAGGAGAGAAATATAGAGAGGGAGAGAGAGAAAGAGAGGGAGAGGGAGGGAGAGAGACAAAGAGAGGGAGAGAGAGAGCAAGAGAGAGAGGGAGAGAGAAATAGAGAGAGGGAGAGAGAGAAAGGGAGAGAGAGAGGAGGAGAGGAGAGAGAGAGAAAGAGAGGGAGAGAGAAAGAGAGAGAGAGGGAGAAAGAGAGAGGAGAGAAAGAGAGAGAGAGGAGGGAGAGGGAGAGAGAAATAGAGAGAGAGAGAGAGAAAGAGAGGGAGAGAGGGAGGGAGACATAGGGAGAGAGAGAAAGAGAGAGAGAAAGAAAGAGGGAGAGAGAGAAATAGAGGGAGAGATAGAAAGAGGGAGAGAGAGGGAGGGAGAGAGAGGGAGGGAGAGAGAAAGAGAGGGAGAGAGAGAAAGAAAGAGGGAGAGAGGGAGAGAGAAATAGAGAGAGGGAGAGAGAGGGAAAGAGAGGGAAAGAGAGAGGGAGAGAGAGAAAGAAAGAGGGAGAGAGAGAGAGGGAGAGAGAGAAATGATGTCCATTTCAAGAGTTCTGCTTTCTTGGGAGTACTGATTGAGGCAGGTCCTTACATGAGGCAGGATCTGCGAAGTGGTCAGCTCGGAGGGAAAACCCCTACTGTGGGGACCATGCAAAGTGATGTCGAACCACAGTGGTGAGAAAGGAGAAGGCAACTTTTGTGGGGAAGCTCCCCCCATGTTTAGCCTGAGCGGCAGCAGCTCAGATTCCTCCAGCTCCTCCGACGAAGCCATGACCAGAGAGAGTTGGGAAAAGCCGAGATGCTTGATTGGCATGGGAAAAAAGGAGGACTGGGAAGGAAAAGCCAAAAAGGTGAGCCTCAAGCATGGGAGCCATCAACCAGGATGGAAGTGAGAGATGGAGAGATCGCTCAGCCTCAGCGAAGAGGAAACCGAGAGACCAACCCGGTCCAATCGCTTCCTTAAATAAGCCATCAGTCCGATGGTGGAAGCTTTCAAAAACCTTAAGGAGGAAGAAGCAGACCCCTGCCAGGGCTCAATGGTGCCAGGACTGGATGAGGAGGAATGCCGAGAGGGCGAGCTGGCAAATCATGGTCCCTCCATCAGTGCCTCAGAAGCTACGGAAGCAATGGCCACAGCCGCAACCCCAGCTGGGGGAGATGGGCACAGAGCCAGATGGAGGAGGACCCACCAGCCTGACCAGAAGGTCCCACTCTTGGATGTGAAGTATGACGGGGCGCCCCAGCAGCTAGGATTTTTCCTAGCCCATGTCCTGAGTTACATGGAGGAATACGGCCAAGACATCCCCAGTGACAGCAGATGGGTCAGAGCAGTGACCATGGCTCTGGAGGGAGCAGCTGCTCTTTGGATTGTGACCCTGCATAACGCCAACGTTCCTGAGCTCTGAAACTTCAATCAATTCATGGCAGCTTTGAGATGGAGTTTGAGGACCCCTTAGCTCACGGGAAAGACAGAGAACACATCAAAATGGTGAGGCAAGGTCATTGCCCGGTGGCTGAGTATACAGAGGAATTCAGAGACTTGGCATGCTGCCAACTGGCCAGAGGAAGTCCTAGTAGGCCATTTCAAAGATGGGCTGAATGATGATCTGCACCATGCTTGCATCGCCCGGGGAGATCTGAATCACCTCCATGACTGGTGCATCCTGGCCCAGGAAGCAGAAATCGACCAAGCCCGAAGTCAATGACTGCTCGGCTGGACATGGAGATTTCCCCAGAGGGAAAATGAGAGGTGACAAAAAAACCCCACAGTGGCACCACATTCAATTGCCTGCTTCAAATGTGGTAAAGAAGGGCACTGGGCTGCAGAATGCCATTCGAAAACTCCCGTACACGAGCCAGACCGATCTGGTGGAGGGAAGCCTGGGAAGACTCCCCAACGACCCAGGGAGACCACCATGAAGAGCGCTGAGGTCATTGAGGTCCATTCCCCCGGGATCCAGGAAAGCCATCGGACTTGCCTGACAGCAATTCCGAGGATGAACCTCTGGTAAGTGGACCCATCACGCCCCTCACCAGAACAATAGAACTGTTAAGTCCAGGAAGGCCGAGAAAAGTAACCCTGAAGGCTCTGTTGGAGTCAGATTGTACCCCTTGCTTAATAAGCCCAACCTTAGTGGGGAATCTAGGGATTCCGTTGAGGAGGCTGAAGAAGCCAATTTCATTTGGCCAGCTAGATGGGTCTATGTCAGGGGGAATCCCAGCTACCCTGGCCACACAGCCAGTAGAGCTCACAATAGGGGATCATACCGAGACTTTGACTTTTATAGTAAGCCCCGACATGGAGTGGCCCCTAATTTTGTGGATGACATGGCTAAGGAAGTGGAATCCAAGGATGGATTGGAGGACAGGAGAGCTGAGGTTTCCTAAAGAGAGATCAGCCACATGGGGGAGACCCGCAGACCCAAGAGGAGAGGAGCTCCTGAGGTGGTGGCTACTGCAAAAGATCGTGGGCTAGAAACCATACACAAGGAATACCAGGATCTAGCTGAAGTATAAGCGAAGAATGGTCCGACGAGCTGCCCCCCCACCATCCCACTGACTGCGCCATTGAGATCCTACCGGGAGCTAAATTGCCTAAGCCCAAACTGTACTCAATGACTCCCCAGGAGCTGGAAGAGTTGCAGAAATTTATAGAGAAAAAATTAGTGTGAGGCTTCATACAGCTGGCAAGACCAAAAACGGCAGCCCCAGTGCTGTTCCACGAAAAGAAAGATGGGTCTCTTTGCCTCTGCATGGACTATAGATCCTTGAACATGGTCTGCAAAAACAATATCTATCCCTTGCCGCTAATGAAGGACATGTTGGACAATCTAGCAAAGGGGAAAATATTCTCAAAATTGGACCTACAGGAGGCATATTACCGGATCAGAATTAAGGAGGGAGACAAATGCCCCCTAGGGTGCTTCCAATTCTGGGTACTCCCATTTGAATTGCAAGGGGCACCAGCTGTGTTCATGAATAAATGAGGTTCTTCAGGAGCACCTTTACAAGGGGGTTCTGGTGTATTTGGATGACATCCTAATTTTCACCGAAACAAAAGAGGAGCATGTCACACTAGTCAGAGCAGTTCTAAATAAGCTTCATGCCACCGATTTTATGCCAAGCTGTCAAAGTGTGAATTCCATAAGGAAAAAATTGACTATTAGGGATATCGCATCTCTCATAAGGGGATAGAGATGGACCCAGAAAAGGTCCGGGTGGTGTTAGAATGGACACCGCCACGCACAAGAAGGCAATTGCAAAGCTTCCTGGGGTTTGCTAACTTCTACCGACAGTTCATCCCCTCTTTCGCTCAGACAGCGCTCCCCATCACCAATTTACTGAA
Organism: Azemiops feae; assembly: GCA_023970755.1. Lineage (NCBI taxonomy): Eukaryota > Metazoa > Chordata > Lepidosauria > Squamata > Viperidae > Azemiops > Azemiops feae. Next base: position 594,501 of record JALGBA010000306.1, on the reverse strand, counting down.
ATCGAAGGGGGAGGGCAAGCTAAAACCTAGCCAACCGCTGAAATGGACTATGGAATGTCAGGCCATATTTGAAAAGCTAAAGAGACTTTTCTCAGCCGAGCCAGTTCTAAAACACCGAGACCCAGAAAAACCTTTTGTCATTCAAGCAGGTGCTAGTGACATGGCGGTAGGAGCAGACCTACTCCAAGAAAACCAAGAAGGCCATTTACAACCTTGTGCCTACACCTCAAGAAAACTCACAGAAACCGAGGAAAGGTGGGTGGTATGGGAGAAGGAAACCTATGCCATGCACTGGGTCCTCCTTACATGGAGGCATTTCTTGGAAGGGAATAAAATCCCCTTCCAAGTGTGGACTGATCACAAAAACCTGGAAGCATTAAAAACCCCAAGGAAACTGTTCCCAAAACAGGTGAGGTGGTCCCAACACTTCCACTGTTTAACTTCACCATCAAATACCTACTTGGGGGGAAGAACTTCCTAACCTTATCAAGGCTACCACAAAACAACAGTGCAAAAATGGAGGTAGTGAACCCCCTAATGCCTATGAAACAATTAGCACCTCCAGTCACCACATGGGCACAAGCAAAAAATCCAAAACCCCTAGACAGAGCAGTAGGACTGGAGTTCAGACAAGCATTGGAAATGGATGAATGGTTCCTTAATCACAAAAACCCCTGCTCAATAGATGATGGACTGCCATGGGTGGGTGGAAAATCATGCAACTCTGTCATGACTCAAAGGTAGCTGGATACTTTGGGTTCATGAAAACGCTTCACTTAGTAAAGAGTAGGTTGGTGGCCATCCATAAAGAAGGACATTGAAAGCTATGTAGCCAATTGCCCCATTTGTCCAGCCACAAAATGGAGGCAAGGGAAAACACCGAGCCTTTTACAGGCAGTAGTACGCCTGTCAGCATCTTGGAGAAAAATTTCCATGGACTTTATTGTGGAACTCCTGGAGAGTGCAGGAAATGCTGTCATTTGGGTGGTGACAGACTTATTCTCCAAACAGGCCCATTTTGTCCTGTGCCTGAAAGTTCCCACAGGTAAGGTCTTAGCCAAAAGGTTTGTACAGCATATCTACCAACTGCATGAGGCTCTGCAACGCATAATTTCAGACAGGGGAGTGCAATTCACCTCAGAGTTCTGGAGAGCCTTTTTGGACCTCCTAGGTACTGCCCAGGCCTGTCAAACGAATGGGGGAACAGAACGATCAAACTCAGTACTAGAACAATACTTAAGATGCTTTATTAATTACCAACAAGACAATTGGACCAACTGTAGGGGTAGCATGCGTGCAGCACACTGCCGTATTCTGCACCCCCACAAATCTCATAATTCTATACCCTTTGCTCCAATAAAGCAGCCAAAAGGTCACCCCCTTTTGACTTAATGCCTCACCTACTGAAATAGATAATAGGCTTAGTTCCTTCTTCTATCTTCCTGTCTTTGTTCCTTATCTAGTTGTTGACCTTATAATATGTAACTAGAAAATAGTTGGTTAGATGAAAGAAGTATTCCATGAATCAGCAAATGTAAAACATCTAATGATTAAGAAAGCTTGTGTATGTAACAAAGAATATAAAAGCAATAAACACGACAGAGGTCGTCAGCTTCTGCTCAAGAAATGCGTGTGACTGCTTCTTAGCGCCAACATCTGGCGCCCTGAACCGGGACGCCCTCACCCCCCCCGTGGGGAGCAACAGCCAACATGCTTACCATCGTCTGGAATAGACCCCTAAGGTGCACCTTCGTCCTACGGGACCCCTTCGTTCTACGGAACCCCTCAGTGGTAAGTATGGGTTGCAATCTATCTCAACACCAGCATATAAAGGAACTTCGATTCCTGTTACATAAATCAGGTGTGACAGTGCCTGAGGCAGAGATAAGGAAGCTGGTGGAGGAGGTAGGGAAACATTCTTCCTGGTATCCGGAGCGCTGGACGCTCCGTTTACAGGACTGGATAAAAATAGGGCATACTTTACATCTTGAACCCCGGGCTCAGTAAAGATATTACATCGATGGTATCAATGCCGTCAAGCAGTGGAAAAATTTGGCTCTGATGCTTTGGCAGGGCAACAATTAACTACAAGCCCCCTGCCTGGTTACGATCAGATAAAAATTGTCACCCCTAAATCATCTCCAGTTGGACCTTCAGCTCCTCCTGGAGAGGCTAATTCTTTTGCTTCTCCACAGCCATTGTACACCCCCATAAGGCAAATTTTAGAGGAACAATTGGGATGCTTTGAAACTTCAAGTGGCTGTTAAGTTTAACCCTGTCAGACAATGCTTTGTGTTGATGTGTGTGTTTTGTCTTATATATGTTTAACCCCTAGAATGTTACGCTTGGGCTTGGAATGGTGAGAAAAATAGGAGATGGTTAAAGGGCCCTATAAAAACCACATGTTTGGTTGGAATCATCTCATGATTTTTCTCGCTTCTTGCAGGACAAGCCATATGTCTAAATAAATGTTGTTTTAATAGTATTTGTGTATATATGTCTGTGGTGTTCTGTGTTATTTCCAAGACTTGGAAAAGGGTCAAAACCCTCTTTGATAACAACAAACAAAAAGGCCTTAAATAAAAATGAATGGTTTGCCTGGAAAACGTATGAAATGAAATATTTGTATGTGAAATGGTGTAAGCAAACAGAATGGAAGTGAATGAGTTAATTTGCTGGTGTAAATGTGTGTGTGTTAGCCCTCACCCCTCCACCCATCCCAGGCTGTGAAAGAAACAGTAAACTGTAGTTTTTATTGTTGTAAAATGGGAACGCAATAGCAAGAGTTTGCATGAGAAAAGTTTCATGGAGGATGTGTGAAAGAGTTTATGGAAAATGCATGTGAAGGAGAGAACTATTTTTTAGTGGTGAGATTTTTGTAAAATTTCTTTTTCTTTTTCCCCCCTCCTGACTCTTTCGTTTTTCGCTGGCTGTATTGCTTTAAGAGCGAAAGAAAGGCAGAAAGAAGAGGGGGGCAGCTGTTCGTTTTAACTATTTTTTTTTCTTCTCCCTCTGCTTAGAAGTCTGGGTTGAGGAAGGGGGGTGGATGTGAAATTTAATGCCCACTCTTGCAGTTTCAGCTTGCAATTTTTTTACTCGAAAGAGGAGACAGTAATTGTTGGACAATTTTTTTGTAAATTTTTGAGTTAAATTGTTTAGTTAGACATATATATCCATCAACCAAAAGAAATGACTTTGAATTGTTTTGCTTAGATTTGTAAATGTTTTCCCTATGTAATGGAAATTTGTTTCATCTGAATGGAATTTGATTAAATTGGAACCCCAAAAATACAACCTAATTGGCTTTTTGAAATACAAAATGATTTAAGTATCTATGGATTGCAAGTTGCCTTGGAAAAGATACAGTTACACTTTCTCTATCTTTATTTAGGGCATAAAATGTTGCAATCTTATTCTGTTCCAGTTTTTCCTCGTTTGAGCTTGCCAACGAAATGGGACTGATTTAATGAATATTGTTTTTCCTTTACCTAAATCTGATTTTCAATTTTATTTTCAGAATAACTTATCTCTTCAGTGTGCTTTAACTGACTATGTAGGCTCTATTGCATATCATTTGCCTAAAGATCCTCGCTTTGCTTGTTTAATGACTTCTTCTGTTCATGTCTTACCCACTTTATTTTCAGATTTTTTTAGTCACTCTTTTTTTCCATCAAAACGCTAGGGGCTTGGCACAAGCTTGCCATATTCCACTCGACCAAGCCAAGCAGATTGTTTTATCCTGTCCTCAATGTTCTGGGGCATCCCCCTCGGGGGACACAGGAGTTAATCCCCGAGGTTTCACCTCTAATCAACTATGGCAAATGGATGTTACCCATGTTCCCTCATTGGCTCCCTGGACGTACATTCATTTATCTATTGATACTTATTCAGGAGCGCTTTGGGCCACACCTCAACGAGGGGAAACAGCTAATCATGTTATTTCTCATCTTTTTTCGGCCATTACAGCCTTGGTCAAGCCCTCTTCTTTAAAAACTGATAATGGGCCAGCCTATTCTTCATCGGCCTTTTTGCAATTTTGTACAACCTGGAATATTGTTCTTACTCATGGTCTCGTCTATAATTCCACAGGTCAAGCCATAGTGGAACATGCTAATCGGTCCTTTAAGGACTGCCTCCACAAACAAATAAAAAAGGAGGGCTCTCGAGTACCTAATTTGTCGTGGGTAACACAACAGGTTCAAAAAGTATTATTTACCTTAAATCAATTGAATGTTTCCGTTGAAAATTTGACTGCTTATCAGAGACACTTTCAACAGAAAACAAGCTTGCCTCCACCTCTGGTATATTATCGGGCATTACCAGATAAAGCATGGTTGGGGCCGGTCCCTCTGATTATGTGGGGAGGAGGATATGCTGCTGTGCTTGCTCCTACAGGACTTTTGTGGATTCCAGCGTGTTGCGTCCGCCTAGCCAAGGATGTCATGGCATCAGTCCCTGGATCCAGTCCCAGAAATGGCAAGGGTGACTCTCCAGACGGCACAGCGACCAATCCCGTCATGCCAGTCATCCAGTGACATGGGGAGATGTGAAGAACTTGACCACCAAAGCGCAGGCAGTGTTTCAGCAGCAGCAAGTGGAGCAAACCCCCGAGAACTTATGCGCTGCCATTTTTGCGGTTTTAACTGCAAATTCCTTAGCCATCATTTGTTTGTGTTTGATTATTAACAGCTGCCTTTTGGCAACAGCAGCTGTCATCCCACCCAATCATTCACTCGAACAACGAATGAAGCAAAACCTATGGGTGCAGCTAGCTAACATCACACAAAATGATGTCTTTTGCTTATCTGAAGTGTATGATATGGAAAATCTACTATCTACCTGTCTTATACCTGTGTGTGTCCCAGCGTCAGTTTTAAAAAATTATACTGGTTTGAGCAATTTTCTATTAGACAATGAATTTCAATATGCAACTATGTCAAACTGGGGTCTTGCCTCTTATATGGTATCCTTTGATGTTATTGCTTTGCATACACCAGTTGTAGCTGTTCCTACAAATCTTACTTGTGCAAAAATTGTCAATTGTACTACTTCACCTAAAAAACCTCATTGTATACATGTCAGTCAAGGGATTTTAAATTGTACCTCCTTTCAAGAAGTATCTTTTAATTATGCACATATATGGTTACAAAAAGGGTGGTTCTTTACCTGTGGGAAAGAGACATTTAATTACATTCCTGCCAATGTAAGTACGACACACTGTTGCCTTAGTAGACTCACCACATTTTTACCAACAAAAATGGAACTCAACATATCCAGTTCAAAACGTCGCAGAAGGTCTGTAGTCCTGGACGATACTTGTGATTCTTCTAGAACTCTCCCAAATGAAGCAGAGTATACTGCCTTAGCCGTTTCATTAATAGGAGTACCAGCACTTGCTCTTCGAGCTCATGTAAATTTAAATGCTCTTCCATGTAATTTAGCAAAAACCATAAATGCAACCTCCCTAGCTTTATCTGCCATTAATCAAGAGCTAATAGAACTTCGTAAAGCTATTTTACAAAATCGTGCTGCAATTGATTATCTGTTGCTCTGACAACATCTGGGATGTGAAGCACTCGAAGGAATGTGTTGTTTCAATCTTTCTGACCAATCTGGCATTATTCAAAAGCAAATTAATGTTTTACATAAATTGGCTTCTGATTTAAAAATTGATACCTTAGGAAATTGGTGGAGTGCTCTATGGTCATGGCTTCCCACTGGCCTTCTTGGACAGATTGTTCAATATTTTGTTATAATAGTTACTATCCTTATCAGTTGTTGTTGTTTAATTCAATGTCTTTTCTCTCTACTCAATAAGGTATCTTGCAATTGTCCGTACTAAACCACCATTAACTTTACCTCAGGAACAAGTTTATGCTTTATATAAACAAATGCAAAGATGTATGTGCCCTGATTACACCCACTAACTACTTCAGCTTATGATAATGCCCTAACTAATAAAATAGAAAAGAGTGAGATGTAGGGGTAGCATGCATGCAGCACACTGCCGTATTCTGCACCCCCACAAATCTCATAATTCTATACCCTTTGCTCCAATAAAGCAGCCAAAAGGTCACCCCCTTTTGACTTAATGCCTCACCTACTGAAATAGATAACAGGCTTAGTTCCTTCTTCTATCTTCCTGTCTTTGTTCCTTATCTAGTTGTTGACCTTATAATATGTAACTAGAAAATAGTTGGTTAGATGAAAGAAGTATTCCATGAATCAGCAAATGTAAAACATCTAATGATTAAGAAAGCTTGTGTATGTAACAAAGAATATAAAAGCAATAAACACGACAGAGGTCGTCAGCTTCTGCTCAAGAAATGCGTGTGACTGCTTCTTAGCGCCAACAACCAACCTGCTTCCTTTTGCAGAAGTGGCTTACAACAATGCCGTACACTCCAGCACGGGTTACACCCTGTTCCAGATCACAACAGGACAAAGCTTCAACCCAATGCTTGAATTGCCAGTCAACGAACCCACCATCCCCTCCCTGAAGGAATGGATCGCACAACTCCAAAATATGTGGCCGGTAGTTAGAAAAGTGCTAGACAAGGCTAGGGAAGCTTACAAAGCTCAGGCAGATAAAAAGCAAGTAGAACCTAAGCCATTTAAAGTGGAGGGGGGGGGAAGTATACCTATCCACAAAGTATTCAAAATCCCTACAGCCGTCGAAGAAGTTAGGGCCTAAGTTTGTGGGACCATTCCCTATTAAACAGGTAATTAACTCAGTAACAGTAGGATTGGAACTCCCAAAGGCATTAAGACAGGTTCATCCATTATTTCACTGTAGTTTATTAAAATGTGAGCTAAGCATGCCCTTAAGGCCAGCCACAGTTCCTCCTCCTCCATCTATTATGGTGGAAGGGGAACAACATTTTGAAGTCAAGGAGATCTTAGATTCTAGAAAGCATCATGGGTCAACACAATAGCCTGAAAAGACCTCCCACCTTCTCAGAATGAGTGGGTTCATAAACGACATGTCAGGGCCCCTAGGCTGTTAAAAAAATTCCACACTCAGTATCCTGATAAACCTGACTAACTCTTACATTTTATCTCTCCCTGTTATTATTTTCTTCTCTCTCCAGGTGGACCTATCATTTTTTAATGGGTGCAGCATGTCAGAACCCTGTCTTTCTATGGGTATTGGGGTTTCTGTCTTTCTGGTTCTGCCATTCTTCTGGGGGGGGGAGCTCGGGGCTGCTACAGTGTATTTCCTTTGCTTTGTTCCTTGCTCTATTCTCTTTGATGTTTCTTCCTCGGGGTGAGAATGGAATGTGCCTCTGGCCATCTGCCTTATCTCCAGCCATGGAGAAGAAACGTGGAGACCTAACAGCCTTGGAAGCGGCGCCTTATCGCTCCGTTCCCACAGCATTTTCACACCTGCGGACTAGCCTATTTGAATCATCTGGATGGACAGTTGGGGTAGGGTTTTCATTGTCTCTTTTAAACTATTGATTCTTGTGGGAAATCCTCAGATCCTGCCTTCTACTACTGCTGTCAACACCTTCCAATAAAAGTTCCTTTTGAAATGATGTTCGTTTCAAGAGTTCTGCTTTCTTGGGAGGCTTAATTGAGGCAGGTCCTTATATCTTCACATATTTTTCCAATGTCCTCTTTCCTACTTTAACTATCTGGTGTACTTGCAACATTCCACACCAATCTATGCTCCTTGCTAAATAAGAGTCTGTCAACATTGCTGCATGAATGAAGGTTATGATTCTTTGTCCTGATTTTTCTAGTTTTTCTATCCAGGGCTTCTACTTCAGCTTCAAGCCATTATTCCAGCTGTATATTTAACACCTGGAATTGTCCAGATGTTAATCATCTTGATAGTATTTCCCACTACTGAGTTTGGACTTTAAGAACTTCTTCACTCTTCTGATGTATTCACTACTAATCTTCACCTTGACTTCAGTTTGCTTGATATTATCAGCCTGAAGGATGCCCGGGTGATTTCTTCATTCAGACTGTTGATGTTATTTCCATCTTGATTCCTTCAGTTTTCACTATTTCTACCTTTTTATGGTAAGGGTGGCTCATTTGTCCAGTTCAAGCCCTATCTTGGTTATATATTTGGTCAATGTTGAGGATCACTTTAATTTCACCTGGTATTTTCCCATACAGCTTCAGATTGTCCATGCAAAGACAATGGCAGATGTTTTAGATGTTTGATAGCCATTGTTTGACTTGTTCAGTATTGTTGACAGAGCAATCAATGCAATAACAAACAGTAGTGGTGATAGGGGATTAACCTCTCCCAGTCTATCATCATTGACCAGGAACTATGTCTTTCATAGTGTCATTGATTTTTGTTTCTGTTATTTCCACTGACATCTGTTATTTCTAGGCACTTGATTATCCAAGCATATGGCAGGGTGTCCAATGCCTTCTTGTAATCAATCCAAGATACATTCAAGATGGTCATCCTTGCCTTATTCCTTCCAGATGGAAAGAAATTGAGAAGTCTTGCACTGGATGATAGTTACATATGTCTGGGCCTCAAGCAAACATGTGGAAGCCAAAGCCAGTATAGCCATGAAATACCTATGGAAAATGAGGAAAATCCTGAAATCCAAGCTTAATGGTGGAAAAATGATTATCTTACTACTTTGATACCCTGGATAAAATACAAACTATCCACAAGCTAAATTTGAAGCACTAGGTCAAAAGAGTTGGAAGGTGATGACCCTCAACTGTGCACTACACCCACATAGGGACACTGATTTGCTGTATATGCTCTACCCTGTAGGCCAGCATGGAATGCTGCAAGTGCAGCAAATGGTTGAAGAAGAAGAAAGAAATTTGGCTCAGTATGCTAAGGGTGTACTAAACAATCTAATAAAGAACAGTATATTGAAAATGAATGAAACCAGATGTGTAAATAAGAATGGACAATTGATGATGCAAACAGAAAAGTGGCAAAGGAAGTCATTACGTGACCAATAATATAACAATACTCAAAGAAAGGTTAATAATGAAAAACACAGCAATGGTTAGAATAGCACATTAAAGAAGAAAACAGAAGGACTCATTTTAGCAAGTCAAGAATAGTTGCTATATATAAATGTAATGAGTTAAAACTGAGAAAATTCAGCATAATAAATAGTAAAAGATGGTTATGCAAAGAACAGGACAATACACAATCAGCTTTTAAATAAAAATGCCTTATATTTTCTTAAATTTGACTCATTAATCTCAGCTGAATATACTGTGGTAGGAATCTCTTCTTAGTGAAATAATTGTAACATTTCCCTGACATGCAGAGTCATATGTTCAAATTCTGGATTTTTTTTATTACTTTTTTTCTCTAATAAACTACACACTTTGCTGCTTTAAAAAAAAATAAAACCCAAGTCCAGCAATGTATTTCATAATTGTTCTGATACTATCAAATAATCTCAAAATCTTGGGCTCTTTGAAAACTAAATGAAAAAGAGACTTCTGATTTGACGTTGTGGCATAACCGGCGCAGGAAGATGGGGCTCCGTCTTCCACGTTTGATTTCACCCCGCTGGGGACCCTAAAAAGTGTCGAAAGTCACCCCAAAGTGGTGACGAAGAAGGAGGGGACCCTCATTGATTGTGGAGGGGCAGCAGTCCTTCTGCTGGATCTGAGAAAGCCCTCAAAACTGGCAGGGGAAAGACTGGCTACATTTGTGTGGCCAGTTAGAAGCTGCTGACAAGCACTAACTAGCAATTTCCGAGCAACATGGCTGGAACTGGGTGAGACTTTATTCTCTTTTTATGGCCCTAACACTCCTTTCCTGGAAAAAAGAATGCCCAAAGCAAAGAATCCTCCACAATGAGAGAGGGAAGGGAAGTTATTGCCCCGCTCCCTCAGGAAAAGAAAAGAGGTGAATTAATTGCTTTGGGGGGAAACAGAGGAAGCTACAATATCAATTTGGAACTAATACAGATCGATAGCTTTGAAATTTGGGGACTTTTTTGAGACTTTTTTTAAAGAAAAAATATTTGAAAGTTTGCAAAATAAGCTTGGATTTGGAAAGCTGGAAGACGGTATCAATGACATCTAGTGGAAAAATATGGCACTACAATTTATTATGCTTAAGGGAAACTTGGCTTGAAGCCCAGACTCAGATAAGACTCTTTGTTGTTCCTGGACACATTCACTTTTGCAGAATGCAGCTGGGAAAGGGGAAAACAAAAACTCTTGGGCTGCTTATCTGGGTTGGGGACCCTATTGGACTATAAAGACTGCATACAAAAACAAAATGAGTGTTCCGTACTCAGCCTTAAATGGTAAAAAATCATCTTTAACACCTGTCTCCAAAGCTCCCAGCTTGATATATCAACAAGAAAATGTTAATGAATCTCAGAAAGAAATTCTTTCCATGTTGAAATCAATCCAAGAGACAATTGTTTTATTTCAGGATGAGACTATAAATAACGCAAATGAGATAAAATAACAATTTTCTAACCTAAATTTACAAATCCAGACAATGACTGCAAAGAAGGAACTAATAACCCAGGAAACAGAAGGAAAATTAGAAGAAATGCATCCAAAGATGGAGGACCTAAAGGAGGGAATTAACAGACAGATACAGACAAATGAAAAATTAGAAAATGCAGTGATAACACCGGAAATGGAAAAGACATCGTACTTGTCAAGATCTCAGAACACATTTGAGGATAAGGAAGAAGAGCTGATTGAATGGATGATAAAGCTGTTAGGACAAATGCTGAATATTGACAAATAAGAAATGAAAAGAAAAACTGAAGGAGAAGGAGGGAGGCTGTTTAATGAATATAAATGGGTTGAGCATTCTTCCAAAAACATTTCAGTCAAATTCTTTTCCTCATTCCAAACAATATATACAAAAGTAGAGGAAGAATTACTTGATGATTTAAATGTACTGACTTGGAAAGTTATTTGGCAAAGGAAGAAAGTTAGAGTAAGACTGAAGAAAATAGAGGTTTTAATCTATTAGATGGGATATTATACTACTAAACAGATGTTTAAATATGGCTAAGAAAATAGATAACTGTTAGAAATAAGAGTATTATTATAATTAGAAGGATAGAATTTGTAACTAGAATATTATACTTTGCTATGAGATGAGAAATATGAAAATTCTAAAAGGGTTTGAATAAGGGAGGCTTTTGGTTACCCAAATATAATTTATTATGAGAAAATTATTTTGAACATTGATGGGAAATTAAAAATTTTAAAAAGTGGGGAAAACAGGATATTGATTGAATAAATAGATTTTAAGTGCAAATGCAATTGAGATATATTTTGGCTAGAAAAGATATTATAAACTGATACTATTGATATTATGTATAATACCAGAAAAATGTGATGAAGATGTCTATATTTAATTGTACATGTATTAACAGTAACAAGAATTGTATTTGCCCAGTATGGAAAAATGCATACTACCGGAAGAAGAGAGGACCAAGGAAGCAATGGATGATGTAGTACTGGACTAGACTGAGAAAGTTAATATGTACCATTGAATTACTAATAGACCCAGACAACACTTTGCTTATTAAGTACTTATGATTGTAAAATTAGAAAATTTATAAAATATTTATTAAAAAAGAAAATTAAATGAAAAAGAAAGAAAGAAAAAGAGAAAGAGAAAGAAAGAAAGAAAGAAAGAAAGAAAGAAAGAAAGAAAGAAAGAAAGAAAGAAAGAAAGAAAGAGAAAGAAAGTTAAAATTTCACTATGTTTTGGTAAACTGATTAACAACAATAACAGTGAAAACTGTAACTCAGAGAAATCAATCTTTTATTACAGTCACAGAACAGAATTAAAAACTTTAAAGTAAAATGACCAGAATATAACAAGACATAATAGTATATTACACTTAGTGGGGAGATCATCAAGAGGCAGCCATTCTGCCTAATTGTACAGATAGTATAGCAGAATTTCGCTACGTTCAAGCAAATTGTATCATATTGATTCAAAAGGTAGAACTTTAAATTGGAAGCAACCCAATGGGCATTTGAAGGTGGTTTTCCATTCATCCCCTTTCTTTATTCGAATGCGGTAATAAGCTTCTCTCAAGTCTACCTTGGAGAAAATTTTCCTTTTGGACAAGTACGCTAACATGTCTTTCATTAAAGGTAGTGGATATATGTTTTCCACACACACAGCGTTCAGATTCCTATAATCTACGCACAGACGAAGAGAGCCATCTTTCTTTTCTCTGAATAATATAGGGGCTGCTACCCGGGGTCTAGCTGGCTCTATAAAACCCCGCTATAAATTCTTTTTGATGAACTTTCCCAGTTCATCTAATTCCCTGGGAGTCATAGAGTACATTTTTGGTTTTGGCTGTTTCGCCCCTGGAATGATTTCAGTAGCACAGTCTGCAGGCCGGTGAGGGGGGAGTTCGTCTGCTGTCTGCTCGCTGAACGCCTCAGCCAAATCTTAGTATTCCATTGGGAGGTTTTGCAGGTCTGACTCACTGAGGGCAGAGGCAAAATCATGGCGTAATCCACAGCTCCCGCTGTTTTCTTTAGAGATGGGCGGGGCTTCCCCTTGCGGGAATTTTAACTATCCTTCCCTCCAGTTGATCATGGGGTTCCACTTCTTTAGCCAAACCAGTCCCAAAACTAATGGCCACTCCATCCCTGGTGCCACAATAAACGCTAGAGTCTCTGTGTGGTTCCCCAGGTCAATATAGTATCCACAGGGGCACTATTTCAGTTCATATGGGATTTTTTTTAATCAACCCTCCAAAATTGCTACACGAATGTACAATGTGCTAGAATTAGTGCCCTTGGAAATTTAGAAACCAGGACTTCCAGTTTTGCATCGTAGTGATGCGGCCAGGAGATTATGGAGCTTGGCACCCCACGGCCAGGGGACCATAAATGGGTCTAAAGTTGCCCCAGAGAGGTGACGAAGGAGGGGCCCCCCCATCGATCATGGAAAGATGGCGGTCAATCCGTTTGATCTAGGGGAAGCCCTCCAACCCAACAGGAGAAAGGCTAGCTGCACTCCATGACTAGCCCAAGCTACCGGAATCCAAAGTCCAAAAGCACCAACTAAAACAACTGTAAATAGCGTGTTTGGAACTGGGTGAGAATATAGATCTTCTCTTCTCTATTTTGAAACTGATTTCCTGGAAAAGATCCCCAAGAAGCAAAAAAATCCTCCGAAAGTGAGAAGGAAGGGGATTATAACCCCACCCTTCCATAGATGGAAGTGGCAAATTAATTTTTATGGGGGACAGAAATACATTGAAATGGATTAATGTAAAGCTATAATTTGGGTAAAACTGAAAACTATGGAAATTGTTAAGATTTTCCATTTGAAAGAATATTGATGAAACTATAAGAAAATATTTTTTTGTCTTAAAAGTTGGAAAATAAATAGCTACTGACATCTAGTGGTGGATCAGAGTATAGAACTACAGCTGCCCTGCCTCAGAAATTGGCAAGACGCCCAGAAACAGAGAAGAACTTGTTCATTTGATCCTCAGTGACTCTTAGCTAAATAGAGAACAGCTGGGAATAGAGGAAAGAAAATACACTGGGCTATCTATTGCAGAATGAGAAACACAATTGTTATAAAAACTGCTGACCTTCTTGGATTATAAACACTTACTGAGCTGTGATATTTATTTATTTATTTTAAAGTTTTTATTGATTTTTTTCATGCAGTTCAAAAGTACTTGTTCAACAAACGTGTTGTCTGAGTTTATCATTCACTAATACAGATTGGATTCCTAATCCCTTATTCTTTTCTCCAGCCATTGATAAAATAAGTCCCAAGTTTGAAAGTATTCTGTTTTTTCTTTTTCTTTCAACCTCAAAGTAAGTCTGTCCATTTCCGCACAGTCTAGTATTTTTTTAATTATTTCTTCCTCTGGTGGTGTTTCTTCATTTTTCCAATATTGTGCAAATATGATTATTGCCGCTGTTATCACATGTAAAATCACCTTTTCTGGCATTATACCTAATAAAAAAAGTTCAGGTTTAAAATCTACATGTTTTCCCAACATCTTTTCTAGCCAAGTATGTATTTTTGTCCAATATCTCTTTGCCTTAACACATGTCCACTATACATGGTAATAAATACCTGACTTGTGTTTACATTTCCAACATCTATCTGACATATTTTTAAACATTTTTGCTAATCTTGCTGGTAGCAAGTGCCATCTATAAAAATTTTATGTAAGTTTTCTTTGTAAGAGGTTGACATTGTCAATTTATAATTTCTTTCCCACAAGTTTTGTCTTTTTTCTAAATCTATATTATATCCAAAAAAAATTGCCTATGTTATCATTGTATCTTTTACTTGTTCATTTTCCATTTTCAAATTCAGTAAAAAGTTATACATTTTCTAAATTAATTTCTCATCAGAGGTTAATAATATCTGGTCAAACAAGGTCTGCTCTTTGTAAAATCCGTACAATTTAACATCTTTATCATATTTCACTTGCATTTGTAAATATGCCCACCATGATAAATCAATACCCTGATTTTCCATCTCTTGGTTAGATTTTAAATTTCCTTCAGAATTTGGAATATCTTTTTATATATTTTGTCTTTTTTCTTTATTTTTATTTTTTTGCCATGTATGTTATAGCTACACCTCTAAAATATGCTTTGGCAGTATCCCATACATTTTGTAATGTTGTATCTTCTTTTTTAGCCTAATGCTGGGAAAGATTGAGGGCAATAGAAGAAGGGGACGACAGAGAATGAGGTGGCTGGATGGAGTCACTGAAGCAGTAGACGTGAGCTTAAATGGACTCCTGAAGATGGTAGAGGACAGGAAGGCCTGGAGGAACGTTGTCCATGGGGTCGCGATGGGTCAGACACGACTTCGCAACTAACAACAACAACAACAATCTTCTTTTTTATTTTATTTTTTAAAAAAGCTCCATTTCTTTTGTTGCTAATTCTATAAATTCTTTCTCTTTTAGTATGGATTGGTTCAAGGTCCATCTTAGGTTTTTTTTTATTCCTTTCCATGTCATTTTTAAAGGATTATGGTCTGCCTAAGTGCCTAATTCTATCTCAATCTCCTGCATGTTAGTTCTTAATTCAGGCGTCATGCAAATCATGTCAATTCTAGACCAGGATTTATGGCTATTTGAGTAGAATGTATATTGTATTTTTTCTGGGTTGGTTTCTCTCCAAGTATCTTGTACACCAATTTCGTCTATCGTGTTAAAAAAAGTCTTAGGTAATCTTTTTCTTCCTCATTTTCCTGTTTTACTACTTTTATATTCTAATATCCCGTCTACTGTTGCATTAAAATCCACTACTAGGCAAATATTTTGGCATTCAATTTCTACTATTTTCAATTTTGATAAAATTCTTCTTGTTTATTGTTTGGTGCATATATTACTACCAAAAGTATCTGTTTTTGATATAAAAATATTTCTACCATCACAATTCTTCCTTCTTCATCTGAATAAATCATTTTAGAATCTATTGTCTCTTTAACGTATACAGCTACTCTTTTTTTGTGTGTGCTGATGCATAATAGAATTTCCCAATTTTTGGGTATTCCAAAAGTTTATAGTATTGTTTTATATATATGTGTGTGTCTCTTGCAGACAAATTATATCAATATTTAATTTCTGTAATTTTTTAAAGATTCTGTTTCTCGTAGTCCTCTGCTTTCTTGCCATTCCCTCACCCTCTTGATCTGGCTTCTCTTTCTCTTCTTCTGTTTGTATAGTTGTTTCCTCTGTTGTTTGTTCTATCTGTTTCTGGCCTTTTCTATCCTCTTGTTGATGTTGTACTCTTTCATCCAGGAATGCTCTGTTTCTTTCGTCGAAATCTTCTGCCTTCCAAACTGAATCCAGTCGATATCTGGTATTGTTCCAGTTGATTAAGATCCCTTCTGGCATTAACCACCTAAAGTTTACACATTTTGCAATTAAATTGTAGTCAAAAAGTGATATTGTTTTCGGGTGTCCCTTATTCTCTTAAGAATCTGCTTTAATACCACAATTTCTTTATTTTTATATTGTAATGGATCATCCCTAATTCTTCTCGGTATCTCATCGCTTATTGTTTTCTTTATAAATCTTACATGAACTTCTCTAGGCAATTTGTGTTTCCTTGCATAGCTTGAATTCATTCAAAATATTTCATCCACTTCCATCTGTATCTCTGCTCTATCTGTTTTTAGAGCTTCTGCCAGTAGATTGATAATCACTTCTGCTATATCTTCCTCCTTGTTTTCAGGTATATTTTGGAATCTTAAATAGTGTACAGCTTTCTCCATTTCCAAGGCTGCAACTGCGCCTTCTAAACTTTGATTTGCTTGTTCTAGTCTTTCATTTTCTTCCATTAATACCTGCATTTTTTAATCAGTTTCTTCTGATTTGTCTTCCATTTTCTGAATTCTTTGTTCATTTTTAGCAATCATTTATTGATGGGCGTCAAATTGTGTCTTTATGTCAAGCATTTGCTCATTTAGCTTATCAAAGTTGTTTTTTGTCTCTTCATGATTTTTCTGTATTGATTCTTGGATTAGCTGTAGTGTGGCTTGCATCTCTTTTTAAAAGCTGTTTGTTTTCTCTCGTTGTAACATTGTTTCAATAGATCCCTTACTTGCTGGACTAGATGTTCCAGAAAAGGGTGCAGAAGATGGTTTTTTTGTAATTTTAGTAAGATTTGGTGCATTCATTTTTCAATTGAGCAGGTTTTGTAAATCCACAAAGAAAAAAGGAAAGAGGGGAAAAAAAGCCAACTGCCTTAGGCTATTATCCAACTGTGAAACAAGCCAACTGCCTTAGGCTAATCTAAATGTTCCAGTTAGTTTAAAAATGTAAAAAGCCTTCTGTTTCCAAGTAGGTTCTATTATGGTTATATCCAGGATCAGAAGATATGATTGTAGGCTTCCGGTTCCGGATCGCGACACCAGCAGTCGCACGGAGAGATCTCTCTCTCCCACCGGCTGGTTTCCCTCCGTCGGTAGACCCTTAATCGGGTCGAAAGTCGCCCCGTAGAGGCGACCACCGTTAGAGGAGGCTCCTGCTCGACTGGGGAAGAGCGGCGGCTCTCCCCAGTTCGAGCTTTCTCCTTAGGGCCGCCGGAGGAAAAGATCGTCCTACAAAATGGACGGTCACTTCGTCGCACCAGCTGAAAGCCAGAAGAACATCTAAGCGAAAGAACCCCCGTGGAGAATCCGGGTGAGACCTTTCCTACCCCCTTTTTTTTCCCCTAACTACTTTCCTGTTAAAAGCTTTCTTTGAATTATTTCCCTGTCGTGAGGAAGCAGCGTGTGAGCAATGGGGAAAAACAGCGTTGGAAAAAAAAATATATAAATAAAAACCAGTTAATTTTGATACTATTTAAATTTTGGAATACTGAGGGGACCTGAAAACATTTTATTTTTGACTATTATTGCTACAACTACGTATTCATTATTTTGAACCCTTTCTTCATCTTTTTTAATACGAAAAATAAAAAATCTATTATTTGGAAAGAAAAAAAGGATTTTTTGGTTTGCTGAGGACATCTTGTGTCGAAAAGTGGTACTGCAACTATATTTTTTTTTATGACTGGGAATGGCTATGACCCTGAAAGAGTCATAACTACAAGATAACGATGCAGCTGGCCTATTGAAAATTGAAGGTGAATGCTTGCTTGATTCTTATGAAGCAGAGCCTTTCTTAAAGATTAAAGATTAAAAAGCCTTATTATTATCGATATGGAACTTAATACACAACTGGACTATGAACTTATATTGGAAACAATTTTAGAAGCTGCAAAGGATGTGAGCTCTTACTTTCAATCCCTTTTCTCTACACTGAGAGAAACTGTGGAAACCACAAAACAAACTAATTTTATTCAACTTCCAACACAACCTATCGAGAAGTCTGATGACTATACAACAACTTCAACAGAGATGTCTGAAGCATCAATACCAACATCAACAGAGACTGACACTCAGACACAACTTATTGAAAATCGAGAAAAGGTGGATAAACAATTGGCAAATATAACATGGAATAAAACAGCTTTTACCATCCAAAGGCTATTAGAAGAAAGGAAAGAGAACTTTGACCAATTTGAAGCGTTAAAGAATATGGACCTTTTAATAGTGTGGTTTGATTATGTAGGAACCTCACTATGGAAACCACTATGGCATAGAAAGAAGCCTAGAGTTAGATTTAAAAATGTATTTTAAAGTTTTATTTAATGGGATTAAAAAGGCTTTGATTTCTGGACTGACTTAACAACTAATGGAATACGTGAAATTTTTAAGAGGATACCCTTTGTAATATTACTCTGTTTTAGATATGATATATATTGGAGAAGTAAACTTTATCTACTGGTTTAAAAAGATTTTTATAGATATAGAGGCATTGATAGAATATATATTTAAATTAGATAGAAATTTATTTGTTGGCCTGATATCTTTATTTTAAGAGAATTATTTGGAAATAAAAGGAGAATAAGAGGGATGGGTGATAAGAGAAAAAAATGGTATCAATGAAGAAGATATGAGAATGTTGTTGTAAGAACAATATACCAGATATAATTATGTAAAAAAAAAAAAAAAGGGCACCCGAAGTGTTAATAACATGTCTATTTAAGGCTAATTGAAATATAGTAATTGTAAGTTAGTAAAGCTTAAAAACAGGATTTGGATTTTTTAGAATTGAAATGTAACTGATATTTGATAGGACCGTTTGAAACTTATATAGAATTTATTAATTTGAATATGTAAAATTAAATGAGGGAATTAGAGAGGGAAGCTTAAAAGACTTGAGTTGATTTATATATCTGTGATTGTTTTTCTTTCTTTTGGATGTTTAATATACCCACCTCCATGGTGGTTCCTAAGCACCTTAATGTTATCCCTGCACCCCTATAAAATCTAATAAAATATATTTAAAAAAAAAAAAAAAAAAAAAGAAGAAGATATGATTGTAGAAAGTCTTTTCTAACATAGAGTCACATAAAGTTCTTTTGTTTACAACAGGTGTTAGTTCAAGGTCAACAGTTTCTCCAGTTCTTTTAATGTTATTGTAATATCTCCTTTCACCACTAGATGTCCTTATTTACTGTATTGTCTATATCCAGGTTTAAGAAAGTTCTTTTTAAGTTACTTTCTCACAAAAATTAGATAAGAAAATTTTTTCCACGTCGTAAAAGTTAACCAGATTTTCTTTAAATCAGTCCCAATTCCATGTTTGTATATTCTTTTGTATTCCTTAATTTCGTTCCCCCATTTAAATTTTTTCACTGCTTTTAACTCCCTTCTTCCCAAGTCTTCCTGGGGTCTTTGCTTTAGAAATTTAATCCAATCAGGAGATTTTTATTTCCAAATCCACAGGGAAGAGAAATAGAAAAAAACAATCTCACTCAGATCTCAGCATGTTGTTGACAATCAGCTATTTGATAGCATGCTGCAGCATGCCACAGTTCTTCGCTTTTTTCCTGGTTGCCTATGACTTGGGCTGCCTGTGCATTTACAGGCAGCCTTTCTTCCCTCCGTTTGAAGAGGTTCCTTGGTTTGTTTGGGCCGACCGCCATCGGCTCCAAGCTCCCAAAGCTTCCCTTCTTCTTCGTCGCCTCTCCAGGGCAACTTTCTGACCCCTTGGAGTCTCCAGACAGAGCAAAATTGGGCTAGGAGACAGGAGCTCCGATTTCTTTTGCCAGTCTCATCATGACATCAAACTGGAAGCCTGAGCTGTGATATTTAAGTTCAAGAATCATTTGCAAAGAAAGAAAAACCTTGACTTTTTGGTTATTTTTCTAGGGGAGAAATTATTGGATTGTTTTTAAGTGGTTGAACATTTTGGACTGTTCATAAAGATAAGAACAATATAAGACTATGGTGTTTGGAACTTAAGAGTGGTTGGTTTGATGAAAATGGAGGTTGAATACATAACCAAAAGTGGTAGGAAACCACACTCAATATTCTTTTCTAAAATCCCCAGTCTGGAATATCAGAGATCTGCAGGAGTAATCTTCAAGACAAGACAAATATCTTCCAGGAGAAAATGCATGCTATGTTGCAATTAATTCAAATGACAATTGTTTCAAATCATGATGAGATTAAAAATAATTTTGATGATATAAATGAGCACATCCTTAACCTAAGCTCACAATTAAAAAACTCTCAGAAAATGATGACAAAGAATGAACAAATAAATCAGACAATAGAACAAAAACCAGAGGAAAGTGACCCAAAGATGGAGGCTACAAATGAAGAAAATCACAGCTTAACACAGACAAAGAAAAATCTACAAGATTCTGCTATAATATTGGAAATGGAAAAGACATTTTATTTTTCAGGACTTCAAAACAAAACTGAGGATAAGAAAGAAAATTTGATGAAATGGACTATAGATTTGTCTGGAGAACCACTAGAGTTTGGGAGACAAAAGATGAAAAGAGAAATTGAGGGAGAAGGAAAGTGGAAGCTTCTTAATGAACATAAATGGGTGAAACTCCCCCTCAAAAGCACCTCACCCAATTTGTCTTTCCCATTTTTAACAACACTTATGAAAATACAGGAAGAATCCCCTGGCAAGCTGAACACACTGACTCAGAAAGCTGCTTGGCAAAAGAAGAAGGCGAGAGCTAGACTCAAGAGAGATTATTTGACCTACCAGATGGAGTACTACATGACTAAACACTTGTTTGAATATGGTTAAAAGAATAGTTAAATTTTGGATATGAACGGGTTCTATAGTAAGAGAGAGATGTGATTTATAAATAGTATAGTATTTATTTATAATATGGGAAATGTAAAAATAATGGGATGATTTAAATGAATGAAATGTTGTGGATATTCAAATGTAATCAACTTGGAGAAAATTATAACTGACAAGAAATGTTCTGAATACTGAGGGGAAATTAAGCTTAAATAAGAATAGGAGAGAACCAGACTCAACAGAGATGATGTGACCTAACAGATGGAGTACTATATGATCAAATACTTGTTTGAATATGGTTAAAAGAATACTCAAATTTCGGATATGAATGGGTTTTATAATAAGAGAGATGTGACATAAGTAGTATAGTATTTTTTTTATGATATGGGAAACGTAAAATACTGGGATGATTTAAATGTACGAAATGTTTTGGATATTTAAATGTAATCAATTTTGAGAAAATTATAATTGACCAGAAATGTTTTGATTACTGAGGGGAAATTAAGCTTAAATAAGAACTCTGAAAACAGGATCTATAGCGATTTACATAAGATGATTTTTTGCAAACACAATTGTAAAATAAGCTGATTAAAAAGATGCTACATGTTGATGTTATTGTTATTCATATAAATACCAAAAAAACCTTTATATTCAACTTTATGTGTATTGGAAAATACTAAGAACTGTATTTGCTCAATGTTGGTAAAAGGAGAATATTATTGGAAGAAGAGAGGATCAAGGAAAGGTATTTCTAGTTAGTATGTTGATTATGAAATCATAGAAATTAACTATTATTGATTGTTGTTAAATATATGAACACAGACAACACATTGTTTACCAAATACTAAAGATTGTTATTGTAAAAAAGCAATAAAATATATCAAGGGAAAAAAAGGAAATTTAGAAACCATTATATAAGTGTCTTGCTGGTTTATGGAAAGTAGTCTGACTGCTCCAGAAAACATTCTTGGGTATAGCAAACAAGGACTGTTGGATTTCCTGGTCTGTAAAATGTTGGTTAAATATATTGAATGAACACTCATAGCACATTAATAGGATTGTCCAGAGTGTTGGAATTTTTGTGAAATAATCTTAAACCATGTTGATTTATAATTATCCTGCATAATGAAAGAGCTCAAAGTTGTAGAGAAGAACAATAATTTCAGTCAATGTGCTGTTGTGCAAAGCCATGCATCTGTTTCAAGTTTAGACAGCCCTACCTCTCTCCTTAACATTGCATTTGGGATGAAGTTCCAAACTTAGAAATTTGGATTGAACCCTTTCAAGAGGAAAAAAATAGAAATAAGAACCTAGCTGGACACTGAAAAGTAATTGTATATGAATCTTAGCTGAAAATAGCTTCAGTGCTGCTGATATATACCATGTTCCTCTGGTGAAATAGAAGAATTGGATTGAGGGCACTGGTTGGTTTGTGTTTTTTTTTACATTTTGCATGACATAGTTTATTGCAGCTGTGTAAAATCATGCCTAAATTTTTACTTGTTTAATAGTCTGCCCATTTATCCTCCAAGTATGCTGTTTAGGTCTCTTTGCAAAAATCAAGTTTTTAATTTTTCTATGGTTTATTTCAAATACTTTCTCAGAGCAGTAGCTCTGAATGTCAGGACATTCAGGTATCATTTGATCCAAATAATGTATGGGACAGAAGTACTATGTTGTCTGCATACAGCAAAGTGGCAATATGGCTGATTGCTACTTGGTGTGTGTGTGTGTGATTTTCTAATTGATTCATTTTGCCCACGATTGGGCTTATATATAAATCAAACAACACAGCAGGTAAAATACATCCTTGTCTCACTCTTCTGTGAATTAGAATCTCTTTGGTATGGTAGCCTCGTATACTGCAACGGACTTGAATGTTTATTAGACAATATATGCTATGAATCAATCCAGTGTTTGGCACAGAGCTTGCTTGTTATGCTTAACAAGCTAGTAGGCCTATAAGTTGCAGGCAGGTTTGGGTGCCCTTTTTATAAATTGGCCATATAATAAGGAAAAGAAAGTAGTAATTAAAGTAAAAGTTTATATGGGGTTTCCTAGTAGCTACAGCAGGATCACTGATCCAAACCTATGAAAACACAGGGAAGGATTTTTTCTCACTGTATGAAAGACAGCAACCATTGAGGTGAGTGAAGGGGTGTTCTTGCCACCGTATGCAGTGGCCAGTCAAGATATTGCCTAGAAGTAAAACATAGCAGGCAAGCCAGATAGTGTGGAGTTCTTGGTATTCTCTGAACTTGGTTGTTTGGTTGCAAATGTTTCATTTATTTCACTAAGTAACAACATCAGCACTGATGATGTTACCAACATAGATAATAAAATGACGGTAACTAAACAACCAAGCTCTACAGTTCATCATATATTCTTTTCTGTTAGAGACAGATAGTAACTAGCACAAACCAGAAAACACTAGTATAAATAGGAAACAGGAAAACAGATATGGAGGAAAACACCTTAACAGCAGACTGGGGCTGAATAGAGTATGATGTTTGCTCTCCTTAGAATGGTTAACACCTTACACTCACAGTGGGGCAACTTCCAAATTGATGCTCTTTGTGATGCCAGTCAGATCGCATCACACTTGTGTCAGAAGCATCGTGGTGCTTCTGGTTGAAAGGATTAACCGGTGACATCACCGTTGCCCAGGGAATGCCCAATTGGGAGCTCCTTTCATGTCCCCAGTAGGAGCTGGAGTGAAGGATGGGAGTTGGCACCCCACTGCACAGCAGCATTTGGGTTTTGAATGTGGGTTTGCTAAGCTCCTACCCAGCATCCTAACCACGTGAACCCCCTGCTCCTTTGCCACTCAGATTGCCATCTCATTCTTCTGCTGCTGCTCTTCTCATTTTCCAAAGTCTTTTTGTTAGTTGGGAAATTGATATGAAAAGTGCAACTTAAGAGTTGATATAACTAAGACATATTCCTTGTTGCATTAGTTTTTATAATCAGTACGCTTATTTGTATATTATACAGGTATCAGCTATGTATAGTATCAACATCATAATAGAAGAGACACATAGAAATAAACCATATTTACCCACTCTTCAAAAGAAACAATAAAAACGCTAAGAATGAAACGAAAACACCAGCAGCCAATACTCAGATAAACAGGGATTAACACCAGATAACTAATCAAAGAGCAATAACCCTAATCAAGCAGCTACCAAGGAGGAAATCACGCCCACTGGCAAGGCAAGCTACTGTTTATAAATGGGGAGCAAACTCCACACTCGCTAGTACTGAAGTTATTACCTAGTCAGGCAATGTCTCAAAGGTGCATTTTCAGAAGGCAATTAGACTTCCTTTGTTTTTATTTGAAAATGTTTCACTTCTCATCCATAAAGCTTTATCAGTTCATCAGAACTAATGAAGCTTCTTGGATAAGGAGCAAAATGTCTTCAAATAAAAACAAAGGAAGTCCAGTTGCCTTTTGAAAAACCACCTTTGAGACAACCATGACCATGACGTGGTTAACTGAGAATCTCTATAGACATTTAGTCAGGCAATGAAACATTTGAAAGCACACAATGTAGCTCAGAAAGCACTGAGGTTTCCGAGATACAAATATCACATAGTATGAATATATCCTTTGAGCTATAGCTTCTTTTGTCAGCAATACATTTTTCTTAAAATTTTCTACAGCTGCCAGGGCCACTCTCTCCTTTTTCTTCTCAGATTACTTCCAATGCTAATTTGGCAGCTATTATCATGACCAAAAGAGAAACTTTTAGAGTGTCCTTTATGAAAATATCTCAAGTTAATACAGTTGAAGCAGCATAACAAAAAAAATTATTTGGAAATAGAATACACTGGATTTTTATATGTCAATGTTTTGGGATTTGTCATAGATTTCCACTGCTGGTGTACAAAGCTGTGAGATGCTTGCCATTTTTTTTTCCATCAGATTTGGAATTGATCACATTCTAGTTGCTTTTACATTTCTACATTCTTTTCTCTTTTTAGCTAGGTTTGTACCATCCATATGCAATTGTTTACCTAGATAAGTTTCACTACGTCAGCAGTTTGGCAACATGGCTATGACCGATTAGATTTTCCCAGAATATTGTGGTTTCTAGCTTCCTGATAACCTGAGGGAAGTTTCTATGGGAGTCCTTCCAGTGGCTGATGCAGCTGGCAATGTCTCTCTGGTATGACATATAATTTTTCGTGCCCATGCTTTGAACCTCACAGCATTTCCTGCTGAATGCCAATTCCTTTCCTTTCATGTGGGAAGACAATTTCACTTCTTTGGTTGATCAGATTCCTGGCTCAGAGCAGTTGCCCTATGCTTTATAAATAAACAACTCATTATATCAGCAAATTCTGGAACTTGTCCTCAAATCCCACAACACTCTTGAGGTAGAATCTTTGGCTTTTCTAAAGTAGATTGAATCTTTATTCACAACTTCAAAGGAATCATTTATCTCATGCCATTCTTACATACACAGTAGACCAGTGTTCCCCAAGCTAGTCACTATACTTGTATGATGTTTGCTGCAACCTGTTTGTAATTAACATTGGCTATACCTATGGGTACATGTAGTACTCAACTTATGGCCTCAATTGAGCCCAAAATTTAAGTTGCTAAGCAAGACATTTGTTAAGTGAATTTTGCCCCATTTTACAACCTTTCTTGCCACAGTTAAGTGAATTACCCCAGTTCTGCAATTAACAGTTGTTAAGTGAATCTGGCTTCTCCATTGACTTTGCTTATCAGAAGGTCTCAAAAGGTGATCACATAATCCCAGGACACTGCAACTCTCATAAATATGAATCAGTTGCCAAGCATCTGAGTTTTGATCATGTGACTATGGAGATGCTGCAATGGTCGTGTGAAAAATGGTCTTAAGTTACGTTTTTCAGTGCTGTTGTAACTTTGAATGGTCATTAAATGAACTGTTGTAAATAAAGATTACCTGTACTCTTATTTAGATGACAGCCCACATTCTGAGATAGAATAGAATAGAATAGAATAGAATAGAATAGAATAGAATAGAATAGAATAGAATAGAATAGAATAGAATAGAACTGGAAGGGACCTTGGAGGTCTTCTAGTCCAGCCCCCTGCTCAAGCAGGAGAACCTATACCATTTCAGACAAGTGACTGTCTAGTTTCTTCTTGAAAACTCCAGTGATGGAGCACCCACGATTTCTGAAGGCAAGCTGTTCCACTGGTTAATTGTCCTCACTGTCAGGAAGTTTCTCCTTAATTCCAGGTTGCTTCTCTCTTTGATCAGTTTCCAACCATTGTTTCTTGTCTTGCCCTCTGGTACTTTGGAGAATAGTTTGACCCCCTCTTCTTGGTGGCAGCCCCTCAAATACTGGAATACTGCTATCATGTCACCCCGTTTCTTCTTTTCTTTAGACTAGCCAAATCCAAGTCCTGCAGCCGTTCTTCATATGTTTTAGTCTCCAGGCCTTTGATCATTTTAGTTGCTCTTCTCTGAACTTTTTCCAAGGTCTCAACATCTTTTTTGTAGTATGGTGACCAAAATTGGTTGCAGTATTCCAGGTGTGGTCTTACTAGGATTTTATAAAGCGGTACTAATACTTCACGTGATCTAGATTCTATGCCTCTGTTTATATAACCCAGGATTGTATTAGCTTTTTTGGCTGCTGCTGCATACTGCTGGCTCATAGTCAAGTGATCGTCCACTAGGATTCCAAGGTCCCTCTCACAGTTGCTGTTTTTGAGCCAGGTCTCGCCTACTCGAACCTTTGATTTTTCCTGCGTAAATGTAAAACCTTTCTCCACATTAAAACTCATTTTGTTGGATAGGGCCCATTGTTCAAGTTTGTCAAGATCTTTTTGGATCCTGAGCTTGTCTTCTGGGGTGTTGGCTATTCCTGCCAGTTTGGTGTCATCTGCAAATTTGATGAGTTCTCCTTCTATTCCCTCATCTAAGTCATTAATGAAGATATTGAAGAGTACTGGGCCTAAGATGGAGCCCTGTGGTACCCACTGCTTACTTCTCTCCATATGGATGTAGTACCATTGAGGACTACTCGCTGAGTACGGTTTGTCAGCCAGCTACAGATCCATCTGATGGTGTTGCTGTCTATCCCACTTTTTTCTAGCTTACTAAGCAGCAGGTTGTGGTCTTCTTTGTCAAATGGCTTACTGAAGTTTAAGTATACTATGTCCACAGTGTTTTGCTGGTCTACTAATTTAGTCACTTTATCAAAGAATGAAATAAGATTGGTTTGGCATGATCTGTTTTTGACAAACCCATGCTGGCTACTGGTTATAACTTTGTTTGCAGGTTTCCATCATCCTTGTAATGTATTGGCCACAACTGTTTTAAATCACTTGCTTAATGTCTGACCTACATTGCTGTATTGTTTAACAGTTGCTGTTACTGAAAGCCAGACTTGCTGTCTCCAAGCTGATAATGAGGTTTGGGGCGGGAAACTGTTACTTTAAATCTATTGGTTGCCACCTAGAGGCTAACTGTATAAATAGCTGTGCAGCAGCCTTTAGGGCTGCTTCTGTTCTGAGTTAATAAACTTGTTGTTGTTTCAACACTCTGCCTCATTCAATGCCTAAAGAACCGAAGATATAACAGTGGTGACGAAGGTGGGATGTGCTGCTTCATTGAGAGAGCTTGAAGTCACTAAGGGGTGAGGGCAGCACAGAGCCTGACAGGAACTATGTCCCCCCCCCTCGGTCTGCCAGCAAGCCATGCTGGAGACCACCACGCCCTAAGGATCCGCCTACACAGAAGCCAGCAGCGCAAGGCATTGAACGAAGAAACAAACCACCATGTCGAAGGTCAGGAAGCTCGAAGAATTCGATGTAACTCACCCGGAGAGATGGGCGTCCTACATCTCCCACATTGAAAATTACCTCCGCGCCAACCAGGTCACCGAAGATGGATTGAAGGTGGTGACACTCCTCTGCATGTGCGGCCCCGCCACCTTCGACATTGCAGAGAACCTGGTCACCCCGGCGCCGCTCGAGTCGGTCACCTACGTGGACTTGAAAAAAAAGCTCCTAGACCACTTCGAGCCCAAGTTATCCGTTATAGCGTGGAGGCACGCTTTTGAGCAGTGGGAGCAACAACCTGGCGAGTCTGCAACAGAATTCATTGCCGCTCTTCGTCAAGCATCCCGACTCTGCAATTTCGCGGATTTGGAGGAGAGACTAAGAGACCGCTTAGTCTGTGGACTCCGGAATCGAGAGCTCCAACAAAAACTGTTCGCTAAGGAGACTCTCTCACTACAAGAGGCCTTGAAGGAGTCATGGTGGACGAAGCCGCCGGAGGGGCCGTTAAAACGCTGCGGCCCTCCAAAAGCGCATCAAGCACCGAAGCCATCCACCACGAGGACATCAAGCAGATGGAAGACACCGACTCAGACTACGAAGTCGACCAGCTACGAAAGCACCCGGAGAAGGGACCGCAGCCAGCTGGAAAGGCAGTTCCGTTCCTTAAATGCATGGGCTGCAGAGGCCGCCATCAATGCATGGATTGCTGATTCCAAACTGCAACGTGCCGGGCCTGTGGCAAACCAGGTGACATCGCCGCCGTCTGCCGAGGTTGTCAGGGGGACCGCCCGAAAGAAGACGCATCCAGGAGAGGTCCTGGGTCAACACCGAGTAGGGTTCTGCTCCAGCCGAAGGAGCATATTCCGCACTGGTGCCCATCGCCCCCTAAAGCAGAAGCTTAGACTACAGGTCAAGCTTCAGGGAGTTCCATGCAAGATGGAACTGGACACGGGCTCAGCCATGTCCATCATTTCACAAGGAATATTCAGGCACCTATGCCATCGTAGCAACAGATGGGCCAAGCTCCGGCCGTCTACTCACAGACTTCCAAAACTCCCGAGTGGTGGTCAAAGGCAAAGCCACACTTCTGGTGGAATTCAAGGGGTTCAAGGGGCCACTAGATGTTGTAGTGGTGGAAGGCCAACGCACGAGCCTCATAGGGCTCGATTGGTTTGATGCATTGGGCATTCAAGTAACCGGCATTCACCGAACACAAACGGCAGATCTGCCTGCAGTCTGCCAAGAGTTCGCAGATGTTTTCAGTTCTAGTCTAAGGGAGTACAAGGGTTCTCCGATCACCCTCAAACTTGATCCTATGGTAACTCCAATACGGATCAAGCCTCGTAGAGTGCCTTTCGCATTAAAACCCAAAATCGATGCAGAGCTGGATAAGCTAGTGGAACAAGGGGTATTGCAGCCCATAGACAGTGGGGTGTGGGAGACCCCCATAGTAATGCCATTAAAGGCCAACCGTGAAGTGCGAATATGCGCTGACTATAAGTGCACCCTCAACAGGGCACTTCAACAGCACGTGTACCCTGTGCCAGTTGTCAGCCATATTTTGGTGTCATTGCAAGGAAGCTGCGTGTTCACCAAATTAGATTTGGCACAGGCCTATCAACAACTGCCCATGGACGGGACTTCCGGTTCCGGATCGCGGCGCTAGCGGACGTGCAGGGAGAGTCGTCTCTTCGCCGTCCGGTTTCCCTTCTCTGGTAGACCTTGGACAGGGTCGAAAGTCACCCTGGAGGGGTGACCACCATTGAGGAGGACCCTCGTCTGACCACGGAAGGGCGGAAGCACCTTCCGCAGTCCAAGGCAGCTCCTTAGGGCCGACGAAGAAAAGATCGGCCATTAATATGGCCTATCACTTAGCCGTACCAGCCAAAAGTCAGAAGAACATCTAAGCACAAAGAACCACCATGGAAGATCCGGGTGAGACCCTTCCTTTCCTTTCTTTACCCTAACTACTTTCCTGTGAACAGCTCCTGGAATTATTTCCCTGCTTTGACAGAGCAGCATTTGCTTACTTGGGAAGATAAGCTTTGGAAACAAAAGGAAAGAATAATTAATTCTAAAGACTATTTTTACTTTTGGATAATCTGGGGTCCCGAAAAAAAATCCCTATTATAGAATTTTATTATTTTATCTATTTTTTAAGCTGGAAAATATTGTTTCTTTCTTCTTTTTTAACTGGATAAAACTTTATTGGAGTCTGGGAAAAGATTCCATAGCCTACTGGGGACATCTTGTGGTGAAATCTGACACTGCAACTGAATTTCTTCTTTGATTTTGAGGCTGGGGTTTATCTTCAAATTATCATAAAAGGGAAAAGATAAAGAATTTGAAACAGCTGGGTGGTGAAACTAACTGTTAGAAATTGTGGAAGTGGAGATTGGCTGACTGTTATTAAACATAGCCTCCACTAAAAGACTAAAAGATTATTTTTAATCACCACTTAAATGGAGGAACCTTACCCACAACTTAACTATAATCCTATACTGGAAAAAATCCTTGAAGCTACTGAGCAAATGAACTCTAGTATGAAAGATAAAGAGGTTATTCCAGAACTACAAATAGAACCCCAAACTTTAAATGATCAACCTACAGGCCAAGGAATAGCAGAGGAGGAACAGATCAACATCAAAGAGGCCTGTATACAATGCCATGTACAACTTAATGGAGGAACCTTATCCACATCTTAATTACAAACTTATATTGGAAAAAATTCTTGAAGCTATTGAACAAATGAATTCCAGAATGAAAGCTAAAGACGTTGCCCCAAAACCTCAAACTGATTTCCAGACTCCAATTGACCATTCTACAAGCCAAAAATAACAGAAGAGGAACAAATCAACATCAAAGAGGACTTTACACAATTCTATGTACAATCCACTGAGAATTTTGATGACCAAAGAGTGACTTTAATTAAAGCATATGTAACTTCAAAAGCAACAGGAATTGATGTGCAAACATGATGTATTGAGAATTGTGACAACTTTGACAACCAATTAGCAATCACAACACTGGACATAACCGATTATGCTACTCAGATGATAGTGGAAGAAGGAGAAGAGGAGCATGACCAGACTGAATTGATGATAAACATGTTTAACCAAACATTGGGATTTGAATTATTGGGGCAACAACTGAATAATTACAAAGGAGCCAGCTCCTTTGAAAAATTGATAACTGGATGGTCTCCCTTGACTCAAATGATATGTGTAGGAATGAAGGGAGACCTATTTGATGATATAGAGGCTTCTGTTATGGAACCCCGCGTGGCACAAAAAGAAAGACAGAGTCAGATTTAAAAATGGGATTTAAAATTTCACTTAATGGATTAAAAAGGCTTTCTAGAGATATTGACTGATCTAATATTCAGAGGAGGAGCTATTAGGACAAGAAATAGAATATATTTGGGAAAAGTAAGAATGTAACTTTTGGAACAATATCATTATTTTAGATATTATAATTATTATGTTATGAAATGAGGGAAATTAGGGATACCCGAAGTGTAAACAACATGTTTGTTCAAGGCTAAATTGGAATATGGTAATTGGAATTAAGTAAAGCTCAAAAACAGGACTTGGATTTTTATTAGTAAAATGTTCTTGATAATTGTACTGATTGATTGAATTCTATTTAGAATGTATTAATTTGAATATGTTATATTAATTGAGGGAAATAGAGAGGGAACTTTTAAGGAGTTAACCTGAGCTATACATGTATGACTTTGTTTTTGGATAATTGATTACCCCATCACCACGTTGTTTCCTAAGCACCTTGATGTAAAAATTGAAAAATTAATAAAACTTGTTTTTTTAAAAAAAAAAAAAAAACTGCCTGTGGACGAGGCCACGGCAGTAGCCCAGACCATTGTCACCCATAGGGGGGCTTTTAAGGTTAAGCGCCTACAGTTCGGGGTGAGTGTAGCCCCAGGGCTGTTGCAGGGAGTGATGGAGCGCACACTCAAGGGAATTCCTGGGGTTTGCCCCTACTTCGATGATGTCCTCATTGCTGGGGAATCGGTTGAGATTCTGACTGAATGGCTTAAGGCCGTCCTTCAGTGGTTCCGCGATGCGGGACTTAAACTAAAAAAAGAAAAGTGCAAGATTGGGGTAGAGTCAACCAAGTTCCTTGGTTTCCGCATCGATGCCGAAGGCATTCATCCGGCGGAATCCAAATTAAAAGCAATCCAGCAGGCCCCAAGGCCGAAGTCAAAGGGAGAGCTTCAGCCTTTTGAATTTTTACCATGCCTTCCTCCCAGACAAGGCCACAGTGGCAGAGCCATTACACCGGCTCTTGGATAGACAAGCTCAGTGGCAGTGGACCAGTGTCCACGAGAGTAGCTTCCAAGCAGTCAAATCACTGCTGTTGTCGAACTCAGTTCTCACTCATTTCAATGAGCAGCTGCCTGTCTGCATTGCATGTGATGCATCCCCGTATGGGATTGGGGCTGTGTTAAGCCACTTAATGGCTGATGGGAGGCAGAAGCCCATCGCGTATTACTCCAGGACCCTATCATCCGCAGAGCACAACTACGCGCAAATTGACAAGGAGGCTCTGGCCATTGAGGCTGGAGTTAAAAAGTTCCATGACTACTTGTATGGCTGCCAGTTCACGGTCTTCATGGACCACAAACCACTCCTAGGGTTGTTCACCACAAACAAACAGACACTTCAGATTCTGTCTCCTCGAATGCTGAGGTGGTCTATCTTCCTGTCAGCATACAGCTACAGGATGTTTCACAAACCGGGCAAGGAAATAAGCCATGCAGACGGCCTGAGCAGGTTGCCCCTGCCACATGTGGAGCCAGATCCATCTCTGTCTGCATGCATCCTGGCTATCCAGGATTTGCCAGAATCTCCCCTT
The DNA here is from genome assembly GCA_023970755.1 of Azemiops feae. Lineage (NCBI taxonomy): Eukaryota > Metazoa > Chordata > Lepidosauria > Squamata > Viperidae > Azemiops > Azemiops feae. The sequence continues at coordinate 562,224 of JALGBA010000306.1, read as the reverse complement.
CACGCTGGGGACATAGCTGCTGAGACAGCAGCTGACAAAACGCTGAGTCGTGTGCTAAACTGGGTACACACAGGATGGCTGGACAAATGTCCAGGGCCAGAATTTCAGAGTTTCTTCATGAGAAAAGATGAGCTTTCAGCTCATAAGGGGTGCATCCTTTGGGGAAGTAGGGTCATAGTCCCGAGCTCTTTAAGGCCCAGGGTCCTAGAGTCTCTGCACGAGGGTCATCCGGGAATAGTCCGGATGAAGGCACTTGTGAGGAGCTACCTTTGGTGGCCAGGGCTAGATAAAGTCATCGAGGCCCAAGTACATGGTTGCTACATGTGCCAGCAATCCAGACCAGAGATGCCGCAAGCCCCTGTCCACCGATGGGAGGACACACACACACCGTGGTCAAGAATCCACATCGATTTTGCCGGGCCCTTTCAGGGACAGCTGTTTCTAATAGTGGTAGATAGCCATTCTAAATGGTTAGAGATCGCACCAGTCCCTACTATGACTACTACCAGGACCATCCAGGAACTGCGCAGAATCTTTGCAACACACGGACTTCCAGACGTGTTAGTCTCTGACAATGGATCTCAGTTTACCGCTTCTGAATTCCAGTCTTTCCTCAGGGCAAATCTAATACGGCACGCCACGTCGGCTCCCTTTCACCCAACCTCGAACGGCCAAACGGAACGCATGGTCCGCACAACCAAGGAATCACTAAAATGGATTGTCACAGGGGATTGGCACCACAGACTGGCAGATTTTCTACTTTGCCAATGCACAACTCCCTGTACCGCCACAGGCAGAAGCCCTGCCGAACTCAGATGGGGCCGACGTTTGATCATCAAGTTGGACAGGCTGCACCCCGACCGGGTTGCCTCGGACTCTGCTCAGCCAAAAGCACCTTGGAATTTGCAAGTGGGTGACGGGGTTTGGACCCGGAATTACGGGCAAAGGGCTTTGTGGGTGGCAGCCGTGGTTGTTAAGGTGTCAGGACCACTCTCTTATGAGGTGTTCCTGGAAGATGGGCAGTCATTCGCCAGCACATTGACCAGCTGCGTCGAAGGCTAGCGAACCAGTTGCTGGTTCAGGCCTCTCAAGAGGGCCGCACACAAGGGCCATGCAACAGCGGCCCAACAGAGGAGCTTGCATGCTCCAACAGAACTCTTACTCAAGGAGACAGGGAAAAGGCCATAGGAGAGCTTCCCCCAGACAGACAGACAGTATCCGCTGAACAGGACCGGCAAACTGCGCTGAGGGATAGCCCTGCAGACTTTGCTGCACGATTGGACTTTGGTTCGGGCCGACCAGGACTGGCCAGCCAAAGGGACCCGAGTCAACCTGACTTCACTGGACCTCAGAATCCTGGCCTACCCAGCCAGGCAGGCAAGCGGGTAGACCGGGAGACCCCTGCAACCCCTAGACATTCAGAACGGTCAAGAAGGCCGCCTAAATAACAGCAATTGAGAGTTTGAGCCATCTAGGGGGAAGGGGTGTAATGTATTGGCCACAACTGTTTTAAATCACTTGCTTAATGTCTGACCGACATTGCTGTATTGTTTAACAGTTGCTGTTACTGAAAGCCAGACTGGCTGTTTCCAAGCTGATAATGAGGTTTGGGGCGGGAAACTGTTACTTTAAATCTATTGGTTGCCACCTAGAGGCTAACTACATAAATAGCTGTGCAGCAGCCTTTAGGGCTGCTTCTGTTCTGAGTTAATAAACTTGTTGTTGTTTCAACACTCTGCCTCATTCAATGCCTAAAGAACCGAAGATATAACAATCCTGTTCTCCATTCTATAAATCCCTTTGAAATTTAGCACATAGGTACCTACAGGACTACCAATTCCAGCTGAAATAGTTTATCAAAGGAAAAATTGCTACTAGCAGCCAACAATTTAGAAATAAAGAGAGTTGAAGCACTCTTCTTCGCAGGCAGCACCCATACTTTGGAACAAACCCCTGCAGAGAACAGACTGGTGTCATTTGTTCCAAGGAGTGTTTTAACTATCCAGAGCAATATTTTATTTATTTTTTGTTTTCATTTTGTTTTATATTTTCAAATTTTATATTATGTATGGGGGGGGGGAGGTTGATTTGAGTTGGTGGCTATTTTTTGGTAACTTCAACTCAATCTTGAACCTTAGTGGCTACCTGGAGACATCCCTGCAATTTTCTTGACAAAATTTTCAGACATTGCCTGCTTCTTAGGGCTGATACATTGGGCCAAAGGGTGGACCGGAACTCACAGTCTTTCCACTTCTAGTTCAGAATCTTAACCATACACAATTTTGGTTCTCTTATATTGTGGGTGGTTTAAATTTGTTTTACTATGTAAGCCATTGAGGGTCAAATTGATACTTGCAAGGCACAAATAAAATAAAGAGGCAAATAAAATAAATAAAGGGGGCTGAAGTTGCAGGAACTTTGGGGGAGAGTGACCATGTCATATTGTCAGAAGTTGAAACAGACATAAACTGTTTCAACTTCTCCCCTCAAGATGCCGCTATAGGGCATTGCATGCCAAAACAACTAGACACAAAGACATTCCCCCCCCCCATGCCATCACTCTACTATACACCTAATTCCCACAGCACTGTCTTAAGGATAACTAACCACTTAGTAGGGCTGTATTAGTATTATCCTTCTTATCTTTCCTATTACCTACTCCCACTTTACTAAATATAAATAAATAAAGACAGTGCCATGAAAGATGGTGGCCCTCCATTCCTAGAATGTTTTTAAAGCTGAGTTTGGATGACTATATCAGCAGTATAGCAGCAATGTTTTTTTCTAAATCTGTAGGTATTGACATGCGTATAAATTGAAGTAGGTTTTCAAAAGAAAATTTAGGAAAATTACTGGATAGCAAATTATATTAATGGCTTTTGTATCATTTTTTATGGCAGTTTGTGGTCATATGGATTTTTGCAGCCCAGATAAGATTAATTCCAGAGTAAAATGGGTAAAAAGAAAATACAGTAATAAAATACATATATGATAAATACAGAGTAGCATTCAGATAAATATATCACCTTTACATGCTATCCCATCTGTTCAGTATAATGAATTTTTAACTGAACTACCTTGACTATAAAGTTAGCAGTTCTGCTCACAATAGTCTTAGAGCCCAGGAAGAAATAGGACAATTTGCAATTCAGGCCTCAGTTGGGATGTTAAATATCCAAGCCCAAAAGAGACATAGAGTTGACAGTCAAACAAAACATAAGCAACGTCTTCAATAGCTGGGACATGGCATATACATATCGTGATACAGCAGGTGATGCCCCCATATTTGGCCATGAAACATGACAACCCAAATCTTGCTCTAAAATAAGCCTTTCTTAAGAATTAATCGTGTCAGATTCATTGATAGGCATTTTTCAAATTGGAAAATGGCTTTGATCTTAGCTAGCCCACTTAAAGATATATATTTTGCTACTAACTCCATGTCATTTTGGATACTAATATCTAGGACTCTCTGTTTAAAAATTTCCTTATCCTGGGAGGCAGTTGAGAGTAAATGCTGAGTGGAAAACATACAAAACTTTACTATTTCTAGAGAGAAATCTTACAATTGGTAACTCTGTTGCTTTAAGGCAGGCATGTCAAACTCGCGACGTCATGTGACGTCGCGCGACATATCAGGACTTTTTCCCCATTGCCGGCAATGGGGTGGGCGCGGTTTTGGCGTGACTCATCCGGCCCGTGGGCCGGCAGTTTGACATGCCTGCTTTAAGGAATCAAGAATATTCTGAAGGCTTAAAGCACTACAGGGGCACTACAGCTGTTTGTTAGCTATTTCAATGCATCTTTCTTATCTTTCTTTTGTGAAAGTAATTTTCTTTGTCAGATTAAGTGGTAACTACTTCAGTTATTGCTCATTTTTACAACACTGCCTACAATTCAAATTCAGACTGCATTGTCTCAGGATACAAGGAATGGACCATGTTATATTCCAAATGATGGCATCACCTGCTGGGCAGTCTTAGTATTCTATTTTCTGGCCATTAATAAACACAATAAAAAACCAAGCAATTTTCAAATAATGAATGGGAACAAAATGTATTTGTACTTAAGGGAATCCATTGAAATTAATTATTAAATCTGTCATGACTGCATTAAATCCCATATATTTCAATGATTCTTCAGTAAGAACTGTATGAAAAAGTGAGAGTGAGGATTTCTCTCTCAATTTGAAATAGTAACTTATTATTTCCTAGAGACCATTGATTTAATTAGTCTTGACTATCTCGGCATCTCCAAAAGTTACATGATGACATCATACTGAAGTGAATGTTCAAGAGTGAAAGTTTAGAACAATAAAGGCATTTAAATGGTTGCCTTGAAAAATAACTGGGCAATTTTTGCTTTCTTGGGATTGTACCTCTATGGAAAGCAGGATGAAATAAATTATTTCAGCACTGTAAAGAGAAAGCTTGTGTCCCAAACCAAAATCACAAAGCAGGCACACTTTAATACCCAGAATGACCATCTGACGGCCTTTGGAAGCGATGGTGGGCATGAGTTTGGAGAAGACAAGTAGGACGCGGCGTCCATTTGCGCTTTGCAGAAGGCTAGTGGGGGAAGGAGGACACGTAAGTTTGGACTTTGGAGAAAGGGAGAGAGAGAAAGAGAGGAGGGAAGGAGGGGAGGGAGAAGGAAGGAAGGAAGGAAGGAAGGAAGGAAGGAAGGAAGGAAGGAAGGAAGGAAGGAAGGAAGGAAGGAAGGAAGGAAGGAAGGAAGGAAGGAAGGAAGGAAGGAAGGCCGGGCCCACCAGTGCCGCTGGGCAGATGCACAGCCAGGCCTGCCCAAGTGATTCCGAAGCCAGCCAGCCCTTCTGCGGGAGTGTGGGGGCAGGGGGGAGAGCGGCTCACCCAAGCACCATGCCTGCCTCCCTTCGGGCTCCCACAGCCTCTCCCCCCTCCAGGCTTGGGCTGGTTAGATTCCCCCCATGGGCAGCACTGCGCCCATCCCCGGACAGCCCTCCTCCTCCATCCTCCTCCTTCTGCGGGTGGACTGTGACTTACCGAGCTGGGCAGTGCCTCTCCCCGCAGGTGTCCTCAGGCAGAGGAGCTGGGCAGTTGCGGCTCTCGCTCCCTTCCAGCCTCCATCTGCCCGAGGCCCGAGCTCGGTCCGCCCGGCTGGCTGGTGATGGGCTGGAGAGCGCCAGATGGCGGCAGCTGCCCCGGGATGAGCGGTAGGCGGGGTGGGTGCTCCCGATGTCCACGGGGGAAGAAGCAGTGAGGAGGCTCCGCACCCAGCCCGGTCCAGCCCAGCCCCGGCATGGCAAGCGAGGCAGCAGCCCCATGTGCATCCCCATGTGCGAGCGCGCCCACGCCCTGCCAGGCAAGCAGAGCCATGGCATCTGCAGCAGAAGAGCGCAGGCAGGCAGCGGAAGGCACGAGGAGCCCCAATCCCAGCACAGCCCCTCTCCATTCTCCTCCTCCCCCCCTCAGAAGAGCTGTGGGGCTCAGGAGCCTCCCCCCATGCCCCCCACACACCCCTGGTCCCCAGGGCATGCTGGCCACCTTTCTCCCCAAAGGAAGGAGATGAGCCACCTTGGCAGCAGCTGCTGGGCATTGGATGGGCATTTTTCTAGTCCAGCTTCCCCCCCCCCACAGACACACACACCGCTCAAGCACCATTTCTGACAGATGGCAGGCCAGGGAGTGGGGAGAGCAGGATGCTGGTGACCTGAGGAGGGGTGGTCTTAGGGGATGCCACCCACCTGCAGGCCAAGGCTGGGTTGGAAGATACACACACACATACACACACATGGTGACATGAGGGTGAGACAGACCGTGCCAATCCGCCTTGGTGCTGCTGAGCTGGCACCCCTGACTCAAGAGGGGGGACCCCCCTGCCCAACATTCTGCAATTAAGAGGCTCTGGCAAGTGTCGGGGGGAGTCAGAGGGGCAGTGAGCCCACCCAGATGGCCTCCAAGGACTGTTTGTATCATTGAAAGCTCTGTTGTTATGTTTTTGGGAGGTGGAGTGAATGGGGGATTTTTATTTTTTGCCTCATTTTGCTCTTTTAAAGAGAACATGCCCCCCAAGCTCCCCTGCATAGCCAGAAGCCTTGCACCATCACCGTTCGCCTGCAATGCTCCCCCAGCCCCTCTCTTTCCCTTCCTTTGAAACAAACAACTCCCCCCAAACCTCCCGTTCCTGCCTTCTGAATTAAAATGAGAGAAAGCCAAGTTTTTTCTTTTGTGGTCTTTACATATTTAAACTGCAGCTAGAAGGAAGTGGGGAAGAAAACCATCGCAAGACACTCTTCTGGTTTTTTTTCCTTGTCGCTTTTTGGAGTTTTCATCCTGCTTTCATGAGACGGCAGCGTTTGGGAGGGGGTGTAGCTGCCCCCTTCCCCCCAAGCCATCAGCTGAACAAGATGCCCTTCTGCCCCACTGCTCTACCCACCAGGGACCCCCTGGATCTCCCCCAACCCTGCCTGGCCCCCACAGGCATCCCTCCCCAGGAGCAACATCAAGCTGGCCATGCCTACCCTGACCATGGCCACCCAGTTTGCCATGACCACCATAGCCATGGCCACCCAGTGGGTCACATCCACCCGGCACCCGGCGATACATAAGTGGGTTTTGGGTTGCAGTTTGGGCACTCGGTCTCTAAAAGGTTCACCATCACTGCTCTAACACATATTAAAGTTACTGCTCTCTAGATAAAAAAAGATCAATGGAAAGCCTAATAGTTTGGTCCATAACCAAGTTAAGCTAAAACACTAATTTTTGCATCAGTTTAATTCTATTGCTCTTTGACAGGATGACATTGGCTGGCATCCAAATTCCTCTTGTTTAATTGTGTTGTGAACACATCACCTTTAGTAGTTGAACTACAGTACTGGCTCTCAAAAAAGTGAAGTCGCAAGCATGTCAAAGTGAAATGAAATCCATTCTCATTTGATTTTATTTCACTTCTCATTTTAATCTTATAGCTGTGGTTGCCTCAATTTTTTAGATTTTAATATTATTCAGCAACTTCAAACAAATCAGGTTACTGACCTTGTGTAGAAAAACATCCCAATGGAACTGCTTCAAAAGTTCTTGGATGCGTCTAGCAGTGTGCGGGTGAGCATTACCGTGAACCAACACCACACCAGAAGTGGTGCCGTAGAAAATCCTGCCAAATGTGAAGATGCCAAAGGAGTACTGCTAGTGAAGTTCATGGAACGTGGTTCGACCATCAATTCAAAAGTCTACTGTGAAATGTTATGAAAACTCAGATAAGCCATCCATAACAAGCATCAGGGCATGCTGACTTCCGGCGTGGTGTTGGTTCACAATAATGCTCGCCTGCATACCACTAGACGCATCCAAGAACCTTTGAAGTAGTTTCGTTGGGATGTTTTTGATCACCCCCACTATAGCCCAGATTTGGTGCCGAGCGACTACTCCTAAGGAATTTCAAACCTTGTAAGATGTTATGACAAGTGCCTCAATTTGAATGGCGATTATGTAGAAAAGTAATGTAATGTTGTAGTTTTCTAATGTGTATAATAAGTGAGTGTCTGTCATTGATAACCAAATGGAGGTTTATTTCCGAATTGCCCTCGTACAAAGTATAATTATATTTGCAAGTTATGTTTATACTCTTTACTGATATGAACTAGTTGTTATATGCATCAAACCTGTTATGATTATTGAAGCAAATCTTACTTTTGTTTGTATTTGACTGGTAGAATGCCAACTATCTTGGCTTTCACAGTCAATTTTAATTTAATTTTGATTCATTTCTTTGCAGGAGAATTTTTAGTATTTGGGCAAAGTTATTAATCTATGAAAAACTGAAAATCTTGCTGCAAAGTTTTGTATTCAATGATAGAATAGATCCAACAATTTTATATTCTGGGGCTAAAGTTTTAAGGAAAATTTCTGATAGAATATTATTTATAAGTGTACATCTTTGACAAAATTAGGACTTTCTTCTGAGTAAACATGCAGAGAATTTAGTGCTCCTCAGATTTTGAAAGAATAAGTATAGTGTAGAGAACATTTGGAAGTAGTGCTTGAGCAGATTAATGATAGATCAATATATCATTAATACAACATTTGAGTCAACAAGAGAAAGATATACTTTGTGACAGTAGTTCAGCCTGAGTGCTGTTTCTACAACAGATTACATATTTCCAAAGGACAAGCTATATACTTTAGGGACACTCTTAAATCATAAAGCACATACATTACAGGATCAAATGACCTCTATGGATTAGGGTCTTTTATTAAATACTTACAATAAACCAACTAAATGATATCTTTGCAGAGATATCCATATTTTGCTATTATTCCATTTGGATTGTTGTGATCCAGGGTATATCAATCTACTTTTCATCTAGAAATTCTGTGTAAGGCATGTCATCTTAACAGCTTAAGAGACTTTTCTTAAGAGAGTCTAATGCCTGCATTGTGCATCTTTGCACAATAATGTTTTTTTTCCCAGTCATTTTACTATTTTAGAACCTCACACTGCTTTGTTACTAATTTTATTTTTTTTATTTTTATTTCTTTATATTTAAATTGATTTGTACACAACTCAGATTAATTTAAAAATAAGTAAATAAAATAAAGCTACCATAGCAGACCTGTCTCAGCAGAATTGAAATGCAAATATGATTAGTAAAATTAGACTAATTAAATAGAAATGCAACTTCTTAAAATGTTATTATTGCTTTTGCACAATCCCAGAATTTAATGACCTGGATTTTTTTAGGTATTTCCTTCTTGTGCAAACCACTGCTTGGAACAGATTCAAGAATAATAATTTGCTGTACATCACTGCCTTATTGTTGTCTTCAGTCAATAATGAAAGATGCTTAAACATATACAACTCTTTGAAAACAGTGCTTTTCTTCCTCATTAACTATGAGAATGCTATAATACTGTAAGGTCACTTAGTTACTCAGGCATACATATATAACCATGAAATGGCTCAGAATATGGTGTAAGACATTTTTTTCAAGTAATAATTATTACTTCAATTTGAAATCTGCTGTAACTGTTTCTTCAAAATTCTTACTTTATGATCTTACTTGCATGCCAAAACAACTAGACACAAAGACATTTTTCCCTCATGCCATCACTCTGCTAAATTCCCACAGCACTGTTTTATGCCTAAGGATATTTACCCATAAGTAGGGCTATATTATTGTTATTATACCTTCTCTTATTGGTATCTTATGATTATCACTTTGTTGTTTGTATGTACATTGAGAGCTTATGAACCAGGGACAAATTTCTTGTGTTTCCAATCACAGTTGGCCAATAAAGAATTATTCCATTCCATTCCATTCTCAATTATTAATTCAAACTAGTCCGTGGTGCAGAGTTCTTTTAGTTGGATGACCTTTTGAATTGTACAAATGCTAGAAAAGCAATCCTTGAGATTCTATAGATGCCAAATCATAAGCCCTTTTCTTTCCTTATATATTTTTACAAGTCCTTTGTATTTTGCACTATCAATCTTTTTTTAAAAAAAAAATACCTTACACAACACTATTTAATTTTTATTCATAGGTCAGTGATGGCGAACCTTTTAGAGACCGAGTGCCCAAACTGCAACCCAAAACCCACTTATTTATCGCAAAGTGCCAGGGCTGCATCAGCATTGTGGTGCCCTCAGGGGGGGGTGGGGGGCATGGCCCACTGGGTGGGCGTGGCTGCAGTGATCACGGCAGACTGGGTGAGCATGGCCGGGGCCAGGGCAGCAGGGGCCAGTCCCTCGCCATCTCCGGGGCATCCCGGGGGGCCAATGCCGCTTGCTCGCTCACTTCCTGCCCCATTGCTTCCAAACGCCACGTGGTCGCTACTCTGGCAAACTCTGCTGCGGCAATGGCGTGCATGCCCACAGAGAGGACTCTGAGTGCCGCCTCTGGCACGCGTGCCATAGGTTTGCCACCACTGTCATGTTGTTGTTGTTGTTGTTAGTTGTGAAGTCGTGTCCGACCCATCGCGACCCCATGGACAACGTTCCTCCAGGCCTTCCTGTCCTCTACCATCTTCTGGAGTCCATTTAAGCTCACGCCTACTGCTTCAGTGACTCCATCCAGCCACCTCATTCTCTGTCGTCCCCTTCTTCTACTGCCCTCAATCTTTCCCAGCATTAGGCTCTTCTCCAGTGAGTCCTTCCTTCTCATTAGGTGGCCAAAGTACTTGAGTTTCAACTTCAGTATCTGGCCTTCTAAGGAGCAATCAGGGTTGATCTCCTCTAGGACTGACCGGTTTGATCGCCTTGCAGTCCAAGGGACTCGCAGGAGTCTTCTCCAGCACCATAGTTCAAAGGCCTCAATTCTTTTGCGTTCAGCCTTTCTTATGGTCCAACTTTCACAGCCATACATTGCAACTGGGAAAACCATGGCCTTGACTATACGTACTTTTGTTGGCAGGGTGATGTCTCTGCTTTTTAGTGTGCTGTCTAAATTTGCCATAGCTTTCCTCCCCAGGAGCAAGCGTCTTTTAATTTCTTGGCTGCAGTCCCCATCTGTGGTGATCTTAGAGCCCAGGAAGTCATAGGTTATCATATTTATTGGGAATATAAAAGAAATGTGCCAGAGGTTTCTATTAAAGTAATTTGCAAGAGGCATCAATAGAGACTCTGCTCTAGCTTGAGCAGAAGACTGAAAGGTAACCACTAACAACCAACTTTCTCTGATTAAAAAATTGCATCTGCAAGTCTTACTGCATACACCCATATTTGTTTGTGAGAAATGCCTTTGAGACAATATAAAAGCTGTCTAATTATAAAAAGGTGCAGAGAAAGAAAGAAGGAAGGAAAGAATGAAACTTTTAATGTAAAATTTCCATTATGTAATAATGGAAACAAATTTAGTTTAAATTTTTTTCCAAACCTTTTAATTAATCACTTTAAACATGTATGCTATTTGTATATAAATATTTAGAGGGAAATTTGTAAATAAAAAGAATTAGTTTTTTTTTAAAAAAAAATACTGCAGACCAGAATCCAATTTCCTAAAATGGGAACAAAGAGAAAGAAAAGATGCAAAGAGAAGCACAAATGTCTCAAAGCTTCTCTGTGCTACCCAAACTCTTGAAACAAAAGCAACTGCCTCAGCAGACACTGGTGTTTGTAAATGGAAAACTTAAATAATAATGCCAGGAAGATTTAAGAACAAGAAGAAAATTCAAGAAGCATAACAGAAGAACTGGACAGAAGCACATAGATCACTTTGGAGCAGAAATGAGACAATTAACAAAACAGCAATTAAGCAGGGCAAGCCACTATAAACAGAAAGCACCGTCGCACACACTCCTGGCATTGATGATATTACTAGTCAGGTACTGAAATGTCTGCAAGGAAACATCCAAGCGCAGAGAGTACTAAGGACTCCATACTCTAAGTCAGACTTGGGCCTAGAAATTGCTGCTAACAGTTCAAATAGTAATTTCAATTTATATTCAATCAATACATGCTAATGACAAAATTGAGAAACTGAAAACTCTTGTGCAAGAGCACATGATAAATGTATAAAAAAGGGTTCCAGGTCTGAAAATAAATAAAGTCTGGAAAAATAACCACATCTTGAGTCGTGATAATTTGGTTGTATTCAGGACCAGAAATGGAAAAGAAATGGCAAATTGAATGAGATTGAGGACATTTCTTCCCTTTAGTGCTCTTAAATATCAAAGATGTTACTCAAGCCCTTGTACAAAAAATTAATATCCACATGTACTAGTTAAACAGTGTGAAGCTATCTTTTTGGCAATGTAAAGGATTGGGAAACTATATAACAAGAAAGAGAAATTCTGCATGATATGTTAGAAGATGCTCCAAGGGGAAAAAGTGTCAGGTAATTTGATTTGGGAAACACCAAATGTGGAACACACCAACAGGATAATTAAGTAGTGATACCAAAGCATTGGAGGACCTCAGAGAAATATTAAAGATGGTGGATCCACAGGAAAACAGAACAGAACAGAACAGAATAACAGAGTTGAAAGGGACCTTGTAGGTCATCCAGTCCAACTGTCCAGTCTTTCCTTGAAAGCCTCCAATGATGAAGGACCAACAACATCTGAAGGCAGTCTGTTCCATTGGTTGATTGTTCTCACTGTCAAAAAAATTCTCCTTATTTCCAGGTTCAATCTTTCCTTGATCAGTTTCCATCCTTATTCCTTGTCTGGCCTTCAGGTGCTTTGGAAAATAGGTTGACCCCATCCCCACCCTCAAATATTGGAACACTGCTATCATGTCTCCCCTGGTCCTTCTCTTCACTAGACCAGGGCTTTTCAACCTTTTCACCCATTGTACCACTTTTAGGATATGGCAACATCCGAGTACCACCAGTCACCTAGCAAGGTGTCAAAAACTTGATGACCCGCCAAAAAAAAAAAGGAAAAAAGTGATAAAGTATAAGTAGTCCTCGACTTACAACAGTTTGCTTAGTGACTGTTTGAAGTTACAATGGTACTGAAAAAAGTGCCCCCCAAGCCACAGCCGAGCAAGACACCTGCCTGCCCGCCCGGCGGCGCTCTTTCTCCTGTCCAAGGTTTTCATTGTTGTGAGTATTTCTGTTGAGGATTGGCAGCGGGGGTGGGGTGAGGGGTGTTTGGTTTTTATTCCCCCCCATCTGCTGGGTGGTTGCAGCAGGTTTTGGTCACTTCACATGACCCTGGGACACTGTGACCGTCACAAATATGAATCAGTTGCCAAGCATCTGAATGTAAATCACAAGACCCTGGAGATGCTGCAACATTCCACTTGATCGGCGCTTCTTCTGGGCTCAGCAGAAGCGCCAGGATCAGTGCTGCTTTCCAGCTGGAGCCTGGCACTGATCCTGGCGCTTCCGCTGAGCCCTGACAGTGTTGCAGCTCCAGCCGTCTCTCGCTCAGGCTTGTGCAGTGCTGCCACCAGTTCAGCTCATTCCCCTCCCCCGCTACCACTTTTCTAGGATGGTCGCGTTCCACCTGCCAGATGCCAATGTACCACAGGTGGTACCCGTACCACTGGTTGAAAAGCCCTGCACTAGACTAGCCATGCCCAGTTCCTGTAACCGTTCTTCATAAGTTTTAGCCTCCAGTCCCCTAACCAATGTTGTTGCTCTTCTCTGCACTTTTTCTAGAGTCTCAACATTTTTTTAAAGTGTGGAGACCTAAATTGGTTGTAATATTCTAGGTGTGGTCTTACTAAGGCTTTATAGAGTGGTATTAGTACCTTATGTGATCTTGATTGAATCCCTCTGTCAATGCAATTTAGGATTTCATTGGCTTTTTTGGCTGTCAATGCACACTGTTGGCTCATATTTAATTGATTGTCCACTAGGACTCCAAGATCCCTCTCACAGTTACTACTATTAAGCCTGTTTTCACCCAATCTATATGTGTACTTTTGTTTTTTCTTGCCTAAGTGAAAGACTTTACTTTTCTCTACATTGAATTACATTTTGTTAGATATGTGTTCAAGTCTGTCAAGATCCATCTGGATTTTGAGCCTATCATCTAGGGTGTTGGCTATTCCTGCTAGCTTGGTATCATCTGCAAATTTGATAAGTTCCCCTTCTATTCCCTAATCTAAGTCATTTATGAAGATGTTGAAGAGTACTGGGCCTAGGACAGAACCTTGTGGTACCCCATGTAGACATAGTACCATTAAGCACTACTCGTTGAGTATGGTTTGTCAGCAAGTTAAAAATCCACCTGATGGTGATGCTGTCTATCCCACTTTTTTTTTTTTTTTAGCTTTCCAAGAAGTAGGTTGTGGTCTACTTTGTTGAATGCCTTGCTGAAGTCTAAGTATACTATGTCCACAGCATTTTGCTGGTCTACTAATTTAGTTACTTGGTCAAAGAATGAAATAAGATTGGTTTGACATGATTTGTTTTTAACAAACCTGTGCTGGGTTCTAGTTATACCTTGGTTTCTAGATGTTCGCAGTTCTGTTTTTTGATTATCTTTTCCAGTATCTTCCCAGGTATTGATGTTAGGCTGATTGGTCTATAGTTTCCTGGGTTTGTTTGTTTTTAGCTTTTTTGAAAATGGGAACCACATCAGCTCTTTTCCAATCCTCTGGTAGTTCCCCGGTGTTCCAGGATTTTTGAAAGATATGGTACAGTGGTTCTGAGATGACCTCTGCCAGCTCCTTCAGAACTCTGGGATGTAATCCGTCAGATCCCAGTGATTTATGTTCATCAAGATCAGACACGTGTTCTCTTACCATTTTTTTTGTTTATTTTAACTTTTATTTCTAGTCTGTCTTTTTCAGTTATGTTTTGGTGGGTTTGGCTATAATTTCTTTTTGTGTGAAGACCGATGCAAAGAATGAGTTAAGTAGCTCTGCTTTCTCTCTGCTGTCTGTTACTTCCTTGCAGCCTTCTGTCTTTAGTGGAATAACTGTTTCCTTGATTTTTTTCTTATTTATATGTTGAAAGAAACTTTTAAGCTGGCAGGAATAGCCAACACCCTAGATGATAGGTTCAAGATCCAGAGGGATCTTGACAGACTTAAGCACTGGACCCTATCTAACAAAATGAAATTGAACGTAGAGAAAAGTAAAGTCTTATACTTAGGCAAGAAAAACCAAAAGTGCACATATAGATTGGGTGAAACCAGGCTTAATAGTAGTAACTGTGAGAGAGATCTTGGAGTCTTAGTGGACAATCAATTAAATATGAGCCAACGGTGTCGGAAATGGTGTAGGGTCTCCTGCTTGGGCAGGGGGTTGGACTAGATCAGGGCTTTTCAACCTGTGGTACGCGTACCACTTGTGGTACATTAATGAGTGGCAGGTGGTACGCAGCCCTGCCTAGCCAAGTGTAGTGGGGAAGGGAAAGAGCCAGCACAGGCAAAGACTTACAGTGAGAGAGTCCTCTGGAGCTGCAGATTTTACTTATGAATGGAGCCATTTGGGGAGGCTGCCTTAGCCGGCAGCCAGTACTTACATTTTTTTTCTTCCTTAAGTGCCGGCTGGGCTCCTTACTTTCCTTTCTAGCCAGTAACTAATTCTTAAAGGGGAAGTGCCTTTTTAAGCTAGTTCACTCAGCAGCTTGTCTTTTCTGTCTCTGGAGGCCTTTCCTTGTTTGATCAATATATGGAAGAAGGAAAATATGGGGGTGGGTTTCAAATTCTTCCTTCAGAAGGAGATGGGAATGAGAAAAAGGGAGGCAGGGAAGGGAGGGAGGGAAGGAAGTCCCGCCTTAGCACTTGGCCACCAGCAGCTCTGCCATTGACTTTGCTTGTCAAAAGGTTGCAGAAGGGGATCACATGATCCTGAGACACTGTGACCATCATAAATATGAATCAGTTGCCAAGCATCCAAATATAAATCACATGACCCTGTTGCTACAATGGTCATAAGTGTGAAAAATGGTCATAAGTCATTTCAGTGCAATTTGCAACTTTGAACAGGTTTTGTTTTGTCACCAAGTTTTTGACACCTTGCTAGGTGGTACTCGAATATTGCCATATCCTAAAAGTGGTACAATCGGTGAAAAGGTTGAAAAGCCCTGGACTAGATGACCTACAAGGTCCCTTCCAACTCTATTATTCTAATTCTAATTGATTTTGCTTGTTGGAAATGAGCACAAAATATCAGAAATCACATGACCACAGGGATGCTGTGACAAGAATGCTGCAAAATCCAAAGATTAATTAAAAGTACCATTCATTCAGCACTGTTATAATTTTGAATTATCACCAGTTTGGACTGAAGAAAGAAGATGGTTCAGAGAGAGAGAGAGAGAGAAGGAGGGAGGGGGGGAGGGAGAATGTGGGAGAGAGAATGAGATGACTTTGAAGAACAGGAAGCAATGTATAGAATGGAGTACAGGTAGTTCTCGACTTACAACCATTCATTTAGCGGCCATTCAAAGTTACAACAGCACTGAAAAAAGTGACTTATGATCTTTTTTCTCACTTACAACCATTGCAACATCCCCCATAGTCACATGTTCCAAATTCAGATGCTTAGCAACTGGTTCATATTTATGAGGGTTGCAGTGTCCCGGGGTCATGGGATCACCTTTTGTGACCTTCTTACAAGCAAAGTCAATGGGGAAGCCAGATTCACTTAACAACCAGAACTACAGAACTGTAGTGATTCACTTAACAACTGTGACAAACAAAGTTGTAAAATGAGGCAAAACTAACTTAACAAATGTCTGGCTTAGCAACAGAAATTTTGGGCTCAATTGTGGTTGTAAGTTGAGGACTACCTGTACAAGCTTGATAGAAGGATGCTTTGAGAAAGTAGGAAGTTAGGAAAGATATAATGAATGGAATTGATATAAAGTATAGTTACTGCATCTACATTTCTTTTCCTAGTTTTACGAACTCTTTAGCAGAATTATGTCATCGATATATTTGTGGATTTGAAATCCCATACATATTTTACCTGTGAGAGGTTTTCCCAAATCCTCTACTTCATGAAAAAAAATTGAAGCGTATTATCTTTCAGCAACTTGAAGACAAGAAAAATGCAGATTTGTTTCCCCATCTGGTATAGCAGAAATTATATACTGAGCAAATACAATTTGCTCAGCATACAATTTGCTACAATAATGTGGTTATCTTTTGATTTTTAGTCTTCTCTGATGTAAATCCAGTAATTGTCAAGAATAGTTCAGCATTTTTCACCAAATCATGGTTAAAACATATAGTAATCTTAGATACCAAGTTGATTTAATGTGAACTTTCCATATGAAAATGACTTTACGAGTTTAATATTGAGCTAAAATGATGTATACAAATTACCTTTTACTTGGTGATTTTTCTAGGCAATAAACAAACTGTAAGGACCCACCTCAATTTACATCTTAAGAAGACAGAACTCTTGGAACGTTTCTTCCAACAGGAATCTTTATTAAGAGAAACTGACTGAAGGCATGCTAGACAGAATCTGAGGGGTCCCCCCCACCATTCAATGTTTTAAAGTGTTCCCAAGCAGCCCCACTCCACATTTCTTCCGGTTGATTCACTCTGGCCGATGTTTGGGTGTTAAGTCCATCAGATCCCAGGCGTTGCAATCTTCCCCCCTTTTTCCCTCGCTGCCGGTAAAAGGAGACTTCATAGGGAGTGAGATGAAAGGCTGATGGCCTCATTGTTATGGTTAGTACTCTTGAAGGGAATCCACAGAGGTTGTTACTTTGTAGTTGATAGAGGAAATGCCAGTCATAAACACCCGTGTTTATGCCCCTCCCCCTTAGTAGTATGACAGAATCCAGAAGAGAGTCAGAATTGGTTTTTCTCAGAGTAGGTAGTTAGAAATAAAATATAATTGGATTCTGACACAAACTCAATAGGGAAAATAGTTGTGGCACATGATAATGGGAGGTGGAATGGAAAGCAGGGAGTAAGTCTTCTATTAGTTTCCTTGGAAGTAATAAAAAGAATCAATAGTTAACAGAAGTACACCTTCAATTCTTCTTTCTATGCAATTATTATTTATAATTATGACAATCATTTATTTCATACTATTTTTCAGGTTAGAAGGCTCACAGAATAATAAAATAATAAAGTTTCTGCCCTGAAACCTATGATCTAAAAGCACATAGAAGAAAAAGGGGGTGGGGTGGGGGAGAAAGCAAGTAAGGACACAGTTCTGAATGGCAGGTTTCACATATTGCATTAAGATATTAGATAGTGTATTTTGAAGTGTGTACTTAATAGTTGTGGCTTATTCAGATCATGACTGTTGCGTATTCGGTTCTTGCAGGCATTAAGCGAGACGGAGTTAAACAGGAACAAGTTTATTGAACTCAGAACAGAAGCAACTGAAATAGCTGCTCCACAGCTATTTATACGGTTAGCCTCCAGGCGGCAGCCAATAGGTTTAAAGTAACAGTTTCCTGCCCAAAACCTAACTACCAGCCTGGGGCCAGCAAACCTGGCTACATAACAGCAGCCGTTACAAACAATACAAACAATGGAATCTAGGTCAGACATTCAACAAGTGATTTGAACAGTTGTGGCCACTACATTACACCCCTTCCCCCTAGACAGTTCAAACCCTTAATTGTTTGACATAATCTTGCAGATACGTAGGTGGCCTTCTTGACTGTTCAGAACGCCTAAGGGTTACCGGGGTTCCCTGGTCTACCGGCTTGCCTGCCAGGCTGGGTAGACCAGGACTCAGAGGTTCAGTGGTGTTGGTTTGACTCGAGTCCCTTTGGCTGGCCAGTTCCGGTCGGCCCACCCCAAAGTCCATTCGTGCAGCAAGGTCTGCAGGGCTGTCTCTCAGTGCCGTTTGCCTGTCCTGTTCAGCAGATGCAGCCTGTGTGTCCTGAGGAGGCTCTACTATGGTCATTTCCCCGTTTCTTTGAGGAAGGGTCCTGTCGTAATGTGCAAACTCTTCTGTTGGACCGCTGTCGTGCATGCCCTGTGTGCGGCCCTCTTGGGAGTCCTGGGCTGGTGACTGCTCCGCCAGCCGCCGACGCAGCTGATCAATGTGCCAGCTAATGACTCACCCATCTTCGAGGACCACCTCGTAGGAAAGTGGCCCTGACACCTTTACAACCATTGCCACCACCCACAAAGCCCCTTGCCCGTAATTCCAGGTCCAAACCTGGTCACCCACTTGCAAACCTCTGGGCGCCTTTGGCCGTGCAGCGTCCAATGCAACTCGGTTGAGGTGAAGCCTGTCCAGCTTCATGATCAAGCGTCAGCCCCAACGTAGCTCGGCTGGGCTTCTGCCTGTGGCTGTGCAGGGAGTTGTATGCTGGCAGAGTAGAAAGTCTGCCAATCTGTGGTGCCAGTTTCCTGTGGCAATCCGTTTTAGGGACTCCTTGGTTGTGCAGACCATGTGTTCCGCTTGGCCATTCGAGGCCGGGTGAAAGGGAGCCGACATGGCATGCCTTATGAGGTTTGTCCTGAGGAAGGACTGGAATTCTGCAGCAGTAAACTGAGCCCCATTGTCTGATACTAAGACGTCTGGAAGCCCGTGTGTTGCAAAGATTTTGCGCAGTTCCTGGATGGTCCTGGTAGTAGTCATATTGGGAACTGGTGCAACCTCTAACCATTTTGAATGGCTATCAACCACTATTAAAAACAGCTGCCCCTGAAAGGGCCTGGCAAAGTCAATGTGGATTCTTGACCATGGTGTGTGAGTTTCCTCCCATCAGTGGACAGGGGCTTGCGGCATCTCCGGTCTGGACTGTTGACACGTGATGCAACCGTGTACTTGGGCCTCAATAGCCTTATGTAGCCCAGGCCACCAAAGGTAGCTCCTTGCGAGTACCTTCATCCGGACTATTCCCGGATGGCCCTCGTGCAGTGACTCAAGCACTCTGGGTCTTAACGAGCTGGGAACTATGACCCTACTTCCCCAAAGGATGCACCCTTCATGAGCTGAAAGCTCATCCTTTCGCATGAAAAAACTCTGAAATTCTGGGCCCGGACATTTGTCTAGCCACCCTGTGTGCACCCAATTCAATACACGGCTCAGTATTTTGTCAGCTGCCGTCTCAGCCGCGACGTCCCCCGCATGAAGGGGGGCTTCCGGCAGGTCCTGGATAGCCAGGATGCGTGCAGCTGGGGCTGGGGCTGGTTCTACATGTGGTAGGGGTAACCTGCTAAGGCCGTCTGCATGGCCCATTTCTTTACCCGGTTTGTGCACCAGCCTGTAGTTGTAGGCTGACAGAAAAATAGACCACCTCAACATCCGAGGCGATAGAATCTGGGGTGTCTGTTTGTTCGTGGTGAACAACCCTAGGAGTGGCTTGTGGTCTGTAAAGACCATGAATTGGCGACCGTACAGGTAGTCGTGGAATTTTTTAACTCCCGCCACGATCGCCAAAGCCTCCTTATCGATTTGCGCGTAGTTGCACTCTGCGGACGACAGGGTCCTTGAATAGTAGGCGATGGGAGACTGTTTCCCCTCAGCCGACAAATGACTCAACACCGCCCCCACCCTGTATGGAGATGCATCGCACACAATGCAGACTGGCAGCCTTTCGTTGAAATGTGTGAGTACGGAGTTTGAGGACAACAGTGACTTGACTGCCTGGAAACTCCTTTCGTGGATGCTGGTCCACTTCCACTGGGCTTGTCTGTTCAAGAGCCAGTGTAATGGCTCTGCCACAGTGGCCTTGTTTGGCAGGAAGGCATGGTAAAAGTTAAGAAGGCCCAAAAAGGCCTGAAGCTCTCCCTTGGACTTCGGACTTGGGGCCTGCTGAATCGCTTTCAGCTTTGAGTCCACCAGATGGATGCCGTTGGCATCGATGCAGAACCCCAAGAACTCCGTTGACTCAACCTCAATCTTGCATTTTCCCCTCTTTAATCGGAGTCCCACTGTGTGGAACCGCTGAAGGATGGCCCTAAGCGTTCAGCCAGGATCTCTGTGGTTTCTCTGGCGATGAGAACATCATCGAAGTATGGGCAGACCCCTGGAATACCCTTGAGCATTCACTCCATTACTCCCTGGAAAATTCCTGGGGTGACACTCACCCCAAACTGTAGGTGCTTGACCTTGAAGGCCCCCCAATGGGTGATGATGGTTTGGGTGGCTGCCGTGGCCTCGTCCACCGGTAGCTGTTGGTAGGCCTGAGCCAAATCTAATTTGGCAAACACTTGGCCACCTTGCAATGACACCAAAATATGGCTGACAACTGGTACCGGGTATGCGTGCTGTTGGAGTGCCCGGTTAATAGTACAATTGTAGTCAGCGCATATTCGCACCTCCCCATTGGCCTTTAGTGGTCTCACTATGGAGGTCTCCCACTCCCCACTGTCTACGGGCTGTAATACCCCCTGATCAACCAGCTTGTCCAGCTCTGCGTCGATTTTTTGTTTTAACGCAAAAGGCACTCAACGAGGCTTGACCCGTATTGGCGTTACCATAGGATCAAGCTTGAAGGCTATCAGAGGACCCTTGTACTCCCCTAGGCATGGATTGAAAATATCTGAGAATTCTTGGCAGACTGAAGACAAATCTGCCGCTTGTGTCCGGTGAATGCCAGTTATTTGGATGCCCAATGCGTCGAACCAATCGAGCCCTATGAGACTCGTGCATTGGCCTTCTACCACAACAACATTAAGTGGACCTGCAAACCCCTTGAATTCCACTCACAGTGTGGTTTCGCCCTTGACCGCCACTCGGGAGTTTTGGAAGCATTAAGTTAGATGGCCGAAGCTTGGCCCATCTATTGCTGTGGCTGGATATGTGCCTGAATGTCCCTATAGATATGATGGACATGGCTGAGCCTGTGTCTAGTTCCATCTTACATGGAACTCCCTGAAGCTTGACTTGGAGTTGTAGCTTTGGCTTAAGGGGGCGATGGGCACCAGTGCGGAGAACGCTCCTTTGGCTGGTGCAGAACCCCACACAGTGTTGCCCCGGGACCCTGGTACCTCTCCTGATTGAGTCTCCCTGTGGCTGGTCCCTCTGGCGACTTCAACAGACGGTGGCGATGTGGCCTGACTTTCCACATGCCCGGCACGTTGCTGTACGGAAACGACATTCCACGCATTGATGGCAGTCTCCGCAACCCATGCACCTAAGGAATGGAACTGCCTTATTGGCTGGCCTCGACCCCTTCTCCTGGTGCCTCTGTAGCTTATCGACTTCATAGTCTGAGTCGGTGTCTTACCATTCACTCGGTGTCCTCGTGGTGGACTGCTTCGGTGCTTGATGTGCTTTTGGAGGGCTGCAGCGCTTTAATGGCCCCTCCGGCGGCTTCGTCCGCCATGACCTCTTTCAAGGCCTCCTGTAGCGTAAGAGTCTCTTTAGCGAAAGGTTTTTGTTGGAGCTCGCGATTCCGGATGCCGCAGACTAGACGGTCCCTCAGTCTCTCTTCCAAATCTGTAAAATTGCAGAGTCGGGATGCTTGACGCACAGTGGCGATGAATTCTGTGGCCGATTCACTGGGTTGTTGCTCCCGCTGCTCAAAAACGTGCCTCCACGCTATCACGGACAATTTTGGTTCAAAATGGTCTCGAAGCCTTTTCTTCAAGTCTGCATAGATGATGGACTCGAGCAGCGTCGGGGCGACCAGGTTTTCCACGATGTTGAAGGTGGTGGGGCTGCACACGCAGAGGAGGGTCGCGGCCTTCAGTCCATCTTCGGCGACCTGGTTGGCGCGGAGGTAGTTTTCTACACGTGAAATGTAGGATGCCCATCGCTCCGGGTGGTTGACGTCGAACTCCTCGAGTTTCCCCACTTTCGCCATAGTGAGTTGCTTGTGTTTCTTGCTGCTCGCGTTGCCTTGTGCTGCTGGCTTCTGTGTATGCCCTAAGACAGATCCTTAGAGCATGGTGGTCTCCAACGTGGCTTGCTTGGCAGACTGAGGGGGGGAACGTAGTTCCTGCCAGGCTCTGTGCTGGCCTTACCCCCTAGTGACTTCAGACTCTTATGATGAAGCAGCAGATCCCACCTTCGTCGCCACTGTTGTGTATTTGATTCTTGCAGGCATTAAGCGAGACGGAGTTAAACAGGAAAAAGTTTATTGAATTCAGAACAGAAGCAACTGAAATAGTTGCTCCGCAGCTATTTATACAGTTAGCCTCCAGGCGGCAGCCAATAGGTTTAAAGTAACAGTTTCCCGCCCAAAACCTAACTACCAGCCCAGGGCCAGCAAACCTGGCTACGTAACAGCAGCCGTTACAAACAATACAAACAATAGAATCTAGGTCAGACATTCAACAAGTGATTTGAACAATTGTGGCCACTACATTACAATAACTGTATGTAAACCAGCTTTTTTCTGTGAATCCTAGAGTAGCCAGCTAGGAAAGCCTAAATGAAATCCCACCACAAAACAAATGGCATCCTGGCCTTTCTCACAGTGCTGTTACTGTACTTCTGATTATTTCTGAAAGGAGGATAGCAGCAACAGGGAATGGATAGTAATTCTGTTAGAGTTGGAAGAAGACCTGGGAAGTATGCAGTCATCTAGTCTATCTGTAGATGAACATGGAGATAACCTTGAAGGAATGCAAAAAGTGTTAGTTAAACATCAGCTTAGCCCTAGGAAGGAAGTAGGGGTGAGAAAGAAACTCAACATAACCCTGCCTCTGTTTTGTATAAAAGGAGGCAGAAAGAAACTCTTTCAAGATTCTGTTTTTATATCTTCTAACAAAACTGTTCCAGTAATCCTTGAAATATCTATTATATAATCTGATGTATCTTGAAGGACTGACACTCCTGCCAACATTCTTGAATGTCCCTATTACAATTTTCTCCCATTAGTGCTTGGTTATTCCTCCTTCTTGTGATCATTTGGTTTTGCCCCTTGCTAGGCAGCAATACTTGTCTCACCTCTCATTTCTCCAGAGTCCCTAAGTGACCCATTGTGGTAATCAAGATATTCAGCATAACTACAGATTAACTCAAATAAAGTTGACAGATAAATAAACTCAATAGGGAAAATAGTTGTGGCACCTGACAATGGGAGGTGGATTGAAAATGTTACAAGAAGCTAAGGGAAATGGAGGTTTTGGCTTGCCAGAGTGGGTCTTATATTATCAAGCATCAGTATTAACATAGGTAAAAGAATGGATAACTCTTAGAAATAAAAGATTGTTGTACTTGGAGGGACATGACTTACAACTCGGTTGGCACGCTTTCTTATGGTATGGGAAAAATAAAATTCATAAATATTTTCAAAACCACTATATTAGAAATGCATTATCGGACTTCCGGTGGCGAAGTCAAGGCGGTGCAGAGGAAAGAGGACAGCTCCGTCCTCCAAAACTGATTTCTCCAAGTTTGGAGTCCTTTGGAGACGCAGAGAGTCTGGAGGACTATCTGTGATAAAAGGGGAAGCCCGAGGAATAGCGAGGTGAAAGGCAATCACCCGCTATGACGAAGGGAAACCCCCTAAATCCAACGGAGAAACATCTGCCAACTGTTGATGGAGTATCTGAAGCCTTGACGAGTCACAGAAAATGCGGAAGCAAGAATATAATTAATGGACTGTGTCAGTGAGTGAGTTGGAAAATACCCTAAAATATTCTTAAGACAATAGTAGAAGTATAAAAATTATACCTGTCAAATAGTTGGTACAGGAAGAGAGCTCAGTTTATGAGGGGAACCTCAGGACAAGCGGCGACTCGGCGGGGTGAGCTGTGAGTTAGTAAATTACTTTAACCAAAAGACTAATAAGAGAGACAGAAAGAAAAGGAAACATTGTATTGTCCCAGCGCAGGACGAAAGAGACGGGTGGTGATTGAAGGAGAGGAAGTGGAAAGAGGGAGGCGGCTCAGCTGATGTGAGAATCGCAAGGAGAAGATTTGCAGAAAGACAGCTGGATCGGAGGAAAATGGCGATTTAAGTAAGGAGGAGAAAGGAGCGATTCGGAGCAATACGCAGGAGAGTATTGGAAACGAGAGGCTGGAAGAGAAAGGAGGAGATAAGCTTGTAAGCGGAGAAGACGTGAGACGAAGAGACGGAGATAGCGGAGGCGGTGGATTCAGCAGGATAAGAAGATTGTATTGAGTGAGTGGAGAAGAGACGGAAAGTGAAGGAGACGACGAGCGGACGCGAGACGGAGACGAAGGAGAGGAATGGATAGACTTTGATTGAGCCTAGAGCGGAGAAGGAAACGAACGCTGCAGAAGGACTGTGTGTTACGTAAGAAAGAGGAGAGAAAGTGAAGAGGGTTGGAGAAAGGGAAGAGCAGTCTGGGGGATCAGTGAAAATAGGCATTGACCTAGAAGAAAAGAGAAAGGAGGGAGAGAAAAAAACGGATTAATTGGAAGTTAAGAGTAAAAGAGGTAAAAAAGTTAAACTTAACAAAGGAGTGGTTAAACAAATAAAGAATAGAAAATACTTAAGGAATAAGATAGTATTATGGCAACACTGAGGACAGGAAAGAAGACAATATCTAGTCCAGCATTGTATCCCCACCAGGTCAGAAAAAACTGGAAGGAATGTTAGGGACAGAAAAACAAAGTATAATCATGAATATGCAGATCATGCAGACAACACTATTGACCATCCAAGAAACAATGCTAAAAATGCAGGAAACAATGTCTAAAAACCATTTAGAAATGAGAGGAGATTTGAATAAGTTAGATAATAGAATAGAGACAATTCAGGAAAGTATGGAGAAAAATGAAGAAAGAATACAGAAAGTAGAAGTGTAGGGGTGGAGAACATAGGGACAAGAGTTGACACCCTAGATAAAAATCTGATGGTAACAAACAAAAAAATGGAAGAATCAATTATTCACTTGGAAATGGACCGGGCATCGTTCTACCTAAGGTTCCAAAACGTGGTGGAGGAGAAGGAAGAAGATCTAGGGGATATGATGGTAGAACTGATAGCGGAGGCTTTACAAAGAGATAAGCAGGAGATTCTATTAGAGGTAGATGAGGTGTATAGAATATACACGAATTATGCTAGACGTAATAGACTCCCAAGGGAGGTCCACATCAAATTCACTAGAAAGAAAGTGAGAGACATAATATATAAAATGACAAGGGATAGTCCACTGATGTACAAGGGCATAGAAATACAGACACTTAAACAAGTTCCAAGGAAGGTGAGAGATAAGAGAAGGGACTATAGATTCCTCAGTACATATCTAACTAAAAGAGGTACACCATTTCGATGGTTAATCCCGGAGGGGATGCTGATATCTTGGCAGGAGAGAAAGATCAAAATTGATAATTTAGATAGTGCACGAGAATTTTATGAACAGCTGGAAGGGGGGGAAGAAGAAAATAGCAGTAAAGAAGAATCAGAAAGCGGAAGCCAGGAAGACCAACAGCAAGAGATAAAGGATAGAGAATGAGAGGTAGGAGGTAAGAAAGAAAGGGAACAAAGGAAAGAAAGAGGAACAGGCCCCCAAACAAGGAAACTACATAAGTAGAGCGCACAAGTTAAATAATGGAAAAGGAGATCAGCTTGATATCAATTAATATTAATGGATTAAACTCACCGGCTAAGAGAAAACAGATATTAACAAAATTATTAAAACAAGATGTAGACATAGTGTGTCTACAGGAAGTACATATAAAAGAACAACATAGAAACTATTTGGACTTCCCAAAACTAGGTGTACTTTACACAGCATTAGCACAACAGAAACAGAGAGGAATAGCGGTGTATATCAGGAAGGAAATTAAAGCCAAGTTGAGATATCAGGATGCAGATGGAAGAATACTAATACTAGAATTACAACTGGAGCAGAGATCATGGCTTTTGGTGACAATATATGCCCCAAATGGGAACCAGAAAGAATTTTATAATAACTTATATGAAAAACTTATAGAAATTGGTCAAACAAATATATGTATAGTAGGAGACTTTAATGCAGTAGTAGATGTAAAAAAGGACTATGTCAGTAACATGAAAAATAAAAAGAAACGGAAAACTCTACCAAAGACGTTTTTGGAGATGGCACAGGAATTTAACCTATGTGACCAATGGAGGAAACGAAATCCTAATAAAAAAGAATATACTTTTTTCTCAAATCCACATAAATCCTGGTCGCGCCTTGATATGGCATGGATGAATGGGGAAGTAGAGCAAGAGATAGATACAATAGAAATATTGCCTAATATATGGGCTGATCACAAGCCCCTGAAGATAATTTGGAAAGGTCAGAAAAAAGTAAGGAGAAGGTGGATATTAAATTCCCATAGTCTAAAGGAAAAGGACTTTATAATACGGACTAGGAAAGAAATGGAATTATTTTTTAGGGAAAATACTAAACAACAAACATCACTACAAACTATATGGGATACGGCCAAGGCATATTTGAGAGGTCTAGCAATAGCATATACCGCAAAAAAGAATAAGATAAAAAGGCAAACACAAAACATACTGCTGGAGGAGATAAAAAAACTCGAATTAAAATTACAAAAGGAGCCTCAAAATGACATGATTAAGACGGAAATGGTCCTGGCCAAACATAAATTAAACATGATGAATCAAGAGGAAATGGCAAGGGACTTGAAAGCAGCAAAACAAAAATTTTTTGAACATGCAAACAAGCCGGGGAGGTGGCTCGCTTATAAATTAAAAAAAGAGAAGGGAAAGAGATTTATCCAGGAATTACAAGATGAAAAAGGAGAATTGCAATATAAGATAGATAAAAAGAAAGAAATTATTCAGAATTATTTTGAGCTGCTATATAAAAAAGAGGAAGTAGAAGTGGGAAAGATAAAACAATATTTAAAGGTAAACGGCTTATCAGAATTGAAGGAAGAACAGAGAGAAATATTGAATAAGGAAATCACAGCAGGGGAATTAAAAATTGCGGTGCAAAAACAAAAAAACAACAAAACTCCGGGGCCAGATGGACTACCAGGAGAGGTATACAAGACTTTTTATGAGGATTTCGAAAAAACCCTATTGGAAGTGTACAATGATGTATTAGAGAAAGCCAAATTACCGGATTCATGGACAGAAGCCAACATATCCCTTATCTTAAAAGAAGACACGGACCCCAATCAGCTAAAAAACTATAGGCCAATCTCGCTGCTGAATGCAGACTATAAAACTTTTACCATCATAATGGCAGAAAGATTAAAACTAATATTAAACGACATAATACACCCAGATCAAAATGGCTTTTTACCAATGAGACAAATAAGGAATAATACGAGGATGGTGTTAAATGTCCTAGAATATTATGAAGCACACCCTGAAAAGCAGGCGGCATTGATTTTCTTAGACGCCAAGAAAGCATTTGACAATCTTAATTGGCAGTTTATGTTCCAACAGATAGAGGAGATGAAATTCGGCGAGCAATTTGAGAAAATGATAAAGACAATATATAACATACAAAAGGCTAGAGTAATAATTAATGGGGACATAACAGAGAGATTTGAAATTAGCAAAGGAGTAAGACAGGGATGTCCATTGTCACCTCTACTTTTTATTTTGTCGCTAGAAGTGCTATTAACCCAAATTAGGAACAACAAAGAGATAAAAGGATTGCAAATTAAAACTGAAGAATATAAAACCCAGGCATTTGCAGACGATATGGTATTTTTTATAGAAGACCCTCTAGAGAGGGGAGACATGTTAATGGAGGAAATAGAAAAATATGGAACAGTGGCAGGATTAAAAATCAATAGAGAAAAGACCAAAATGTTAGTGAAAAACCTAATTGAAAAACAAAAAAAGAAATTAGAGGAGATACTGGGACTTCAAATTGTAAAAAGGATTAAATATTTAGGAATTTGGCTTACTAATAGATGTTCTTCGTTAAAAGAAGACAACTATAAAAAATTGACACTACAAATCAAAAAAGATTTAGAGATCTGGGGGAAATTACAACTATCACTGTTAGGACGGATCTCAGTGATAAAAATGAATATACTACCTAAACTACTATATTTATTTCAGACAATCCCAATAAAATTAGACAAAAATTTTTTCGCTGAACTAGACAAAATGATAAATAAATTTATTTGGGGGGGCAAAAAAGCACGAATCAATATTAAGACATTACAAGACAGTAAAAGTAGAGGTGGACTTGGACTTCCAAAATGGGAAACATACTACCAAGCCACGGGATTACTCTGGATCAGAGACTGGATACAATTGGATAGCCAAAGGATTTTAACAATCGAAGGACATGATCTGCAAGTTGGCTGGCATGCTTTTCTATGGGGGAACCACAAGAAGATACATACATATTTTTGCCGACATCAGATAAGGGACGCATTGATTTGGATATGGGACAAGGTTAAAATGAAACATTACGTAAAAATACCAAATTGGATCTCCCCAATGGAGGCAGTAATCCACCCGAATACATTAGATAAAAAAAAGATGGAAAGATATGAAGAACTATTAGATAACCAAGGGAAACTTAAATCGAGGGAAGAATTAATAGAACAGGGAATAACTCTAGATTGGTGGCCATATCACCAGATACAATCAAAATACAGCAAGGATATGGCAGAATACGGGATTAATCAAGTCCCACAGCAATTGGACAAAATATTTTTAGGCAGAGGAGAAAAATTTATAACAAGACTCTATAAATACCTACTGGAAGTTGAATTGGAAGAAGAGATAGTAAAAGGCTCCATGATAGCATGGGCTCGAAATGTGGGTCGATCCATTGAACTGGAAGAATGGGAAAGAATATGGAACACAAACTGTAAATTAACACTGTCAACTGCCTATAAAGAGAATCAATACAAAATGCTTCATAGATGGCATTTAGCACCGGCGAGATTGGCAAAAATGTATAAAAATATGAACCCGAATTGCTGGAAATGTAAAGACAAAGAGGGAACTTTTTTTCATGTATGGTGGCAATGTCCACAGGCAAAGGTCTATTGGAAACAGATACAAGAGTGGATACAGGAGATAACTAAAGAACGAGTAGACTTGAAACCAGAGCTATTTTTATTAGGCATATTGAATCCAAAGGTGAAAAGACGAACTCGATACATCATTGTACATATAATAACAGCGGCACGCATTGTATATGCCCAATATTGGAAACAAGAGAATCTACCACCAAATGATAAGATTATTCAAAAAATATTAGAATGCGCTGAAATGTGTATGCTTACGTTAGAAATTAAGGACAAGGAGACAACAGATTACTATGAGATATGGAACCAATGTTATGTTTGGTTAGATCAGAGAATAAAAGAGAAGGACATAAAAGGGTAAGAAACTATGTAACAAATGTAAATAAATGTAAAATTAGATGACACAGTACTGTTAAGGAAAAAATAATAATAACAAATAAATGTATTTTGTTTTGTTTTTATGTAATGTGAAAAAGGAAAATAAAGTTTGGAAAAAAAAGAAATGCATTATCACTAACATGGGAAAAATAAAATGTAAAATATACTTGAAAATTCCAGGATGGTTTTCAACAATGGAAGCATTTATACATCCAAATTTAGTCAATCTTGAGAAAATATGGACATATAAAGATATTCTAAATTCTGAAGAAAACTTAAAATCTAAACAAGAGATAGAAAATCAGGGTATTGATCTATCATGGTGGTCATATTTACAAATGCAAGTGAGATATGATAAAGATGTTAAATTGTATGGATTTTACAGAGAGCAGACCTTGTTTGATCAGATATTATTAACTTCTGATGAGGTTAAGAAAATGTATAACTTTTTACTGAATTTGAAAATGGAAGATGAACAAGTAAAAGAAACTATGATAATATGGGCAAAGAATTTTGGATACAATATAGATTTAAAGAAATGGCAAAGCTTGTGGGAAAGAAATTATAAATTGACAATGTCAACTTCTTATAAAGAAAACTTATATAAAATGTTTTATAGATGGCACTTGCCACCAGCAAGATTAGCAAAAATGTTTAAAAATATGTCGGATAGATGTTGGAAATGTAATCACAAATCAGATACTTATTATCATGTATGGTGGACATGTGTTAAAGCAAAGAGATTTTGGACAAAAATACATACTTGGCTAGAAAGGATGTTGGGAAAACATGTAGATTTTAAAGCTGAACTTTTTTTTATTAGGTATAATGCCAGAAAAGCCTGACAAACAAAGTATATACTTAATTTTACATGTGACAACAGCGGCAAGAATTATATTCGCACAATATTGGAAAAATGAAGAAACACCACCAGAGGAAGAAATAATTAAAAAAAATATTAGACTGTGTGGAAATGGACAGACTTACTCTGAGGTTGAAAGAAAAAGAAGAGAGAATATTTTCAAACTTGGGACTTATTTTATCAATGGCTGGAGAAACGAACAAGGGATTAGGAATTTAATTTGTATTAGTGAATGATAAACTCAGACAACACATTTGTTGAATAAGTACTTTTGAATTGTATTTAAAAAATCAATAAAAACTTATAAAAAACAAGACAATGGGAGGTGGAATGCAAAGCAGGGAGTAAGTCTTCTAATTGATTCTGGGTAGTGAAGTTAAATAAAGATAAAATAAAATATCTTCAAAATTATTATTATCACTATTAGGTACATAATGTATTTCTGAATTTGAGGTCTTGGTGGCTCACCAATTAGGGCTGACAATGTTTGCTGTTTTCTTATCTCTAAAGCTGCAAATGGATATGCAGGTATTTAATTCCCAAGGACATTCCATGTGATCTCAGATATGCACCCATGCAAAAGAGCTCTATGGGACTTTTTGATTCTGCTACTAGAGGGAGGCTAAATAACAATCATACTATGGTGGCAAAGGAGCATTTTCTTCTGGCTTATAATGGGAGTCTACTAAGTACCAGATGTTCTGCAATCAGAGCACTGACATTAGCTCAGACAGGATGCATGAGTCAAGGTTAGTGAATCAAATGGAAGAGAGTGGGTGGAGTAAGAAAATGTTCTTTAGACATCTGCCACTTTAGATTCTGACCATAGCTGTGGTTTGTGCTGTGAATAAACTGAGCAAGAAAAAAGAATATCTGAAATTGCCTTTAGCAGCTAAACTTTCTATGAAACTTACCAAAATAAAAGGCATAATAAAAGGCAAGACACATGAATATTAATATAGCTAGAGATGAGGTCATTCCAAAAATCTATCCCTTTCAAATAAAAGGCATTTCCTACCCCACCCCAGACTGCCTCCTTTGTTGGGATTTTTATGTCTACATTGACAAGGAAAGAATGTGTACTAACCACATAGTATGAGGTAACAATGATGTTATCTCTTCTCATTAGTTCACTGGGTCAACCCATAAAACCAAAATAGGAAGCTAAGCTGGTTGATCTGGATCAGTTCCAGGAATATATCTTTTTTTTGTTTAGGGCATTCTTCAAAGGTAAGATTTAACAATATAAATCAAAATAAAATCAGGCTGGATTGCTTAAGTGGGTTCACAGTGGAAATGTGCCCTTTCTCTTTTAAGATGGGCCAACATGAATAACTCTTGCAGTATTATTTCATGGTATTAAAACTGGGGTGTGATTGTTCCTCTCTTGTTCCTTTCTCCTACCATCCCTCCCAGCCTCAGACGTTCATCCCTATGCTGGGAGAAGAGGCAACAATGGGTTTCTTTAAAGCTCCCAGGTTTTGAAACTCAGATAAATGGATCAGCTGATACATGAGATTGAAGGTAGATAAGTACCTTGTTTCCCCGAAAGTTAGACCCAGCCTGATACTAAGCACGGCCTGATTTTGAGGGGTGGGCCTAATATAAGCCCTACTCCAAAACTAAGCCCTTGGTTTGGGGCAAGGCACACCCCTAAAAATCAAGCTAGGCTGGGGGTAGGGAGGGTGAAGCTGCCCCACGCACCCCGTTCCCACTTACCTTATTGGTAGGGCCATGGCAGTAAGGCCTCCCACATCCCAACACCTGTCGCACCGCTACTTGACTTCTTCTGCGGCCGCTTGTTGCCACTTGTGGCCGGCCACCATCTGGCACATTGCGCCATTGCTGCTTCTCCCGGCAGGACACCGCATAGTGCTTCAGGCCACTTCTACTGCTTGCGCAGCGCTTTGGGCCACTTCCGTTGCTCACGTGCTTCAGGTCCCTTCTGTTGCTCACATGCTTCAGGCTGCTTCTGTTGCTCGCGTGCTTCAGGCCACTTCTGTTGCTCGCATGCTTCAGGCCACTTCTGTTGCTTGGAACAGGAGGCCATATGGTGCTGCAGGCCATTTCCGCTGCAGAAACAGCCCAAAGAGCCATGCAGCATCCTGCCTCGAGCAGCAGAAATGGTGCAAAGCACTATGCAGCATCCTGCTGGGAGGAGCGGCAATGCGCCACATGGCGTCCAGCCACAAGTGCTGGCAAGCAGCCACAGAAGAAGTCAAGCAGCAGTGTGACAGGTGTCAGGGTGTGGGAGGCCTGGCTGCGGTGGTCCTAAGGTAAGACATTCTCCGAAATTAAGACCTACTGCCTCTTTTGGAGGCAAAAGAAATATAAGACTGGGTCTTAATTTCGGGGAAACACAGTAGTTGATTCTCCACTTTCACTAGTCTCCTCTCCAAGAATTTGATCAAACGCATCAAGCACTTGTTAGCAAAGCTTTCCAAAGCTTTCCTGATAAGCAGGGATGGAAGGTTGTATGTTCAGTTTCCACTACAATGTTATTTCTGCTCATTTTACCTAAATTTACTACATTCTATGCAAATTATTATAGATCCAGATATTTCCTTCTTTGGGAAAAGTGGTTAGATAAAAGTTAGAATCTAATATCAGATTGTAATCTCTTAAAATGGGGGTTTTCTCTTGACATTAGAAGGGAAAATCCAATCAATGCTATCATCTCCAAACTGATGTCTCAAAATCCATTTTATGTTATCTGAAAATCTAAGTACTTATGACAACACACAATGTATATGACATGAGGAATGCTGTGCTTCTATTTCTCATGTAATATTTAGGAGATATAAAATTATTAGGAAGAAATTTAAAAAATCATAAAATAAATAAGTTTAATGAATTTAAATTTAAATTTCTATATCTTTTTGTTGATAATACAATGAACATAGAGCATAGAATAATAGAGTTGAAAGGGACCTTGGAAGCTTCTAGTCCAATCCCCTGCTCAAGCAAGAGACCCGATACCATTCCAGACAAGTAGCTGTCCAATCTCTTCTTAAAAGCCTCCAGTGAAAGAGAACCCACAACTTTTGAAGGCAAGCATTCCACTGGTTAATTATTCTGTCAAGAAATTTCTCCTTAGTTCTAGGTTGCTTCTCTCCTTGGTTAGTTTCCATCCATTGCTTCTTGTCTTGCCTTCTGGTGCTTTGGAAAATAAGTTGACCCTCTCTTCTTTGTGGAACACTGCTATCATGTCACTCCTAGTCCTTCTTTTCACTAGATTAGACATACTCAATTCCTGCAACCGTTCCTCATATGTTCTACCTCCAGCCCCCTATTATTCTTGTTGCTCTTCTCTGCACTCTTTCCGGAGTCTCAACATCTTTTTTATATTGTGGATGAACTGGATGCAGCATTCTAAATGTGGTCATACTAAGGCTTTGTAAAGTGGTACTAGAACTTCACATGATATTGATTCTATCCCTTTATTAATGCAGCCTAGGATTGCATTGACTTTTTTGGCTTCTACTGCATATTGTTGGCTCATATTTAAGTGATTGTCCACTAGGACTCCAAGATCCCTCTCACAGATACTGGGATTAAGCCAGGTTTCACCTAGTTTCACCACAATGAAAGTATCATGCATATAAAGACTCCTGTCTAGTTTCAGAACTGACCAAAATCACACACATACAAAACAATAAGTCCTGTGTAATATTTGATTTAATTTTGAACCTGAACATTGGCTGATGCTTTCTTGCAAAAGTGTTTTCAAATTTTACAGTGAAGTTTTTTCATTACAGATTGGAACAAAATAAAATATAACAGGTATGTCTGATTACACAAATGAAAAGTACCTTCTCATGTCCTATTACACTTATTTTGCAAAATAATCCTTTTAAAATTTCTAATAAAAGAAGTCTTAAAACGATTATGCATACTTGAAAAAATGCTTTTTGTTCCTATTCATAGATAATAACTGAAGCGAGTATTAAAAAAAACAGATATAATTTCAGTTCAGAATGTGAACCTGCCTGATCCATTGAACCTAATACCAAGCTAAATCAATATATGAGTGAGGATAAACTATACGTTATAAGGGAAATGGGGAGATAGCACATAAATTGAATCATTTGATTGTGAGAGTTCCTTATTAGGGATGTTCATACTTTGAAAATGATTCTGGGTAGCTGCTTTGGAATGCAGTAGAGTATGAAGAAATGTAAATGAACAGGTGCCTCACTCTTTTCTCATCAGTTCACAGTGCCTCTTCCAATTCCTTTTAAATATATCCCATTATATTTAATCTAGTGTAAGAAAGGGTGAAATTTATTCTTCCAACTTTGTGAATCAGATGTGATTTGACTCACAGATTAGGTATTCAAAGAGGGCATATTTTGATTTGCAATATGAGCTACAAGGACAAATTTATTTGATTTGAGCTTCTTGCATATTCAGTTTAAAAAAAGATCTAATGGGCAAAGCATTGACACATCTGCCACTGCTTCATTGTTTGCGAAAATTAGATAAAAGTGACTAGAATTGTAGAAGCCTTAGAAGATTGTAGCTCTGCTTGTTTCAAGAATTTCACCACAATTTATTTTAAAAATATTCTCTGCACTATTCTAAAGGTAGAGATTGGGTAGTGGCGGGTGGTTGGAAAAGACCAAACAGAATCTAAATGTTTCAGCAAATTCCTAAGTTATGCTAAATCAATTAAGAGGATGACTTACTCAAACTTAAAATGAAAGCTCACCAAAACTGTTTAGAAAGTAAGTTCCTACTTTCTACTTTTTTTCTTGTTGCTCTGCAATGATAGTGTTTGTATGTTTGTTTGTTTGTTTGCTGCTCCCCATCTCAACACAAGGTAACCCTGAGTGGCTATAAAATGTTGGTGTGACACTGAAAAATAACCATCTGTTAAGATGGTGGTTCTTTACTGTCAGTGACCAGTATACTTTGTAATGGGAATGGGCTAAGATGTGACATTTATAAATGTTTAAGGGTTTTGTTTTTACTTCATGTACCTACTTTCACTATTTAATTGTGCAGTTATTTTTTATATGCTTGGCTGTTTAATCACCCATATCTGGCACTTGAAATTACTTTAACCTGAACAATGGGTTGTAGGAAGAGACAACATCTCTCACCTGAACAAACTGGCAGGCACAGAAATGAAAAATAGATGAAATTGATTATTTTTTAATAGACAGGGAACTAAAAGATACCAGTGATTTTTTTTCCAGCCACCAGAGAGTTATGATGCTATAGCCCGAGCTTCTTGGTCAGTCTGAAAAAGAAAGATCTTTATGCTTCAACAGATACTAGACAATCTTTGCTTTCTAATGAGACAGGAGGTTCTTTTCAACCACCTTTGTAGATATGTTTAGAATTCATCAAATTACACTCTTTTGACTTCAGATGCCATAATTCTTTTATCCAAGGAATTTGTAACCACTGACACTCTGTCTGAGGGTGTCAATGAATAGTCACTGAGTTCTCAGCATAATACTAGCTACATTGTTTCTGGTGAAGCTGCCTAGGAGACCAAAATATTAGATGTAATTTTTATTCAGAATGAATAGCCTTGTCTATTGCCCAAACTGCTTGGCAAGGGCCGAGGCAAGTACTAAAAGATTATATAAGTTGTTTAATTATAACTACCCAGGTATTTTGATTCCTATACTGAAAGCATTCAGGGAAAAAATAGTCCCAATGGTGACTTATGGTGCAGAATTGTGGGGCCTTACAAAAGTTACCACACTTAAACAAGTTCAGACCCGTTTAAGAAGCATACTGGGAACTGAGAAGAACCTGTAAGCCCTTGTGGTCAGAACAGAAACAGGTATCCATTCCACATGTAGCTAATTAATTATTAAAATTTTCATATACTGGCATAGGATCCATTCAATGGACTCTGATGGGTGACCCTAATTATGTTTAGCAGAACTGATAAGTATGGCTCAGCTCAATTCCTGGATAAGCCAACTTACCACAGTTATTTCACAGCATGGGTTTTCCATCCAGTATTTACTTCCAGCTGCTTCTCAAGTAATGTAAATTTTTAAACAAAGTTTTAGCTCAAACTGACATGGAGTTATTACCAAAAAATAGATCTTTAAGTTGGTTGGCTAAAAAACATTACTTTTCAATTTGAAAAATATCTGTCAAAGAGTTTAACCCAATGCTCAAGAAGGACCTATTCTAGAGTATGATTTGAGTTGTTGGATTCTATGATCAAATATGGGCACTTTTACTACCTGCTATATCATGAGAAGACATGTACATCCAGTGTCCCAGCCATTGAAGATATTGCTCATGTTTTGTTTGACTATCAACTATCTACCTGTTTTAGGGTTAGATATTTAACATCCATACTTGAAAGAACAGTCCACTGGGATCTGAATCACAGATTGTCCTATTTCTTCCTAGCCTCTAATGTATATGTTATAAGTAGAACTGCTAAATTTCTAGTTAAGGCAGTTGAGCTAAGAACTCATATCCATTAGAATAGAATAGAGCTGGAAGGGACCTTGGAGGTCTTCTAGTCCAGCCCCCTGCTCAAACAGGAGAACCTATACCATCTCAGACAGGTGAATGTCTAGTCTCTTCTTGAAAATCTCTAGTGATGGAGCACCCACGATTTCTGGGAGTAGCTGTTCCACTGGTTGACTGAGACGGAGTTTCCTGTAAAGGTGATGTACTTATCTGATTGTTGATTCTGTGTATTTATCACATATATATTTTGTTATTGTATTTACTTTTATCTATTTTATCCTGGATTAGATCCTATATTTTATTTTTATTTTTGATATGGTCCTAAGACCAATCTAAACTATGTATTTAAATTATTGCCAAAACTAGATTAAATTTTAATAGGTAGCAGAGTCAAGACAAAGTCTAGAATTTGCTCAGACAAATTCTTTACCTTCAGTAGCTCATCTTATAAGAACTAATGATTATATTGAAACTTTCAAATACTTCTTTTTATTTTCTTTCTTTATAAATTATTTGGTAACTTACCTTTTTTTCTC
Source organism: Azemiops feae (assembly GCA_023970755.1). NCBI lineage: Eukaryota > Metazoa > Chordata > Lepidosauria > Squamata > Viperidae > Azemiops > Azemiops feae. The sequence continues at coordinate 524,818 of JALGBA010000306.1, read as the reverse complement.
ACAAGAGTTTTTAAAACACTCCAGTATCTTTCTTTCAGAAGGAAAGAGTTGCTTCCCATTTTATTTGTCTGATTGTGAAAAGATAACCAAATCAACAGCATTCATTCAAATACTTCCTTCATCCACAGTATGCAGTAAATCAGATGCAAGAGGTTTATTAACAAGCTAACAACTTTCCCAATGGGATCAATAATAGTAATTGTAACTTTTTAGCAATAATTGTTCCAAGACCTCAATTACTTCTAAGTGTATTTTATCTACACTTTTTTCCTTATGTACACAACATCAGATCAACCTATTTCTGGTACTAACCAAGCATTTTAAGAATGAAGAGAAACAACAAACATTTATTTTTTAAAAAGAGCACTCATATTGAAATCTTGGCTTTAATTAATTAAGGCAACTGCCATCAACTATGCTTCCTCATTTTGGCACAGTATTGGATGACATCCGGGGACTCTCTAGATTGCCCTACATCCAGTTGTACAGACTGTTACTTGGGAAATAAGAGTTGTTTCCATTTTTAATTCCTTATAGGATACACAAGGCATTTATACTTTTTACCCCATGCTTGATGATTGACACCCTGTAGCAATTGCCTGCATGTCAGTCAATACAATCACATTAATAATTAAATGAGGAAGGCAACTGTCTATAGCAAAATAAATGAACTCAATTACAGTGACCAGGGATGCATCACCGAAGACCTGGAGGACATATTATGCTAGGAAACTCATAAATAAGCATGAAGATAATTATCTTCCCATCATTGGTCCTTAATAGCTAGTATTCAACGTGTCAGACAGGAAACGTGACCAGATCAGCTAATTCTATTTTATTGTAAGGCTACCTCAGAGTATTTCAAGTCTGAAAGTGGAAATCTCCCAAAGTTGTTTTTTTTACCCTTGGTTAAGGTGGATCCTTTCTAAAAAGTTTTATCTGCCCATTACTCATTTGTGGCTTCTACCTATTATCTGATATTGTCTGATAATTCCCTAGGCAGCACCTCTTTCCTCTCCCCCTCCCATCTGCCAAGGTCATTCTCACCTTCCATTATATGAAGGCATAACACTACTGAAGATAGAGATACAATCTAAACCTTTTTTGTTCTCTGTGAAGGTGAGAATGGGTGGGTGGGTTGGTTGGAGGGGAAGTTGAAAATACAGTGTAGGAAGTCAGCACCCCACCCCTCAGAATGAAATATTTTGGAGAATATTAAAAAAGGAAGGATAGAATATTTCTCCTAAATGAGAAATGGAGAAAAAATCTTAACAAAGGCAGAAAGCAGCCCCAGTCTTCCTGCTATAGGAAAAAAGCCTCAAGCAAAAAGGCCAGTTGTTAGGAGATTTTGAATGGATATTCAGAAAGACTGGGCCAATCTATTCATAAACAAAACACCTCAGCCTCCACAGCTGATGGGATTTTAAATGCCCCCATCCAAATTCTAAGGACAGGACATTACCTTTAGGACATAATAGGATTAACCCACCATCATTGACACAAGGCTCATTACATTGCACAACCTGCTGGAACATCTCAATCAGAAGGCATAAAAACCCACCCACTCTCAGTTTCATTTTTTCAGCTGTCCCAAAACTGCATGCGGTTGCTGGTTCTATTCATTAATAAACAAGAACCTTCTTTCCTAAGCAGCCTTCATTTTATTTACAGCATCTTAGCCTCCATTTTATTTCCAGCGTCTTACTCCCGGCTTGGAAATGATTTTTCTTTCAACAACAGTATCTGGGAAGCTGCTTTCTTGTAATGAACAAACATGGAAAAAGTGGTGGGGTAGGCAGTTGGATGATATATATACCATCATTTATAACCTAGTATCCAATGATCAAACAATTATCATATCATGGTACCTAATCTGTTTTGTTGAGTGCATTCAGCCCAAAATTTGGTACTATTTTTCTTATTTGGGAAAAAATAAAATGTGAAAGATTTAGGGTTTTTTTTAAATTTACCATGAAAATGGGCACCAATTTAATATTTTATGCAATCTTTTTACTCTCTGTTCACTTTTAAAGTACATATGTATAAATATATGCAGAAAGCTTGTACTAAGGCAAATATGCTGATAAACTATGTTTTGGAAATATGGCATTCAAACATGTATTTGAACACATCCAAACATTTAAACAAATATTCAAAACCTGATGTAGCAATATACAGTATGTAATATACTTGTTTTTGAAAAAAGGCATAATATATAAAACAATCCATTTTTAGCTTTTAGGACTTGAATTGGTATAGAATCTATAATTGCCAATATGGCTTTAAATATAGGAAAACGGGATCCCAAGGCTTGAAAGTCAACTGCAGCAATCAATAAATGTACTTATTTACCAATGTTGCAAAAGATTCAAATGAGCAGAATAACTTCAAAGGGGGAAAAAGACATTTGCTTGCTATAAAGAATGACAAGTAACAAATACAGAATTTTAGAGTAGTTACTGAAGCATATGCTGACAGCAAAAAGTGAAAGAACCACAATCTTGAAAAACAGATGTTCAAAATTGCCAACTTAATGTATTATGCTGCTTCAAAACACATGGAACTGAAGACTGCAATCAGAATTATCCTTCAACTTGTAAAAAATAAATAAGCTGTACAAGAGAGATAGATTGGCTCCAGTGTTGTATCATTTACATTTTCATACTCTTCCTTAAGTTCCTATTACTGTAAGGACCCACTTCAATCCCACATCTTAAGAAAGCAGAACTCTTGGGAGCAATTTCTTCCAACAGGAACTTTTATTAAGAGTAGTTGATAGCAGGCATAATAGACAGGATCTGAGGGATTCCCTTACAGATCGCTATTTTAAAGTGTCCCTAAGCAAACCCCACCCCACAGTTCATTCGGGCGGTTTAGAACAGCAAATCCCCAGGTGTTAAGTCTATCGATGGGAAAGGAAAGATAACATCAGTCCGGCTCCGTTTGTGCACGATCATTCCACAGCTCTTCACACCTCATTTTGAGGACGGAGAAATAAACCAGGTCCCGGAGGTTTGTATCTCTTTCCCCCCCTTCTCCCTTCTCCCTAGCTGCCTGGTTAGGGAGGAGAGGTTCAGAGGGATGCATAGTATAGGAGGCAATTTGTTACATTGTAATGGATAGCAGACATGAAGGCAAATAAACAAAAGGTTACATTGTAGTGAATATAGGAAGTGAAAGCAATAAACCCGCATGCATATCCCCCCTCCCCCTTGGGAGTATGGCAGAATCCAGGGAAAGGTGAGATTTGGTTTTAGATCAGAGGAGATAGTTAGAAATGAAATATAAATGGATTCTGACAATGACATAATTTGTTTTCAACTAAGAAGACAGCTACAAACAATTAAAGTATGACTAATCTAAATTAATGCTAGGTATGCATTTCTCTCAACACCATAAGCATTGTGGTTTAGATCAAGGTTACATTAGCCTAGCAGTTCCAAAAGAATCCCAACTTCAGAAACTGACTAGCAATATATCAGAAGTTGCTTAAAACCACCTGATGACTCACAAGTAAAGTGGGATTAGAGTCTGGAAATTCCCTTACTAACATATTGCTTTTATACAATAGTTCTCAATTTAGTATGGACAAAATGAGTCTTGTAAGTCTCTGACATGTTAACTAGATGCCATGCTTGAAATCATGATTTCCAATAGGTCCAAGCTTCACAGACAAGATTCCATAGTCTGATATCTAGGATGAGCAACATATTGAAGAAACATCCTGAAAAATTAGTGCCCATGATTGCTATATTTATAAATAACAAGTCACAACATTTATTGTGATTAAGCTGTAAAACAAGGCTGGAATTCTATTATCTTGAGATGTGGTTGGTGCCATATTGCAGGCTGACTCTGCTCATTGCCAGGACTTCAATCCTGACTGGCTCAAGGTTGACTCAGTCTTCCATCCTTCCGAGGTTGGTAAAATGAGACCCAGATTGTTGGGGGCAGTATGCTGACACTGTAAACCACTTAGAGAGCACTGTAAAGCACTAGGAGGTGATATATAAGTCTAAGTACTATTGCTAAGTGCTATTGTATGAACTGTATCATTTGAAGTGATCTCAGACTATGACTCCTCAGTCCTGTTGCTTTTTCTTTGACATTCCCAATGTTGCCCCTTTCTCCTTCTAATCTTACAACCAACTTTCTCCTAAGCTGTAGAATGAACTCTCCTCACATTGCCATAACCACACTTCATGAGTGAGAAGTGGCATGCATATGACCACCTTTGCACATTTTGTGCTTCATCATCTGAAGTAGGTTCTCCCTCTTCTCCAGCCCCATCTAGCTTCTACCACACCGTGACTGTAATTTGAATGGTAAACAGTGTGGATCTTTTATTAGCTTGGGAAACATTCCCATATACAGCATACAGAACTATTTGGTTTCAAACTAAAGGGAAAATGGGATATGTTCCATCTATTTTTAAGTATGTACTGAATATTTTTATAGAGTATTTCAGGCTTCATGACAGAGAGAGGACTGAAAACTGTTTGGTGTGAACGAAAGAGAGGGTGGACAAACATTTTGTAAACTTCTCCATATGTCCTTGCCAAATCACATCACTCCTGACATGCAACATTACTGCTGTCCCAGTGCCAAGCCTTCCTTGAGCAACCATAATATTCAGCGGTTTTGTAACATATACAATTATCTTTGGGCCAGCCTTTCAGTGCTACTGGTCACACAGCAGCTGCCAAGAAACTGGGCTGGCTGCAACAAACTCACATTAACACTAATTTGGGAATCAGTCCTTATTTGGTTACTTCAGAATTCACAAGCAGACTTGTAAACAAATGTGAGAGCATTGAATCATGGAACTCATCTTTCAATTCCAGCTTTTTTGAAGAGCCAATATTCCTCACAATAGGCTATTGGCTAGAGAAATTATTGCTTCCCCAGACTCCAACAATCTTTTCTCACAAAGCATTAGTTTAGAGCACACAGCCAGTAAGATTTGAAAGGCAGGAAGACTTCAAATTAATTTCCAACCTTTTCTAAAAGAGAAAAGAGAGGAGGGAGTGGGACATAAAAAAACCTTGAAGGTCTTGAAATTAGGGAGTATTATACATGTGCACTCAAAAAGATTTAACAGGGAAAATCTCTGCAGTTGACTTCTGCATATTTTTAACATTTAATCACTCCTTATTGATGTGGAAGCTGACAGTTTTCACTCACCTTGTGAAAATAATCCTTCAAAGAAAGTTGCTGTTGGCTGCAGGAAGGTTCACAGTCTGACCTTGCTTTTGCTGAAGTCTATGGCAGAGAGCTTTGTGATTTCACACAGAATGTATATAAGGGAAATACCCAGATTCTTACACTGAGCCAAAGCAGATAAAATTGTTGGAAATCCAAGCAGAGCAAAGGTAAAAAGGGTTCATCAATGAGACTATCTGCAGTAAGAATTTTTCAATAGCAATGAATTATGAGGTTCTTTCTGCCAAGCACATCAGCAAATTAAGAATATAGACTCTGTCCCAAGAATGAGCCACCCATGGCCTGCAAATTAGGATTTCTGGTAGTAGGAGTTACCTGATAATGTTTTCAGAAGCAAACCATGGCAGTGAATTTCTAAGGCAAGCGTATGCAAGCATTTGAGGGAAGTCAGCCCCCCAGAGAAGGAAATATTAAAAGGGCAGAAAAATATATTTCCTCAAAAGGATTTTAAAAGCAGAAGCCAACCCTGCCCCCAAATCTCTCTGTCCCAAGCAGAAGCCAGCTCTGTACAAATGCAGATGAAAACCATTAGAAAGGCCCAAGCTAGGAGATCAAGAAGACAAAGACCTAAAATCTGCATACCCCACCTGAGATGGGACATAATAGGACTAACCCATCACCATCAAGAATACCAGAGAGGCACACCTAAACTCAGGTCAGAATACGTGACACAGGAAATAGCCTCAAAGTTCATGCCACAGGAATAGGAAACTATTCCAAACAAAAGGCTTTCAGAGGGTATAAAAACCTACTCCCCACATGTGCTCAGTCCTTGTTTTTTCTCCTCTTTCCTGCCAGAACCATCTTTCGGTCTGGCTCTTCAATAAACTGCAACCTTTTTTCTAAAGCAGTCGCTATGTTGTTTATTTATCCCCGGCTTGGATGAACCAGGAACCAGACTTTTCCTTCAACAATTTGGCACACCAGAATGGGACTCCAAGCTAACCTCTCCAATGGACTGAGACTGGTAAGCCCCATCTTGCCGGCAGCAGACCCCCTTGTGTCTGTGGATGGGTTTCCCAGGCCCTTCCCATGTGGAGCCAGGGTAGTAAAGGGAGTTTTGGGTTTGAGCTCAAGGGCTGCTTTGGAAAGAAGGTGAAGGTGAGTACCTCTAAATTTTAACTTTAAGGCCCAGGGGAACAAAGGAAATGTGTGTATGTCTGTGTGTGTGAGTGAGAAGGCCCTTTTCCCCAAGCACAGTTGGATTTTGCTCCCTCTGGCCTTTCCTAGCTGCAGAAAGGATCTGTTCAAGTGGCAGACCCTGGAAAGCATGGGGGTTTGGCCAGAGTGCAGGACCTTTTGTTAGGGAAAAGGGAGAGGCTGTGTGAAAATGGAATAGAATGAGTGAATGAGAGAATTGGATTTGGGCAACTAGCTGGTAAGGCCCTGTAAGCAAAGCCCACCTGTAGGGAGGTCCCGTACTAGTGCACAAAGCACAGGTCCTCCCAGACTTCTCCTAAGTCTGAAAACTGACAGGTGAATTGTGAATGGAGGCCGGGTACCTGTGCGGCAGGTCCTCCTCGGACAATTTATTTTTGAGGTCTGCAAAGTGACGGCAGGGAGTTCCCTAGGTAGGAAGAGTCCGTACTTCATGTAGGGAACCGAAGTCTTCCTGGGCAATTTTTTGGTGCCCAAAAACTGACAGGCAGAGCGGCAGGGATAGTGTCGCTGAGAGCGGCTGGGAAACCCGACTGAGCCAGATTGGACCCCACATCGGAAGGGGAACATGGGTAGCTGCAGTTTGAGGGTTGGAATTAGGACACCCATTGGAGATTTGCTCGAGGTGTGGGATGAGAGGCGAGTGCCTGTCCTGGATGGTATGAAAAAGGAAGCGAGCAAGACAAATTTGTGAAGAATGGGCTTTGCTAGGGCTTTGCTGGGAAACCAATTTGGCTAAATAAAGGTACTTAAAGGGAAAATAAGAAATAGTGATTCTTTCTCTTTCTCTCTCTCTATGCAACCACGTGGTATGTTTAAGATTTGAGCCTTCCCTAACTTGAATTAATTGAGATTTATGGTGGGAATGACTAGGATGTGTAAAACTAAGACTTCTGTTTCCTTTTCTGTTCTCTTGTCTTTGTGTATATATGTTTGTCAAAGTCTTTGTGCGTGAGGTAAATGTGACTAACTGTTTCGAATCCAAAAAGATAAAAGAATTTTAAAATTCTGCTAGAAATTCTGCTTAAAATAAGCCACAAAAAGGAAATTCCTCACTCTGTTTGTCTGGCCAACAGACAGAGTGAAGAAAAATGTGTTTGTTTGTTTGTTTTTCTTTTTCCTTTCTCTCTCTGTACTCTTAAGAACAGCCCAAAGTTAGCAGGAGGGAATGTTTTAAGTTCATCTGCTGGAAAAGTTTGTGACTAGCTACAAGAGCCTCCTGAAGCTCAAGTTTGCTTGCGTGGGGAAATAATCTTCTTCTTAAGTTACTTTTCTTATCCTATTACTAATTGGTGAAACTACTATGAAGCTTTTCCTGAAACATATAAGCATTTCTCAATCTCTAAAAAATGTGGTCTATTTTAGAATAAATGTTAAAGGTAGTGTTATGTTTGCTGTTCGATGCGGCATTGAAGAGACAGTAGGTGTAAACCAAACACTCTTTATTTTAGTTTAAACAGAAGCCTAACCAACCGTTGCTCCACTCCTATTTATACATTCAGCCCAAAGGCGGCAGCCAATAGAAACACAGCATTCTTCCTGCTCAAATGCATAATAATTAGTCTGCAGACAGGAAGTCTGGCTTTTGGCCATCTTGCCTGTTAACCATTTTTTCACAGTTCTCAGTATCACAGTTCTCAGAATTCAACTCAATACATTACACCCCTTCCCCCTAGATAATTCACACTCACAAAAATTGTTCATAAGCATTATAAATGTTACAATGGCAAAATGGCATATAAGCATTCTAGATTTACAATGACAGAAATTGTATGTAATCATTTAAGTACTTCGGTGGCCCTCTTGCTCGCTCCGAACGTCTCGGAGTTGCTGCTAGCTCCTGGTCTGCAAGCTCGCCTGCCAGGCTGCGTAGACCGGGGCTATGTGACCCGTCCATCATGGGTAGAGCCAATTCTCTGTGGCTGGTCTGTCCTGGTAGACCTGAGCCAGTGTCCCGCGGTGGGATAGAGCCCACCGGGCCGACATGTGGAGCTGTTTGCCGGCATTGTCCAGGAGTCAAAGTGTCTGAGTTAGGGGCAGCCTCACCATTTGCAAAAAACCCGTTCGGCAACTGAAGAGTCTCGCCCTCGCTTGGAGACTTGGATGCACGATCGCAATCGTGCTCCCCCTGCACAGAGTCATGAGCTAGTGGCTGGGTTGCTAGCCTCCGTCGCAGTTGGTCGATGTGCCTGCGAAGCATGCAACCATCTTCCAGGACCACTTTGTATGAGAGTGGCCCTGACACCTTACCAACCACAGCTACCACCCACAGTGCCCCTTGCCAGTAGTTCCGTGCCCACACCGGGTCACCAACTTGCAAGTGCCTTGGAGCCTTTGGCTGCGGTGCTTGTGAAGCAGCCCTGTCTGGATATAGGTGATCCAGCTTTGTAATCAAGCGCCGTCCCCATCTCAATTCTGCTGGGCTTCTGCCCGTGGAAGTGCAGGGAGTTGTGCATTGGCAGGGTAAGAAATCTGCTAGCCTATGGTGCCAGTTGCCAGTTACAATCCTCTTCAAGGATTCCTTGGTCGTTCTGACCATGCGTTCCACTTGGCCGTTCGAGGCCGGGTGGAAGGGAGCCAAGGTGGCGTGCCTAATCATATTAGCCCTTAAAAAGGACTGAAACTCTGCAGAAGTAAATTGAGCCCCATTGTCTGAAACTAAGACATCGGGGAGCCCATGTGTTGCAAAGATGCTTCGCAGAACCTGGATGGTCCTGGCAGTAGTCATAGTGGGGACAGGTGCGACCTCTAACCACTTGGAGTGACTGTCCACCACAATGAGGAAGAGTTGCCCCTGAAAGGGCCCTGCAAAATCAATATGGATCCTAGACCACGGGGCTTGTGTGGTTTCCCATCTGTGGACCGGGGCATGTGGCATCTCTGGCCTCGACTGCTGGCAAATGTGACAGCTGTGGACCTGAGCCTCAATATCTTTATTGAGCCCAGCCCACCAAAGGTAGCTTCACATGAGCCCCTTCATCCGGACTATTCCCAGATGTCCCTCATGCAGAGATTCAAGGATTCTAGCCCTCAGTGAGGTCAGGACTATGACCCGACTGCCCCACAAAATGCAACCCTTGTGAGCAGATAACTTGTTCTTCCTTCTCCAAAAACTCTGAAAGTTAGGCCCCGGACACGTTTCCAGCCATCCTGTGAGCACCCAGTTCAACACGCGACTCAGTGTGTTGTCTGAAGCTGTTTCGGCAGCCACATCCCCTGCGTTAAGGGGAGACTCCGGCAGATCCTGGATAGCCAGGATGTGGTTAGCTGGAGCAGGGTCTGGCTCTAATTGTGGTAGGGGTAATCTGCTAAGGCCGTCTGCATGGCCCATTTCTTTGCCCAGTTTGTGAACTAGACAGTAACTATAAGTAGACAGGAATATTGACCACCTCAACATCCTAGGAGAAATAATCTGGGGTGCCTGCTTGTTCGTAGTGAACAGACCCAGACGTGGCTTGTGGTCTGTGAAGACCGTGAATGGGCGACCATACAGATAGTCGTGGAATTTTTTTATGCCCACTACAATGGCCAATGCCTCCCTATCGATCTGGGCATAATTGCGTTCTGCTGAAGACAGGGTCCTAGAGTAGTAAGCTATGGGAATTTGTGTCCCATCAGCCTTAAGGTGGCTTAACACAGCTCCGATCCCGTTCAGGGATGCATCACACGCAATGCTGATTGGCAGCTGTTCAACACTGTTCAACACTGGGTCAACACTGGGTCAACACTGAATTTGATGACAGCAGTGATTTGACTGCTGAAAAACTTCACTCGTGGATGTTCGTCCACTTCCACTGAGCCTTCTTGTCCAGGAGCCGGTGTAACAGCTCTGCCACTGCGGCCTTGTGGGGAAGGAAGGTGTGGTAAAAGTTAAGGAGCCCCAAAAAGGCCTGAAGTTCCCCTTTTGTCTTGGGACTGGGTGCCTGCTGAATTGCTTTGAGCTTGGATTCAGCAGGGTGAATGCCTGCGGTATCTATACGGAAACCGAGGAACTCTGTTGAAGTGACCCCAATTTTATATTTCTCCTGCTTTAGCTTCAGCTCCGCTTTGCGGAAACGCTGAAAGATGGCTCTGAGCCTCTCTGTTAGAATTTTGACTGACTCCCCAGCTATGAGGACATCATCGAAGTACGGGCAAACACCTGGGATGTTTCGGAGCGTGCGCTCCATCACACTCTGAAAAATGCCCGGGGCTACACTGACCCCGAACTGTAGGTGCCGTACCCTGAAAGCTCCCCTGTGGGTGACTATAGTCTGGGCCTCTGCCATGGCATCATCCACTGGCAGCTGCTGATAGGCTTGTGCCAAATCTAACTTGGCAAAGATGCGACCTCCCTGTAGTGATGCCAAAATGTGGCTGACTACAGGCCCCGGATATGAGTGCTGCTGGAGTGCTTTATTTAGCATGTGTTTATAGTCAGTACAAATGCACACCTCTTCGTTGGCCTTAAGTGGCGTAACTATGGGAGTTTCCCATGGACTGCTATCAACCGGCTCTAAAATGCCTTGTTGCAACAGTTTGTCCAACTCTGCATTGATTCTTTGCTTAAGAGCGAAAGGCACTTGACGAGGCTTTATCCTTATTGGGGCTATGGTAGGGTCAAGCCGGAGGGCGATTGGGGCCCCCCTGTACTCCCCTAAATCTTGGCTGAAAAGTCAGCAAACTCCTGACAAACTGCCAAAAGGCTCGATGTCTGCATGCTGTTTAACTCGGTCACTTGGATTCCTAATGCATCAAACCAATCAAGTCCGATGAGGCTAGTGTGGTTGCCCTCAATTACTATGACTTCCAGGGGGCCCTCAAAACCCCTAAACTGCACCCTGAGTGTGGCCTCTCCCTTGACTGCTACGCAGGAGTTTTGGAAGTTGGTTAGTATGAGATTCGACGGCCTGAGCTTAACTCGTTTGCCGCTGCGACTGCAAATTTGTTTGAGAGTCCCTTGGGAAATTATTGATAAAGCTGACCCCGTGTCAAGCTCCATGTTGCAGGGAACTCCTTGCAGCTTGACTTTGAGCCGCAATTTCTCCTTGAGTGGGCGATGGGCACCTGTTCTAAACACGCTCCTTCTACTAGTGCAATAGCCCACCCTGTTTTGCCCCGGGGCCCCATTACCTTTCCGGGGTAACTCTTCTGGTGGGCTTTCTCTCCTGCAACCCCTACAGACAGCGGCGATGTGGCCTTGCTTGCCACACTCCCGGCACGTTGCTGTGTGGAACTGGCATTCCGCCCGTTTGTGTCGGCCTCCACATCCGGCACATCGAGAGAAGGGAACTGCCTTGTCAAACGGTCATGGTGGCCTTCTTTCAGGTGGTTGCTGTAACCGATCGACCTCTTGGTCTGATTCGGAGTCTTTGACCCTCTCGGCGTCCTCCTGGTGGACGGCCTCTACACAGAGAGGGCTCTTGGAGAGCCGTAAGGCTTTGACGGCTCCTCCGGCTGCTTCTTCGGCTGTGATCTCCCTCAGTGCATTTGGGAAGGAAATAGTCTCTTTCACGAATATCTTCTGTTGGAGCTCCCTGCTCCTCAAACCTCAAACTAAACAGTCCCTCAGTCTCTCTTTGAGGTCTTTGAACTCACAGAGTTGGGCCGCTTGATGAAGGGTGGCGATAAAGTTGGTGGCAGACTCGCCTGGGCGTTGGTCTCGCCGTTCGAAGGCGTGTCACCAAGCAATAACCGACAGCTTGGGCTCAAAGTGTTCTTTGAGCATCTTCTTGAGTTCTGAGTACACGATGGACTCGAGCGGAGCTGGCATGACTAAGTTCTTGGTGATGTCGAATGTCGCCTGGCCGCACATGCACAGCAGCGTTGCGGCCTTCAAGCCATCTTCCCGGACTTGGTTTACCCGTAGGTAGTTTTCGACTCTTGCGATGTAGGAGCTCCACCTCTCTGGATGAGCGACATTGAATTCGGAGAGTTTCCCGATCTTGGCCATGGTGAGTTTTTCACGGGCCTCTCAATGCCTCGTGCTGCCCAGGCTTCTGTGGGACTCCCAGGGGCAGATCCTTGGGAGCGCTCTCCTCCAGCGTTTTCGTACTGGCAGGAGAGAGTGGGGGGGAACGCGGTTCCGACCAAGGCGTCTGCTTGGCTTAACCCCCTTAGTGACTCAGCTCTTGGAGGTTAGGCAGCACGATCCCACCTTCATCACCACTGTTGTGTTTGCTGTTCGATGCGGCATTGAAGAGACAGCAGGTGTAAACCAAACACTCTTTATTTTAGTTTATTTTTTTAAAAAACAAGTTTTATTAGTTTTTCAATTTTTACATCCAAGTAATTAGGAAGCAGCGTGGTGATAGGGTAATCAAAAATCCAATAACAGAATCATTCATATATATCTCAGGTTACCTTATTAAAAATTCCCTCTTTCTTAATTTTTATATCATATTGAAATTAATACATTTCTAGATAGAGCTCAATCAATCAATACAATTATCAATAAAATTTTACTTATACATATCCAAATCCTGTTTTTTAAGTTTTACTTAATTCCAATTACCATATTCCAATTTAGCCATTAATAACCGTAATAATTAAACTTTGGGTAACCCCAGTTTCCCTCATTTCATTACCAAATAATTATCATGTCTAGGATACACATATTATTCCGAACATTAAATTCTTACTTTATTTCACAAATATATTCTATTTCTCGTCCTGATAGCTCCTCATTTGCTAATAAAATATCTTTCAATGTCACAAACCCATTTCCATATTACAATTCAAAAGTATAATCGAACAATTAATTTTCATTCCCATTATAAGTCTAGGTCCTAAACATTAAGTAAATCAATGTCTCTAAAAATCTCCTTAACCCGTTAAATAAGATTTTAAGCTATTCCATCATCAATCAAAAAGGGAAGGAGAAGAAGAGAGAGAAGAAAAAAAAGAATCCCATTTTTAAACCTAACTCTGGCTTTCTTTTTTTGCCAGGCAGGTTTCCATACCAGTGCCTTTGAATCCTCAAGTAGGTCTCCCTTCATTCCTACACATATTGTTTGAAAATGGGCAACCAGTGGTTATGTACTGAGGCAAACCATGGCTGTGAAGAATTTTGGGGGGGATGTGCAAACCTGACTGGAAGCTAAAAGTGACATCCAACATTTGAAAATGACTGGCACAGAATATTGGGCACTATAAATTTCTTTTCCACCTAACAAAATTTTTGCCCTGACTTTTAGAACTTTATGGGTTGGAAGCTCCCCTTTTGGGAGCCACTGAAGAGATCTTTTTCTGCTGCCTCCATTAGTGTCTTCCTTTTTGGCTTAACAGTTTAAAGCTTGTCTACCAAGTCTCCCTGACCAGATCAATTTTAATCTTGTGCCAGTAAGTGTGTCATTCACACACTTATGGCATAAATGGGGGGTTGAGGGAAGTCAGCCCCCCAGAGAAGGAAATATTAAAAGGGCAGAAAATATATTTCCTCAAAAGGATTTTAAAAGCAGAAGCCAACCTTGCCCCCAAATCTCTCTGTCCCAAGCAGAAGCCAGCTCTGTACAAATGCAGATGAAAACCATCAGAAAGGCCCCAGCTAGGAGATCAAAAAGACAAAGACCTAAAATCTGCATACCCCACCTGAGATGGGACATAATAGGACTAACCCATCACCATCAAGAATACCAGAGAGGCACAACTAAACTCAGGTCAGAATACGTGACACAGGAAATAGCCTCAAAGTTCATGCCACAGGAATAGGAAACTATTCCAAACAAAAGGCTTTCAGAGGGTATAAAAACCTACTCCCCACATGTGCTCAGTCCTTGTTTTTTCTCCTCTTTCCTGCCAGAACCATGTTTCGGTCTGGCTCTTCAATAAACTGCAACCTTCTTTCTAAAGCAGTCGCCATGTTGTTTATTTATCCCCGGCTTGGATGAACCAGGATGAAGACTTTTCCTTCAACACATGGGACCAAATGACAAGTCATGCTATCATGACACAATTACAACTAATGTCATTTCCAAAATTATGTCATGAAGTGTGTCATCATTTTAATGGTATGATGGTTATGTGGCAAATATATTGAAATAGCTTTTGTAATGCTTGTAAAGATTAGAATGTTAGGATTAAAATCTGAAAGAATTTGATAAAAGGCATCATTTAATGTGAATTTAAGAGTTCTAGATGAATTTTATATGAAATTAAACTATATGAAGTTTAAAAGTATTTTGTAATTGATTCATTTACCTTTTCAATGCCATTTATGCTGTACTGAGGACAAAATGGATCAGTACAATTTATTTTTACAAGAGTTAGAACAATTAATAATTGGAATGACTTGCCCCCAGAAGTTGTGGGTGCTCCATCACTGACGTTTTTAAGAAGAGACTGGACAGCCATTTGTCTGAAATGGTATAGGGTTTCCAGCTTAAGCTGAGTTGACTAGAAAAAGATCTTCAAGGCCGTTTACAACTCTATTGTTCTGTTATTCTGTTCTGTTATATACAAACGCAAGTGTGTTTTAGTTAGTAATGGTAAAGGTAAATGAAACTATTTGTTCTAAAAGTAAGGCTTTTCATATATTTTTTTGTTTTTGTTTTTTGGACTTTTTGTTTTAAATCCTGGCTAGATGCATTTTGAAGTGCAATCTTAGTATGCAAAATTGAATGTCTGAAAAATGTTTATCTCTAGTGTATACGAATCAGCAAAATTTCTGATCCAGTCTGGGTAATTGGCATTTTGTAAACACTCTTCCATGTGATGGTCCTTCTGTAAATATCAGTTCTGAACAGATGCATTTTATGATAAACATAAGTAGAAATAAGCACCTAATCATGATATTTGAGAGGATTGATCTGACCCAAAATATTTCATCTAGTGCTGCTATAACAATGAAATACTTTTAAATCTATTGGATAAGATATAATCCAAAAGAACCAACTAGTACCCTGAAAACCAAAGTAATATATAAAGGATAGAAAAGTTTCAGCTTTCCTAGAATTATTGGGAAATCCTTCGCAAACAGTTGCCCTTCATGGGAGACAAAGTTTAATTTTCAGTATGTCAAAACCTGAAGATCAACTTGAAAGTCTGGACTGAGGTCTCTACAAAGGAAATACTTCAACAAACTTCCATCTTCTGCATGAATCATTCAACACTTATCTCAGTCATCTACTTCTTTTTTCAGACTTACTGGTGAGCTGACTGTTTTTTGAAAAAGTGCATGCTTTGACTTCTCTGACTGGGAATGGATGCTCCATTCAAGCAACCAAAGTGGAGTTAAATGGCCATTAAGTACATGTCAATTTTTAACATCTACCTGTTCACAACCACTGTGACTTGGAATTCATGCAATTTAACTTTAATAAAATTAAACTGACTTAACTTCAATCTATTCCATTTAACAGTTAAGGATTTGTTAGTTAAAGCTGCAGCCTATTTTACCATTTGTTATGCAATTAGTTTTACCTCACAAGAGCAAAGCTCAAGCTTGTTACTGCTTTTCTGAAGGATTCCCTGGAGTCATAAGCCATCCGTTGAATGCTAGTATAATAAATTATGTGCCACAAAGAAACTGTCTTCATTGTCTTCATCTTACACCTGACTTCTCTTTTGTCTCCCTCCTAATCTAACCTAATTCTCCAAGGTGTCTACAGTGGATAGAAAAGAAGAGGAAATAATAATACAAGGCTCTACTGTAATAGAGCAAACATTGCCTTTTTTTCTATGTGTGTTGTGATGTGACATTGTAGCTTGGATTACAATGTGTATGTAGTCATTTTGATGAAATTGTGAGTTTCTAGTAATATTTCTCTTAAACTCAGAAAAAGTAAATAACCCAATTATTGCTTTGCTTTTGGGGTTTTTGAAGATCCTGCTTCATGGACATCACCACTAAGAAGAGATGTTATATCTCTTGCTAGTTTTAATATTTTCTAACAATCTTGTTTGACTTACTTTTGTTGTTGAACAAGCCAGAAAAAAATAAACAGACTTGAATGAGCAAAATAATTAGGTTACTTGAACAACTTTAAGTTTGTTTGCCCATCGTTTCATCTTTTTTTAATTTGTAGCTTATTTTGTATTTCCCAGAATCATTGTTCAGGTTTTTACCTTATTGCTTATATTGTACTTCCCTGGTTAGCAGTTTCCATAAATGTACTTCTTGAAGCCTGAATCAAAATAACCTTGAAATAAGGCAAAACATATACAAACTATATGGTTCTTCAGTATATCACCTAAATTATAGTTGTGATTAGTAAATTAACAAATCATAAATTTAAATTGTGACCTATTACCCCAAAACAAGCTATACTTTATCTCTGATTGATCTTATCACTATTCATGCAACTTACTAAGTCAGAAATATGGCGGAAATACATAATTTTAGCAATCTATTTCTCCTTGTATAAAAAAGACATCCAGAATAAATTCATTTTACTCATTTAGGGCACTCCTAGATAGCAAGGATTTCCTATCAACCAAGTATTCTAATTCATAATTCAAACAAAGTACTCTCTTCTTGCTATAAAAATAAGCAGGCTTTATTGGCACCTCTTGCTATGCTATGATCTTTTACTGCAAGAACTAATAGCCAATCAAGATGTGTTCTCCCTTGGCAATACTAAGCAAAAATGTTTCAGCCAATCTGTGCTTAGCTATTGGCCAGTAACAATAAATTAAAGTAGAAGCTAATCACCCTTGTTGGCTGGAAACTGCAAAAACTAAGCAAACAAACAAAAGACACTATACAATTGACCAGGAGGATTCATGACCTGGTGTGATCGTTCCCGTGATCAAGTGATCAATAGAATGATCAGCCGCAGTACATTGACAATGGATTAGTATTCCTGCTTGGAAGTGCCTTTGGTTTTTTATTTCTATCATATTGTTTTCAACACTGAATACTAAATATTTAGCAGAGGCAATAGTTTGTTTTAGTTTATTTATTTTTACTGATTTGATTTCTATAGCTGCCCATCTCAACAAGTGAGTCTGGCAGCATACATTATAAAAACATAAAACAATTGCACATCACTGAACTTCTTAGGACCAGATTACCAAACTTTTGAGAGGCAGCTGCTCCTACAGCACAAAATCAAGTGATTCTAGACCATTCAAGTTGCTTCATTAATATGAATCAGGCTCTCAAGTGAGAATCATTGCTTTGTACAGGTCTAATGTACAGAGAAATTCAAATATGTAGAGATCAAGATAGGAAACTGAAATTAAGCTGTGTTAATTTCTTTGTTATTAAGACTAAATTTGATCATTTAGCCTTAATAACAATAAATTCCAAACAAAGAGGAATTGGGGCCTTTGATCTAATAAAATAACAGGTAGTCCTCGACTTACAGCAGTTTATTTAGTTACTGTTCAAAATTACACAGCACTGAAAAAAGTTATTTATGACCATTTTTCACACTTTTGACCATTGCAGCATCCCCATGGTCATGTGATCAAACTTCAGATGCTTGGGAACTGACTCACACTTATGACTATTGCAGTGTTCTGGGGTCACGTGATCACCTTTTGCAAACTTCTGACAAGCAAAGTCAATGGGGAAACCAGATTCACTTAACAACTGTGTTACTAATTCAACAACTGCAGTGATTCACTGAACAACTGTGGCATGAAAGATTGTAAAATGGGGCAAAATTCACTTAACCAATGTCTCACTTAGCAACAAAAATTTGGGGACTAGTTGTGGTCATAAGTTGAAGGCTACCTGTATTTGTATATTTTTCTATGTATTTTTAAGAATTTCTGCAGATATACTAATACATGTTCAGCATTTCTGCATATCTGTATACAGAGAGAACTTGTATGACCTGCTAAATCTCAAGACATGCTGGATCTCTTTCTTTCTATATTTACTCTGATAATATATATGAAACTGACATTGTTTCATGTAAGCAGCATTCAACACTCTTCTTGTGTTCTGATTCCTCTATTTTTATTCTGCCAGTTTCTCAGGCAAGCACCTTTTGGGGGAAATACTGCAGTTCCAGTACTTCATTTGTTTCTCATATTTTTACCATATTTCCCACATTGCTATATTCCCATGTCCTCTTTCATTCCCATATAGAGAATGAGAGTAGGTTATACAAATGTTATGTACCATTACTTTAGTGAACATGCAGATAAAATCATACCTTCTGCCTAACTGAAGATCAGTTGAGAGTACTGAATAATTGTAATTTTAAAACACTGGTTTTTGTTGGGGGAAACCAAGCATTTTTGAAACAGAGAGGTGGAGCAGATTCAAAACATTTTATAGCTTCAATGAAAAGTGTGAATGTACAGAATTGCTTTTCCACAGAAAATTAGGTAGAACTGCCATTTTTTTTTATGGATCAACCCAACGAGTCTGCATCTTATGAGGAAATAAAAAAAAACTTCCTACTGTTACATTCACCTCCCACACCCATAGATTTCTCAGCAAGATTTTTCAGTTGGGATTAAAAAGTTTTTCACTGATTTTCTTTTGGTAGTATTTGCAAGTCTGTTTGTCATTGCTGGTTCTAGTTCATTTTCTCTTTTGCATTTCTTTGGAAGATTGCCTGCCTTCATTATTGTGTCCTCTGTTAAGACATGTACAGGCTCATCTAACTACAGATCCTGGAAGGTTTTGTGATGTTTCCTATTTCTTCAGTAAGGAGATCTGACCTAGTCAAATGTGGGACACATGGGTATCTGCCTATTTGGGATTCAAAAGGATGCCATTGGGAAGTACTGTTCAATTGGATTTACTGCATTGTGTTAATTACAATTACAATTTTATGATTCCTTCCTTCAAAGATCTCTCTACACCATAATCTAAGTGAGCAGAATGCTGCAACTTTTCCACTGTAGAGTCATCTTGTCTGGAAGTTCTGGGGTTTACAGCAAACATTTGTAGAAGTCATTACCACTGTTTATCACATAATGAGGTACAGATTGAAATCAATGGCGTTGATTTTACGTTAGAGGTCAAACTTCTTAAGTTTAATTCTGTGTGTACTGATACTAAGGCAAAAAACCTTTACTCATTTATTTTTACTGTAGAATTCATATCATCAAATAAGAATTATTGTTTTAAGATTTTTTCATAATAGATCAGTAATTTAGTAACACAAGAAATTTATTCATGTAGACAAGACTAGTCATATTTCAATCGATATTCAAATTCCATTTTTCATAGAGAAAAATATATAATAATCCCATTGATTGTTCTAAAATATCAGGTAGGGAATAGCCTTCCTTCCTTCCTTCCTTCCTTCCTTCCTTCCTTCCTTCCTTCCTTCCTTCCTTCCTTCCTTCCTTCCTTCCTTCCTTCCTTCCTTCCTTCCTTCCTTCCTTCCTTGGAACATTTTTTATATCAAATATTAATAAGCTGAGTTAGAAAATCTAATTCAAAACTCAAATTCCATTAACTCTTTTAAAACTATTTTTGAGTTTATATTAAGAAGGATAAGGATCCGAAAATATCAATTCAGGTTGCCCAATTTTGTGCCACCATTTGCACAATACATCGCACCACTACTAAGGGGGTTTTACTTTGAGAATTTTGGATTATATTATATTGATTGTTTGGTGGTTTTATATCTTGTAAATATGGAAGTAAGATTGTTACTGTTGTTATACATTTTGATTGTGTCTGGCCTTACGGCTGTAATAAACAGAATTGAATATTAAGAAGTAAAAAAATCCTGGATACCAAACTAATGAGAAATAATTTAGTGGAATAGTGTAGAATTGCTATATACAAAAATGACTTAGTTGTTTGTTTATCTATTTTTGGTCCCCAAAATTAGAATAGAATAGAACTGGAAGGGACCTTGGAGGTCTTCTAGTCCAGCCCCCTGCTCAAGCAGGAGAACCTATACCATCTCAGACTAGTGACTGTCCAGCCTCTTCTTAAAAATCTCCAGTGATAATAATAATAATAATAATAAAGTTGGAAGGGACCTTGGAGGTCATCGAGTCCAACCCCCTGCTCAGGCAGGAAACCCTATACCATTTCAGACAAATGGCTGTCCAGTCTCTTCTTAAAAACTTCCAGTGTTGGAGCATTCACCGCTTCTGGAGGCAGGTTGTTCCACTGGTTAATTGTTCTAACTGTCAGGAAGTTTCTCCTCAGTTCCAGGTTGCTTCTTTCCTTGACTAGTTTCCATCCATTACTTCTTGTCCTGCCCTCAGGCGCCTTGGAGAATAGCTTGACTCCCTTCTTTGTGGCAACCCCTGAGATATTGGAATACTGCTATCATGTCCCCCTAGTCCTTCTTTCATTAAACTAGACATACCCAATCCAGCAAACGTTCTGATATGCTTTAGCCTCAGTCCCCTAATCATCTTTGTTGCCCTTCTCTGCACTCTTTCTAGAGTCTCAACATCTTTTTTACATCGTGGTGACCAAAACTGGATGCAGTATTCCAAGTGTGGCCTTACCAAGGCATTGTAAAGTGGTATTAATACTTCACGTGATCTTGATTCTATCCCTCTGTTAATGCAGCCCAGCACTGTGTTGGCTTTTTTGGCAGCTGCAGCACACTGCTGGCTCATATTTAAGTGATTGTCCACTAGGACTCCGAGATCCCTCTCACAGTTACTACTATTGAGCAAGGTACCCCCTATACTATACCTGTACATTTGGTTTTTCTTGCCTAAATGTAGAACCTTACTTTTTTCACCATTGAATTTCATTTTGTTAGATAGCGCCCAATGTTCAAGTCTGTCCAGGTCCTCCTGTATCTTAAGCCTGTCTTCTGGAGTGTTGGCTATTCCTGCCAGCTTGGTGTCATCCGCAAATTTGATGAGTTCCCCATCTATCCCCTCGTCCAAATCGTTGATGAAGATGTTGAAGAGCACTGGCCCCAGAACAGAGCCCTGGGGCACCCCACTGCACACTTCCCTCCATGTAGATGCGGTTCCATTGAGGACACACGCTGAGTACGGCCGGTCAGCCAGCTACGAATCCATCTGGTGGTGATGCTGTCTAACCCACATTTTTCTATCTTATCAAGTAGTAGGTTGTGATCTACTTTATCAAATGCCTTACTGAAGTCCAAGTAAATTATATCCACAGCATTCCTCTGATCCACTAATTTTGTCACTTGGTCAAAGAATGCAATAAGGTTTGTCTGGCATGATCTGTTTTTGACAAAACCCATGTTGGCTTTTAGTAGTGATTTGTTTGCCTCTAGGTGTTCGCTGATTCGTTGTTTGATTATCTTTTCCAGAATCTTCCCAGGTATTGAGGTCAGGCTGATAGGTCTGTAATTTCCTGGGTCCATTTTTTTTCCTTTTTTGAAGATGGGAACTACATCAGCTCTTTTCCAGTCCTCGGTAATTCCCCAGTGCTCCAGGATCTTTGAAAAATATAGTTCAATGGTTCTGAGATCACATCTGCCAGTTCCTTGAGAACCCTGGGGTGTAATCCATCTGGTCCTGGTGATTGAACTCGTCTAGGCTGGACAGGTGCTCACTTACCGTTTTCTTGCCTATCTTAACTTGTTTCTATTCTGTTTTTATGGCACTATTTTTGGTAGGTTGGTCTGTTTTTTCCCTTTGTGTAAAGACAGATGCAAAAAATGAGTTAAATAGTTCTGCTTCTCCCTGTTGCTTGTCACCTTTTGCCACTTTCACCCACTATGGACCAATCATTTCCTTCACTTTTTTCTTGTTTTTTACATGTTGAAAGAAGCTTTTTTTGTTATTTTTGACTTTGGTCGCAAGCCTTAGTTCATTTGAGCCTTAGCTTTCCTCACTTCATCTTTGCAGGCTCGGGCTATTTGCTGATATTCTGTCTTAGTTATGTGCCCCTCTTTCCACTTTCTATACTTGTCCCTTTTATCTTTCAATTTATCAGAGAGTTCTTTATGCAGCCATGCTGGTTTCTTTTGAGAGCTGTATTTTCCTCTTTGTTGGTATTGTGCTAGACTGGGCTTTTATTATCTCACTTTTCAAAATTTCCCAAGCTTCTTGAGTTGTTTTCCCCTTGAGGATTCTCATCCATGGAATCCTTCCCAAACCCTCTCTAAGTTTATTGAAATTAGCTCTCTTGAAGTCCAAGACTCTAGTTTGACTGTGTTCTATTGCTTGTGCTTCCATAATGTTGAATTCCAATATTGCATGATCACTTCCTCCCAAGGTTCCTGTGGCTTCAACACCTTCTATCATTTCATCCTGTTAGTGAGAATTAGATCCAAAATGGCTAATCCCCTAGTTCCCTTCTCTACTTTTTGGGAGACAAAGTTGTCTGCTAGGTTTGCAAGGAATCTGTTTGATCTTCCACTTGGTGCAGAGTTTGTCTCCCAGTTGATGTCAGGGTAGTTAAAGTCCCCCATTACTATTGTGATGTGCTTCCTACATACCTTAGTTAGCTGACTAGCAAAAAGTTCATCTATTTCCTCTGTTTGGTTGGGTGGCCTGTAGTATACACCTATGGCAATGATGGAGCGCCCACGATTTCTGGAGGCAAGCTATTCCACTGGTTAATTGTCCTCACTGTCAGGAAGTTTCTCCTTAATTCCAGGTTGCTTCTCTCTTTGATCAGTTTCCAACCATTGTTTTTTGTCCTGCCCTTTGGTGCTTTGGAGAATAATGTGATCCCCTTTTCTTGGTGGCAGCCCCTCAAGTACTGGAACACTGCTATCATGTCATCCCTATTTCTTCTTTTCTTTAGACTAGCCAAACCCAAGTCCTGCAGCCGTTCTTTGTATGTTTTAGTCTCCAGACCTTTGATCATCTTAGTTGCTCTTCTCTGAATTTTTTCCAAACTCTCAACATCTTTTTTGTGATATGGTGACCAAAATTGGTTGCAGTATTCCAGGTGTGGTCTTACTAGGATTTTATATAGCGGTACTAATACTTCATGTGATCTTGATTCTATGCCTCTGTTTATGCAACCCAGGATTGTATTAGCTTTTTTGGCTGCTGCTGCACACTGCTGGCACCTAGTCAAGTGATCATCCACTAGGATTCCAAGGTCCCTCTCACAGTTACTGTTTTTAAGCCAGGTCTTGCCTAATCTGTACTTGTACCTTTGATTTTTCCTGCCTAAATGTAAAACTTTGCTTTTCTCCACATTGAAACTCATTTTGTTGGATAGGACCAGTGGTGGGATTCAGCTGGTTTGCACCATTTTGGCAGAACCGGTAGCTATTTTTTTCTTGTCCAGACCCAGAATGGACTTCCGGAATCGGCATCCACACACAGAACCGGTTGTTCACATATTTGAATCCCACCACTGGATAGGGCCCATTCTTCAAGTTTATCAAGATCTTTTTGGATCCTCAGTTTGTCTTCTGGAGTGTTGGATACTCCTGCCAGTTTGGTGTCATCTGCAAATTTGATGAGTTCAATTCCTTCAGTTCCCTCATCTAAGTATTTATGAAGATATTGAAGAGTACTGGGCTTAAGACGGAACCTTGTGGTACCCCACTGCTTACTTCTCTCCATGTGGATGTAGTGCCATTGAGGACTACTCATTGAGTACGGTTTGCCAGCCAGCTACAGATCCATCTGGTGGTGATGTTGTCTATTCCACCTTTTTCTACCTTACCAAGGAGTAGGTTGTGGTCTACTTCATCAAATGCCTTACTGAAATCTAAGTATACTACGTCCACAGCATTTCGCTGGTCTACTAATTTGGTCACTTTATCAAAGAATGAAATAAGATTGGTTTGGCATGATCTGTTTTTTACAAACCTATGCTGGCTGTTAGTTATAATTTGTTTGCTTCTAGTTATTCGCAGATCTTTTTTTTATTATCTTTTCTAGGATCTTCCCAGGTATTGATGTTAAACTAATTGGTCTGTAGTTTCCTGGGTCCATTTTTTTCCCCCTTTCTTGAAGGTGGGAACCACATCAGCCCTTTTCCAATCCTCAGGTATTTCCCTGGTGCTCCAGGATTTTTAAAACATATGGTGCAGTGATTCTGAGATAACATCTGCCAGCTCCTTCAGAACTCTGGGATGTAATCTGTCAGGCCCCGGTGATTTATATTAATCAAGGTCGGATAGGTGTTCTCTTACCATTTTCTTGCTTATTTTAATTTTTGTTTCTAGTTTGTCTTTTGCAATGGTTTTTTGGTATGTTGGGCTATAGGTTTTTTTTGTGTGAAGTCTGATGCAAAGAATGAGTTAAGCAGCTCTGCTTTCTCCCTGTTGCCTGTTATTTCCTTGCCATCCTCTCTCTTTAGTCGACCTACAGTTTCCTTAACTTTTTTCTTGTTGTTAATATGTTGGAAGAAACTTTTTTTATTATCCTTGATTTCTGTTTCAAGTCTTTGTTCGTTCTGAGCCTGTGCTTTTCTTTTCTTTGCATGTTCTGGCTGTCTGCTGATAATCGGCCTTAGTTATGTGCCTCTCTTTCCATTTTTTGTGTTTGTCCTTTTTGTCTTTCAGTTTGTCAGAGAGATCTTTGTGCAGCCATACTGCTTTCTTCTTGAATTTCTTGTTTTTCTTTTTCAGTGGTATTGTGCTCATATGGGCTTTTATGATCCCATTTTTCAGAGTTTCCCACACATCTTGTTTTCCCCTTTAGGATTTTCATCCATGGAATCTTTCCTAGGTTCTCTCTGAGTTTGTTAAAATTGGCTCTTTTGAGGTTTAAGACATATAATGATGCATTGTTTTGCCCAATTGAAAGCTACAAACAGGAGAGTTTTAATACTATATAGATTGAGATATTATTTTCAGAATATCTTTGATGTTATATGTGATCTTATGCATTGATCAGAGTCTTTTAAATTGGGATGCTATATAAATGTTAAATAAATAAATAAATAAATAAATAAATAAATTTAATTTTTTTAATTCAAGGGAGGCAGGCAGGGAGGGAGGGAGGAAGGAAAGGAAGGAAGGAAGGAAGTTATACCTATTCCTCATTTTAAAAAATGTAACATTTATGTTCACTGATCTTAAAACTTTAAGAAATATTAGTTTACAATTTTCGTTGTGCCTTCTGTGCCTAGTTTAACCAGTTTACAGCTGGGATTTATTAATATCTATTAATAGCTGAAATGAAGATAGGAATAGCTCAAAGAACCTTTCTGTCTTTTATTTTTTGTTTATCTTAACATGATCCATTGGATACTTTTAGTTGATAAATAACCTGATAGCATTTAATTTTTTCATCTTAATTTTGTTCTTGTCTCAATTCTTATGCATAAATATATATGTCTTTTTCTTTTATTCAAAAATGAAATCCTATGATTTTATCTAATCTGGATTTCACCCCTAATATTTTTCTTTTTCATATGTGCTTATATGAAAGCTTTTATTCTAGTTAATTAATCATGCACTTTAGTAAGTCCAATTATTCAACTTAAAAAACTCAATATTGCAAAGGGCAGTTTCTTCTTACAAATATGTGCTCCAGAATCTCATTCCTACTTACTGCAACCCCTAAAGAGAAAATTGGTATAGATTTTATATCAGTTATTTATATTAGAAACATTTTTTTCTTCTTACTAATTGTTCCAGATCCTCTACAGTTATGAGATCAAACAATAAGTACATTCTAGCAAAACAGAAATAACTTTGTGGGTTTATCTTAGTGATATAAACTGCTCCGGGGGATGGAGGAAACAAATCACAAAATCTATTGCAACATTTTGATACAAATTTTGCTCCTTATGTGTGTACATGAGATATTGAGATATAAATATGATGTATCTTGCATTAAGATTTCACAATATATTTCTTGTTATTTTGGTGCAATCTGGATTTCTATAAGCTGTCCTCATGGTTCATGGGAAAGCTAGCTTTGGCATAGATACAAAAGTTTATTATACCATAGATGCTTACACAAGCATAAAGATCATCCATCCCAGCACTGAAGTGATAAGTTGTAGGTTTGTACAGAACACATTTCTTTAGCCACCAATTATCCCACCTCAGACAAGTGTTCCATGGGACTGGAAAACTGCTACGGAAAGGGAAGAAATCTTCCTTAAATAGCTCAAGTACACCTAAAGGCTGGGTAGGCGTATTTTGCAACACATGTTAAAAGTTTTAATCTACTAAATATGATGTCAGTGATCTAGGATAAAAGAGTACCTTATCAGGGATGCCAAATCTATGATACCACAAAATGCTTCAAAATGATACTAAAAACTTTAGTTCTTTGAAGCCATCAGGATTTCTGCAGACTAGAACTGATAGCCTTGCAGGCTGGACCTTGCAACAGCTGGGTTTGATTAGTGCACCCCTATACTAAAACATGCATGTTCTATCTGATTCTGCATAACCCCTGAGGCACAGTGTTTGTTCTATGTATGGAATAAGTGTGTACACTTTCAGTTGACAGTTAAAAGAAAAAAATGAAATCAGACCATATTTACCTGATTCAGATGGAGGCTTCATTTCTTTTTATTCGTGGTCACGGGGGGAAAGTGGTATTCTGAGCATTATAGGATATTGGATGCATGTTCAATGCTTAAAGTCAGTGCCATCCTGGAACCACATAATATGTTAGAGTTATGCTTTTCACTTAAGAAAAACTAGCACAAATTTCAGGGTGCAACAAAAGAGCTGTTTTGGCCGAACCAGAGCAGAAAGTAAACATATGCATTTTGTGTTGTCAACTTCATATAATATACTAGACAGTGGCCATCAGTCCCACAGAAACTAAAAGGGATGAATTATGGGAATGTCAGGGTTACGCGCTTTTAAAGGACTTTTACATCTTGTCCACAAAGAGTGCAGGTCAAAACTCAAGAGCAGAAGTTCTCAGATTTATTTGAAAAAATAAAATAAATGTAAAAAATCCAAAATGAGGGGGGGGGGAAGAGAGAGAGCTAGTTGGCCAGGCCTGATTTAAGATCTTAGCACAATGTCTGTTTAACTGACAAATAACACACTACCCAGCTTAAAGACAGTTCTGTCACAGACACCCTGCTTTCTTTCCGCTGCACAGGCAGGATTGCCTGACTAAAAAGTGATGCTGCAGAATAATGGAGCATCATGGAAATTAATACTGATGCTGCAGGATAGGAACAGTATAAAATATCTGAGTATCCAAGGCATACATATGCAAAGATAAAAAGAGGAAAACTCTGGTCCTAAAGTCCACCTGAGAGGGAGACAGAAAGAGCTCTCTAGGGGTACTTATGGACTGTTCCTCAGAGAAAAGGATTTAAAGACATACAGCAGTCACCTTTTTTTACGATATTGTTAAAAAAATCTATTGTAATGCAAAGATATTGCAATACAATTTTTCAACACCATAGGATATAGGGGAATGTATTACATTTATATTTTATATATGTATTCCTAACATGATTACCCTGTTTCTGCATGCACTAAAGGAAGAATAGCAAATTCAGAATTAAGTAGTATGATTTCCCCTTTTTTCAGTTGTATCTGTATGCAATGAAGTCCAGTAACCTTTGGACAATGAGGAATACAAAGTATTGTCACTGTGTAAGAAATGTTATGAACTGGAATAGCCATAGCAACAAACCAGCCAATGAGAACTGTTTTTGATTAAGACACAGTATTGGCTGTGTGAGACATGTGATCCAGCCTAGGTCTGGGCGTGTCTTAGTCTTCTCTTTGTTTTTTCTGATCTCCAAGTAACAAGTTGTTGATGTTCCCCACAACTGAATGAAACTGTATGTATGATGTTTATATATATTTTATAGATAAAGTTTTTCTAAACTATGCCTCCTGCTCATTTTGAATGTGTGCTTATTTTTTGGACTTATTTTTGCACTGGAAAGCTGTAAAACTCTAACAGGTTATGGCCCCAGATCCCAGCCAGCCCTTGCACACAGTTCAGACTGAAGAAAAAGATTGAGGCTCAACACAAAGCTGTAATTAAGCTGAAGGACTATCTGTGTTAAATAAGAAAGAAAAAGGCAAAGACTCAACTGAAGGCTTGCAGGATGGCTGATTAAAAGGAGACCTCTCTGCCTCTATTGGGACAAAAGAATTATTTTATTTGGGCTGCAAAAATGGAATGTTTCCTGAAGGCTAAGGAGTTCTGGGATATTGTGATTAATCCACCCCAGGGGCAATTAGCACCTGCAGATCAATGAAGGCATGATAAAGCACTGGCTTACATCATTTTAAGTGTAGAAAATGAACAATTCTTAAATGTAGCTGACTTAAAAACTGCAAAAGAAGTTTGGTTGAAGTTGAAAAATGTGCATGTGAGTGAGTCAGCATGCAATATAGTGCAATTATCGAGGCAATTGTACAGAGCCCGGTTGCTGCCACATGAGAGCATAGAAGAGCATAGAAGAGCATTTCTTCTGTGGGAAGTCAGTCCCCCAGAGAAGGAAATATTAAAAGGGCAGGAAAATATATTTCCTCAAAGGATCTTAAAGAGGCAGAAAAGCATGCCCAGTTTTCCTAATAGCCCCAGGTCTCCCTCCCCCAAGCAAAAACTAGCTCTGTACAAATGCAGATGTAAACCATCCAGGAAGGTTGGAGGCCCCCAGCTAGAAGCTTAGGAAGACAAAGACTCCTAAAATCTACATACCCCACCCAAACTCTAAGACAGGACATAATAGGATTAACACAGAGATACCAAAGGGCACACTCAGACTCAGGTCAAAGTTCATGCCACAGGAACAACTCCAAACAAAAGGCTCCACAGGGTATAAAAACCCACACCCTACATGTGCTCAGCCCTTTTTTTCTTCTTTTCTGCCAGAGCCATCTTTCTGTCTGGCTCTCCTCTTCAATAAACTGCAACCTTCTTTCTAAAACAGTCGCCATGTTTATTCCCAGCTTGGACTGAACCATGATGAAGACTTTTCTTCCAACAGTTCCACATGCAGAAACTGTTTGTTGAATTAGAACAACGAGGAATGCAGATTCCTGAATCTCAGAAGGTGCTATTGGTTCTAAATAGTCTTGATGAAACATGGGCCATTGTTTCAGCTGTTTTTGAATGTAGACCAGAACAGGAATTAAGTATGGAAGGACTTAAAGCCTCTTTGATTTCTGAAGAACAGAAATGCCATTTTAGAAGAAGCCACAAGAAGAAATTGCTGAGGGGGGGGCAAGGAGCAGAGAGAGCAAAGCAGCAGACCGACTGTCTACAGAGATCGGATTACATCTCAGCAGAGAATTACCAAGAAGAAAGAATAGGAGAAAAAGAAATGTTTTATCTGTGGGGCTGAAACTGTTTAAAGCAGGGGTGTCAAACTCAATTTCATTGAGGGCTGCATCAGCATTGCGGTTGTCCTTGGGGGGCCGGGTAGGTGTGGCCAGGGTGGGCGTGGCCTACTGGGTGGGCATGGCTGGGGTGGGTGTGGCCTACTGGGTGGGCATGGCCAGCTCTACATTGTTCACGTCAAGGGTGCCTGTGGGTGCCTGGGCAGGAGTGGGACAGATCTGAGGGTCTCTGGCAGAAGGGGGTGGGACCGGGGCAAGCACCAACACATGGTCCATTGGAGGAGCCTCACTGTTCCTCTCAGGCCATGCGGGGGGAGGGGCTGGATGGTGGCGTGGGCTTCCCGGAGCCCTGGGCAGCAGAGGTCAAACGCCCAGCCTGGCCCTCAAGAACCTGCAGCACCAAGCCCAGCCCCACTACCCCAAGGGGGTGCCCAGCTGCACTTACCTCCTCCTCAAGGCTGCTGCTGCTGTGCTTGCTCTTCTTAGCCAGGTTGCTCATGATGGGTATGAGGGCAAAGTCAGAGGGAGGCCCACTCCCTCTCCATGGGAGGAGACCCGGCTTTGTATCCAAAGCTTCCTTAGCAATAGGATGGGAGACCCCCAGCATAGGCCAGGAAGAGGGGGCAAGGGGATGGTGAAAGGGCAGCAGGGCAGGACTTCCCTCAGACCCTCCCTCCCTCCCTCTCCTTCCTTCCTTCCTTCCTTCCTTCCTTCCTTCCTTCCTTCCTTCCTTCCTTCCTTCCTTCCTTCCTTCCTTCCTTCAAGAACAGAGTGGTGGGAAAATATTTGAGATGAGGGAGGGAGAAAAACAGGCAAGAAACGCAGCTGGGGAGGTGTCACCCTTCGTGAGGAATGAAGAAATGCACCATCGCCTGGAAGTGGCCAGCACATGGCCCTCACCTACTTCACATATCTGGCTTGGTGGGCTTTGGGGGAGGGGATGCCATGAGCAACATGAGAGTCGACGTTACCTGCGCAATGCCGTCCAGCCCCCAGCCTGCCTGGTTTCGGCAGGCAGCGAGGCGCTCTCACAGTGCCAAGAGGCGGAGCCAGGCAGCACGAATCCAAAAAGAAGCGCGGTTTCGGCAGGCAGTGGGGCGCTCTCCTCACAGCGCTGAGAGGCTGAGCCGGGCAGTGCAAAGCTCGCCAGCTTTGCACCTTGC
The DNA here is from genome assembly GCA_023970755.1 of Azemiops feae. Lineage (NCBI taxonomy): Eukaryota > Metazoa > Chordata > Lepidosauria > Squamata > Viperidae > Azemiops > Azemiops feae. The sequence goes on along the minus strand of JALGBA010000306.1, from coordinate 494,229 downwards.
TGCCTGCTGAAATTGGGCAGGCTAGGGGCTGAGCAGCGTCGCGCTTCTTTTGGGATTCACGCCGCCTGGCTCAGCCTCTCGGCACTGTGAGGACAATGCCCCACTGCCTGCTGAAACCCCTCCCCCGGAGCCCATCAAACCGGATATGTGAAGTAGGCGAGGGCCATTTGCTGGCCATTTCCAGGCGATGGTGCATTTCTTCATTCCTCACAAAGGTTGACACCTCCCCAGTGTGTGCCCAGGGGGTGGGGCCAATGCAGCAGGGGCCGGTCCCTTGCTGTTTCCAGATGGCCTTGGGAAGCTAAGACTGAATGCGTTTCAGCATAGTTGGCCAAGGCAGCGGGGGCCATTCCCTCACTGTTTCCAGGATGGCTTCGCGGGCCACATGAAACCACGTCGCGGGCCGCATACGGCCCCCGGGCCTTGTGTTTGACATGTCTGGTTTAAAGAAAAACTGTTTACAAGGGAAAAAAAACAGCAAATGAAGCTGCTGTTACAAAAGTTAGCTATTGTAATAGCAGAGACAAATGGTTAATAGACAGTGGGGCTAGTCAAACAATTGTTAATAATTCTAAGTTGTTTTCCAGATTGGATTCAAGTGGAGGAGATGCAGTGGCCTTAGCAAATGGCCAGAAGGCAAAAGTCATGGAGAAAGGCAGTGTGCTGATTCCATGTCTGGAGGAAAGGTTTAATAATGTATTATGTGTGCCTGAAATGGAGCATAATTTACTGAGTGTCTCCAGTCTTGACAAACAAGGGTTTGAGACCACATTTGTAAATGGGAAATGTCTCATAAAAAGAAACGGGAATGTATGTGCACAGGGCATAAAACAAGATAATTTTTATCTGTTGCAGGCACAAAAGATTCAATGTGCCCAAACATTTGGTAATGTGGCACAACATGATTCATGCATTCATCTCTTGCACAGAAAGCCAGCTTCAGAATGTTGCAAAGGATGCCAGAGTTTGCAGAGGGATTAATCTTAAAAGGGTGTAAGACATACTTAGACTGTGCAGTATGTAAATCATTGAAATCCAGGGTGTTCCCAGTAAGCAAGAAGAGCACAAGGCAGACAACAAGGGTTCTAGAGCTGGTACATGCAGTTTTAGTTGGCCCAATGCAAGCCAGGTATATGCTGGTCATTGTAGATGAGCATAGCAGATTTGGGTTCTGTTATTTGCTGAAAAGCAAAACAGAGATGCTGCAGAAGTTCAAGCAATGGGTGAGCTTTGCAGAAAGAAGATATAGGCAACAGGTATGCCAGCTGCAAACTGACAGGGGTTCAGAATTCATGTCAGCAAGTTTTCAACAGTGATTAGGGCAGCTAGGAACAAGACATAGATGCACAAATCCGTAAACAGCAGCTGAGAATGGCGTGGCTGAAAGACGGAGTGGAGTCTTGCAGACCATGAAAGACTCACTGCTGGAGGATTCTGGTCTGAGCAGGTCGTATTGGGGTGAAGCCATGTTGACTGCTAATTATTTGGTCAATAGGCTGTGGAGTTCTTCTATAAATGATACTCCATATGCTGTGCTATATGGGAGAAAGCCATCTCTAGCACATTTAAGGGTGTTTGGAAGCAATGCATGGGTGCATATTCCAAAGGCAATCAGGAGAAAAGGGCAACCAAAGGCTGGAAAGCTCAGGTTTATGGGCTATGAGCCTGACTCAAAAAGCTTTAGTGATGGGAGCAGAAGTATAGTAATTTCCAGATCTGCTAGCTTTGCAGAGCAAAATTGGGGCAGAATTGATGCCAATTCTGGAAATGATCCACTTAGTGACAGAGACTCACTTAGTGATGGTGACTCACCTAGTGACGGTGACTCACTTAATGATGGTGTCAGCGTTCAGGGAGGAGAAGTTGAAGAAGGACAAGAAAAGGAGTCAGAAGAAGATGATGACTCTGATGTGAAGCAGGAAAGGGTTGACAGTCAAGAGCAGTTAATGCCAGGTCAGAGTGATGGAACAAGGGGATTCCATCTGACAGGTATTCTGCTGGGAAAGTAAAGATGTGTAATGTGTGGTATGAGCCAAGAAACTGTCAGGAAGTATTGGCACTACCCAAAGTGGAGCAAGAAAAGTGGAAAGAGGCCATGAACAAAGAAATGAAATCCATGAACATAAAGTGTTCACCTCTATGACTTTGCCACAAGGCTACAAAGCTGTAGGATGTAAATGGGTATACAAAAAGAAAGTGTTACCCAACAATGAAGTCCAATATAAGGCAAGATTAGTGGCACAGGGGTTTTCGCAGAAGAAAAATGTGCTCTATGATGAGGTATTTGCACCAACGGTAAAAAGTGAAACTATAAGGTTAGCACTAGCGTTGGCAACGGCACGTGGTCATAAAATTTGGCACTTTGATATAACCACAGCATTCCTCAATGCAGAGTTGGAGGAAGAAATTTACATGGTTCAAGCACCAGGGTATGAAAGTAAAAAGCCTGGCACTGTGTATAAACTGAACAAGGCCATTTATGGGCTGAAGCAATCAGCCAGAAACTGGAACATCTGTTTAGATGTGGCATTGAAATGGGTTCAAGAGTTGTAGGGCTGATGGTGGCATATATACTGCAAGGTTCCACGGTGGGGATTGCTAATTATTAGCATTTGTGGATGATCTTTGCTTCATTGCAAAGGATCTGGCACAGGTGAAGGAATTTGCTAATCAATTGGAGAAAAAGTTTGAGTTGAAAAGTCTGGGTGAAATACAAAACTATCTTGGTATAGACATAGAGATACAAAAAAACTGAGAAAGGTGGCTACGTTCTCAGTCAAAGAAGGAAAATTGAACAACTGTTGGAGAGATACAACATGAAGGATTGTAATTCTGCTCCAACACCTATGAGCATAGATTTTCACAACACTTTGGGCGAGGACAAAAGTGAAGCCTGTGATCAGGAGATATATCAGTCAGCAATAGGAAGCCTGTTATATCTGTCACAGTGGTCCAGACCAGACATAGCTTGTGCAATAAGTATCTTAAGTCATTTTATTGCCACACCAACGCAATTGCATTGGATGGGTGTGAAGAGAATTCTCAGGTATTTGAAGGGAACTGTGAATTTGGGTCTTCAAATACAGGTCTCTGAAGAGTTAAAGTTAAAATGTTATATTGACAGTGATTATGCCAATGATGTGCAAACCAGAAAGTCCAATTCTGGGTTTGTGGTATTATTTGGAGGGACTTTAATTGGATGGAAGTCCAGAAAACAAACAACTATAGCTATTTCTACTGCGGAGGCAGAATTTATTGCTCTGTCTGAACTTTGTTCAGAGGTAACCTGGTATGTACAGCTGTTAAAGGATTTAAACATAGAAGTTAAAGAAGCTGTAACAGTATTTGAAGATAATGCTGCTTGCATTAAAATGGCAACAGGTGACAGAGTGAAAAGTAGAAGCAAGCATGTGGACATTAAGTATTGTAATGTCAGAGAAGCCATCAAAAGTAAACTAATTCGCTTGCTTCATTGTTCTTCAGATGACAATCTGGCAGATGTAATGACCAAGCCATTGGGTGGAGTACACCATGGGAAGAGTATTAAATTATTTGGTTTTATGTCTATTCCAGTCATAAAGAGAGGAATGTCACTGTGTAAGAAATTTTATGAACTGGAATAGCCATAGCAACAAACCAGCCAATGAGAACTGTTTTTGATTAAGACACAGTATTGGCTGTGTGAGACATGTGATCCAGCGTAGGTCTGGCGTGTCTTAGTCTTCTCTTTGTTTTTTCTGATCTCCAAGTAACAAGTTGTTGATGTTCCCCACAGCTGAATGAAACTCTATGTAATGTTTATATATTTTTTATAGATAAAGTTTTTCTAAACTATGCCTCCTGCTCATTTTGAATGTGTGCTTATTTTTGGGGCTTATTTTTGTGGAAAGCTGTAAAACTCTAACAAGTATACATTAATACTAACTGATGGTGGCCTCCAGATTTTTAGATGGAATTATTCCCTGGCTCTTTCATAACCTGAGTAATCAACAAATATTAAATATGACTATTAGTCTATTACAATCCTAAACCACATAATTCATGGGAGAATATTATGTGTATAGATCAGAACTTTTGGTTTTAAAAATCTTCTCTGAATCCTGCCACATCTTCAGCTTATGGAGTAATTTAGAACAGACATGTGTCTTAGCAATCATGTTGCACTCAATTAGCAGATTCTATGACAAGATCCATGAGCAAAACACCAATTATATCTAAACCAAGATTAGCATACTTAGACTTTTCTGCTTTATGGGTAATCAGACACTAAGTTGTTTTTCCGGATAAAGGGAACTTGATTCCTATTGCTGTTTTCATGTTGACCATCAAACCCATTATTTTAGCTTCATTCAAACTGTTGTCCCCAGATGTGTCAGGATTGCAGTTTCCAGAACTGACAGTCAATAGAGTTCCAACACATGTTAAGAATGTAGTAAAGGCTAAAACATGATTTTTAAACAGACTATCAGAAATGTTATAATATTATTTTCATTCTTATTACATAATATATGTAATACTTAAACACACATGCTCTTACACACACCACACAAAAACACATTTCATCTTCTAAATGTTGGGAAAAGGAAATGAAAAGAATTTTCAACATTGACATTAGCTAACCAATGAAATGGTTTTTTTTAAATAATTCCATCAGAACATGTTTAATGATGTTACTGTCAAGGTTCCAACTAATGAACCAAACAAATCAGAACTCCAAGGCTTGAAGCTTCCTCAAAGAACATGTAATTGGATACATAATATCAGCATGATCAAAAATGAAACCAACTCTAAAATTCCCACACAGATTCAATGTAACTAAATGTAACACTTCCCTCCCCCCTACTATGCCATTGATCATACTACCCAATGAGGGCAATTGGTGGGCTCCATGACACTCTTTCTCTCCAACTTTCAGCATCTGTGGGAATGACCTCGGTTCCCACAGGACGACTCCGTGTTTAGTCTAGCAATACTTTTGCTTTCCTTTCTTCTCTCCTCCCAATGTGTGTGGAACTGAGAACACAAAAATGGCTTCAGCCAGGTTCATTTCAGAAGTTGACAGTCGGACTCCCCTAGAAAGAAAGAAGTTCCTGGAAAATAATAAACATAGATACACATTAGTGTTTTGCTAATCTTCTACTCTATCGCCCAGAGGCTCTCTAGGCTTTGGGGGATGTTTATTACGAAATTTCTGTACTAATCTATCTGCATTTACATCTGTGCCCTTTACCCAAGTAGCTTCTGACAAAGGATAACCTTTCCACTGAACTAGGTACTGTAATTTCCCTTTATACAGTCTAGAATCAAAAAACAATTTTATTTCATAATAAGTGTAATCCTCCACTATAATTGGACCTGGGGCTACTCAAGGTACTGGTCTCAATGTTGATTCTATAACTGGTTTTAACAAATTGCAATGAAAAACGACGTATTTTCCCCAAGAGCTGCTGGAGTTTTAGATCCACAGTAATGGGGTTTATGGCTTTTACTATAGGGAAAGGACCAATAAATTTAGGTCTTAGCTTTTTACATGGTAGTTTTAATCTTAGGTATTTGGTTGAGATATAGACTTTCTCTCCTACATGAAATGATTTCTGGGGGACCGCCTTTTATCTGCCTGATCCTTTTGAATCTTTATGGTTTTGGCTAAGGCACGTTTTACGTTTGCCCAAGTACTTTGCAGCAAGCTTACCCACTTGGTCAGTGTTAGTAAGAAGGGGGGTTCTTGGGGATATTCAGGCATGGGAACAAATTCCCTGCCAGTAGCTACTTTAAAAGGAGTAAGTCCAGTACTGCTGTGCACAGTATTGTTGTATGCCACTTCATCAAAAGGCAGAAGGTCTGCCCAGTTAATGTGCTGATAGTTGGCATAGCATCTTAGGTATTGCTCTACCATTGCATTCACTCATTCAGCAACTCCATTCATACTCAGATGAAAAGCCGAGCTGAGCCCCTGGGTGGATCTGATCAGTTTCACGAACTCCAGAATTTTGCTGTGAACCCGATATGATCCTTCTTGGTGCTCCGTGGATTTGGTAAATATGTTTTAAAAACTAGTTTTGCCAGTTTCTGGGCAGAAGGAAGACCGGGACAGGCTATGAAGTGAGCCTGCTTTGAGAAAAAGTCTATAACAGTCCAAATTACGGTATTTCTGCTATCTTCAGGTAGCTCTATAATGAAGTCCATTGCGATTTCCTCCCAGGACTGGGATGGTTCCACTACCTGTTGCAACAGTCCAGGGGGGTTTTGTGGTCTTTTTTTCATGGCTGCACATATTGTACAACTCTCAACGTAGCTTTCAATGTCTTTTTTCATTCCTGGCCACCGTCTTACTAGGTGTAACATCTTTAGAAACCTAAAGTGACTGGCTTGCTTCGCATCATGGCTACATTGCAGGGCTTGGATCCTGAGGGAGCTAGGGGGGCTACAATTTGGAACCTTTCCATGTTAATTCATCTCTATATGTCAAGAATTATCTGCTGTCTCTGAACCAGGGGTCAGAATTCAGTTTGGTTCTATGTTTCTGGGTCAAGCTGCTGTCAGGACTGGTGGATTGCTTCCAAGCTTGATGCCTAGTGGTTACTTGGGAGGCTTTTTGTGGTGAGGAGATGATAGCATTCACTACTTCCTTGTGATTACTCTTGTACTGTGGCATTCTGGATAAGGCGTCAGCTAAGAAGTTCTTCCCTCCAGGAATGTACTTTAGCAAAAAGTTAAAGTGATTGAAATATTGTGCCCATTGAACCTGCTTCAGGGATAATTTCCAAGGGTTCTAAGTGCCTCAAGGTTCTTATGGTCAGTCCACACTTCAAATGGTATTTTACTCCCCTCTAAGAAATGGCGCCAGGTCAGCAATCGAATGGCAAATGCCTCCTTTTCCCACACATCCCATCGCTGCTCTGTGTCAGTGAATTTTCTAGAGGTGTATGCGCATTGTTGTAGGTCTCCCTTGCTGGTTTTTTGAAGAAGAACTGCCCCCACCGCAACATTGCTAGCATCTGCTTGGATGATAAACTGCTCTTCAGGGTTAGGATGTTTAAGAACTGGCTCTCCTGCAAACAACCCTTTGAGGTGTTCAAAAGCTGCTTGGTATTCCATAGTCCATTTTAAAGGCTGACTGGGACAGGATTTTGCCCCCCCTTACCCATTTTAAAAGTTCAGTAATGAGTAGGGCTATTTTTGCAAAGGAGGAGGATAAGCTGCCAGTAAAAGTTAGCAAACCCCAAAAAGTTCTGCAGTTGCTTGTGAGTCCAAGGGGGTTGCCATTCCAGAATGGCTTTGACTTTCTTTGGGTCCATTTCCACCCCTTTGTTTGAGATTCAGTACCTTAGGTAGTCAAGGTAGTTGGTGGAACTCACATTTGGATAGTTTGGCATAAAGATTTGCTTTTAATATTTTTTTGAGCACTTCACGAACTAATTTAACATGTTCCTCCATCATTTCAGTAAAGATGAGGATGTCATCAAGGTAAACTAGAACCTCTTTGTATAGATGGTCATGTAACACCTCATTTATCAACTGCATAAACACAGCAGGAGTCCCATGGAGACCAAAGGGCATCACTTTGAATTGGAAACTCCCCAGCAGGCAATTAAAGACAGTTTTCCATTCATCTCCCTCCTTAATTCTTACTCGGTAGTAAGCTTCCCGCAGGTCCAGTTTAGTGAAAAATTTCCCCTTAGTCTGGTGAGCTAACATATCCTTCATAAAGGGGAGTGGATACATGTTTTCCATGTAAACAGCGTTTAAGCCTTTGAAATTCATGCACAATCTCAGTGTCCCATCTTTTTTTTCTTTGAATAACATGGGGCAGCCACATGTGATTTAGCTGGCTAGATGAAACCCCTAGCTACATTTTTTGTCAATGTATTCTCTTAGTTCGTTCATCTCTTTGGGGGTCATGGAATACATTTTTGGCTTAGGGAATTTTGCTCCTGGCAGAATTTATATTGCACAATTGGTGGTACGGTGAGGGGGAAGCACATCACATTCCTTCTCACTGAACACCTCGGCCAGATCCTGGTATTCCTTTGGAATGAGTTGGATCCCCAGCAACCGCTCTGTTGCGATTTTCAAAGGCTTAGTTGGCTCATTCTCTGCTTCAGTGAAGGTGGCTTTCCTTTCCTGACCATTATGAGTAGGAGGAAAAGGGCCCCTTCCTAGTCTCATGGTTCTCACCCCATTTTCCCACCACATGGTAGGGCACCACTTGTCAAGCCAAGCCAGCCCCAGGATGATGGTTTCAATCATTTTTAGGATTATCACAAACCGCATAATTTCCCAATGCTGTCCCATTTCCAATCACACTGGGTCAGTTAGGTGCATAGCAAGTGATCCTCCAATTAGTGACCCATTGACCTGCTCAAACTTCATGGCCAGGGGTAATTGTTTGTCTTGGATCCCTAATTTAAGCACCATTGGGAGATTGATTAGGCATCGGGTGCAGCCTGAATCTATTAGGATGTCTATTTCTGCCTGGGCTCCATTTTAGGCACTATAAGTTTAGCAGGGATGGCGAAGGGAGGGATGGCTTGACTTACCATTGGATTGTTCTCACATTTGTCGGCGCTGTCAAGGGAGCTGGTAGTTGATTGCATTCAACTGGGGTTCCCTCTCTCAACTGTGGAGGGGGGAGGAGACCTCAATGGCTTGGCTCTGGCATACCCAGCTCCACTTCTCTCAACCTCTCCGCTGAGGCTTCCTTGGCTTAGTTGTGGTGGTCAGGGTGCTCTTTAGCTGGGGAGCCAGTGCTAGGCATTCAGCAGTCCGATGGCCCTGCTGACTGCACCTAAAACACTTGATAGGGGGGCCAGTAGGAGCGCTGGAGAGCTGGCTACCGAAGCTGCTGCTGGACGTCAGTCAAACTGGCACCTTTCCTGGCTTTGCTTTGGCTTTGATTCGGGAGCACTGGGCTTCTTGTAACACTTGAGCTCAATGTCCAGGGTCACTGCCATCTGGTACCACTCGCGGATTTGCTCAGGAATTCCCCTATAGGTGCATGCTTGGAACAGATCATGGTCCAAGCCCTCCCTAAAGCAATGGATTAACAATCTCTCCAGCCACTGTCTTATTCTGCCTGCAACCCTTCGGAACTCTCAAACAAACTTCTTCACCGGTTGGCCTCTCTGCTTTAAGTCGCATATCTCCACCTTGGCTTGCTGGGCCTGGGACTCATCTTCAAATCTGGCTCTTAGCTCTTCCAGAAAAAGATCTATGTTCCCCAGTTCCGGTGCATCCTCATCATGAAGACTGGTCATCCACTCTGCAGTTTCCCCTTCCAGATTGGCTGCCACCGTGTTCACCATCACTGTCTCGTCAGGGTAGGTAGGAGCGTAGCAGTCTACATGAGCCCACACCTGATGAATGAAAAATGATAGCTTATCTGGGTCCCCATCAAATGTGGTTCTGATTGGCAGTGGGTCCAGGAAGGGTGGAAATGCCCAGTTCACTGGGCGCCAACCAGGGTGCTGGTACTGGAGCTGTGGCTGAGGTTCATCCTATCTCTGGACTTGGGCTCTGACAGGTGAGGAGCAGTTGGGTTGTCCTGGCCTTGGCTCCAGTTGGGACCTCGAGCCTTCCAATCGGGGTCATTTTCCTAATTTCCATATGGTCAAATTTCTCCTTCAGCCTCTCAACTACCGTCAGGTACTTCCATCCCACCCCGCTGCCTTCTTTACTCTCCATTTTGGCATGAGAGACAGAGAGCTATCGGAAGAGATCAAGGGGAACTCAGTCTCGGCAGCTTTTGGGGTATTTGTCAGAACCCATTTCCTTCCTGGGGGGGATCTATTTCATTTCTCTTCATACTTTCTGTGGGTTCTGCCATTCTCCTGAGGGGGAGGGGGGAGGTTCTGTGGGATGCCTTTTGCTTTGCTACAATGTATCCTCTCTGCTGTTTCTACATACTTGCTCTTTGAACTGTCTCTCCCTCGTTGTCAACCTGGGATGAGAAAGGAATGTGCCTCCGGCCATCTGGCTTATCTCTTGCTGCGGAAGGGAAGGTGCGAAGACCCAACAACATCTTCACAGGCATGGGAACGAACTCCATTATCAGCTCCGTTCCCACAGCGGACTTAACACCTGGGGATTGGCTCATTTGAACTGACCGGATGAACTATTGGGGTGGAGTTTGCTTGGGACTCTTTTAACCTATTATCTGAGCGGGAAACCCTCAGATCCTGCCTTCTATGCCTGCTATCAGCTTCTCCTAATAAAAGTTCCTTTTGGAATGAAACTATTCCAAGAGTCCTGCTTTCTTGGGATGAGGTTTTGAAGTGGGTCCTGACAGTATTCTTGCACTGGATGTCTTCCTCTGCCTGGTAGAGATCCCTGATGGCTAGGACTTCTTTCCACACCACTGGCCTGTCAGAGCTGTCCACACGGACTTTCGGTCAAACTCCCATCGGTGGAACTTCATTTCCAGTCTGGGCATCTATTTGTGTCCCATCTGTAGGGGTTGCACCAGGACTAATAGTCACTTCCCATTCTTCTCCATCCTGGAATCTTCCCTGAGTCTTCACTGTCCTCCCAAAAGAATCAGGTAGGTGGTCAGGGCTCAGGACCCCAAAGAGTACTTTTCGATAGCCTTCTATTTCAGAGCAGTAAAAAAAGTGTTTGAGAGTTAGTTTAATGTCAAGTTCCAACTAATGAACCCAAACAAATCAGAACTCCAAGGCTTGAAGCTTCCTCAAAGAACATGTTTATTGGATACATAATATTGGCACAATCAAAAGTAAAACCAACTCTAAAATTCCCACATGGATTCAATGTAACTAAATGTAACACTTCCCACCCCCCTACCCAATGAGGGCAATTGGCGGGCTCTTTGACACTTCTTCTCTCTGACTTTCAGCACCTGTGGGAATAACCTTCGTTCCCATGGGATCGCTCCGTGTTTAGTCTAGCAACACTTTCACTTTCTTCTCCCCTCCCAATGTGTGTGGCAACTGAGAATGACAAAGATAGCTTCAGCCAGGTTCATTTCAGAATTTGACAGTTACATTGAGGTAATGTTTAAGATGGGTTAAGGGCATGCATGCATATTGGCATGGCTGTACAAATATTTTAATACATGTGTTCCATAAGAATGTTCACCATTAACAATAGCTGCTTAATTTGTTTCCTAAAGATACTTTGATGATATCAAACCAAACCATTGAGTCATTATGTTCAGCTAAATCAGGGAATATTGATCTTGGCTTGCTAGAATCTTAAAGAAAAATAGATATTCATCATTTGATGTAACAAGACCTGTGCAAAAAGTAAAGAGCGATTCAATAATTAATGAGTAGGGTCATTATTCAGTATGCATTAAAGGCAATTAACAGAAGATGAAGAATTCATAACTTGCTCACAAAATTATTATTTCAGTGTAGCCTATTGGTTAAGATGTTTGACTAAAACCAGGGAAATTCAGGCTCAGGTTCAATGAGGATGGAACCCAAGCAAAGTAAAGTAGAATCCATAGGCATCCACAAGATGATGTCAGGGATGGTGAGTGTATGTCAGTTCCCCTCAAACCTCATTCTTGGGGCTCTGCCATTCTGTTGGGGGGGGAGGTTTCACTCTGTTGGGAGGGGGGAAGTCTTGTGGGCTCTGGGATGTATTTCCTTTACTTTGTTCTCTTCACCTTTGATGTATCTCTCTGGGTGTGAAAGGTGGGGAAGAATGTGCCTGGGGCCATCTGCCTTATTCCTACTCTGCTGGGAAGAGACTGGGAAGAAACAGCAACGCCTGAGAACTGCACCTTATCGCTCCGGTTCCCATAACAACTTCACACCTGTGGATTGGCTGGAATCAAACTGGACAGTTGGGCACTGGGGAGGGGTTTGAAAGGGGAATTTTAATATAATGTTTCATGTAGGAATTATTCAGATCTTGCCTTGCCTTTCTGCTTTCACTACTTCTCAATAAAAGTTCCTTTTGAAACAATGCCAGTTTCAAGAGTTCTGCTTTCTTGGGAGTATTAGCTGAAGCAGGACCTTACAGCGTATGATGAAATGTAATGCAATATCATAATGAATATTATGCCCCTGATGTATTTTGGTGTGATGTTACAATGTATGTTTCATCATTTTTGTATCCTTGTGATTCATAACAGACATCTATGGTAGAAACTCCTAAAATAAATTGAACTGTAAAAATGACTGCTTGCAGAAAAGGTGATTCTGAATATAATATTTGTACAGTTGAATCATACAAACTCTGGCATATTCAGTGCCTTAGAATTTAAAAACATTTTGTTTTTATTCTTTTTCATCTCTACAAACAGCTGTGATTGTGGTGAGTTAAAGATTATGGAGTGGGTTGGCATAGCATTTGCAAAGAACAAAAACTAGCTGTCATGCTAGGATGTGGTTCTGTTAAAAGGTAGTTGTCATCTTCCCACTGGCATGAGAAATGAGGGCTCAAAGTCACCCTGAAGCCAGACTTCTGTGATGTACAACTCAGCTCTAAAATCACAGCTGCTAAGTCTCCAGAATGTGCACAAAACAATTACAGCTTTCAGCAAATCAGTCATTTAAATCTGACCTGTGTCTAGGACAGAATAAAGTTTTACCAGTCTCTGAGTACTGTTTGATCTGTTGTATCTGATTGAGTCTTCATGAAACCAATGTCAAAGAGTGAAGCAGAAGTCATGCAGGACCACAGAATCCAACTGATCTACTGGAACTAGAAGATCAAAATACATTTCTCATTTTAATAGATACTCCTTTGACAACTTAAAAAAGACTTGTCATTTTTGTCTAAGACGTAAAGGTCTAGTTCCATTGAGCCTATCACAAGCTTAGGTTAGTAAACTATTCCCAGCCATAGAATTATAATAGTTATAATCAGCTATAGAAAACCTTTGGTTTTCCAGGTGTTGAACTAAAATACACCAGCTTTACTCTGTGTTGCCTGGGGCTGTTCAGAGTATACGCCCATGAGAAGATTGAATTGCACATCAGTTGTGCATGCAAGCTCTCCTTGGGTATTTAATTTGTTTAAAATAATAATACATTGAAAGCCATGGTATGACTAGATTGTAATTGTCTCAGCATAGTTCCTCATCACATGTCTTTTCCTAGAGATAGTTTATATGGTCACTAATAGTTTGCATCAATTTATGGCACATAATCAATTGCCCCTTCTCTTCTGGTTCTCAGGCACTGTTTTTCAGGGCACTTTGCTTTTGGCAAAGACATACTACAACTCTTTCAAGCCAGGCTTTCTGCTTGTATCAAACAGCCATTCCTCCCTACTTCTATTCTCTTGCCTAATTTGGCAGCAGATCATGCTGGTAGGGCTTGGGGACTATAGAAGTGAGAGCAAGTCAACTTTTTCTCTGCCAGGTATTTGAGCATGTTTCTCTGTGGGATTGAAGACTTTATGAGTAATTCTTCTCTACCAGCTTTTTTTTTTACCATCTCATCCACTGCTGGTCCTCAACGGTGATTCTGCAGTAGCAGAACTTCTCACTTCAGCTCACAACTATCTGCCTCCTGTCAACTGTATTTAGAACTTTTTTTTTAAAAAAAAGTGTAGTCTTCTTCTCAAATCGTACCACACCCCTATTTAAAAATAGCCCCAAAGGATTTGACTGGCACTGCAAAACTGGATGTGAAATCTATCTGTCATTTCATTTCACTGCACTAAACCGGATGTACTTGTCAGATGTATCTCAGAGTGACAAGTTTGAGAGGAACTGCCAAGCTTTCATCTTCCTGCAGTTCCACTACAAGGCCAGAGGTGGGTTGGGGGCTTCCCAAATATAAACTTTTCTAGCAGCCCTAGACCATCATGCTGACCAGTTACAAGGACTGAAATATAGAATAGATTGGAGCTGCTGGCAGGTGGCAGGTGGCAAAAGTTGACTGTTGTGAAATAAGTCCTTTCCACTTCACTTGACCAATACTTCCTCCCTCCCTCCAATGTGTTTTGACAAATAGTAAAATTTGGTGCCCCAGGCATTTGAAAACTTTCTCTTGTCTCAAGTCCATAGTACAGAGACTGGTCAGTGTATGATTTCCCCAGCAGATGATGTTTAATGGGAGGCAAAACAAAGCCTCCCACACAAAACTGCAAGAACAGCCCCATCCTCAGCAGTTAGGGCAGTGCAATTGATGGTGGCATACATTACCACACACCAACTATTTTGCAGTATACCCAGGGCCTGTTTTGTTCCAGCAGTCCAATGAAACTATGTAGGTTTCAAACTATGTCTAATTATTTAAATGTTCATCATTATCCTTTCCTTTGGTTCTTCCTCCTTCTGAGACCTCTTGGATAGTGAGAGTTGGACACTGTTAAAAGATGTAATTCAAATTTATTTATCTCAGAATGCTATAAGCTGATAACATAAAAATAAACAGTGTCAGGGTTGTTATATTGTTAAATCAGGACGTGTTCATACAGTTTCTCAAAAAGAACTTGGGTTGCTATAGTAATGCTTCAAAACTGCCCAAAATGTATTCTTAGGATGACACCCAGTGGCTAATGCAAGCAATAAATATTGTTATTTTTACATTGTTGTATCATATTACACACACACACACAAACACCAGAGAGACAGAGAGAGAGAGAGAGAGAAAGAGAGAGAGAGAGAGAGAGAGAGAGAGAGAGAGAGAGAGAGAGAATGACAGACAGAGACAAACAGAATCTTATCTTAGCACAGAATAAATAAATAGGTAATTAAACTTCAGGAAAAAAATTCACCCCGATAGTCAGCTGCAAATTTCTTGTGAAAATTAATTTCTTGCAAAAATTTAAAGGCTCATTTGCTGGTCTGTAACCATAATAAAGATTGATTGATGATTAAAAGCTCTTGCTTCTTGGTAGTTTTAAAAGGAATTAAATTTATCATTTTTTTAAAAAAATGACATTGCAGTTAAATTTCCTTTTTATTACTAAGAAAGGAAACCCTATGTGTATGACCAGTACTAGAAAAATAAAATATTACTTACTTTTTGCATGTCTTGCAATAAATGGATAATGATTCTTTGTCATTTCGGGTTTTTTTGAATACTTATGCCAATGTGATATTTCAGTTTTTTCTTTTTAATAAATCTACAGACATGAGGGTGAAGGTTCATTCTCCGAGCTCATGGGTTAGTTTCTGAATGTTTCGTTACCAGGCTAGGTAACATCTTTAGCAGAGTTGAAAACCCACAAGCTCGGAGAATGAACCTTCACTCTTATCTTACACCTGAGCTACAGATTTTCACCACTATTGCAAATTTACAGACATTTCTAAACTTCTGTTTTCATTTTGCTATTATGGGGTACTGAGTGTAGATTAATAAGAAAAAATGAATTTCAACAACTATAGAATCAGGCTGCAGCATAACAAAATTGACAAAAGTGAAGGGCATCTGCATACTTTCTGAATGTACTGTAAGTCTAAGTGCTATTGCTATTGCTATTGCTATTATGATCAAAAGCCAGCCTGCAGAGGTTCCCAATCACTTCCTGAAAAGCATTTAAGGTAGCTCCATCCTTATCACAAAGCTTCTCTCCTGTCTCCTGTACTCTTTTTGTCAAATTTGCTATCCCTTATTCTTAGGAGGAAAAGTGCAGGTAAGAGTTATATGTTTTATAGCCCAGTAAATTTTCAGTGTTAAGTCTTAAAGCTTAGGCTACTTTAATATCTATTGCTCTAATCTTGATATATTTATATTGATAGATTAGCTAAAAGAGCAAAAATAAGTGTTAGGCTATAATTGAATATGGCCAGAGCAAGTGTGCTTGAGATTCTGATTGCACCTATGGCATATTGTCTAAAATATTTTCAGTTCATTTAATGCATTCTCCTGCATGGAACTATTGGGTCATGTAGTAATTTAAATTGAATTTTATGCTATTGTAGTAACTGATTTTAATGGAACTTGACTATATGTTTGCTTAATGGACACAATGACTTATGCATAGTGTTATGTTCTGGGATCTTTGAGGCATTGAAGAGGCGAAGGTTGAAAACAACAACACGTTTATTGGTTAACACAGAAGCAGCACTAACAGTTGCTTAACTTCTATTTATATGTACCGCCGATAGGCGGCGGCCAATGGAATTAAAGCAGTCGTTCCTGCCCAAAACACAAACTTACAATTCTGCAGACAGGCGGTCTGGAGTTTAAACGGACATAGCAGTTACCCATTTATAACTGATTTCAAGTAATTTACATCAATACATAACACCCCTTCCCCCTAGATAGTTCACAATCTCAAGTATTGAACATATTCCTGCAAATACTTTGGTGGCTTCCGCGACCGTTCCGAATGTCTCAGAACTGCCGGAGGTTCCCAGTCTACTGGCTCCATTGCCTGGCTAGGTAGACCGGGACTCTGGGACCCGTGCGCTATGGGTAGACCCGTGGCCTTTTGGTTGGTCTGGCCAAGTAGACCTGCGCCAATGTCCATTGGTGGAACAGTTTCTGCTGAGCTGAAAATCGGGGCCGTTTGCCGGTTTCGCTCAGTGGGTGCAGTCTCTGCGCTCAGAGGTGACTCGCTCCCCGCAATTACACCATCTGTGCCACTGGGAGTCTCACCAGCATTTTGAGACTCCGATGCAAAGCCGCTGTCATGCTGTTCCTGGGGTTGACTCTCAAGCACGTTGTGAGCCGGTGACTGGTTTGCTAGCCTCCGGCTCAATTGGTCGATGTGCTGGCGAAGCACCCAACCATCTTCCAGGACCACTTCATAAGAGAGTGGTCCTGACACCTTACAAACCACAGCTACCACCCACAGTGCCCCTTGACCATAATTTCATGCCCAAACTCGGTCGCCTACTTGGAGGTTCTGATGGGGCTTTGGCTGCGCTGTGTCCAAGGCAACTCAGGATGCAGACGGTCCAACTTGGTGGTTAAAATCCGCCCCCATCTAAGTTCTGCTGGGCTTCTGCCCGTAGACGTGCATGGTGTCGTGCATTGGCAAAATAAAAAGTCTGCCAGCCGATGCTGCCAGTCACTGGTTATGATTCTCTTTAGCGACTCTTTGGTCGTTCGGACCATGCATTCTGCTTGGCCATTCAAAGCCGGGTGAAACTGGGCTGACGTGGCATGCCTGATCATGTTAGCCCTCAAAAAGGACTGAAATTTTGCAGCGGTAAATTGAGCCCCATTGTCAGAAACGATTACGTCGGGTAATCCGTGTGTTGGAAAGATTCTGCGCAGTTCCTGGATGGTCCTGGCAGTAGTCATAGTAGGGACAGGTGCGACCTCTAACCACTTAGAGTGACTGTCTGACAATGAGGAACAGTTGTCCCTGGAAGGGTCCCGCAAGGTTTATGTGGATTCTGGACCACGGGGTTTGCGTGGTTTCCCAGCAATGTACTGGCACTTGAGGCATTTCGGGTCTGGATTGCTGACAAATGTGACAACTCTGTACTTGGACCTCAATATCCTTATCCAACCCTGGCCACCACAGGTAGCTTCTCGTGAGTGCCTTCATCCTGACTATTCCAGGATGTCCCTCATGCAGAGATTCTAAGACTCTAGTCCTCAAGGAGTTTGGAACTATGACCCGACTTCCCCACAGAATGTAGCCTTTGTGAGCTGACAGCTCATCCTTCCTTCTACTGAAACTGTGAAAGTCTGCCTCCAGATTAGTTTCTGGCCACCCCCTCAGCACCCAGTTCAAGACGCGGCTGAGCGCTTTTCAGAGGCTGTCTCGGCAGCCACATCCCCAGCGTGAAGGGGAGATTCTGGCAAATCCTGGATTGCAGGTGTGGGGTCTGGCTCTGAGTTTGGCAGGGGCAGTCTGCTGAGCACGTCAGCGTGGCCCATATCCCTGCCCGGTTTGTGAATTAGACTGTAACTATAAGCGGCAAGAAAAATGGACCATCTCAGCATCCTTGGAGATAGGATCTGAGGGATTTGTTTGTTCATTGTGAACAGCCCCAGTAGTGGTTTATGGTCGGTGAAGACCGTGAATGGGTGACCATAAAGGAAATCATGAAATCTTTTGATGCCGGCCACGATGGCCAGTGCCTCTTTGTTTCTTTGGGCATAGTTGCATTCCGCCGGTGACAGTGTCCTTGAATAATAAGCTATGGGAGCTTGCCTCCCGTCGGCCATTAAATGGCTCAACACAGCTATTTTTTCGTACGGAGATGCATCACATGCAATGCTGATAGGCAGCTTTTCATTAAAATGTGCAAGCATGGAGTGTGAAGACAGCAGTGATTTGACTGCCTTGAAACTGTTCTCGTGGGCGCTCGTCCACTGCCAAGGTTTTTTTTGTCTAAGAGCCTGTGTAAGGGCTCTGCCAATGCTGCCTTATGCGGCAGGAATGCATGGTAGAAATTGAGTGACCCCAAAAATGCCTGTAACTTTGACTTAGGTCTGGGAGCGTGCTAAATAGCTTGGAGCTTAGATTCAGCGGGGTGGATGCCTGCAGCATCTATGCGAAAACCGAGGAACTCTGTTGAGTCTACTTCTATTTGGCATTTGTCCCGCTTGAGTTTCAGCCCCGCTTCATGGAAACACTGAAGGACGGCTTTGAGCCGTTCTGCCAATATTTCTACTGACTCCTCAGCTATGAGGATGTCGTCGAAATAGGGGCACACCCCTGGGATGTTCTTTAGCGTGTGCTCCATCACACTCTGGAAAAGGCCTGGGGCCACACTGACCCCAAACTGCAGGCGACGAACCCTGAATGCTCCCCTGTGGGTTACTATAGTTTGAGCTTCTGCTGTGGCATCATCCATGAGCAGCTGTTGGTACACATGTGCCAAGTCCAATTTGGCAAATATGCGAACTCCCTGCAATGATGCCAAGATATGGCTGACTACAGGTACCGGATATGCATGCTGTTGAAGTGCCTTATGTATAGTGCACTTGTAATCTGCGCATATGCGCATCTCCCCATTGGATTTAAGTGGTGTGACGATGGGGGTTTCCCATAAACTGCTAACTACTGGCTGCAACACGCCTTGTTGCACCAGCTTGTCCAGCTCTGCATCGATTTTAGGCTTGAAGGCAAAAGACACTCTATGAGGCTTGATCCTGATTGGGGTTATGGTTGGATCAAGGTGAAGGGCGATTGGAGCCCCCTTGTACTTGCCTAAGCTAGGGCTGAAAATATCAGCATATTCCTGGCAAACAGTCGTCAGGTCCGCTGCTTGCATTTTATTTATGCCAGTCATGTGGATGCCCAGGGCATCAAACCAGTCCAAACCAATGAGGCTTGTGTGGTGGCCTTCAACAACCACGACGTCGAGGGGACCCTCAAACTTTTTGAACTGTACTGTTAGCATAGCCTCCCCTTTAACTGCTACGCGGGAATTTTGAAAATCCATTAGCACTAAATTTGACGGCTTGAGTTTGACTCTTTTGCTGCTGCGACTGCAGATGTAGTTAAAAGTTCTTTGAGAAACTATGGACAGGGCTGACCCGGTGTCCAATTCCATGGAACATGGAATTCCTTGAAGCTTGACCTTAAGCCTAAGCTTTTCTTTAAGGGGGCGATGGGCTCCTGTTCTAAAAATGCTCCTTCTGCTGGAGCAAAATCCAACTCTGCTCTGCCATGGGGCCCCTGTATCTTTCCTGGGAAATTCTTCTTGTAGAGAGTCCCTCTGGTGACCTTTACAGATGCTAGCGATGTGGCCTTGTTTGCCACATGCTCGCCACACTGCTGTACGGAATCTACACTCTGAGCGCCGATGTCTGCCACCGCAGCCCACACATCTAGGGAAGGGCGCTGCCTTGTCAAATGACTGCTGCCCTCTTTCTGGTAGCTTTTGCAGCTGGTCGACCTCATTGTCTCCGTCTGGGTTGTCGACTCTTTCCGCATCCTCCTGGTGGACGGTTGCTGGGCTGGGAATGTTTTTGTGGGGCCGTAAGGCTTTGACAGCTCCCCCAGCAGCTTCTTCTGCCATTATCTCTTTTAGAGCATCCTGAAAAGTCAAGGTCTCCTTCGCAAACAACTTCTGCTGAAGGTCCCTGTTTCGTAAACCGCATATCAGACGGTCTCTAAGCCTCTCTTCTAGGTCTGTGAAGTTGCAGAGCCTGGACGCCTGTCGAAGCGCGGCCACAAATTCGGCAGCTGACTCTCCTGGTTGTTGCTGTCTTTGTTCGAATGCATGTCTCCATGAAATGATGGAGAGCTTAGGTTCGAAATGCTCCTTGAGCTTTTTCTTGAGCTCGAGATAGGCGACCGACTCGAGTGCAGCTGGAGCGACCAAGTTTTTGGCTATATTGAACGTCGCCTGGCCACACACACATAGTAGCGTTGCAGCCTTTAAACCATCTTTGCCAACTTGGTTAGCTCTTAGAAAGTTCTCAACTCGTGAAATGTACGAGCTCCACCTCTCATGGTGCGACATGTCGAACTCCGACAGCCTGCTGACCTTGGCCATGGTTGGCTGTTGCTGACCTCTCAATGTCTTGTGCTGCTAAGGCTTCTGTGAGTTTCCCAGGCATGGGTCCCTTAGGAAGGTGCTACCTCCAGTGTTTGTGTACTGGCAGGTAGAAGGGGGGAACATGGTTCCAACCAGGGCACTGGTGCCTGGTCTTACCCCTTTAGTGACTTAGCTCTTCCATCTTAGCAGCACATCCCACTTTCGTCGCCACAGTTATGTTCTGGGATCTTTCAGGCATTGAAGAGGCAAAGGTTGAAAACAACAACACGTTTATTGGTTAACACAGGAGCAGCACTAACAGTTGCTTAACTTCTATTTATACGGACCGCCGATAGGCGGCGGCCAATGGAATTAAAGCAGTCGTTCCCGCCCAAAACACAAACTTACAATTCTGCAGACAGGCAGTCTGGAGTTTAAACGGACACAGCAGTTACCCATTTATAATTGATTTCAAGTAATTTACATCAATACATAACACCTAGAATAGACAGCATTAATTAATTCATATCCAGATCAAAACATGTGTCTCTTCCAGGCTAGGATCTAGAACATGTATTCTGGACAGAAGTATTCCGGGATGAGAAGCAAAAGAAAAATGCAAAGTCAGTAGTAACAGTAGCCATTGTGGCTTCGCTGAAGGAAGGGAAAGAAAATTGCTGAGATAAGTGGGCCATTTGCATGGTTGACAGCATTGGGGAGGTAAGGTGAAAGAAAGGAAATGGATAGATGGGCTGATTAGGGATAAGATAGTTTAACCAATCAAGTATGAGGCTTTAGCTACAAGGAAGGTGGGTACTGGAAAGATTGGATAGGGAGCATGCCACACACATGAGCAAGGAAAGACAATTCACACTAGAGTTATATTGATCAGCTGTATGATTCCTCCATTTTTTTCTCGAACAAAAGCCAGAACAATCAAATGTTCCAGCTTTCAAGTCTCTTTGACTGGCCCTGAAGAACTTCCAAACTGCAGTGTGTGTGTTCGTGTGCCCGTGCGTGCGTGCACATGTGCGTGCATGCATTAGGCAAAACATATTAACATAATGCTTACTTCATGTAAACTCCTCTTTCTGGACCAATATCTGCTGCAGTTTTACAATGGTATTCTTTAAGTTTTTTCCTATTTTATTATTTATTTTTTGTCTTTTAATGTTTGCATCCTCTTTCTTTCAATCAATAACACTCTTGAAAAGTTAGAATTAAACATTTTTAAGAACAAAAAAAATAGAAATACCATATGCATTTATGAATGATACATAGAGGACAAAAAGTATGGGTAAAATGATATTTACATAAGCGTACAAAGAATTATTTCATCAGAAAAAAGTCTAAATTGAGAGAAGGGGACATACAAACAGTGTATTGAAAATAAAATGAATTAGCTCATTCACAGACTTGAACTTCAGGTCTTTGGCTGGTAGGCAAATCCTGTCATGCTTTGCCAAATACTATATAGAACTTTAAACAAGAGAAAATTTCCTGTACTTTACACTTACCATTTCACTTTAATGGTCCACCCTTCCTGTCCCCTTTTTGAATTGAAGCCTTTTTTAAAGCTTTCTGTGAGGATTGCTTTTTAATTATTATATTAACTTGCAACTGAGGATTTCTGTCCAACTGTGCTATCCACTGCTGGAATCAGTGTGAGGAATAAATGAAATTTCCTTTCCTCCTTCAAGCTCTATATTGTATTTTTAGATTTTGGGGAGAAAGAAAAGGGAAATCCTGCTAGATAGCTACAAAGTATATAAAATTATGTTTATGCAATACTCCATTGAAATTGACTAAAATACACTGAAAATAATTTTATGAAGATGGTTCTTTCCACTAATACAAGATAAAAAAAAAGACTTTTCAGCTTAATCATGGCATGCTTTTCTGATATGCTATACTCTAAAATTTCAATGTGATATATATTGCAGATATTAGGAATATAATGTAAAATAATAAATAAATGAGAAGCTGAAAAAGTAAAGAAAAATCTTGGAAATGAAAGCCTATAAATATTAATAGATCAGAACAAACCTCAGGGCAGCAGGAGTAGTAATGAGTTGCTTAAGAGTGCAACTGACGAAGTTCATTGCTCTATAGTGATCTTCATTTGAGATCTTCATCTGAGACTCAGAAGTGATTTTTCCATCCAAGCAACCTATTTGTTAGGTAATAAAAATATGATAACTAGAAGCCGATATGTTTAGGAGACACCACCTATGGGATGAAACTATCTCACAGAAATATTTAATTTTAATTACGGTTTTCAGAAGTAATAACAGTAACCTCTGTATAACTCTAGTGCAAAAACTACCCCAAAAGATTTAATATTAACCCTGAGCTATATACTGAGCTCATTTAATATGTTAACATTGAGCTAATATCAGGATTTATTTGAAGGATTTTGTCTTTATCAGAATTTCTGCTGGTATTTTTATTTCACAGTTCCACAGTATTTGTCTTATCACTATTTCATAACATTTTATTTTCCAGATCAAGGCTATTTTTTTTATTTCAATCTTGGAAACATACAGTAAGGACTAAACAGTTCGTTTTTGATAGTGCTGATTTGTTCTGTGGTCTGTAGAGTACAGAAGCACATTGTTCTTAATTCCCTCATCACCTTTCTTTGCATTCAGATCTTTCCCAGACATCTATTTTAACATGTTTTATATACTACCTTTTGTACCAAAGGATTTTCAATATTAAAGGCATTCCAAGACAAAGATACAGTGCGAACATTGTTAAGTTTCTTCACATCCAGACAGCAAACAAGAACAGGCCTCAGTCTTACCTACTGTGGGTATGCCTCTGAAGAAAATTAATTTTTAAAAATACTTTTACACCTTGTCTTCATCTTCCAGACAGGCAATCATATAGCACCCAAGGTAACCTGGTTCTTTATAGAAAACACATGGTGAAGCCAAAGTAGTAGTATAATTAAACACTGAGTTGCAAAGTCATCTCAAATTCAGTTATAGACTTTAGCATAAAACAGGACTAAACCAAATATATTTTCACTAATGTTATTATTAAATTGTGCCAATTAGTAATGTAAATGCATTCCAACATGATTTCCTCTTGGATAGAAATGAATAAAGTTGCTCATTCTCAAGGATATTCATGGCATAATGAACACAATCTATAACTGAAATTTGGCTAACATTAATTCTATCTGTACAAGATGGCTGAGGGGTTTCTCCCACTTTTGTTGACTTTTTAAAAAGTCTTTGCCTACTAATAATAACACTGCACTTTTTTCATGACAGCATTTTGTGCAATGACCACATAACCATCTGTTGGTTGCCTAGTATTAACTATCACTTTAAAATCGTATCAGCAAGCATCTGTGCTATTCAGTTAGATTAAAATATATATTTAAAGATTGGTATTGATATTACCAATCAAAGACAACATATGCAGTTCATGGTTAAACTGTGGAGTCCTTACTGCTCTCTCACATTTGCTTAAAGATGTTTCATTACCCTAGCCATGAAAATATCAACAGCATCTTCAAAGAAAGGAAGGGAATTCTGGAGGGAAGAAGAAAACAACACACTATCCTCATCAGCAGAGGAAATAGCAGCAAACTGAGAGCAAATCTATTGAAAAACAGCCCACATTACTAAGTGCTCCAATTCCAAAATAACAACCCAACCACCCACAACAGGATAAGAATGTTATCCAGATGAGTGAGAATAGAATAGAATAGAATAGAATAGAATAGAATAGAATAGAATAGAATAGAATAGAATAGAATAGAATAGAATAGAATAGAATAGAATAGAATAGAATAGAATAGAATAGAATAGAATAGAATAGAGCTGGAAGGGACCTTGGAGATCTTCTAGTCCAGCCCCCTGCTCAAGCAGGAGAACCTATACCATCTCAGACAAGTGTCTATCTAGCCTCTTTTTAAAAATCTCTAGTGATGGAGTGCCCACGATTTCTGGGGGCAAGCTATTCCACTGGTTAATTGTCCTCACTGTCAGGAAGTTTCTCCTTAATTCCAGGTTGCTTCTCTCTTCGGTCAGTTTCCAACCATTGTTTCTTGTCCTGCCCTCTGGTGCTTTGGTGAATAACATGACCCCCTCTTCTTTGTGGCAGCCCCTCAAATACTGGAATACTGCTATCATGTCTCCCCTATTTCTTCTTTTCTTTAGACTAGCCAAACCCAAGTCTTGCAGCCGTTCTTCATATGTTTTAGTCTCCAGGCCTTTGATCATCTTAATTGCTCTTCTCCATATTTTTTCCAAACTCTCAACATCTTTCTTGTGATATGGTGACCAAAATTGGCTGCAGTATTCCAGGTGTGGTCTTACTAGGGTTTTATAAAGTGGTACTAATACCTCGCGTGATCTTGATTCTATGCCTCTGTTTATACAACCTAGGATTGTATTAGCTTTTTTGGCTGCTGCTGCACATAGCTGGTTCATAGTCAAGTGATCGTCCACTAGGACTCCAAGGTTCCTCTCACAGTTACTGTTTTTGAGCCAGGTGTCACCTAATCTGTACTTATATCTTTGATTTTTTCTACCTAAATGTAAAACTTTGCTTTTCTCCACATTAAAACTCATTTTGTTGGATAGGGCCCATTGTTCCAGTTTGTCAAGATCTTTTTGAATCCTGAGTTTGTCTTCTGGGGTGTTGGCTATTCCTGCCAGTTTAGTATCATCTGCAGATTTGATGAATTCCATAATATGTAGAAGATGAGTAATATTCAAGTCCATTTTACAAAAGAAGAAAAGATAAATTAGATCTCCAAAACATAACTGAACGGTGAGGGTTGTCATCCTATTTCTCTTAAATAGGAATAATTCTGTAATGTACAGAAATATACCGGATAGAACTATAATCTAACAATTTACATTTTCTTAAGAAAAAAAACCCCAATCACTTTTTTCCTAAATTGCAAAATGAACTGTACAGATTTAATAATTTTTCTATTCCCAAATGCAATATTTATTCCCCTGAGAATTTATGGATTATATAACACAGAAAAAAGGCAAAAAAATATAAGGCAAATATCTATTATCAGCAACACTACTGAAAAAGTAGAAATACTCATATAGAGAATTCTTTTGTAATGTGATCCTCTGCATGTCCTCACATATGAGGCTCTTTGGATTCAATGGGGCTTACTCTGAGCAATGTACACATAGAACTGAAGCCTAAATCAGAGAACTAAAAATAATAATAAATGGATTGGCGTCTTTTCCTGGATTTTATATAACCAACAGATAACTTTCATTTTAAGCAGCAGTTGCTAGGTTTCCTTTCTGGTTACCTAGCAACCTAATGTAACCTACTTTCTAAAGCCATGTCTTAAATGCACAGGAATTAGTACAAGTTTTATTCAGGGTGATTATAGCAGTCTCCTCAGTAGAAGATTGCTTTGAAAACCATACATTTAAATATATTGCCTGAAAACATTTCTTCAATGTGTTATAGTTCTAAATGTGCATGTAATAAATGAGCAATTAACTATTCCAGAATAACAAATTTGTCCTAGGATTTCAGTGATGTTTGGTGAACTTGTCCCCTTGTACCTAAATACATGCTCTGCTAAAATCCTTTTTCTTCTGTGTCCCTTTTACATTGCTTTTATCTCATTCCCAGGTCACGAGTGACATAGACTTAGGTCACCCTTAGCTGTGTAGATGTTAAAATAATACTTTCGCCTTTACTTGAACGCCATCCAAAGGCAGCCTCAAGCTATACAAAAATCTGTTAGACACTGTCATATTTTCTTAGAGGAAAATCAGATGATTTAAATCAGGGATTTAAACCAAATAAGAGAAATGGGATACAAATTGGTAACAGGGGGAACAAATTTTGTGCTACTGTAGTTTTCTGATTATTCAGTGACAGGTAGATAACACTTTAACTCAATGTAAGATAAAGCCCTAACTATGCATATGAATCTTATCTAATTGCATTGTTGCTGAAATGGTATAAATAAACTGTGCAAAGGACAGTGAAAAATAGCCATTGTTATCAAAACAGACAAATTTGATTTCCAGTTAAGGAAGAGGGAAAAGATGTTAAAAATGAATTCCTAAGCAATATATTAGTTCTGTAAAAAAAATTCCTTCTTTCTCTAAAATACCTAACTGTATGTTCAGGAACTCTGGGCTGGATCAGTAATGCTTTTCCAGTTCTCATCTTTCACATAAGAACATTTGACAATTTCTGTTTTTAATATTATATTTGTGCATTCTATCTACATTTCCTTTTCCAAAGAAATGATGCCTTTTTATATAGGCAAAATGGAGGATCATAATAGGAATCCATTTTCCTCAGAGTTCAAATAATACTGTATTGAAAATAAGAAATCCCACAGTTTGCATACTATTTTATAAATAATATTTCTGAGTGTTGTTAAGCCATTGGTTCTATTATTATTATATCCATTCAAATACATCAATTAAAAAATGGAATACTGTCCTTGGGTTATGCCTGTTAGAAGAGAAGACTGTCAGTCAACTCTTCTGGTGCCTTTCACATACATTGGAACTATTGCATTAATTCATTATTTGCTAGTTGGATATTATTATTAATTAATAATTAATATTATTAATTAATAATTAATTGCTGGAAATTCTGAATGCTTCATTCCAGTACACCTAGAAGCATCAAATAAAGGTAGTTCTTGACTTACATTCATTTAGTGACCATTCAAAGTTACAACGGCACTGAAAAAAGTGACTTATGACCATGTTTCACACTTACGACAATTGCAGCATTCTCATACTCATGTGATTTACATTTGGACACTTGGCAACTGACTCATATTTATGACCGTTGCAGTGTCATGTGATCACTTTTTGCAACCTCCTGACAAGCAAAGTCAATGGGGAAGCCAGGTTCACTTAACAACCATGTTGTTAACTTAACAACTGCAGTGATTCACTTAACAAATATGGCAAGAAATGTCATAAAATTGGGCAAAATTCACTTAACAAATGTCTCACTTAGCAACAATTTTTTTTTGGCTCATTATGGTCATAAGTCGAGGACTACCTGTAGTTAAAGTTGCTCTGCAGCATTAAAAATCTAGGGTAACATGAATACTGGCATTAACATTGTAATATGCTTATTTTTGCAGTACCATAAAGTTAAAATGCATGTATTTATTCATTTGTTGAATGCTATTATGTAGAGTACCTTGTATTTCTTAATGCACAAGCAGTGTATAATTAATGTAAAGCATATAAAGCAGCAGCATTGTTTACAATATCACAGGCAGGATTAAAAATAAATTTCCAAAATTGTGCTGGGAAACAATTTTGAGGATAAGATTCCATCATTGTTGGAAAGTCTCTTGCCCCTTTGGAAGTCACTTTCAAATGGGGCTTGCCCCAAAATAAAGCTTCAACTGATCATCTTAGAGAAAGTGTACAGAACTTGAGATTAAGAGCCATGGATGTCCTTGAAAACTCTCTTTGTAGCTCTATCATTGCCCTTCTCCTTATAATAGAAAGAAAGTAACTTTATCAACTTTATTGAATGAATGCTAAAAATAATTCAGTTTTCAAAACCTGACTATTTATCCTGTTCCTGTCCCTTTTGGGGGGGGGAGGAGAGAGGATAACAAATAATATGTTATTTGAAGTCAAACTTTGATTTTCAACTGTAAAAAGTTATGCAACACTGTTCCAAATGATGTCCAACTTTATAAGGAAAGATACATTCAGATACAAAATAAACAAAATAGGATGCAACAAAAACCATAACTGGTACAAGTTTTCCAGGAGCAATAAGGAAGATAAATTCTGGGGGCAAAGGATCGATATCTGAAAGTTAAAGTCATGGTAGAACACAGATTTTGGGGGGCAGCAGAAAGGTTGGTTTTAAGGAAAGAATAATGGTTCTCCTGTTAGATAGCCTGGAATCAATGAAGGAAATTAAAATTTGGGATCTCTAACAATAACCCAAGGGCTGTCTCAAGAAAATTCAAAACTCACAAAGGTTATAAAAAGATATAAAAATGAATTGTGGAGCTTGGTATAAGAAAAATCCTGGGTTATGCAGTGATGGAATGAGGGAAGGAATGAAGCAAAATATGTTTAGCTTGGAGTAATGAGACAATGAAGAAAAAAAATAAAAATATAGTCTAGAGAAGGAAATAACATAAAAATTACTGATCAGCAAGCAATAGATAAAGAAAGAAGCTTTAAAGCCTTTCTCCTTGCAGACTGTACCCAGCACTGATGAACTTCTTACAACTAATGCTGTAGATTAAAGTTGTCAGGGAATAAATTGGCAATACTCAGTCAATTGAGGAAACAAGTGGAGCAGCTTCATCAACAAGGACAACACCCAATAAATCAGTTGAAGTAAGATCAAGACTTGAATGAAAAGAACTGGATTAAATTAGAAGGACTGTATGGACAAGATCCAATCTAGAAAGAAGCTTCAAACAAGAAGGATAGAAATGGAAAGTGAAAACAATAGCTTTTGCTTTGAGCATCTTGTAAAGAATTGGAAATAATTGGTTTATTTAATTAAGCACTATGCCTTTAAAATGTATTGCCACTTGTACTACTAGATTTTCAGTAAGTTTTCTCTGTAGGATAACTAGGACTTTTTTTTACTGCAAGTAGTAAAGTTGTTCTTGCTTTTTCACAAAGGTTTGATTTTTTAAAAAAATGAGATTGCAAAGGAAGGGAGAAGATGAATTACCCCTTACAGCAGGCTTTCTCTAACTGCATTCTGATGTCTTCCAGTATTTGAGGGGCAGTCACAGAGATGAAGAGATTGACATTCTTCAGTGCATTTGAGGGTAGGACAAGAAGCAATGGGTGGAAGTTTTTTAAAGAGAGATCCAACCTAACTAAGGAGAAATTTCCTGATAGTGAGAGCAATTAACCAATGGACAGCTTGTCTCCCAGAGTTATGGATGCTCCCTTGCTGGAGGTTTTCAAGAAAAGATTGGGCATTCATTTATCCATGATGGTATAAGGACTCCTGCCTTGGGCAAGGGGTTGGACTAGAAGACTTTCAAGGTCCCTTCCAATCCTATGATTCTTTGATTCTATCACTAAATGTTGCCTCTTGATCACTGGTTCCAGAAATTTATTCATTTTATTAACAGATTTCATAGCTTAAAGAAGTTTAAAAACTCCTTTCTTAGAGTGCACATGTGCATACATACACACATACACAAAGCACACACACAGGGTGAAACTAAGAAGCTGGTTTTGTTAAAGATAACTGGCAAAAGATCTGGAGCAATCTCACTTGTAAGATCTCAGGGAAGCCAAAATTTTCTCTGTTAAACGATTGTCTATATAATAATACATTCTATTATACATTTGAGCAACAAGTCCAATATAAACAGAAAGTTTCTCATTCTAAAATACCTTTTTTAGGCCAGTACATGAACTAAATACATTTACCATGCCATTTGTTTCCTAAATCAAATGAAACCCAGTGAGGTTTTCAGAGTCAAAAACATACATAAACATCATATATTGCTGGATATTTGTATACAAATATATGTTCATAACTTTGAATATATGAATATGAAATATGTCCATAACTTTGAACATATGAATATGTAATATGAAAATGAACATTGTATTTCATATTAATGCAAAATTGCTTATTAAATTAAGCAAATATATACATATTAGAAACACAAAAATATATTACATTAAATTAATTTTACATCCATACAAAACACATACAAATCACATACAAATATTCTTGATTATCACTGAAATAGTTAAACTTATGTAAAGTACAGCCAACACCTGCTTTCAAAATTCCATGTATACACTCCATTCCAAAACCCTGCCTACCATAGTGTCGAAAGAAAAATCATCAGGTCCAGTCCAAGCTGAGAGTAAACAAAATGGAGGCTAAAACGCTGGAAATAAAAATGGAGGCTGTTTGGAAAGAAGGTTCTTGTTTATTTAGTTGCCAGAAACTTCAGTAACACAGCATGTTTTTGGGGTGGCTAACAAAATGGAGCTGGGAGTGGGTGGGTTTTTATACCTTCTTGGGGTTTTGTGTTTGGAGTTGTTCCTGTTCCTGTGCAATGCACTTTGACCTGAGCTTGAGTGTGCCCTTTTGGTATTCTAATGGTGGTGGGTTAATCCTATTATAACCTAAGGTCATGGTCCTGTCCTTGGAGTCTTTGTTTTTCTAATCCCATAAACTCAAACCTTCTCTGGGGCTGGGGCTGAAGGCATTTTGCTTATGAATAGGTGGCCCAATCTTTCTGAATAGGATGATCAAATCTCCATTACTACAGAGCTGGCCTGCTCAATT
Organism: Azemiops feae; assembly: GCA_023970755.1. Taxonomy (NCBI): domain Eukaryota; kingdom Metazoa; phylum Chordata; class Lepidosauria; order Squamata; family Viperidae; genus Azemiops; species Azemiops feae. The sequence continues at coordinate 463,622 of JALGBA010000306.1, read as the reverse complement.
TCTGCCTAAGATTTTTCTCCGTTATTCCTTTGGGAAAATATAATATTCTGTATTTTTTAATATACCCCAAAATATTTCCTTCTCTAGGAGAGTGGGGGCATTGACTTCCTACAATGGTTTAACAGATTATTGAAGAAATATCAAAGTATAATTTGTCAAAAGGCAAAAGTAACTGTAAAAGCTTTATAAGCATAGTCAGATTGATTGCCATTCCCCCAAGAATGCTTAAGAACAACTGAACTCTAGCTAGAAAAAGGGATAATAAAGGTAAACAATAAGGGTAAACTCTGAAGGAGAAAGAAAAAAATGCAAAGAAATTTTAAAGCAATATTTTTTATTTGAATCAAAACCATGCTAGAATACCAATTTCTATAGTTTGGTAACTTTGAAATAACTTGAAAAATGGATTCACTTCTGTTATTTCTATCTTTGGTTAGTGACAACCCATATAGTATTTAAAAAGAAGGAGGAAGAGGAAGAAAAAAACCCAACTTTATATGAAAGGGGATTTCAAAATAAATAAATGTGTAAGGAGATATGTATATTTTCCACTATTTTTTTCTTGACTTCCATCTTTCTGGTACATACCTTTCCCCTTTGCAGGATTCTATATGTATATTTGAATCTCTCAACTGACTATGGTGTCCTTCTATACCAGGGATCCCCAACCCCCGGTCCATGGACCGGCACCGGTCCGCAGCATGCCAGCAAGCGGGCCGTACAAACAAGCAAAGCTCTATCCTCGGGATGCAGGCAGTATTCAAAACCACACACCCTCTGGTCCACGGAAAAATCTTAGTGCCCCAAATCTAGTGCCCCAAAGGTTGGGGACCTCTATTCCAGACTATTGGTGTTCTGTTCTTACGGAGGTAGACATTGAAGAGACTCAGTAGTAAAGGAATTTAGTTTATTCATGACACACACAGAAAACAGAACAGAAAGCAAAACTGACTCCACCCTTTTATACAAGGAGCCAGGGAACTGTTAACCAATAGATGCACGGTCTGCTAGTGTCATTGGTGCACGCCTTGCACCTGCTGTCTTAACAACTCAGTACACTACACCCCTCCCCCCTTGATTGGAAGTATAATGCACCCCCTGAACAAAATAATAATGACAGCCTCCCTGTGGAGACTTCCAAATCACTTCCAATAGCCTAGGCTTAATTTCAATGCCTAGGACCTCTTTAGGACGTGGTGCTGCCGCTCAATGGCAGACATTGTAATCCTAGCAAGGTTGTTCTTTTGAGCGTGTTGTGAATTCTAGGCTTCGCTGACAGAACCCTCACATAGTCCTGCAGGAACTTTGGTGGGCCTCTGGCCCACTCCGATCTCCTCGGAGGCGCCGCTAGTGCCCGGCCTGCAAGCTTGCCCGCCGGGCTCAGAAGACTGGGACTTGGGGACCCGCTTAACGCGGTCGGGATTGGAGCATGCAGGCTGGCCGATTGGCACAACTCTGCGTGCCAGTTTGGGGTGGTATTCCCCAGAGGGGTGGTATTCCCCTGGTCAGCGTTCCGCTGCAGAATGGAATTCCCCTGAGGGGTGGTATTCCCCTGGTCACCATTAGCAGCCGATTGGGAGCGATGTTCCATAGGCGTGAAACCCGCCATTGGAGTGGCTTGGAAAGCCGATCGCGAGCAATGTCCCATGGACATGGTGCCCGAGTCAGGAGCCGCCTCGCTGACAAACCCCTCTTTCAATAATTGCAGTGATCTGCTGTCACTGCTAGGTTGATCTTCCTAATCAGGATCAAGGGCTTCCTCCCCCCCGAGAGCAGAGCCAGGAGCGGAAGAGTGGCTTGGCAATCTCCAACGAAGCTGGTCAATGTGCCGTCGCAGCACACGACCATCCTCCAACGCTTCTTCGTATGAAAGAGGCCCGGTGACCCTGCAAACCACAGCTACCACCCACAAGTTGCCATGGCCATACTTGCGGGCCCAAACCAGATTGCCCATGTTCAAACGCCGTGGTGCCCACGGCTGGGACACCTGTGATGCACCCCGGTCTGGGTATAACCTATCTAGCTTGGTGATAAGACGGCGACCCCATCGGAGCTTGGTGGAGCTCTTGCCCGTAGATGTGCACAGAGTGGTGCGGTGGCAGAGAAGAAAGTCCGCCAACTGGTGATGCCAGTTGCCGTGTGTGATCCGTTTTAATGACTCCTTCGTTGTCCGCACCATGCGTTCCGCTTGGCCATTTGACGCCGGGTGGAATGATGCCGACGTAGCATGTCGAATTAAGTTTGCCCAAAGGAAGGACTGGAACTCCGACGAGGTAAATTGAGCTCCGTTGTCAGAAACAATTATGTCGGGAAGGCCATGAGTGGCAAAAATGCTGCGAAGTACCCTGATGGTGATAGTGGAGGTCGCAGCGGAGACTGGAACTACTTCCAGCCACTTAGAGTGACTGTCCATCACAATGAGGAAGAGCTGCCCCTGAAAGGGACCAGCATAGTCGATATGGATCTTTGACCAAGGAGCATGTGTTGTTTCCCACCTATGAATGGGCGCTTGGGGCATTTCTGGCCTGGACTGCTGACAAATATGGCACCCTTGGACCTGGGCTTCGATCTCCTTATCGAGCCCTGGCCACCACAGGTGGCTGTGTGCAAGCGCCTTCATGCGGACTATTCCCGGATGTCCCTCATGCAGAGAAACAAGGACTCTAGTCCTCAATGAGGTCGGGATTACTACCCTACTGCCCCACAGTATACAACCCTTAAAGGTGGATAGCTCATGCTTTCGTTTCCAGAAACTCTGAAATTCCATGCCAGGACACGTGTCTGGCCATCCCGATAATACCCAGTTCAACACGCGTGTTAGCATGTTGTCGGTAGCTGTTTCTGCAGCTACATCCCCAGCATGGAGGGGGGAATCAGGCAAATCCTGAATAGACAGAATGTGGTTTGCCGGTGCAGGATCAGGCTCTATTTGTCTTAAGGGCAATCTACTGAGGCCGTCTGCGTGGCCCATTTCTTTGCCCGGTTTGTGAATCAGGCAAAAATCGTAGGCAGAAAGGAATATTGATCATCTCAACATTCTAGGAGAGATGATTTGGGGTGTCTGCTTGTTCGTTGTGAACAACCCCAGAAGTGGCTTGTGGTCCGTAAAGACTGTAAAACAGTGACCATACAAAAAGTCATGGAACTTCTTGATGCCCGCTATGATTGCCAGTGCTTCTCTATCTATTTGCACGTAGTTGCGCTCAGCAGCAGGAAGGGTCCTGGAATAGTAGGCTACAGGGACTTGTGTCCCATCAGCCTTGAGGTGGCTTAAGACAGCCCCGATCCCATATGGAGATGTATCGCAAGCTATGCTAACTGGTAATCACTCGTTGAAATGAGCCAACACTGCATTAGATGACAGTAAGGCTTTGACTTCAGCAAAACGTTTCTCATGGACGTTCGTCCACTTCCATGGAGCCTGTTTGTCTAAGAGCCGGTGTAACGGCTCTGCCACTGTGGCCTTGTGAGGGAGGAAAGCATGATAAAAATTAAGGAGCCCTAGGAAGGCTTGAAGCTCTCCCTTCGTTTTAGGGCTGGGCGCCTGCTGAATTGCTTTGAGCTTGGAGTCAGCAGGGTGGATGCCTTCAGCATCTATGTGAAATCCCAAGAATTCCGTGGAAGTAACTCCCACTTTACACTTTTCTTGTTTTAGCCTCAGGCCCGCTTCGCGGAACCGCTGCAAAACGGCCCAGAGCCTGTCAGCCAGGATTTTGACTGATTCCCCTGCGATGAGGACATCGTCGAAGTATGAGCATACACCCGGAATATTTCGGAGCGTGCGCTCCATGACACTCTGGAAAATGCCAGGGGCTACGTTAACCCCGAATTGCAACCTCCGCACCTTGAAGGCTCCCCGGTGGGTTACAATTGTTTGAGCCTCTGCCGTGGCATCATCCACTGGCAGCTGCTGATAGGCCTGGGCCAAATCTAGTTTCGCGACAATGCGACCTCCCTTTAGCAACACCAGAATATGGCTGACTACTGGCACCAGATAGGAGTGTTGCTGTAAAGCTTTATTCAAGGTGCATTTATAATCAGCACAGATTCTTTTTTTTTAATAACAAGTTTTATTAATTTTTCCAATTTTTTTTTAACAAAGTATTTAGGAAACAACGTGGGGATAGGGTAATCAATCATCTTAAATCAAAAACATACATTTAGTAGTCAGGTTAACTCCTTGGAGGTTCCCTCTCTCTTTCCCTCCATTAATATAACATATTCAGGTTAATACATTTCTAGGTAAATTTCAATCCGTCCATAAAAAATTTTCAATCACATTTTACCTATAAAAATTCCAAGTCCTGTTTTTAAGTTTAATTATATTCAAATTACCACATTCCAATTTAACATTAATTAAACATATTATTTATATTTCAGGCATCCCTAATTTCCCTAATTACATAACATAACCATTATCATGTCTACAATAATATTCCAACAATTACCTTTTCTTTCTATTGTTTCCATTCCATTAGAAAATAAACATCATATCTAACATAAACCTCTTATCTTCCAAAAAAGGAATAAAAAATAAAAATAAGGTAAAAAAGAAAATGTATATCTTTACACTATTTCAACCATATATAATCTTAATAGGTATGCATTTAAAACATTTTTCATTTCACAATTCCAAACTATATTCTAACCAATAATTTCATCTCAATTATAAATCTGAATCCTAAATATTAAATCAATCCCAACATCCATTCCGTTATTTTTATTCCATTACAAAATAGATATACCTATGATAAACATATTATCTCCATAAAAAAGAAAGGATAAAAAATAGAAATAAAATAAAAGAGAAAATATATACCTTCTTACTCTATTTCAACCATATATAATCAAGATAGGAATACATTTAAAACATTTTTCATTTCAAAATTCCAAATTATAATCTACAATAATTCCCTCACAGTTATAAATCTAAGTCCTAAGCTAGATCAGTCCCAGTTTTATTTTTCATCTCAGTTACTATTAATTCAGACCATATCTCTAAAAAACCCTTTTTTAGCCATCAAGTATAGTTTTAAGTCCCATTTTTAAATCTGACTCTAGATTTCTTTTTGTGCCAGGCCGGTTTCCATAAAAGGGCCACTATGTCAATAGATCTCATTGTTTTGTTTATGATATTCATCCTCAATTCAATCTGGTCTTGTGTCTGTTGTCCTTCTTCCATTGTCATCTGGGTGACGTAGTCAATTTTATCTAGTGTTATAGTTTATAGTTATTAGTTGGTTGTCCAGGATATCATAGTTCTGATATTCGATCGATTGTAGATAGAATTGTCTGGAGTCGTCTTTGATAGTGGTAAGTTCTTGTTCTGTTGATTTTTGGTTTATGAAGAAATCAGCTGAAGTCTGAGTGTCAATTTGTGATTTTGAGGCAAAGGCTTTTTTGTAGTTAAGTTGTAAATAAAATTCCTCGGTCTCGTGTTGTACATAGGGTTGAACACAAACCTCTATGGTATTGATCTGTTCCTCAGTTTGTAGTTCTGGGGAGTCATCTTTAGTTTCCCTCCTGAAGTATATATTCTCAGTAAATTCCAAGATTTTTTCCAATATAAGGTTGCAGTCAAGCTGTGAGGAAAAAATCCTCCATTTCCATGATCAAGTAGTCTTTTAGTATTTTAATGGAGGCTATGTTTAATAACAATCAGCAGTCCACCTCCACACAGCTGCTTTTTTGTGATAATTTGAAGGCCAAGTTATAGTCATAATCAAGAGATAGTACAGTTGTAATGTCAATTTTCACCACGAGATGTCATCAGTAGGCTGTAAAGTATTTTTCCAGATAGTATTTTTTTTCCAATTAAGAGAACAAGAACAATAATAAAAAAAAGTATTGTTCAGTTTAATAAGTAGATAAAAAAAAGTTCAATAAGAGAAATTTTTTGGGAACCAGAGTACCCAAAAATAAAAATAAAAAATAATCAAACTAGATTGGTTATAGTTTCAAGGCTTATAGTCCCACATGCACAAACGCTGCTTCATAAAATTGGGGAAATAGTTCAGAGGCTTTCACAGGAGAATTAGGGTAGAGAGAGGAAAGGAAAGGTCTCACCCAGATCTTCCACGGTGGTTCTTTGACGCTTAGATGTTGTTTGACTTGTGGTTGGTGCAGCTAGATGATTGGCCATGTTAATGGCCGGTCTTTTCCCCGTCGGCCCAGAAGAGCTGTCTCGGACCGCGGAAGGCGCTGCTGCGCCCGCCGCAGTCAACGAGAGTCCTTTCCGGCGGTAGTCGCCCCTCCAGGGTGACTTTCGACCCTGTCCAGGGTCTACCGGCGGAGGGAAACTGGCCGGCGAAGAGAGCAGGCTCTTCGCACAACCGCCAGCGCCGTGACCCGGAACCGGAAGTCAGTCAGCACAGATTCTGACTTCTCCGTTGGCCTTAAGTGGCGTGACGATGGGGGTTTCCCATGGACCGCTATCCACAGGTTCTAGAATGCCTTGCTGCAACAACTTGTCCAGCTCAGCGTCAATTCTCTGCTTGAGAGCAAAGGGCACCCGGTGAGGTTTAATCCTTACTGGAGCGATAGAGGGATCCAACCTCAAAGCAATTGGTGGCCCCTTGTATTTCCCTAACCCTGGGCTGAACACATCTGAAAATTCTTTACATACTTCCGTTAGGTCGGCCGTTTGCAGACTATTAAGGCCCGTCACCTGAATCCCCAGAGCCTCGAACCAATCAAGTCCGATTAGACTCGTGCAGTTCCCATTGACTACAATGATTTCCAAGGGGCCCTCGAACCCCTTGGATTGTACCCCGATCGTGGCGTCCCCCTTGACACTGACTCGGGAGTTCTGGAAATCTGTTAAGACCAGGTTTGACGGCCTGAGCTTAATCCGTTGGCCACTTCTGCCACAGATCTGTTTAAATGTGTTCTGGGAAATTATGGACAGAGCCGAGCCCGTATCCAGTTCCATTCTCAAGGGGACCCCTTGTAGCCTGACTTCGATGTGCAGTTTCTTTTTTAACGGCCGGTGAGCCCCCGTCCTATAAATATTTCTCCTGCTTGCACAAAACCCCACCCTGTTCTGGCTGGGGACCGCGATACCTTTCCGAGGCAACTCTTCCTTTGGGGGGTCTTTCCTGTGGCCCAAACATACTGCGGCAATGTGGCCTTGCTTGCCACACCCCCTGCAAATTGCTGCACGAAAATGGCAGTCAGCTCATTTGTGCTGACCTCCGCACCCGATGCACCTCAAGGAGGGAACTGCCTTGTCAGTAGGCCATGGAGGTCTTCTTCTCAGGGGTTGTTGCACCTGATTGAGCTCTTGGTCTGATTCGGCATCTTCCCCAGGTTCTGCGTCCTCGTGGTGGATGGTATTCGAGCACTGGGTGTTCTTTGAGAGCCGCAAGGCCTTAACAGCACCTCCTGCTGCCTCTTCGGCCGTTATCTCTCTCAATGCATCTTGGAAAGAGACAGTTTCTTTGGCAAAGATGTTTAGTTGCAGCTCTTGGCTCCTCAGGCCACAGACTAAGCGCTCCCGCAACCGTTCTTCCAGGTCCTTAAATTCGCACGGCCGCGCTGCTTGGCAAAGGGCTGCAATGAAGTCTGTGGCGGACTCTCCAGGATGCTGGTCCCGCTGCTCGAAAGCGTGTCGCCAAGCGATGACCGACAGTTTCAGCTCAAAATGTTCTTTGAGCATTTTCTTTAAATCGCCGTAAGTCACAGTCTCCAATGGCGCAGGGGCCACTAAGTTCTCCGCAATATCGAAAGTAGCTTGGCCACAAACAGAGCAGCGTTGTGGCCTTCAACTCGTCTTCCAGAATCCGGTTAACTCTGAAGTAATTTTCAGCCCGGGCGACGTAAGAGCTCCACCTTTCAGGGTGAGCGACGTCGAATTCTGCAAGTCACCCTATTTTCGCTATGGCAGGGTTTCGGCGGTCTCTTCACTACCACGTGTTGCATGATCTGCTGGAGGGGTTCTGGGGCAGTTCCTCGCAGCACTCTCCTCCAGCGTTTGCGTACTGGCAGGTGAGTGAGCCGAAGTAGGAACGCCGTCCCTCTACGTGGTCTAGGCCTTTCCTTCAGGGTGAGTCGGGCCTTTGTTGTTGTGGCAGCGATCCCATCCTCGTCGCCAATGTTCTGTTCTTACGGAGGTAGACATTGAAGAGACTCGGTAGTAAAGGAACTTAGTTTATTCATGACACACACACAAAACAGAACAGAAAGCAAAACTGACTCCACCCTTTTATACAAGGAGCCAGGGAACTGTTAACCAATAGATGCACGATTTCTTCCCACACTAAACATGCATTCCCAGGTTTTCAGACACCCAGTCTAGCTAGCAGGCCACGTGGTCTGCTAGCGTCGTTGGTGCACGTCTTGCACCTGCTGTCTTAACAACTCAGTACACTACAATTGGTGAGATTGGGAATTAGAGATATTTTACAATGGTTTGCTCCTTCCTCAGTGGACAGTTCCTATAAGAGGGTGGAGAGAGGTTGGCCCTGTGGCCCATCCCTTGTGGAGTGCCACAGGTGACTATCTTCTCCCCACCCATACAGTATTTAATCTCTGTGTGAAACCACTGGGAAACATTATCTAACAATGTGAAATTCAGTGCCACGAATACACCAATGTTATTGAGCTTTATATCATCCCTCTGGAGCAGGGGTGTCAAACTGGCAGCCCAGGGGCCAGATGCATCACGTGCAGGCCACGCCCACCCCAGCTCTGCAAAGGCAAAAAACATTGCAATATGTCAGGATACATCACGTGATGCGATCGAGTTTGACACCCGAGCATGTTGGCAACAGATTAAAATGAATCATAGTTCTTTTTGTCCAGATTTTCTTTCTGGTATTTTGTTCTGTTTTGCTTTTGATGGAGAAGGAGCAGGTCTATGAGTTGGGAATCCTGCTGGATGTATAGTTCCCACTGGAACAGCAGATGGAAGCCATGGCCTTTGCCCAACTCTGGTTGTTATACCAACTATAGCACTACCTGGGACACAACAACTTTACTATAGTGACTCAAGGCCTTGTCATTACAATTATCATTATTAAGAAGGATTTATGTGATTAAAATGAATATATTACCAAAATTATTATATTTATTTCAGACAGTCCCAATAAAATTAGAGAAATTTTTTTCCGAAGAATTAGACAAAATGATCAATAAATTTATTTGATTGGGTAAAAAAGCACGAATAAATATCAAAACGTTACAAGACAGTAGAAGTAGAGGTGGCCTTGGGCTCCCAAAATGGGAAACTTATTACCAAGCAGCTGGGTTACTTTGGATTAGGGATTGGATAAACTTGGATAATAAAAGGGTTTTAATGATTGAAGGACATGATTTGCAGGCTGGTTGGCACGCCTTCTTATGGGGAAAATATAAGAAAACACACACATATTTTTACCGGCACCAGATAAGAGATGCGCTGATTTGGACGTGGGAAAAGGTCAAAAAGAAACACTATATGAAAATACCACATTGGGCCTCACCGATGGAGGCAATGATTCACCCAAATACATTGGACAAAAAAAAGATGATAAGGTATAAAGAATTATTAGATAACCAAGGAAATTTCAAATCAAGGGAAGAATTAAAAGAACAGGGAATAATTATAGATTGGTGGCCATATCTACAGATACAGTCAAAATATCAATTGGATAAAATATTGATAGGCAAGGAAGGAAAGTTTTTAACAAAAACTTATAAATACTTACTAGAGGTAGAATTGGAAGAAGAAATAGTAAAAGGTCCATTGATAGCATGGGCATGAAATGTGGGCTGAAATATAGAATTAGAAGAATGGGAAAGAGTATGGAATAAAAATTGCAAATTAACATTGTCAACTGCATATAAAGAAAATCAATATAAAATGTTTTATAGATGGCATTTAACACCGGCGAGATTGGCTAAGATGTATAAAAATATGAACCCAGATTGTTGGAAGTGCAAAAACAAGGAGGGAACATTCTACCATATGTGGTGGCAATGCCCCAAAGCAAGGATTTATTGGGAACAGATAAGGAGATGGATACAGGAGATAACAAAAGAACAAATTGAACTCAAACCTGAATTATTTCTACTAGGTATAATTAATGCAAAGATAAAAAACAACTCCAATATATCATTGTACACATAATAACAGCGGCACGCATTGCGTATGCGCAGTGTTGGAAATGTGAAAATATACCAACAAATGATATGATTATTCACAAGATACTAGAATGCGCTGAGATGTACAAGCTTACTCTAGAAATACAAGACAAGGAAGCAACAGAATTTTACGAGATATGGAATAAATGTTATCTTTGGTTAGAACAGAGAAACAAAAATATATGAAAATTAATGTAAATAACTAAATAAATGTAAGAGACATATGACACAGTATTGTTAAGGAAAAAAATGTATTTCATTTGTTGTAAAGTAAAAAAGGGAAAAAAAAGAATACTGCAATGTGCTCTAAATGGTTGTCCTTAAAGACCATTTATAATCTGTAGTTGGTTCAAAGTGAAGTGGCCCCTGTATTAGTCAGTGTTCACCTGTAGGCATTATATCTGCATTGAGGGCACTGCTCTTATTATCAATAGGCTTCTGAAAACAATTTGAAGTGCTGATCTCTACCTATAAAGTACTTCAAATCCTCATTCTCTCACTAGACCAGTTTGATATGCCAGGACAAACTGCTGGTGCTTCCCATCTTCAGGAGGTGAGGGGGGAAAGGATTCCAAGAACCTACTTCCCACTAGTAACACTGGCACTTTGGATTGGCCTCCCATTCAAAATTGGATTGACACTTTTTGTGACTGCCTTGCAAAAGGAGCTAAAAACAAGGTCTCCTAGAGCAGTGGTGGCGAACCCATGGCACGCGTGCCAGAGGCGGCACTCAGAGCCCTCTCTGTGGGCACACGTGCCATTGCCCAAGCCTTGTCTCCCCCCGTGACCCCCTCCTCACCAGCAGCCCCCCTGGAGGAGAGTTGCCCCCGAGCGTGGCCCACACGGAGCAGCGTAGCTAAGGACATGGCAGCCAGGCAGCGTAGACAAGACTCTGCCCTCACGTCCCATCGCGCACAGTTGATGCGGGGCGCAGGCAGAGGGCGTGGCCGCCATGGCACTGCTGGGGTGCCTGGGTGATCTGCGGCAGGCCTTGGAGGCGGTGAGTGGCCCTGCAGGCAGGCGGGGTGGGGGCAGGGCGGGGGGTGGAGTGGGGGTGGGGCCAGTTTTTGGGCACTCGGTCTCTAAAAGGTTCGCCATCACTGTCCTAGAGAGTGCTTTGAAGTTGGTGAGTTTATAAATTGCTGGATTTCTGATGTTTTATATATTTAGATGTTAATCATGAATCTTTGTTGTTATTGTGGATTGCCAAGTGTCCTTTAGGACTGTGGAAGGGTATAAATGTAATAATGAATACATGCATGCATCCATGCTAGGGCCATGATGTGAATACAGATAAATTCACTTTAAACTGCAGCAATATAATTAGATATTTAAATAACAATTTTAACATATTCTGTTAAAACACTTTAAAAAACAGTGTAGGAAAGATAATGGGCTTATTGTGGGATTCAATAATACCTTGGTGGTATATATTCTTATTTCCATAGCAACACTGCATGTTCTGTTAGGATAATAACCTTAAGTCAAATGAAATTCACTGAGAGGAAATCTGAAGACTTAAAAATGTGCAATGCTTGCTCCGATGTATTTTTAAGGTTTGGTTGTTTATTACATTTATATGGGAATAAATCCAGCTGTATTCAGTAAGACATACTGTATTACTGAGAAACATCAATAGGATTGCACTATAAAGCAACAACAAACTTACACGTAAAAGTACTCATAGGCTTCGAATGTTTTTTTCATATTTTCTATTATTCATCTTCGAGATTTCTCATGTGATTTTTAACATGTAAGATTTATAATATATTAAACTGGCTTTGTCATGGTATAAGCTGAAAGTAGCACATAGTGCCTTTATTTATAAGAAATATGGTCCGAGAAAAATATGCACAATGGTACAGGAGCTACACCTACTGCAAAAGCCAGGTGAAGATGTACTATGGCATGTAACATAGAAAACATAAAAGAAATAGTATGATATAAGAGAGAGAGTAATACAAATATAACAAATACAACAAACAGCTCAACTCACTAAAGTATTGCAAAACCCTTACTTTTTTCATTAAAATACCCAGGACTCCTTAACTAATATTTCAAATCTAAAACATATCTCATAAGATTTTTTTAAAATAAACAGAGAATCATATACACCATCCTATGTAATATCATAACAAAAGTCACCTAAAGAGAGGAGAATGTCAGAACCCGTTTCTTTGCTGGGGGTGTGTGTCTTTTGCTGGTTAGCTCTTTTCTTTTTCCCTTCTGCGGGTTCTGCCATACTCCTGGGGGGAGGGGGGGAACTTGTTGGGGAATTGCAATGTATTTTCCTCCTTTCATTTAGCTGCTACAAAGTATCCTCTCTGCTTCCTCTATCTGCTTGCTCTTTGAACTGTTTCCCCCTTGATACCAGCCTGGGGTGAGAAAGGAATGTGCCTCCGGCCATCTGGCTTATCTCTCGCTGAGGAAGGAAAGGTGCGAAGACTCAACAACATTTTCACAGCCTTGGGAACGGCGTCTTATCAACCCCGTTCCCATAGCAGACTTAACACCTGGGGTTTGGCACGTTTGAACTGACCAGATGAACTCTTGGGGTGGGGTTTGCTTCTTACTCCTTTAACCTATTGATTTGGGCAGGAACCCTCAGATCCTGCCTTCTATGCCTGCTGTCAACTTCTCCTAATAAAAGTTCCTTTTGGGATGAATTCATTCCAAGAGTTCTGCTTTCTTGGGAAGAGGTTTGGGAAGTCGGTCAGCCCGGAAGGAAGACAATTACCACGGGGACCACACAAACGATGTCAGAGAGAAGAAGGAAGCCACCATGGGGGGGGAATTTCCCTCCAGGCTGGCCCAAGTGGATGCAGCTCACATTCCTCCAGCTCCTCCGACAAAGTCGTGGTCACCGAGCACCGAGATAAACCAAGGTGGCCTATGGGCATTGGGAAGAAGGAGGATGGAGTGGAAAGCGAGGAAACTGACCCTCAAACACAGCAGTCACCAACCAGGCTGGAAATTGGAGATGGAGAGATCGCTCCATCTCAGTGAGGACAAGGACGAAAGATCAACCTGTTTCAGCCAGTTCCTAGAGCAAGCCATCAACATGCTGAGAGTTGCCTTTGACTCCCTTAAGGAAGAAATGGCTGATCCATGTCATGGCATTGTGAAGCCAGGTCTGACTGAGGGAGCAGGCGGTATGGGAGTCAAGGCAGTGAACCCAGGTCCTTCCACTAGTGCTTCAGAAACTGCAGCCACCCACACAGCAGCAGCCACCCCCGCCCGAGCTGCATCAGCTAATAGAGACAGACACCGACCCAGGAGAAGGAGAGGTCACCGAGCCAGCCAGAAGTTTCCACAGCTGGTGGTAAAGTACAGTGGAGAACCACAAAAAATGGGGTTCTTCTTAGCTCAGGTCCTGAGCTACATGGAAGAATATGGTTGTGACATCCCCAGTGACCACGGATGGGTGAGAATCGTAACCATAGCACTAGAAGGGGCGGCAGCCGAGTGGATGGTGAACCTCCACGATGCAGATGCTCCAGAATTGCAGAATTTTAACCATTTCAGAGCAGCCCTTAGGAGATGATTTGAGGATCCCTTGGCTGATCGGAAGGCCAGAGAGCACATAAAGACTGTCAGGCAGGGCCGACACCCATGGCAGAATATACGGAGGAATTCCAAGCCCTAGCCAGCTGACTTAATTGACCAGAAGTTCTGGTGATCCATTTCAAAGACGGGCTAAATGACCTGTATTATGCCTGCATTCCCTGGGGAGACCCTGACCTGCTCCACGACTGGTACATCCTAGCTGAGGAGGCTGAGATCGATCAAACCAGGAGATAACAACACCTGAGGAGATCCTGGGGAAGATCTCTGGCAGAGGCACTCCGGGAGCCGGTGAAACAGACTCCTACCACTCCAAGATCAACAGGCTGTTTCAAATGTGGGAAGGATGGTCACAGCACCACTGAATGTCACTCAAAAACTCCAGTCCGGGAACCCGACCGAGTCACAGGTGGGAAACCCAGGAAAACCCCGCCGAAGCCAAAGGAAATGGCCATGAAAAGTGTGGAGGTTGTCGAGGTCCCAACCCCATCAAAGCAGGAGGGAGGAACTCCAACCCAGACCAGAGAGCCCCCAGAATCCTCAAAGGACAGCTCAGAGGATGAACCCCTGGTAAGTGGACCCATTGTGCCCCTCACCAGAACCGTAGAACTGTTTAGCCCAGAGATGCCATAGAAAGTTGCATTAAGGGCTCTGATAGACTCCGGCTGCACCCGCTGCCTCAAAAGCCCAACCCTGGTGGGGAACTAGGAATCCCAGTGAGGAGGCTGAAGAAGCCAATTTTGTTCAGTCAATTAGATGGATCCATTGCAGGGGGGATCCCGGCCAGGTCACGCAACCTGTTCAGCTAACCATAGGGAACCACATAGAGACTCTGACCCCTGGGATGGAAGGCCCACTCATATTAGGCATGGCATGGCTAACAAAATAGAACCCGAGGGTAGATTGGAGAACTGGAGAGCTGAGGTTCCTGAAAGGGAAAGTCGATGCTAAGGGAGCCGCTCAGATCAAAGCGGGGGGTGTAAAAACCCCAGAAAGTGCAGCAGCAGTGAGCAAGTTGGAGTTGGAAGGCATACCAGAGGAATATCGGGATCTAGCTGAAGTGTTCAGTGAAGAGAGGTCTGACGAATTACCCCCACACACACACACCGACCCACGGACTGTGCTATGGAAATAGTCCTGGGGGCAAAGTTACCTAAACCAAAATTACACTCCATGACCCCGTGGGAATTAGAGGAGTTACAAAAATTTATAGAGAAGAATTTGGCAAGGGGTTTTATCCAACCGGCAAAGCCAAAAACAGCAGCTCCTGTGCTATTTCGTGAAAAGAAGGATGGGTCTCTTCATCCCTGTGTGGATTATAGATCTCTCAATGAAGTGAGTGAGAGTAACCTTTACCCCCTCCTTCTGATGAAGGACATGTTGGCACATTTGTCAAAAGGAAAGGTTTTTTCAAAATTAGACATGAGGGAGGCGTATTATAGAGTCAGAATTAAAGAAGGGGACGAATGGAAAACAGCATTCAACTGCCCCTTAAGTTGTTTCCAATTTAGGGTCCTGCCATTCGGCCTTCAGGGAGCACCAGCAGTATTCATGCAGCTGATAAATGAAGTGCTCCAGGAGCACCTTTATAAAGGGGTGCTTGTCTACGTGGACAATATCCTGATATTCACAGAAACCAAGGAGGAACATGTAAAACTATTCAGGGCGGTGCTGAACAAGTTACGGGCAGCCCGCTTGTATGCCAAATTATCTAAGTTTGAGTTCCACAAAGACAGAATCGATTACCTTGGATATTGCAATTTTACCAAACGGCATAGAGATGGACCCTGAAAAGGTCCTGGCTGTATTAGAATGGGCTCCGCCCCACACCCAGAGACAACTACAAAGCTTCCTCATAGTCCTTGAATAAATCTATATTGAAAGAAAAAGAATTCTTTTTTAAAAAAATATATTTTATTAGATTTTTATAAGGATGGGAAGGTTACATCAAGGTGCTTAGGAAACAACGTGGAGATGGGTACATCAAACATCCAAAAGGAAAATCATAAATATATAGCTCAAATTAATTCATTACAAGTTCCCTCTCTATTTCCCTCATATAATATTACATATTCAAATTAATATATTTCTAAATAGAGTTCAAGCAATCCAGTCAGACATCAATCACATTTCAGTTATAAAGATCCAAATCCTGTTTTTAAGCTTTACTAATTTACAGTTACCATATTCCAATTAGCCTTAAATAAACATATTATTAACACTTCAGGTATCCCTCATTTCCCTTTTCCCTAACATAATAATTATATCTAAAATGAATATATTATTCCCACAATAACATTCTTATGTTTTATTTATTAATACCATTTCTTCTCTTATCACCAATCCCTCTTATTCTCCTTCTATTACAAAATAATTATCTTATTTGAAATAAAAATATCAGTCCAAAAGATACATTTCTATCTATTTTAAATATATATTCTATCAATCAATCTATATCTATAGAAAGTCTTTTTAACCCATTAAGTAAAGTTTACCCCTCCAAATAATTATCATATCTGAAACAAAATATTATTACAAAGGATATCCTCTTACAGAATTCACGTACTCCGTTAGTTATTGAATCAGTCAAAATCTCTAAAGCCTTTTTAACCCATTAAATGAAATTTTAAAACACATTTTTAAATCTAACTCTAGGTTTCTTTCTGTGCCACACCGGTTTCCATAATAAAGTTCCTGCGTCATCAAACCACAATATTTGAAAATCAGTATTTCTCAGCGCTTCAGATTGGTCAAAGTTCTCTTCCCTTTCCTCTAGTAGCCTTTGAATGGTGGAAGCCATTTTATTCCATGTTGTAATTACTAGTTGATTATCCACGTTATCACAATTTTCAGTAACTTGTATCTGGGTGTCAGTCTCTATTGGTTTTGACACTTCAGGCATCTCAGTTAAAGTTATTCTTTGATCATCAGGCTTCTCCATATATTGTATATGGGGTTGTGTAAAATTGATTTGTTCAATAGTTTTCACAATTTCTCCCGGTATAAGTTCATAGTTGGGTTGTAGGTATGGTTCCTCCATCTCTTTAGGTTGTATATATTGTTTAAAGGCCTCTTTGGAGTTACTCTGTTCCTTCTCTATTGCTTCCGGTTCCGGATTGCGGCACACGCAGTCGCACGGAGAGCTCCGTCTCTCCACCGGCTGTTTTCCCTCCGCCGGTAGACCCTTAATCGCGTCAAAAGTCGCCCTGGAGGGGCGACCACCGTTGAGGAGGCCCTCGTCGATGGGGGAAGGGTGGCAGCTCCTTCCTTGGTCCGAGCTAGCTCCTTAGGGCCGTCGGAGAAAAGATCACCCAGTAAAATGGACAATCACTTCGCTGCGCCAGCCGAAAGCCAGAAGAACAACTAAGCATAAAGAACCCCTGTGGAGAATCCGGGTGAGACCTCTCCTTCCCCTTCTTTCCCTAATTACTCTCCTGTAAAAAGCTTTTGAATTTGAATTACTTCCCTGCTGTGAGAGAGCAGCGTTTGGGCACTTGGGAAAAACAGCTTTGGGAATTGAAAAAAATAAAACAGCTAATTTTTTATTGACTATTCAACTCCTGGAATACTGAGGGAGCCTGAAAATATTTCTACTTTTGAGTGTTACTATTATAACTACACTATTTACTATCCTGGAGAGGCCTTTCTTCTTTATTTTTTTAATGTGAAAAACAAAAAATCTATTAACTTGGAAAGAAAGACCTTATAGCCTACTGAGGACATCTTGTGATGGAAAGTGTTACTGCAACTGTATATTTTTTTGCTGGAGGATGGCTCTGACCTTCAAAGGATGATAAGGGCAAAGATAACTTGAAACAGCTGGGTGGTGATTTTGACTACTAAGAATTGGAGGTGAATATTTGTTGACTTTTACTAAATATAGCCTTCACTAAAAGATTAAAAGATCCTGTCACCACTGAGATGGAGGTATTTAACACACAGCTTGATTATGAGCTTATACTGGAAAAAATCTTGGAAGCCACGGAGTATACGAACTCTTACTTTCAAAATTTGATGCCTGAAGAACTATGGATGGAGGTTCGCAACATTGTACAAGAGGTAGCAACTAAAACCATCCCAAAGAAAAAGATATGCAAGAAAGCAAAATGGCTGTCTGAGGAAGCTTTGCAAATAGCTGAGGAAAGAAGGGAAGTGAAAGACAAGGGAGAAAGAGAAAGATACACCCAATTGAATGCAGAATTCCAGAGAATAGCTAGAAGAGATAAGAATGCCCTCTTAAATGAACAGTGCAAAGAAATAAAAGAAAAGAATAAAATAGGGAGAACCACAGATCTCTTCAAGAAAATTGGAGATATGAAGGGAACATTTCATGCAAAGATGGGCATGATAAAGGACCAAGATGGCAGAGACCTAACAGAGGCAGAAAAGATTAAGAAGAGGTGGGAAAATTACACAGAAGAACTATACAAGAACGAGCTTAGCGTCCCTGATAACCACAATGGGGTGGTCACTGACCTTGAGCCAGACATCCTAGAATGTGAAGTGAAATGGGCCTTAGGAATGCTGAGCAACAACAAAGCTAGTGGAGGTGACAATATTCCAGCTGAGCTATTCAAAATCTTAAAAGACGATGCAGTAAAAGTGCTACACTCAATTTGCCAGCAAATTTGGAAAACTCAACAGTGGCCACAGGATTGGAAAAGTTCAGTTTACATTCCAATTCCAAAGAAAGGCAATGCCAAGGAATGTTCAAACTATTGTACCATTGCACTCATTTCACCTGCAAGTAAAGTTATGCTTAAAATCCTACAAGCTAGACTCCAGCAGTATGTGGATCGAGAACTTCCAGAAGTACAGGCATGATTTCGAAGAGGCAGAGGAACTAGAGATCAAATTACCAACATACGCTGGATCAGGGAGAAAGCTAGGGAGTTCCAGGAAAACATCTACTTCTGCTTCATTGACTATGCTAAAGCCTTTGATTGTGTGGATCACAACAAATTGTGGCAAGTTCTTAAAGAGATGGGAGTACCAGACCATCTTATTTGTCTCTTGAGAAACCTATATGAGGGTCAAGAAGCAACAGTGAGAACTGGACACGGAACCACTGATTGGTTCAAAATTGGGAAAGGAGTCCGGCAAGGCTGTATTCTGTTGCCCTGCCTATTTAACGTATATGCAGAGCACATCATGAGAAAGGCAGGGCTAGATGAATCAAAAGTTGGAATTAAGATTGCCGGGAGAAATATCAACAACCTAAGATATGCAGATGATAGCACTCTAATGGCAGAAAGTGAAGAGGAACTAAAGAGCCTCTTGATGCGGGTGAAGAAGGAGAGTGCAAAATTTGGCTTGAAACTCAACATTAAAAAAACCAAGATCATGGCATCCAGCCCTCTCAATTCCTGGCAAATAGATGGGGAAGAAATGGAGGTAGTGACAAATTTTATGTTCTTGGGCTCCAAGATCACCACAGATGGGGACTGCAGCCAAGAAATTAAAAGACGCTTGCTCCCGGGGAGGAAAGCTATGGCAAATTTAGACAGCATACTAAAAAGCAGAGACATCACCCTGCCAACAAAAGTACGTATAGTCAAGGCCCTGGTTTTCCCAGTTGCAATGTATGGCTGTGAAAGTTGGACCATAAGAAAGGCTGAGCACAAAAAAATTGAGGCCTTTGAACTATGGTGCTGGAGAAGACTCCTGCGAGTCCCTTGGACTGCAAGGCGATCAAACCGGTCAGTCCTAGAGGAGATCAACCCTGACTGCTCTTTAGCAGTTTGAAGTTGAAACTCAAGTACTTTGGCCACCTAATGAGAAGGAAGGACTCACTGGAGAAGAGCCTAATGCTAGGAAAGATTGAGGGCAATAGAAGAAGGGGATGACAGAGAATGAGGTGGCTGGATGGAGTCACTGAAGCAGTAGGCGTGAGCTTAAATGGACTCCAGAAGATGGTAGAGGACAGGAAGTCCTGGAGGAACGTTGTCCATGGGGTCGCAATGGGTCGGACACGACTTCGCAACTAACAACAACAACCGTAGGGCAAATGTTTTATTGAATGTGGCACCTGATTTATAAAATTGCTAATATTAAAACTCCTAATACCAAAAATATTCTTCTTTTGGAGCTAGGCAAATGTATTTATATCCTTTGGAGGAGAAAAGACCCCTTTCTGTCTCCCTCCCGCTCATCCTTCTATTTATCCTTCCTTCTCAGCTTAGGAATATATTAGGCTACATATTTACAGGAAGTTTCACAGTAAGAAAGTCATGAGAGAGCTTGATACAAAAATAGTTCTATTTATTTGTTTAGGAATGGAAACTATAACTCACTTGTCACATCTCATTGTAATTCTCAAGAACTGAAACTGCAGTGACTCTCCAACTACTGTATTGAAGCAAATATTTCACAATTTTGCAGTACTTGGATTCTATCGGAAAATGAACATATAACCAACAATTCTTAAGTGTCAGCTTTTCTTTATTACTCTTGGTATCAGCATTTCCCAGCCTGATACCCTTCAGATGTTGGTGATAGATATGTCACCTTCGAAGTCCTCAAGCCAGCAAAGTCAAATCTAGCACATCTGGAGGGCACAAGACTAGAAGAGACTGATAGAGCTTTTCATCTTGTTTCCTGACAAAAATTTTGAGATGATGAATGATCAGGTTATTAAAGTGTTATCTGACTTGTCTTCTCTTCTCTTTCCATTTTATAGCAAGAATTAGAAGGCTAACATTAGACAAAGAAAAAATGTAGCTAGCAGCAATGGGTTATTTGAGGAAAATGTTTTGACCAATTTTTAAAATGGAAACATTAAAAAAAAACCTTTGTGGACATTCCAAGTTTCAGTTGCCATAACAACTAGATGTATTTTTAGTTACTGTAGAAACATATCATAGTCTTTAGCACAAATGGAAGCTTCCTGACCCCACAGCTCAATAATTCTCAACATTAAAAAAACATTCTCCTTTAACAAGGAGGCAAATTGCTCAATGTAGGGGCTAAAAAAGACTGATGAACATGGGAAGAGAAATACAGTTCTAAGGATAAAGTGAGTATCAGATTCCATTCCAAGTCTGCCAAGCATGACATCTTCTCCGATTCTTAGCTATATATGTTTAAACCTAATTTTGCAGATACAGTAAATTGGAAATATAGACCTTCTCTTTCATTTGATTCACCTTCAAATTACTCCTTTTCTTCCTTTGTTTGTTACATGCGCTCCAAGACTTATGGTCTCACAGACTCACAGCCCTAGAAAACAGCCACCTTCAAATCACTTTCAACTGAACACTGAGGCACAACTGCTTCTTTAGACTATACGAGACCCAGTGAATTTAAAATAACAGCAAAACTTTACTAGGTACAACATATATATTTGGTCTTTCTCACTTGCACACACAAACTCATCCACACTTACTCACATCATTCTTAACTAGGTTGGCAGACACTAGCTAGAGCAGGGGTGTCAAACTGCCGGCCTGCAGGCCAGATGCGTCACGAGGAAACCACACCCACCCTATTGCCGGCAATGGGGAAAAAGTTCCGATACATCGTGCGACATCATGTGATGTCGCGAGTTTGACATGTCTGAGCTAGAGGGATGAAAGATGACTTTTGGGTGGGTTTCAAGAGATCTTTTATTACCCAAAGTCCTTGCTTTGTTGATTCTCAAGTCTGATAGCTGTTGATGGGACTTGGACTTGGCGAAGGGTTTTTCATGTGCTCAGGACCAATTTCTTTTGTCCGGTTCAGGTGACATTTTTTCCTTATGTTTCCTTAACAACTTGGTTCAATCAATCAATGAATCAATCAGAATAAAGCTGGAAGGGATCTTGGAGGTCTTCTAGTCCAATGCCCTGTTCAAACAGAAGACCCTATACAGGTAGTCCTCGAGTTACGAGTGTAATGGAGCCTGCCCATTCCACTCGCAAATCGAAAACTCGTAGAATGAATTTCATTCGAGGTACGAGATCACTCCCTTTCTTGTTAAAACGCATGTGGCTCGTTTAATGAACATGAGGTATTTCAGGGTGGGGAAGGCCATGGAGGGCCTAGTGCTGGAACAGGCCCCCAAGGCCTCCCCAACCCACTAAGATATCACATGCTTCCTTCCTGCTGTGCTGGACTCACCTGGAAAAGATCCATCTCCTCTCTGCCGTGGTTCCTGCTGCCGCCAGGATTTGAGGCCGGGGAACCATGTGTGGCCCGATCCGGGCTTCGGAGGCCTTTTCCAGGCCGCTGTGGCCTGAATCTAAGGCTGGGGGAGGCTTTCGTGCCCCCCGTGGCCCGATCCAGGCTCTGGAGGCCTTTTCCAGGGCACTGCAGCCTGGATCTAAGGCCGGGGGAGGCTTTTGCACATCCCGTGTGGCCCGATCCGGGCTCTGGAGGCCTTTTCCAGGCCACTGCGGCCCGGATTTGAAGCTGGGGAACGCTTCCATGACCCACCCGTGGCCCGATCCGGGCTCCAGAGCCCTTTTCCAGGGCGCAGTGGTCCATATTTGAGGCCAGGAATGCTTCTGTGACCCCCCGGCAACCCGATCAGGCCTGGAAGAGACCTCCCGAGCCCGGTTCGGGCCACAGGAAGGGCGCGAAAGCCTCCCCCAGCCTTAGATATGGGCCGCAGCACCCTGGAAAAGGCCTCCAGAGCCCAGATCGGACTGCACGGGGTGCATAAAGCCTCCCCCAGCCTTTGATCTGGGCCACAGTGGGCTGAAAAAGGCCTCTGGAGCCCCGACCCAGCCTCCGGAGACACACAGAAGCATCCCCCGGCTTCAATTCTGTTCTCTGTTGCAGAGAACAGAGGCCTAAAGTACCATGAGATGACATGAGATCAGTAGCATGAGATCTCACCCCACTGATCTCGCGTGATCTTGCGTTACTTTAGGCCTCCATTCTCTGTGAGGCCTGGAGCAGCCAAGAAAGCGAAGGATCTCGATCTTCACAGGGTGAGTTTTGAAGGCCTGGTGCCTAGGGAGACTCGGGCAGGGGTGGGGATGGAGGGAATGACCAGGGTGAATGTTGCAGAGCCACTGTGGTCACTCGTAAGGGTGAACGACTGCCATGGTGCTGCAATATTTGTAACTTCTGGACTTGCTCATAAGCACTAGGGGGCACTCATCACGTATCTTTGAATGAGTGTTAAGTGAATGCTCGTAACTCGGGGATTACCTATACCATTTCAGATAAGTGGCTGTCCAGTCTTTTCTTAAGGACCTCCAGTGATGAAGCATCCACAACTTCCGAAGGCAAGCTGTTCCACTGGTTAATTGTTCTCACTGTTAGAAAGTTTCTCCTTAATTCCAGGTTGCTTCTCTCCTTGATTAGTTTCCACCCATTGTTCCTTGTCTTACCTTCTGGTGCTTTGGAAAATAAGTTGACCCCCTCATTTTTGTGGCAGCCCCTCAAATAATGGAATACTGCTATCATGTCACCCCTAGTCCTTCTTTTCTCTGGACTAGCCATACCAAATTCCTGCAACGATTCTTTGGATCCTGAGCTTGTCTTCTGGGATGTGGGCTATTCCTGCCAGCTTAGTGTCATCTGCAAATCTGATGAGTTCCCCTTCTATTCATTCATCATTCTAAGACATTTATGAAGATATTGAAGAGTACTGGGCCTAAGAAAAAACTTTCTGGTACTCCACTGCTTACTTCCCTCCATGTAGATGTAGTACCATTAAGGACTCCTCGTTGAGTATGGCTTGGCAGCCAGCTACAAATCCATCTGGTGGTGTTGACATCTATCTTATATTTTTCTAGCTTACGAAGAAGTAGGTTGTGGTCTACTTTGTCAAATGCCTTAATGAGATCTAAGTATACTATGTCCATAGCATTTTGCTGGTATACTAATTTAGTCACTTTATCAAAGAATGAATTAAGATTGGTTTGGCTTGATCTGTTTTTAACAAACACATGCTGGCTTCTAGTTATAATTTTATTTGTTTCTAGATGTTAGCAGATCTGTTTATTTATTATCTTCCCAAGTATTGATGTTAGGCTGATTGGTCTGTAGTTTCCTGGGTCTGTTCCCCCCCTTTTGTTTTGAAGATGGAAACCACATCAGCTCTTTTCCAATCCTCAGGTAGTTCCCTGGTGTAAGAATTAGGTCTAGTACAGTTTTCCTCTAGTTCCCTCCTCTACCTTTTGGATGACAAAGTTATCAGCTAGGTAGGTTAGAAATCTCTTTGATTTCCCACTTGTTGCAGAGTTTGACACCCAGTTGATATCAGGGTAGTTAAAATCTCCCATTGCTACTGTAGTAAGTTTCTTAGATACATTTGTTAATTGGTTAGTAAAAAGTTCATCTATTTCTTCTGCTTGGTTGGGTGGCCTGTAGTATACACCTATTGCAATGTCATTCTTTTTTCCTTTTATATTGACCCATATGGATTCTAGGAGGTATTCCGACTTGGTTTTGTGGATTTCTGTAGAGATGTATATAATGCAACTCCACCTCCTCTTTTGTTAGGTCGGTTTCTTTTGAATAGTTTGCATCCTTCCATCAGTATATTCCAGTCACAAGTTTCACCCAACCAAGTTTCAGTAACGGCAACTATATCATATCTGCCCTCATGTACTAGTATTTCAAGTTCACTCTGTTTGTTCCCTAAACTTTGAGTGTTAGTATATAGGCATTTGAGTCTTTTATAGGTCTAGGCTTAAAGCAAAAAGATTTTGGTTAAAATACATTTATGGTTGGAGAAAATGACTAAAAAACAAATAGACTTTAAGCCAGAATTATTTTTGTTAGGAATAATAGGAGCAAATTATGAGAAAGATGGTATATATTTAATTTTACATGTACTAACTGCAGCAAGAATTGTATTTGCCCAACATTGGAAAAATGAAAATTTACCAACTGAAGAAGAATTAATTAAGAAAATTTTAGAGTGTGCAGAAATGGATAGATTGACTTTAAAGATAAAAGAGAAAGAAGATGCAGTGTATTTTAGAACATGGGATAATTTCTATCAACGGCTAGAAAAACAAGTTAGAGAGAAAGGAATGTGATATGTAACTTTGAATATATATTAGCAAGAAGAAGACTATCGAGCGATTAATTAACATATTGTTTATGATAATATTATCTATTATTTTTTGTTAAACACATGGACCCCGACATTGAGAATGTTATTTGAAAAAATCCTAGCCCCAACCCCAACCCTAATCCTAACCCTAATCCAAATCCCAACTCCAATCCCGACCCCACCTCATTCCTAATCCTGTAAAAACTAATAAAATTTATATATATATATATATATATATATATATATTAAAAAAACAACACCCATCCTTGGGAAGAGATGCACCAAAGTACACAGCCCAGTCCAATTAGAAGGCAAACATACATACGCATTTCCCCCACACAAGAAGAAAACCCAATTTTCTTCCAAACAGACTGCCATGCTCATGGAAAAAGCGTGCAAGCGGCTGTATTCATTATTCCAGACCCCCAAGGTCCCTGTCATGAACATGCCAGTTAGTGGCTGGAGTAGAGGTGCCTCCTGTCCCTGGACTTTATCAAGGACAAAGGGAACCCCAGGCTCCAGGAAATAGTGGGAGCTCTCATTTCCAAAGGGAAAGGGAGCACAATCTGTGCCCACTTTGTTGCTGCTGAGCCAAAGTGGGAATTTAGGTTTTGCAGGCTTGCATTTGCACGGCCCCTTCATGGAGTTTCTCCTCCCCTTGGCAATGTTGAACTGCAGCTGGACAGAGAAAGTGACCTTCTTTCTGTAGAGGTCATGTATGGAAGGGGAGATGTCCTGGGTTATTTTAATTTCCTCATGCTTCCGGTGAGGAGGGCTTATGGCCAGTTCCATTTGGCACCCTTGCCTGTGTTCCCCTGTTCTTTTCCCCACTGGAGTTCCTTCCTGGGGATCCTGACTCCTCCTGATACACAAGAGGGGTGGTCCTAGGAGGTGTACACTGATGGCCATGAGGCCAACAATGGGAAGGTGGCTAACTCTCAACCCCTCCAAGCTGTCATAGAGGTCATCATGTAGTTTTGCATCTGCCAACTTCCCCCCCCCCACCTGGCACCCCTCTCAAAGGCTAGGTTGGCCCAGAGTTCTGGCATGACAGGGACAGCATTGTATGCCAATGGGGATGCAGACAAACACAACCAGCATCGTTGGGCCAAAGTTGGTTTGGTTTGGTTGACCAGACTCTGAGCTATTGCCAATATTTTCAGCATATAGTCCCCTTCCCTCAGTCATCGCATGGGTCCATTTTTAGCCTAAATGATATCATTCCTCCGGTCCCATCTGGGCTTGGGCTTGGTTTAGGTGATGGCCTGGGTTTGGGGCGGTGAAGGACACGATGGATGTGGCGGCAACGATGGGGAGAGAAGACTGGCTCTGGTCTTTGTTTGTTTGGTGCTGTTGAAGACCCCAAACTTTGTATCCTTATCATTCCTCCCCCCTCTGGATCCCCAACAGCCCCAGGAATGAAAGTAGTTACTTGCTCATTCTTGCAACACTCAGAGCTGTTGTTCAGAGCCCTATCCACCACCTGGATGCACACAAACACAAGACAGAACCAGAGAGGACCCATGCCTGCCAATTAGTCAAATAAGTCAGGGTAGTCTGATGGATCTAGGTCTGAGATAAGGACGATCTCTTCAGCCACCAAGATGGCAGTAAAATCGGGGACCTCAGCATCCTCTTGAGGTTCTGGTTCAGAGAGTTCAGCCCAAATTCTAATCACAGTGGCACACCTCAGCCTGTGGAAGCCCCCCATATTCAGGCCAAGGCCCTGTCGCATGGGTGTCACAGCAGGTTGTCAATGATTACAATGTCAAAGTTAACAACCTTCATTGAGGCAGCTAGAATCACAAAATCACGTCAGGGAGCTGGATGGTGTGAGGCGTGGTGTGGGAAGTAGTGGTCTCAGTCCTGGGCTGCCCACAGAGCCATGTTTTGTTTGTTGTAGTCCGAAGGAGGAAGCATTCCAAGAAAACTGAGACATTATTTTCTCTTTTAGTTTCTTTATTTTGCATTCCTTGCCAGGAGTTTTGCTACAATACTTTGTAAATGTTTTGGAGGTGTAGGCGCAGGGTTGCAGGACTCCCTTCTTGTTCTTTTGAAGCAATACAGCTCCAACTGCCACATCACTGGCGTCGGCTTGAATTACAAAGGGCTCCCCTAGACAGGGGTGCTTTAGGACCGGTTCAGCAGCAAATAGTCTTTTTAAATTCTCAAAAGCTGTTTGACAGTTCATAGTCCATGCTAGTGGCTGGCCCGGTCACGGCTTCCCTCCTTTTTTCCCTGTTTTTAGTAAATCTGTAAGGAGTAGGGCAATTTTGGCAAAAAAAATTGAATTGACGGTAGAAGTTGGCAAAACCTAGAAAGCTCTGGAGTTGTTTACGGGTTTTGGGGGGCTGCCATTCGATTATAGTTTTCACCTTGGCTGGATCCATCTCAATGCCTTCGTTGGAGATTCTGTAGCCGAGGTAATCTAAACGGGTCTGGTGAAATTCACATTTTGACAATTTGGCATAAAGCTTGGCATTCAATAGTTTCTTTAACACTTCTCTCACCAGCTTTATGTGATCAGTCATATTCGTGCTGTATATCAGAATATTGTCAAGGTACACCAGAACCCCTTTGTACAAGTGTTCATGTAGGACTTCATTAATCAACTGCATAAATACGGCTGGGGCCCCCTGTAGTCTGAATGGCATGACTTTGAATTGATAGCTCCCCATGGGGCAGTTGAAGACAGTTTTCCACTCATCTCCTTCTTTTATTCTCACTCGGTAGTACGCCTCTCTCAGGTCTAATTTAGTGAAGACACTCCCCTTAGCCAGATGAGTTAATAAGTCCTTTAGGAGGGGGAGAGGGTATCTGTTTTCCACATTCACAGCGTTGAGGTTCTTATAGTCTATGCAGAGACGAAGAGACCCATCTTTTTTTTCTTTAAATAACACGGGGGCTCCCATGGTAGATTTGGCCCGTTCAATGAACCCCCTCGCTAAGTTTTTATTCACGTATTGCTGCATCTCTTCCATCTCGAGGGGGGACATGGCGTACATTCTCGGGCGTGGAAGTTTGGCTCCTGGCACCAGTTCAATAGAACAGTCATTGGGTCTGTGAGGGGGTAGGACATCGCATTCATTTTCACTAAATGCCTCTGCTAAGTCCCGGTATTCATTGGGGATGAGTGATTCATCTGGTGACGGTGAGGCAGCTATGAGTGCTCGCTCATTAGGTGGCCTAAAGTGTCCCGAAATGTCAGTTGAATCAGTGGAGGCTCAGGCCCTATAGGTAGTTTCGCAGTTCTCATTCCTTTCTCCCACCAGATAAATGGCTTCCATTTGTCCAACCAGGCTAAGCCTAGAATCATAGTCTCAGTCATTTTTGGGGCCACCAGGAACCGAATAAATTCCCAGTGTGCCCCTATTTCTAGGCGTAAGGGCTCAGTTAATTGTGTGACTAAAGTCCCTCCCATCAGGGAGCCGTCAGCTTGCTCAAACCTCACAGGGTTGGAGAGTTGTTTTGCCCGTATGCCCATTTTCATGGCAAAGGGTAGGCTAATAATGCATCGGGTGCATCCAGAATCAATTAGTACGTTTAAGTCTATTTGTGCCCCCGACTTAGGGATTGTAAGCTTGGCGGCCAGTGAAAAAGATGGGATTTGTCGACTCACCATTGGGTCGTTCTCCCCTTCATCGTCGCCATCAAAGGAGGGTAGAGCGGGGGCGGGTCCACCTGGAGTCCCGGCGTTCTCTTATGTGGGAGGTGTAATCTGGGTAACAGGTGCTTGCGTGGCCCAGTTGGATTTTTCTCTCATTAGCCGCTGGGCAGGTCTCCTTCTCGCCGCTGGTTCCGGACTGCTCTGCAGTTGGGGGGTAGGGAACCGGACAGTTTGCTGCTCGATGTCCCTTCTTTCCACACCGGAAACACTTTATTGACGCGCTTGCAGGTGGCCCGGTTCTTCCAGTCATCGTGGTAGCCGGAGGTTCTCGTGGGGGTGATTGTTGTTCGGATTGTTCTGGTTGCTGCTCAGATTCAGGTGGGAAAGGCTTTTTATAGCGGGCGAGCTGAACATCTAGCTTCACCATTGTCTGGTACCACTCATGCAGTTGGTCAGGTACTGCTCGAATAATGCAGGCCTGGGAGAGGTGATCATCTAATCTCTCAATGAAGTGATGGATTAGGGACTGCTCTAGCCACCCCTCTATCTGACCTGCTATCTTGCGAAACTCTCGCGCGTAAGTCCAGGGCAGGCCTGCCGGCTTGTTTTATTTTGTGGATTTGTTCTTTTGCTTTTAAGTCAAGGGATGGGTCCTCAAATCTTTCTTTCAGACCCAGGAGGAAGAGGTGGGGGTCTTCCAATTCTGGGGCTTGCTCATTATATAAATTGTTCAGCCATTCGGATGCTTCTCCCTCTAGGCCGGATGCAATCACATCGACCATAGCCCCTGGGTGTGGGTAGAGATAAGCCCAGCAATTCAAGTGAGAGCGTACTTGGTTGAGGAAAAAAATCAGTTTCTCTGGGTCCCTTTGAAGGTTGCTCTGAATGGTGGAGAATGGGGCCCCCACTGTGGCTGCTGCTGCTGCTGGCCCCATCCTGGTTGCTGGTTTATGCCCAGGGGTTGCACGTTCGGGGGCTGGGGCCAATCTCCTTGTTGTGGCCGTCCTCCCTCTAGCAGCTGATCTCCTGGGCCCTGCACCATCCCAATCTGTTGCAAGGTCTCTATCAGCTGTGGTGAGCTCAAAAGTCGTCTGCTCCCTGCCTGCTTCGAATGCCATACTCCCCATTGTTGCAGAGGCCTCAGACATGGATTCCCTCTCTCTTCAGGGCTGGGGTCCCTGATAGAGGAAGACAGGGTCTGAAAGGCTGTCTGATACGAATTGGAGGGGCTGTAGTCTTCTTTTTGCAGGAGTGGGTCTCTGCCTTTCTCCCCTGGGGTTTGAGATATTTCTAGTAACTCACCCAGGCCTTGAATGGCAGTTTGCCCATTGTCTGTCCACCGGTTCTCATTCGTCTGCCAAAATTCATTTTCCCACAGCATGCTGTCTGTTACTTCCCCCTCTGGGATATCAGTCGCTGCCGGGTTGTATTCAACAAACTCCCGTTTCATGATAGATTGGCCTGCTCCTGAATTCTGTCATTCTCACTCCAGGCTAGGAGAAAGAGGTGGGGTAATGCACCTCCAGTTGTTTGAAAGGTTTTTAGATTCTGGCATGATGTTGTAGTCTGAAGGAGGAAGCATTCCAAGAAAACTGAGACATTATTTTCTCTTTTAGTTTCTTTATTTTGCATTCCTTGCCAGGAGTTTTGCTACAATACTTCGGTACATTACAAAGCGGATGCCAGAATCTGGATTTCTCTGGCTTGCGTCTGTCTTATCTTGCTAAACTCCTCCCTTACTTTACTGTCATGATTTACGTCTTCCAATTAGGCTGGAGGCCAAAGATTCACTTCCCTTCCCAGTCTCCCGCTTTCTTCATAATTCTCCTCCCTTTGCATGTCATCTGATTTAACTCCAAAAATACCAGACAGTTCTGCATATCTTGTCAATGCAATAATATCCTATATTAACAGCGTTGACAGTTTGCTACGTAAAGCATCCACAATCCCAAGAAGCACAATAGACTCCAGAGGCCCCACTCCCAAGGCTTCTGAAACATAAGTATCCACAGGGGTTGCACAGCTCTAATCGTCACAGTCTGTTGTCCCAGGGGCAATCCCTGGTTCCTTGGGGGTGGGACGGTTCCAGAAGAAAAAGTGTCCAATAAGATAAGTCACAGTCAGCGTAATCAGCAACACTAGGGCAAAACTCACCACTCCTATAGCTGTGTATTCGAGTCCTACCATTCCTCAAAATGGCCTTCAGTCAGAAAGTGAAGAGGAAGGTGTAAAAGTGCAGGTCAGGTGGTGGTTTTACGTTTGAAAATACATTTTAGTCCCAAGTCTCCGTCCCCCTGCGGCTTGGGGGTCAGTTCCGGCACCTCCTGGTCTGGGCACTTCTTTATGTGGGAATGATGGTACCTCCAGGGTAGTATATGTGGTCAGCAGCACTTGGAATGGGCCTTTCCACTTCTCCTGGAGTGGGGAGTCAAGCTTCCATGACCTCACTAGGACCGAGTCTCCTGGTTCGAAGGTATGTACTGGATGGTCCAGGCCCAAGGGTTTATTTTCCTGCATGTAACAAGAAAGAGAATTCACAACCCCAGAGAGCTGGCTCACATACTAGTGGAGGGTCTCTTCCCCCATCAAATGCATAGCTTCCCCCCCTATTCTATAGAATGGATAGGCACATCCATACAGAAGTTCAAAGGGGCTAAAGCCACTATGTTTCCTTGGGGCAGTCCTGAGCCTTAGCAATATGGGAATGGCCTAAGGCCAGTGCAGGTGGACCTCCTGACAGATTTTGGAGATTTGTCCTTTGAGTAAATCATTAGACTTCTCAACAGCACCACTACTGGCTGGAGAATAAATTGCATGATAAATAAATTCCACTTAATTCCAAGAGCCTGAGATACAGTTTGTGTCACTTCTGCGGTGAAGTGTGGGCCAGAATCAGAGGAGATATGCAAAGGCACCCCAAATCTTGGCACAATGTCTTTCAGTATTGTCCAGGCTACTTCCTTAGCCTTGCTTGTGTGGCATGGGAAAGCCTCAATCCACCCAGAGAAAGTACTCACGAGGACCAAGAGATATCTAAATCCCAGTTTCCGGGGAAATTCAGCAAAATCTATTTGCCAAACAGCACCGGGGTAGAAGCCCTGTAGGAGGACTCCCAACGGAGGTTTTCATGCTGTTTTGGAGTTGTTTTGTGCACAGCAGAAACAGTCTGCAGCAACCTGGTTGGCAGCAGCATATATGCCTTTGGCCAGCATATATCGAGTTGCAAAATCAGCACGTGCTTTTGCCCCCCAATAGGTGTCTTTGTGCAATTGGGTCAGCAAAGCCCTTAGGGGATCCTTAGGCACCACCAACCTTGGTCCTAACTTCCACCATCCATCCTGGGACCAGGTGCCCCCCCCCCAGTTCTTGAGCCCATTTATCTTCCTCTTTAGTATAGGTTGGTTTGGGCAGGGATGTTTCTGACTGACAGGGAATCAGGGGGCAGACATGTCCAGAGGTCTGTTGAGCAGCCTCTTTTTTATTATTATTATTCATAAATTTTATTAAGTAAACATTTAAAAACAGGTCGAACACAGTGTGACTTTTCTGGCTGTTATTTGCCATATATACTATACCATATACCATATATCTCCCTATTCATTGATAGGTATTCATTATACCATTTACATATTACCTATTATACTATTTACATATTTATATATTTACATACATATTTACGTCTATTTACAACATAACTTCCATTTCAGTTCTTTTTTCATATTCTTTCTAATCTCTATCTTACGCTCTACACTTTCTCTCTTCTAAACGAGCTTTCTTTGTTCTGACTTTTTCTCCTCGAGTCTAACCAATAGTACATCTTATCCCAAACTTCGTAATATTCTGTTTCATCCTTGTCTTTGATTTCTAATATTAGTCTATCCATCTCTGCACATATCAGAAATTTTTTAATTAATTCACTCTCCACCGGGGAGTTTCCATTTTTCCAGTTCTGGGCGTAGACCAACCTTGCTGCTGTTATAATATGCAACACTAGATATGTCTCTCCTTTGTTAAACTTCCCATCTATCATTCCCAGTAAAAACAGTTCTGGTCTGGGATCTACCAACATTTCCTTCAACCATGTCTTTATTAGCCGCCAAAATTCTTTGGCTTTGGAACAGGTCCACCACATATGATAATAAGTCCCTAACACTTTCTTACACTTCCAACACTGTGGTGACATATCTTTTCTCATCTTTGCCAGTCTTGTTGGGGAGAAGTGCCACCTATAAAACATTTTATACAGATTCTCTTTATATGAGGTGGCCAAGGTTAACTTTCTATTTCTTTCCCATAATGTTTGCCATTTGTCTAGATTGATATTATATCCAAAATTTTGGGCCCATGTTATCATCACTTCTTTTTTTTTTTTTTTCCAAACTTTATTTTCCTTTTTCACATTACATAAAAACAAAACAAAATACATTTATTTGTTATTATTATTATTTTCCTTAACAGTACTGTGTCATCTATTTTTACATTTATTTACATTTGTTACATAGTTTCTTACCCTTTTATGTCCTTCTCTTTTATTCTCTGATCTAACCAGACATAATATTGGTTCCATATCTCATAGTAATCTGTTGTCTCCTTGTATTAATTTCTAACATAAGCATACACATTTCAGCGCATTCTAATATTTTTTGAATAATCTTATCATTTGGTGGTAGATTCTCTTGTTTCCAATATTGGGCATATACAATGCGTGCCGCTGTTATTATATGTACAATGATGTATCGAGTTCGTCTTTTCACCTTTGTATTCAATATGCCTAATAAAAATAGCTCTGGTTTCAAATCTACTCGTTCTTTAGTTATCTCCTGTATCCACTCTTGTATCTGTTTCCAATGGACCTTTGCCTGTGGACATTGCCACCATACATGAAAAAAAGTTCCCTCTTTGTCTTTGCATTTCCAGCAATTTGGGTTCATATTTTTATACATTTTTGCCAATCTCGCCGGTGCTAAATGTCATCTATGAAGCATTTTTTATTGATTCTCTTTATAGGCAGTTGACAGTGTTAATTTACAGTTTGTGTTCCATATTCTTTCCCATTCTTCCAGTTCAATGGATCGACCCACATTTCGAGCCCATGCTATCATGGAGCCTTTTACTATCTCTTCTTCCAATTCAACTTCCAGTAGGTATTTATTCATCACTTCTTTTACCTGCTCCTCTTCCATTTTATATTCCAATAAATATTTATATGTTCTTTTGATTGCTTTCTCCTCCGTTCCTAATAATATTTTATCTAGTGTTGTCAGATCCCTCCGTATATCCCATTCCTTTTTATCTTTCTTATACCGTGACTGAATTTGCAGGTACACCCACCATTCCAATTGTACCCTGTTTTCTTTTAATTCTTGTCTAGATTTAATTTCCCCTTGTTCATTTAGAATATCTCTATACGTGACTACTTTTCCCAAGTTCATGAAATTTGGATGCACTAGCGCTTCCAATGTTGAGAGCCATACCGGTATTTCTCTATAATTCTGTTGTTTAACTTTAATCCACACATTTAATAATGCTGCTCTGATATGGTGTCTCTGGAAGTATTGATGAACGTTATATCTTTCATCCCACAGAAATGCGTGCCATCCAGATTGTAAATCATGACCCTCTAGGGTTAATATCCTTCTGTCTTTTAAATTTATCCAATCCCACACCCAAGTAAGTATTGCAGCTTGGTAGTACAGCTCCCAGTCAGGTAGACCAAATCCCCCTCTCTCTTTAGCTTCTTGTAGTAGTTTTAATTTAATTCTAGGTTTCTTCCCCTGCCAAATAAATTTCAATATTATTTTATTCAAATTTACAAAATATTTTTTCTCTAATTTTATGGGGACATTCTGAAATAGAAAGAGTAATTTAGGTAAAATGTTCATCTTTACTGCTGCAATTCTCCCCATGAAGGAGAGTTGCAAATTTTTCCATCTTTCTAAGTCTTTCTTTATCTGATTATTTAAATTAACATAGTTATCTTCTTTAATTGTAATACACCTTGCTGTTAGCTGTACTCCCAAGTATTTAACTTTATTCACTATTTGGATATTTACTTTCTCCACCAGGTCATTTTTCTGTGTACTAGTCATATTTTTAACTATCATTTTCGTTTTGTCTTTGTTGGTTTTCAGTCCAGCTACCTCTCCATATTCTTCTAATATTTCCACAAGTCTTGTACCCGAATGTAGCGGTTCCTCTAAGATAAATACGAGGTCATCCGCGAAGGCTTGTAGTTTGTAGGTTTCTTTCTTAATATTTAAGCCTCTAATTTGGCTTTCCTTTTGGATCATTCTAGTCAGTACTTCGAGAGTTAGTATAAACATTAACGGTGAGAGTGGACACCCTTGTCTTGTACCTTTCCTGATTTGGAAGCTTTGTGTCGCTTCTCCATTAATTATAACTCTCGCCTCTTGTTTATTGTATATGGCTCTGAATATGTTTATAAAATTTCCGCCAAAGTCCATATAGCCTAACTGCCTCAACATAAAATTCCAATTTACGTTATCGAAGGCTTTTTGTGCATCCAAAAACATCAGCTACTTGTTTTTCACTGTGAATCTCGTAGTACTCCAAAATATTTAAAATCGTCCTCATATTGTATCAAATTTGCCTTCGCGGTAGAAAACCATTTTGATCTACGTGAATAAATTCGTTTAGGTATCTTTTAAGCCTTCCCACAATTATTGTGGTAAATATTTTATAATCCAAATTTAAAAGTGATATTGGCCTATAGTTATTAATTTTTGTTAAGTCCGAATTTTCTTTTGGGATCAGCACAATATTTGCTTCTGTCCAGGATGCTGGCGTTTTTGCTTCCTTTAGAACTGCATTAAACGTCTCCAGTAATATTTTGCCAAATGAGTCTTGGAGTTCTTTGTATATTTCTACTGGTAGTCCATCTGGACCCAGTGCTTTATTGCTCTTCTGTTTTTTCAATGCCTCATTTAATTCAATCATTGTTATCTCCGCATTTAACATACACTTTGTTTCATCCGGAATTTTTGGTAAATCCGCTTTTTTAAAACATTGAAGTATTTTTTCGTCCGTAGCCCACTTATTCTCATTGTATAGTTTCGTATAGTAATTTTTAATTATCTTTTTCTTCTCTTCGCTTTGGTGTTATATATTTCCCTCTTCGTCCTGTAAATTATTAATCCAGCTCCTTTCTCTCTGCTTCTTTAGCTTATACGATAGCCATCTCCCTGGCTTGTTCGCATTCTCAAAGAAATTCTGACCACTCCTTTTAATTTGTTGTGCTAGATCTTCTTTCTCAAGAATGGACAGCTTATGTTTAATCACTTCCATTTGTTGTTTCAGGCTTTCATTTTGGGGGTTATGTTGTAGTTCTATTTCTAATCTTTGGAATTCCTCTTCTAGGTTTTTTCCCTTTTGTTTCTTCTTTTTGTCTTCTCTTGCCATATAAGCTATAGCCACTCTTCTCACATATGCCTTCGTTGTATCCCATATATTTTGTATGTTCATATCCTCTTTTTTATTTTCCTGGAAGAACAACTTTAGCTGTTCCTCCAGCTTTATTTTAAATTCTTTGTGTTTTATAATCGCTCTTTTAAGTGTCCATCTGCCTATTTTTTTTCCCCCTCTCCACCTGATTCTCACTGGGTTATGGTCCTCCCAAAGGTTCATTTCTATTTCCACTTCCCCCATTTCCTGCGATAGTTCTGTTGATACCCAAACCATATCTATCCTAGACCACGTCTTATGTCTACTTGAATAGTATGTATATTGACTTCCCCTTTGATTCTTTTCTCTCCAGATATCTTGCATCCCTGGTTCATCCACCATCTTTTATAATCTAACTTCCTATCTACTATTGCGTTAAAGTCGCCCATAATACAGATATTCTCACAATCTATCGCCCGTAGTGTATTAAATAATCTCCTATAGAACTGTTCTTGCCCTCCATTTGTTGAGCAGCCTCTTTTGCTGCCTTGTCTGCCACCCAATTTCCCTTTGCCACCAAGGTGTCTTCATTTGAGTGACCCCTTATTGCATGACTGCAACCTCTTGAGGGAAGTGTACAGCTTCCAGTAATTGTATGATTTGGGGTCCATGTTTGATTGCCCTCCCTTGGGCAGTTAGCATGCCCCTTTCTTTCCAAATAGCCCCATGTACATGTAAGACTCCAAATGCACATCTACTGTCTGTGTAAATATTAACCCTCTTCCCTTTTGTCAACTGGAGGGCTCTTGTTAGGGCCGTGATTTCAGCCAGTTGTGGAAAGGTACTTGGAGGAAGGGGTCCTGATTCAACAACCTCCCAGGGCGTGACTACTGAGTAACCAGCCCTGCGGACAGCATTCTGGACAAAGCTACTACCATCAGTGAACCGGTCGCAATCTACCTTTTCTAGTGGTTTGTCTGACAAATCAGATCAGCTTGCATAGACTGAATCAATGACTTCCACACAATCATGTTGTATTTCTGAGTCTACCTGTGGCAGTAGGGTGGCTGGATTTAAGGTATTGCATACTTCCAAAGTTACTGCTGGTGCATCTAACAAGATGGTCTGGTATTTAGCCTGTCTACCACCCGTCATCCAAAATGCTCCCTTCAAGTTATTCTTGCAACGTTTTTAAACTCCCCTGGATAGTCAGTCGCTGCTGTTTTTAGAGGGAGGGGTAAAATCTCCCTTCCCTCTCCACAGGGGGGAAAGTACTTAAGCAGCTTATGCTTCTTCCACTAAGAGAGCCGTGCCTGCCACCGTCCTTAAACAAGCTGGCCACCCCAAGGCCACTGTGTCAATCTGCTTACTGAAGTAAGCCACTGCTCTATTCCAAGAACCCAATTTTTGGGTTAGGATCCTGGCGGCAATCCCCTTTCTATCATGGACAAACAATGTGAAGGGCTTGGATGGGTTTGGCAGTCCCAGGGCAGGAGCTCGTGTGAGTTCCTGTTTAATCTCATTGAAAGTATTCTGACATTCCCGCGTCCATTCAAGCACCTCCCGGTCACTGCCCCTTGATGCCTCATAAAGAGGTTTGGCCATGAGGCCAAAATTAGGGACCCAAATCCTACAGAAGCCAGCCATCCCCAGGAAACCTCTTAACTGCCATCTGTTTACAGGTGGTTTCAGTCTACAGATTGCTTCTCTCTTGGGGGCCAATAAAGTCCGTTGCCCTTCAGAAGCACTATAACCCAGATATTTCACCTCCTGCTGAGCAATCTGCGCCTTGCCAGCAGACACATGGTAGCCACAAGCCCGTAACCAATTTAACAAGTTCATTATTCCCTTTACACATTGTTCCCTTGCAGTGGTGGTGAACCTATGGCATGCGTGCCACAGGCGGCACGCGGAGCCGTCCCTGTGGGCACGTGAGCTATCGCCCCAGAGGGAGGCGGGGCCAGGCTGCTCCCCACCCCCTCTCCACGTGTGCCTGCGCTCTTGCTCTCTTTCTCTCTGCACTGGGAGTCAGGGAGCAGCTGCAAGAGCTGGGCAGATCCGGGCTGGATGGTGGAGGCAGCTGCCAGCACAAGTCCAGGTAAGCCTCCAGAGTGATTTTGCGCCCCCCCCCCACTGCCAATCCAGGCCTCTGAGGCCTTTTTGAAGCCTCTGGAGCTCACATCCATGGCCACGAGTCGATTTTGCGGTGCGCCAGTGGTCTGATCTGGGCTCTGGAGGCCTGCAAAAGGCCTCTGTCCCATGGATCTAGGGCTGCACAGTGATTTTGCGCCCCCCCCACCGATCTGGGACGCTAAGGCCTTTTTGAAGCCTCTGGAGCTCGCATCCATGGCCGCAGGGCGATTTTGTGGTGCACCAGCAGCCCGATCCGGGCTCCAGAGGCCTGCAAAAGGCCTCTGCCCCACGGATCTAGGGCTGCACAGCGATTTTGTGCCCCCCCCACCGCTGATCTGGGCTGCTGAGCCCTTTTCGAAGCCTCTGGAGCTCGCATCCATGGCCGTGGGGCGATTTTGCGGTACGCCAACAGCCCAATCCAGGCTCCGGAGGCCTGCAAAAAGCCTCTGCCACATGGATCTTGGGCTGCACAGCGATTTCATCCCCCCCCCCCGCTGATCCAGGTCACTGAGGCCTTTTCAAAGCCTCTGGAGCTTGCATCCATGGCCGCGGGGTGATTTTGTGGTAAACAGCAGCCCAATCCAGGCTCCGGAGGCCTGCAAAAGGCCTATGCCCCACAGATCTAGGGCTGCACAACGATTTCATGCCCTCCCCACTGTCAATCCAGGCCACTGAGGCACCACAAAATCACCCCACGGCCATGGATGCGAGCTCCAGAGGCTTCAAAAAGGCCTCTGCCGCCTGGATCAGCCATGGGGGGGCCGCAAAATCACTGTGCAGCCCTAGATCCATGGGGCAAAGGCCTTTTCCAAGCGGCGGCAATGGCAGGGTGATCCATGCAGCGGGTGGGGGTGGGAAACGGCGGCAATGGCAGGGCGATCCGTATGGGGGAAACGGCGGCAGTGGCAGGACAATCCATACGGGGAAAACGGTGGCAGCAACAGGACAATCCATATGGGGGAAACGGCAGCAGTGGCAGGACAATCCGTACGGGGGGAAATGGCAGCGGCGGCACAGCAATCCGTGCGGTGGCTTGGCCAGGGCTCGGGGGACTGATTGGGGCACCAATCTTCCCTCCCCCCACCACAGCAGGCTGCTACTCACCACGCTGTGGGCCACCCTTGTGGCCCCCGGCAGTCAAAGGCCAGCTGTGACCACCTCGTCCCCGGTCAGAAGGAGCTGGCCACCTGGTCTATGGGGGCGGATGGGGGTTCTGCTCTCCCAAAAGGCCGACAACTCCTGGCTGGCAACCTGCCCGGTGGCCCCGCCCTGTCGGCGCCGAAGTGCTGCCTGCCTTGCCTGGAGCCACCCATGGCCGCCGCCTAGGCCCCTCTGCCGGGGAAGGTGAGCACGCCGCCACGGCTAGGGCCGAGAGGAGGCAAAGATCCACCCCACTTGCCAGCTCTTTGCCTCCGTCTGGAGGCAAAGATCCGCGCCGGGCCGAAACCGGACATTTGCCGCGACGCGCGACATGGCTGTTTGCCTCCGACCTGAGGCAAACAGCCACCTCGTGCGTCACGGCAAATGTCCGGTTCGGCCCGGCGCAGCTGGTTGGCTCCGGCCGGAGGCAAACAGCTGCCTCGTGCGTCACGGAAAATGTCCGGTTTGGGGGCAAACGGCCGCCTGGCGCGTCACAGCAGAGGGCCGGTTTTGGGCTCGTCGCAGCCACTTGCCTCCCTCCGGAGGCGAACGGCCACCTGACGCACCTCGGCAGAGGGCTGGTTTCGGAGCGTCTCTTCCCCCCCCCCCTTTAATATCTCTTCCCCCACCCCTTTAATATCATGTCTCTTCCCCCACCCCTTTAATATCTTTCCCCAATATCATGTCTTCCCCCCCCTTTAATGTCTTCCCTCACCCCCTTTAATATGTCTTCCCCCACCCCCTTAATATCTCTTCCCCCACCCCCTTTAATATCATGTCTTCCCCCACCCCCTTTAATATCTCTTCCCCACCCCTTTAATATCATGTCTTCCCCCACACCCTTTAATATCTCTTCCCCCACACCCTTTAATATCAGTGAGGCTCCTCCAGTGGACCATGACCCGGCACTCGCCCCGGTCCCATCCCCCCTCCGCCGGAGACCCTCAGATCTGCCCCAGTCCTTCCCAGCTCTGCACAAGTGCCCCTGATGTGAGTGACGTTGAGCTGGCTATGCCCACCCAGTAGGCCACGCCCATGCCAGCCATGCCCATCCAGTGGGCCACGCCCATCCGGCACCCAACAATAAATAAGTGAGTTTTGGGTTGCAGTTTGGGCACTCGGTCTCTAAAAGGTTCGCCAATGCTGTTCCCTTGTGTTTGCCCCTAACAATAAATCATCCACATATTGCAACAAGGAATACTTTTTCACCCAGTCAGGCCTATACAAATCAACTGCCAAACACTGTCCAAAAATGATTGGACTGTTTTTGAATCCCTGTGGCAGTCTGGTCCAGATATATTGTCAGGTGACCCCTGTTTCAGTGTCTCTCCATTCAAAAGTGATAATGGGCTGCGACTCTTCAGCCAGAGGGATGCAAAAGAAAGCATATTTCAAATCTAATACTGTAAACCAAGCATCCTATGGGTTGATTTGGTCCAACAGGGTGTAGGGATTTGGGACCGCTGCATGTAGGGTCAGGGTATTATGGTTAACCCACTGTAAATCCAAGATGAATCTAAAAGACCCATCGGCCTTCTTGACTGGTAGGAAAGGGGTATTCCAAGGTGAGGAAATGGGTCTAATTAATCTCCACTGGAGAAACTTCTTTACCACTGGTTCTAGTCCTAATCTTGCCTCTTTCTTTATGTCATATTGTCTAATGTTTGCAATTTGGCTTCCTGGTTTTAAAGGGATTGACACTGGTTGTGTGAACACTGCCTTTCCAGGTTCCCCATCTGCCCAGACCCAGAGTTTCACAGCCTGCCTGATTTCATAGGTATTTGGTCTGTTTTCACTTCTGACAGAGCCATCAGTCTTCATGAAACTTCAGGTGGCATTTTCATTATGATTTTCCCATCCTTGAAAGTTACGATGGCCTGAAGTTTGGTCAACAAGTCCCGTCCCAATAAGGGAATGGGACAGTCTACCATATAGAGGAACTGGTTGGTCAGAAGTGTCTTGCCAACTTTACATTCCAGAGGCTGGAGGAAGGGAGCTGCCACTGTGGTTCCTGATACCCCCATTACTATGAGGTTGTCATTACTTGGTTCAGTTAACATTTTATTTACAACAGATCTACTTGCACCTGTATCTAG
Organism: Azemiops feae; assembly: GCA_023970755.1. NCBI lineage: Eukaryota > Metazoa > Chordata > Lepidosauria > Squamata > Viperidae > Azemiops > Azemiops feae. Next base: position 422,566 of record JALGBA010000306.1, on the reverse strand, counting down.
CAACATTTTATAACATTTCCCCCTTATTTGAACTTCCACCAAGGGTTCAGGGGTTGGGGATGCAGTTTCTCCCCTCCTCTGGCCCCATCAGTCTTCTTCATCTACCACCAGCAAGATCATTGGATACTCATTTTTTCAATGAAATTCCTTTTCACAACAAAAGCATTGATTAGACCCCGGGTAGGGGCACCCTTGGCCTCCTTCTTTGTCTCTAGCTGGACCTAGAGTTCTTCCTACTAACCCCCATGACCCTCCTTGCCGACCTCTTCTGCGAGACCCTCTACCTCCCCCTATCTCCTGTCTAAGAGATTTGGCAAGGAGTATGGCATTTCTTCCTGCCTTTTGTGCTTCTTTCTTTTCTTCTTCTTGGGCTCGATTAGTATAAACTTTGTATGCCAATTACACAAGTTCAGAAATAGCCTTTCCAGGGCCCCCCTCAGTCTTCTTTAACTTACTCCTAATGTCATCTGTTGACTGCCCAATAAAAATCATGTTTACCATCCTCTGATTTTCCTCAGCCTCTGGATCTAAGTCAGTGTATTGCCTAAAGGTTTGATAAATGCGTTCTAGGAATTCCCCTTGATTTTCATCCCTCTTTTGTTGGATTTGGTAGACCTTCCCCAAATTCTTAACCTTTGGGACCCCCTGTTTCAGTCCTAACAAAACCAAGGTCCGATAATTATGTAACCGAATGGACTGGGGTTCCCAATTTGGTTCCTCCACAGGGCATGTCCAGTCTGCATCAGTTGCACGATCCTTTTCCCCAGCCTTGTCCATGGTTCCCCTCACCATCCTCCTTTCCTCTAGCATTAACAAAATCTCCATCAGACTTTGTATGTCTGCCCAAGTAGGCTGGTGAGTATGAAAGATAGATGCAAAAAGGGCATGCATCTGGTCTGGATTCTCTCTATTACTAAGAGTTTGGTTTTTCCAGTTGTACAAGCTGAGAACTGAGTATATATCAATACTCTTCATAGTTCCCCCTCACCAACACCCCAATACTGTCTCCCTTAGGGGTAGTTGGAGTTCTGGCTCAACTGCTCCCTTGGACCGAGTGTGTGGTCCGGTTGATATTGGGGGAGCTGAATCTGCCTCTTCAGGCATCTCTTTGGTCTCCTTCCTCCTGGCCCCACCCACTGGGGCCGCTTGTCCTGCTTAACCGATATCTGATTCTTCCTTTTGCCTCCCTGGGCTCCCTACCCCTTCATCCCCAGCCACTTCATGCCAAGGATATAAAGATGGAGGGCATTGGGGGGGGTAGGGTTTCCTAGGGGCCATCCGTCCTCCGGATCTTCCATAAGAATTGTGGAAGGGGCACTAAGTTTCTTAATTGTCCCATTTCTTTTCACTCATTACCAACACCTTATATTCACACTCTTCTAGTAGTATAGGGCTGTTGGCTAGTTTGGTAAATAAGTCCAGGTATTGTATTTTGGCATGCCTTTCTCCTTTCTCCAATACTGTCCTTAATTCACTGATCAGATGACCATCTACTGACCCTTGTGGGGGCCAGAAGCCACCTGGTCATGGCAATTTTTCATGATGCCACACTGACATACAATATCTGGACAGATATTCATGCCAAATACCCCTCCTCCTAATTCCTTGAAATTGGTCAAAATACATCCTATGGGACTATCCATGGGTAATGACTGCCGAGGCCCTCCTTTTACTATTTCCTCTTTAGGGTTGTTTTTTGAGACTTTATCCTTTTGGGCCTTGCCTCCTGGAATTTTATTACCCATCCTTGTGACTATTTCTCAAGGGTTTTCCTAAGAGTTTCATATTCCCTCCGCCCGGAATTTCAACTCTTAAACCCTTTGGGGCATCCCCTGAATAGTCTCACCTCATTCTGCAGATAGTCACCTCCTGCCATGTGACCTGAGGGAGTCTGTTTAATTCCAATATTTTCCTCCATGATGATGTAAGAAGAAGTCCACACCTTGATTTTCCGGGCTTCAATCTTTCAGTGCCACACCGCCCAAGGACTTATCCTAGGGCCAAGTCCAAAGGCAGGCGGCTTATGGTCACACACTCTCTCTCTTTCTCTGCACCAGGATGGCATGCATGCCAGATCTAGAGGCCCTTGTGTTTTAATTGTCTCGATCACAACTCAGTAAGTTCACGAGAAATTAAGGGTGGCTGCCTCTAGGAGGCACACAGCCGAGGTACCTGGCCAGATATAATTATCAGGAATCCTCCACTCCTCTCTCTCAACCACCTACTTACATGACTTGGAGGCCTTCCCTTTGGATCCGTCCCTGGGCAGTGGTGGATCCAAGCGAAATGCCTGCATTCTCCACCAAAACTGTTGTCCCAAAAACTGGGTCTTAGCTTAGTGTTGAAGCCAATTAATCACCAAACACAAAATGTGGACAGATGGACTTTTATTTTGGTACCAAGAGATAAAAGTGGCCTTGGCTTTGAAAGCTACCAAGGCCCTGATTACAGTTTTACAGCAGTTTTTATAATCAAATGTGATTCACATACACCCCTTTGCCCTCCCAATACACTGTGGGAATTCGATCCCGGGGTCCAGCGCCTGCTGGACGGACCAGTGGTTGTGGGAATTCGATCCCGGGGTCCAGCGCCTGCTGGACGGACCAGTGGTTGTGGGAATTCGATCCCGGGGTCCAGCGCCTGCTGGACGGACCAGTGACGTACGTTAGCCTGGGCTAACGGACCTCGCGTTTGGTGGATAGGAAACACACGGACAACATGTTTCTTCAGGTTGAGTCAGCATGCGAGAGCCCAGAAGGATCTGCGTGCTTCTCTTTTATTGGCATTTTGACATCATAGCAGGAGGTTCATAAAGGGCGGGTTTAGCCAGGAAATGAAACTTAAAAGGCATACCTTAATTTAACTCAGGAAATGGAAACTTAAAAGGCATAAAGAAACCTTAAGTTAACTTAGGAAATGGAAACTTAATAAGGCATAAAGAAACCTTAAGCTATTGAAATGGTTGCAACAATACACCCCTTTGCCTCCCCCCAATAATACATGCATAACATATAATATTGATTTGTTACCTGGATTGCAGCCCCCTAAAGCTTTCTCGCTTGCTATGCAAAATAGCTAAATGTCACGCCACCGATTGCCCACCTCAGGTCATGGGTATCTTGCAAAGCTTCTAGTTTCCTGTGCCAGCTATGTGGTTTTAGGTTTTCTTGTAAGTGAGACTCAACATCCTGGCTAAGTGGTTGAACCTATGAATCTGTCTCACTTCATTGTCCCTGCAGCTCCACCCCACCCCCCTGCATCCCCCTTCGCACTGCTCAACTGTTAGCAAGTTTGTGTGGCATCATGAGTAGAAATAAAAAGTTGTTTAATTGTTTAAGAGTAAATGTTTCTCTCAGAATTCATCTTCCTCACTCTCATATTCATCACACCCACACCTGGGTCCTATCTCCACATATGACCCTTCTTCTGATTCCCAGGGCTTCATCTGCACATATATTCTTTCATCTGACCCTTCAATACGATGCAATGAATTGTTCAGTTAGTGAATTTAGGTAATAACGTAATCAGCTGGAAATATTTCCTTGTACCAGAAGCTGTTTAGGTCTTTACAATCATGCCCTGATTGTAGGAGACAGTGTTATGGTAGTTCCTACTATCTTCAAAAGTATACTTATCTAACATGCTTCCCTAGCCCCAGCATAGGAAAGTGATAGGTCTCTTTCTGAAAAAAACCAATAACACAGATAAAATACATTTTTGATACTTACCATCATTTTCTTCCTTGGCCTATTTATCCCTATTCTATTTATTGCAGTAGAAAATTCTAGTATCACCAGGCTAAACATAGAAGTTTACCATTCTAATCAAGAACATTTAACTTAGTGATAAAGAGTATTGAAAACAAATTTTATGATTATATTAAAAAGTCCTGGTTGCTTGACTATCATATTTTGTTTTCAAAACCACTCTTTAAAAGACCATTTTACTGAGATAGTAATTTGTTTTCATATTTGTTTAACACATTACTAAACTTTATATAATGTTTTGGTTCTGCTTAATTTGAAGTCTTCATATACAGTACATTCTTAATATTTTCTAAACTTCCAAGTTGCTGCAGTTTACAGTTATAACCTATATTTTAATATTGCTCTGCAACATGATTAGGAATATAAATAAGGTAAGAATAACTAGGAGATATAACAAAAAACCCTATTAGCAGATTTTGTCCTATTGCGGTTTTCAGCTATGCTGTAACAGACTAAAATAAATCCAAATAAATTTTCAATGAGATTAAAAAAAATTAAGCCAATGATGGATTTCAAAAACTAATTTGTGTTTAGCTCAACAAGTTAGCATGAATCTAACCAGCTCAACCCATTCTAGTTGACTCTGCACATGAGAGTACACTGAGCCCTGGTGGCACAGTGGTTAGAATGAAGTATTGCAAGCAACTCTGTCCACAGCCTGGCATTCAATCCTGACTGGCTCAAGGTTGACTCAACCTTCCATCCTTTCAAGGTCAGTAAAATGAGAACCCAGGTTGTTGGCAGCAAATGTCAACTGTCTATTGGCATTTCCAGAAAAAGAAACTCCTGGGATATAATTTTACTAAGAGTATAATATTTTACTGAAAAACTACATAGGCACAGAAGAGGTGAAACCAACTCTGATTTTCTGTGCAAACACAAGCATAGTTATTTCCCTGTTTTCCTCTGAGCCACCCACAGCCCAATACCTTCACCAATCACTTCTGTTCATTTTGTTATGATGAAACAGTTAGCCACACTCGGTGTCCTTGCAAGCTTCCAAAGTTGCCTAGATACCATCCCCCCACCTTTGCATTCCATTCCACAACAGCTTCTATTTTTTGTCAAACTGTGAGCGAGGGAGACAATGTAGGTGAAAAGGTGAATCAGTCTTGACATGCTGATCCCCCAGAAGAAGGGTAGATCTGGAACAACAATAAACATACATAAACATTATTACATACAACCCAGTTACTGCTACATTCCTTAATGGGGCAATTGAGGATAACTAATGTGAAATTTCTTAACCTCTCTGCTCTAACATCTGTGGCAGCCACCCATTCAGCATCTGCTAATGGGTAACCTTTCCACAGTACTAGATACTGTAATTTTCCCTTATGATATCTGGAGTCAAGAATTTTTTTGATCTCGTAGTGTTCCTCTCCCCTTACTAGGATGGGAGGAGGAGGTGTTTCTTTGACTGGCCTCAAACCAGATCCCCAAAAAGGTTTTAAAAGGCTGCAATGAAATACCAGATTAACTTGCCTGAGGCATCTTGCAACTTCAGCTCCACCATCACCGGATTTACAATCTGGACAATGTGGAAAGGCCCTATATATTTGGGACCTAACTTTTTGCAAGATTGCTTCAAGTTTAGGTATTTTGTGGACAAATACACCTTATCCCCCACTCTAAACTCTCACTGGGGGGCTCTCTTCTGATCTGCTTGCCTCTTTTGACTTTTCCTAGCCTTATTCAGTGCCTCACACACAGTAGGCCATGTGGCTTTTAACGTATCCATCCAATTAGCTAATGACCCTAAGGATGGGGCTTCCTTTGGGAGCTCTGGCGTGGGCACAAACTCAGTTCCCGTGGCAACTTTGAAGGGGGTAAAACCTGTGCTGCTGTGCCACCTCTGTGAAAGGTAGGAGTTCGGCCCAATTAGTTTGCTGATAATTTACATAACAGCGTAGGTATTGTTCTACTTGTGAGTTGGCTTGTTCAGCAGCCCTATTAGTACTCAATTGATGAATTAGAGCTGAGTCCCTAGGAGGAGCCTATCATTTTAAGTATTCTCACCAAAACTTTGCAGTGAATTGCACTCCCCTGTCCGAGATAATGTACTTCGGGACCTCAGGTAGTCAGTAGGTCCCGGGCTGAAGGAATCTTTGGACATACCACAAAGTGTGCTTGCTTCCAAATCAAGTCGGTGTCAGTCCAGATTACAGTGTTCCCAGCACTCTCAGGCAACTCCACAATAAAATCCATGGATATCTCCTCCCATGATTTAGCTGGGTTGGCTACCGACTGTAGGAAGCCTGGAGGCTTCCCAGGTAGGCACTTCATGGAGGCACACATGGGGCAATTGGCCACGTAAGCTTCTATGTCCTTTTTCATTTTTGGGCACCAAAACTGTCTCTTTACCAAATGAAGGGTCTCCACGAATCCAAAATGCCCTGCGGGTTTTGCATCATGGCTCCTCTGCAGGACCAAGGTCCTCTGGATGGCTGGGACATACAATTTACTCCCCTTCCACGCTAAGCCTTCTTTTGATATCAGGTCATCTTTATGTTTCTGGAACCATTCATCTGCCCCCAAGGCATCTTTTAACAGTTGTGTCAACGAATCTCCAGCCAGTTGCAGAGAGGCTGTTCTCTGCTGCCTGGTAAGCACTGGTGCTGCGAGCTGTCAGGACAGGATGATGGAGTTACCTTCTTCCTCTTTGACACTTCTGTACTGGGGCATGTGAGAGAGGGCATTTGCTAGCAAGTTCTTCACCCCCAGCAAGTAGTGGAGGGTGACTTTGAAGTGGTTAAAATACTGAGCCCATCAGACCTGCTTAGGGGATAGCTTTTGGGGTCCTTAATGCCTCCAGGTTCTTGTGATCCATCCACAACTCAAAGGGAATCTTACTGCCCTCCAAAAACTGCCTCCAGATCAGAAGAGCCCATAGGACAATGCCTCTCAGTATCAGTAACTTGCAAAGAGCATCAAGAAAAAAGACAAAAAGACATTAACAAGGCTAAGGATTCCATGATAAAAAGAAACTACTGGGTAAAACTTCTAGACAAGAAAAATATTTTATTCTATGAAGATAAGCAGGAAGAAGTGACTTAATGAGACAACTGGAACCAGGATGGACTTTTCTTTGTTTAATGTGTGTAATTGAAAGAAAGGTTCAATTTAAAATTTGAATATATATATATATATATATATATATATATATATATATATATATATATATATATATATATATATATATATATATATATATATATATATATATATAATGCTTAAGTAACTTTTAAAGTAGGCAAATCTTATTGAAAATCTATTTAAGAGTACTCATATTAAAAGAATTGGATCTAGGATGGATTTTTCTTTGTTTGATACTTGTAACTGAAAGTTTTAATCAAAAAATTGAAAATGATTTTTTAATTTTTATATATATTACAATGCTTAAGTAACTTTTAAAGCATGTAAAATGTGTTTTGAAAATGTATTTAAGAGTACTTGTGTTAAGAGAAAGCTAAAGAAAATGATGTACTAGTTTAAAGAAAACTTTGTGTTCCAAAAAGGATGTTTATAAAAGGAAGAAAAAAAGATATTATTCTATGAGGATAGTTTGGAGGGTAGGAGCTAAATTCAGTATTGAAATTCAAAGCTTGTATGTTAAGAAGCTAAAGAAAAAAGTATTAGAAAGTTTTGATTTTAGAAAAGTACTTAAAGAAAGTTTGGCATTTTTCTTTTAAAAAAGGGGTGGGTGGGGAAAAAAATACTTTTCCCAGTAAGGTCAAAGAATTTGAGAAAGTATACAGTTAACTTAGTTAATAGAAATAGTGATAGTTTACAAAATTAGTAGGGGCAAATAGAAATATATACTAGGTAAAGCAAGGTAAAGCAAGAATGGTTAAACTGATCATTCCATTTAAAGAGGAGAATATACTTGAGTATGTTTTTCATTTGGATACCACTTCTGGATTTTGTGCTTGTGGTGAAAAAAAATGTATTTTTGAATTTGGTTTTGTCAATTAGATAGATTTGCTGTTATAGAAATGGCTAGTTATATAATAATGTGTAAAAACAAAAAGTTGAGGCTAGAGGCTTTTTCCTCCCTTAATCCCTTATTTTTATTTTTTCTTTGTATTTTATATTTTATATATTAAATAAAAAAGATATATAAAAAAGTATCAGATAACTTGCAAGATGTGTAGGCACAGGGTTGCAGCTTCCCCTTTTTGCTCCTCTGGAGTAAAACTGCTCCTACTGCCATATCACTGGCATCAGCCTAGATCACAAAAGGCTTATCCCATCCCTCCATGAATCCATTTAACTGGCTGATTACATTACAAATGAGGCAAGAAAGGAACCCTTACAATGAGTTTCTGCCCTCCCCCCATAGTCTTTCCATTTGTCTTCTGAGGCTTCACGTGGGGACCAATGGCTCCAGGACTCCTTCCTTCCTCTGCAGCTTTCCCAGGCGTCTGGGGGAATGGTAGGACTTGGGAAGATCTGTTCCACTCTGGTTGCATGGTGGCTTTATAGTGGATGGCTGGATTCAAACCCAATTCTCTGGCTCAAATGGATGGAGGTAGCATCTGGGTCAGTGTGCTCTGCTTCCAAAGGTTGAGGGGGTCGTCTATGCAGGGCTGAAAGACATGAGAACAAGATCTCCTCCCCTCTTTCTAGGTGGACTCTCCCAGGAGAGGCAGACAAAGGCATGGAGAACAGAGGATAAGAAAAGGAGAAGTAGAATTGGACAGGGGGGGGGGGGGTAAGCTTGCAGACAGAGTTTGAAAAGGCATTAATACTGCAGTTGTTAAAGAAACAGGTAAGACCAGTCACAACAAAATGAGGACACCACAGATGAGGACAAAAGAGAGGCTGGATTCTGGTAAGAGAACAAAAAATGAAAGGTCTCACTTCTGAAATTGAATATTTGCAACATGTTAGGGAGGACTAAGGACTTGCAACTTAAGGACTTGCTGAAAGCTCCAAATAATTTTAAAATCCTAATATTTTAAGGTGTGCAATTTGTGAGGGCATGAGAATCTACCTTTAACATTTATTCTAAAATAGATCACATTATTTTAGAGATTGAAAAATGCTTATGTGTTACAGGATTAGTTCCTTAATAGTTTCACTGATTAGTGATAGGATAAGAAAAGAACTTAAGAAGAAGCTAGACACACCTCATGTTTCAGGAAAAGGATAGACAGATAAAACCCATTTACAACACATGCAGAAAATGCACAAATAAAACTTTTTCCTCTAAATGAGCTTAAAACATTCCCTCTTAACAAGGGAAGGCAAAATGGAACTCAATTATCTTCAGCCTGTTTTCTGGCCAGGCAAACAGGCTGAAGGTATTTTTCTTTTGGTGGCTTATTTTAAGCAGAATTTCTAGCAGAATTTTAAAATTCCTTTCTCTTTGGATTAGAGTAACCCAACATTTACATTTACTTCACACACAAAGACTTTGACACACATACACACACAAAGACAAGGAAAGGAGAACAGAAAAGGGAAACAGAATTCTTAGTTTTACACATCCTGGTCATTCCCACTATTAATCTCAGTTAGCTCAAATTAGGGAAGATACAAATCTTAACAAACATATCACATAATTACATAGAAAGAGAGAGAGAGAGAGAGAGAGAGAGAGAAAATAACTATTCCTATATTTTAATTCCCTTTTAAGTACCTTTATTTAGCTGAATTGGTTTCCCAGCAAAGCCCTGAGCAAAGCCCATTATTCACAAATTTCCTTTTATCATTTTTTTTAATACTGGCTAGGACAGGCACTCGCCTCTCATCCCACGCCACAAGCAACTCTCCTAGGGGTTTCCTGTCATGACCCTCGAGCTACAGCTTCCCATGTTCCCCTTCCAATGTGGGGTTCAATTGGCTTAGCCAGGTCTCCCTTTGCGGCCAAACTCTGCTGCTCCGCCTTTCAGTTTTCGGACAAAAAAAAAAGATGTCCGGGAGGACTCTGGTTCCCTCACAGAGTACAGGAACCTCCTAACCAGGGAACACATCACCTGTCATTTTGAAGACCAAAAAGGAGTCCGGGAAGACCTGCCACCCCCAACACAGCAGATACGGGCACTTCCTTCAACCGCCTGTCACTTTTCAGACTCAGAGTCGTCTGGGAGGACCTGCTACTTCTACAGCAGGTACGGGCATCTCCTAATCTGCACTTTGCTTACAGGGCCTTACCAGCTGGTTGCCTAAATCCTATTCTCTCATTCACTCATTCCATTCCATCTCACACAGCCTCTCCCTTTTCCGTAACAAAAGGTCCTGTGCTCTGGCCAAACTCCCATGCTTTCCGAAGTCTGTCACTTAAACAGATCCTTTCTGCAGTTAGGAAAGGCCAGAGGGAGCAAGATCCAACTGTGATTGGGAAAAGGTCTTCTCATTCACACACACAGAGAGACATACTGTCAGGACCCACTTCAACTAATCACCCAAGAAAACAGAACTCTTGAAACAGGCATTGTCTCAAAAGGAAACTTTTATTAGGGACTAGTGATAGCAGGGAGGTTAAGGTGAGATCTGAAGAAAAGCCCACGTGAATGGTATAATTAAGCAAGAAATATGCCACCTCCCACCAAAGTCATAATGTCCGTTTGAAATCCAGCCAATCCATAGGTGGCCTGGTGGGTGGCTGACTGACATGGTAGGCACGCATCTCAAGGTCTCCTCCAACTTTCGTTTCCTTGTAACTGTCTCCTAGATAAGGAGACACATTCCATACTCAAAAGGAGGAGGCCGGACAAAGAAAGGAGAAAGTGAAAGTTAACACTATAAATCCCCCAACAAGAATGGCAGGCCCCAAAAAGGGTAAAAGAAAGGAGAGAGAAGATGAGGTTTTGGGGTCTAACATATACCCCCCTAAAAATGGGAAATGCACCTGAAATACAAAACAGGGAAGGGGAAAACAGCAAACCAATCAATTAGGTTTATCTGGATATAGAGAGTGAAAATGTTGTAGCAATCTAGAGGCTTTAACATGCTTCTTATACACCCATTCATTTTGGGATGCAGAGAGGTTTTTCCACAAGACCAGGTATTGAGTCACTCCATGATGGGTTCTAGAATCTAGAATGTCTTTAATGTTCACCCTCAACCATAATGGGTGTAGGTAATGGTGGAGCAGGGGGTCTGAGAGTGGAAGTTAACTCTGGTTTAAGCAGGCTACAGTGGAACACAGGGTGGATTTTCCGTAGATTCTTTGACAGGTCTAACTCGACTGTTACTGGGTTGATGATGCGTGTAATTGTAAAAGGTCCAACATATTTAGGGCCCAACTTCTTTGAGGGTTGTAACGATTTCAAGTATTTAGTAGAGAGAAATACGCATTTGCCAACTTTGTAGGGCTTTTGCTCCATCCTCTTTTTGTCCGCTTGGAGTTTGTAAGTTTCTCTGGCCTCATCAAGAGCTTTACAGACTACCAGCCAGGTATTTTGCAATCTTTTAATGAGGGGATTTCGGGTTCCTTGACGGGGAGTTCTGGTATGGCCACAAAAGTTTGGCCATTGGCAACTTGAAAAGGAGTAAACCCAGAACTGGAATGTACTGCATTGTTGTAAGCGACCTCAGCGAAAGGTAATAAGTCCGACCAATTGTCTTGTTGATAAGTTATGAAACACCTTAGATATTGTTCTAGAACCAAGTTCAGACGTTCTGTCCCCCCATTTGTCTGGGGATGATGGGAGGATGATAACCCTTGACTAGATCCCAAAAGATCTAGAAAAGCTCTCCAGAACTTGGAAGTGAATTGGACCCCTCAATCTGACATAATCTGATGTGGGACACCATGGAAATGATATATGTGTTGCACAAAAAGTTTGGCTAAGGTTTTTGCAGTAGGGATTTTGGGCAAGGTATAAAATGCACTTGTCTAGAAAACAGGTCTGTAACCATCCAGCACTCTCGGGCAGTTTAACAATAAAATCCATGGAAATCTCTCTCCATGGTGCTGATGGGCTTGCTACTGGTTGAAGTAACCCTGGGGATTTCCCTTGATGTTATTTTGCAGCTGCACATATGAGACAACTGGCTACATAGTTTGCAATGTCCTTTTTTAATGCAGGCCACCAAAATTGCCTTTCAATCAGGTGTAAGGTTTTTACAAAACCAAAATGCCCAGCAGTCTTTGAATCATGCCCAGCTGCCATTATTTTAAGTCTCAAACTAGCTGGGACATAGATTTTTTTCTCCAATCCATGCCAATCCATCTTTGAGCATGCACAGATTGTTATGATTACGAAGCCATTTATCGGTATCTAAAGCCTCTTTGAATTCTAGTAGTAAAGTCTTATTTTCTGGCTCTTTTGCTTTTGTTTGAGCCCTGGGGCAGCTAGTTGATGAGGCTGCAGGAAAGGTTTACTTATCTCAGGTTTCTTACTGTTGTATTGAGGTAGTCTTGATAAGGCATCAGCCAAAAAGTTTTTTTCCCCTGGAAGGTAATGAATCGTGAAATTAAATCTGTGAAAATGTTGCAACCACCTTGCTTGTTTTGGGGGAAGTTTCCTGGGTGTTTTCGTAGCCTCTAGGTTTTTATGATCAGTCCATACCTGGAATGGTATTTTATGCCCCTCAAGAAAATGCCCCCAGGTTAGTAAAGCCCACTGTACTGCATAGGCTTCCTTTTCCCAAGCTGCCCATCTCTGTTCAGTGTCTGACAGTTTCTTAGAGGTGTATGCACAAGGCTGTAACCTCCCTTCCTTATTCGTTTGTAAGAGTACAGGCCCCCCCAGTCACATCACTGGCATCAGCTTGGATGATGAATTGCTGGTCTGGGTCTGGATGCTTCAGGACTGGCTCCATGAAGAACAATTTTTTAAGTTTTTCAAATGCTGCTTGACATTCACCTGTCCATTTTAGTGGCTGGCTAGGTTTTGATTTATCCCCCCTTTGGTCTTTAACAGATTAGTCATAGGGAGGGCAATCTGTGCAAATGATGGAATAAATTGTCTATAGAAATTGGCAAACCCCAGAAAACTTTGGAGTTGTTTCCTGGTTCTTGGGATAGCCCAATCCAGCACTGCCTTCACTTTTCTTGGGTCCATCTCTATCCCCTCATGGGATATGCGATACCCCAGGTAATCAATACGCTCCTTGTGGAACTCACATTTAGATAATTTGGCAAACAACTTTGCAGAACGTAATTTTTTCAAAACAGCTCTGACCATCTTTGTGTGTTCATCAAGATGTGTTCATCTTTCATTTCAGTGTAGATAAGGATGTCATCCAGGTAAACCAAAACCCCTTTATACAGGTGCTCCCTCAGCACATCATTTATTAATTGCATAAAAGCAGGTGCCCCCTGCAGTCCAAAAGGGAGTAGTTTGAATTGGAAACATCCTAGTGGGCAGTTAAAAGCCATTTTCCATTCATCTCCCTTCCTAATCCTTATGGTAATAAGCTTCCCTCAGGTCTAGTTTTGAGAAAAATTTCCCTTTTGATGGGTGTGCTAACATGTCCTTCATTATTGGTAGGGGGTACATGTTCTCCACACACACAGCGTTCAAACTCCTATAGTCCACACAAAGACAAAGAGAACCATCCTTCTTTTCTCTAAATAGGATGGGAGCAGCCACTCAAGGTTTAGCCGGTTCAATAAAACCCCTTTGTAAGTTTTTCCTTATAAACTTTTCCAGTTCACTCAGTTCTCTAGGAGCCATTGAATACATTTTTGGTTTTGGCAGCTTTGCTCCTGGGATGATTTCAATAGCACAGTCTGTGGGGCGGGGAGGGGGGAGTTCATCCACCTTCTGCTTACTGAACGCCTCAGCTAAATCTCAGTATTCCATTGGAAGGCTTTGCAGCTCTGACTCATTAAGGGCGGAGGCAAATTTGCGACGTAATCCACATCTCTCACCAGTTTCTTTAGCTATGGGTAGGGTTTCCTCCTCTGCAAATTTGAATTGCCCCTCCCTCCAATTAACCACAGGATTCCATTTCTTTTTATATATATATAATATTTTATTAGTTTTCTAATTTTACAATTAAGTATTTAAAAAGCAATGTGGTGACTGGGTTAATCAATAGTTCAATAAAATACATAAGTCTTTAGTATAAATCTCAAGTTACAACATCAGATATTTCCTCTCTTTTTCCCTTAATATCTACTGTCTCATATTAGGCTAATACAGTTCTTATTGTTATCAACTAAGTAAAAACATCTTTGTTACATCTATCAATAATTTTTAACTTATACATATCTTAATTCTGTTTACATTCAATCCTTATATACAATGTCCTGTTATTGCTTTCTTCCCAAGCTTTAATTTCCCGTCAATATTCAAATTAACATTTAGTATTTATAATTTCCAAGCTTTAGGTAACCAAAGTTTCTCTTATCTCAACTTCTTCCTTTTTCCCTTTTCATAACAAAATCTAATATTTTAAATACACATCTTATCTATTTGAATATAGTCTTATTCTGTTTTCTAAAAGTTATCTATTTTCCACCATATTAAACCATCTAATTAAAAATATAGTATACCCTCTAATAGATCAAAACCATTATATGTATTGTCCGGGTTAACCAATAAATCAGTAATATACATAATTTTTTTCATTTAGGTCTAATTTTTAAAAGCTCAAATACTTCCTCTCTTTTTCTGGTAATATCTATTATCTCATATTGGGCAAACAGAATTCTTATTTTCAACTGATTTCCAAATATTTTATATTAGGTGTAAGGACCCACCTCAATTTATATCTTAAGAAGACAGAACTCTTGGAACGTTTCTTCCAACAGGAATCTTTATTAAGAAAAACTGACTGAAGGATGTTGCTTTGTAGTTGATAGGGGAAATGCCAGTCATAAACACCCGTGTTTACTCCCCCCCCCTTTGTAGTATGACAGAATCCAGAAGAGAGTAAGAATTGAGTTTTCTCAGAGTAGATAGCTAGAAATAAAATATAATTGGATTCTGACATCCGGCTCCCCTTAAAAATAAGAGAGGTCCACGTGTAGAGAAAACAAAACAGGTATAAAAGTTAGTCTGGCTTGTTAGGATACTCTGTATGAAACTTCTTTAAAAGCTTCGGGGCTCTGACATGACGTTTATGGACCCACTCGTTTTGAGAGGCGGGGAGGTGCTTCCATGCTACTAGGTATTGAGTTTCCCCACGATATTTTCTAGAGTCCAGGATTTCCCTTATTTCGAAGTGTTGCTCCCCTTCTACCATGATTGGTGTTGGGGGGGGATTTTTGGCCGTAAGGGTGACTGTTGTTCTCTTTTCAGCAAACTGCAGTGGAAAATTGAGTGTATTTGCCTAAGATTCTTGGGTAATTCTAATTCTACTGTTACTGGGTTTATGATTCTTTTAATTGGAAAAGGCCCTATATATTTTGGTCCACGTTTTTTACAGGGTTGTATGGATTTTAAGTATTTTGTAGACAAGTACACCATTTCTCCTATAATGAATGGTGTGGGCTCCACCCTTTTCTTATCTGCTTGTGCTTTGTATGCTTGCCTAGCTTCCTCTAGAGCTTTTCTAACTATTGGCCAGGTGTTTTTTAATTATTCCATCCATTCTTTCAGTGATGGGATTGCCGGTTCGTTTGGGGTTAGTTCTGGCATGGGGTTGAAACTTTGACCGGTAGCTATTTGAAAAGGAGTGTAACCTGTGCTGGAGTGGACTGCATTATTGTAGGCAACCTCTGCGAAAGGCAACAGGTCCGTCCAATCTGACTGCTGGAAATTAAGAAAACATCTTAAATATTGCTCAAGTACTGAGTTACATTTTTTCGATTGACCATTTCCCTGAGGATGATGGCTAGAGGTCAGTCCCTGGGTGGTCCCTAAAAGGGATAGAAATTCCTTCCAAAATGCAGATGTAAATTGCACTCCCCTATCAGATATGATGCGTTGGGGTGCCCCATGCAATCTGTAAATATGTTGCACGAAAAGTTTCGCTAAAGCTTTTGCGGTGGGGATCTTTTTGCAAGGAATAAAGTGAACCTGTTTGGAAAATAAGTCCATGACCATCCAAATAACAGTATTCCCATTGCTTTCTGGTAATTCCACTATAAAATCCATGGCTCTTTCCCTCCAGGGGGCTGAGGGATTTGCCACTGTTTGTAACAGTCCTGGTGATTTCCCTTGCAACCTTTTTGCAGTTGCACACTTTGGGCAGCTGGCCACGTAACTTTCTATGTCTTTTTTCATGGATGGCCACCATGAAAATTGCCGTTTAATTAAGTGCAATGTTTTTACAAATCCAAAATGCCCTGCTGATTTTGTGTCGTGGCAAAGCTGCATGAATGTGATCCTTTGGGTGGTTGGTATATATAACTCCTCCCCCACCCAAGGCAGTCCGTCTTTCATTGTGCACACGTGTTTATTTTTCTGGAACCATTCATCTGTTTCCAAACTTTTCCGGAATTCTGGCTATCCAGCTGTGGTTTTAATTTAACTTGGGCTCTGGCACTGGCACTGCCAGTTGTGATTCTCCCATGATCGGTTTAGAGTCAGTGGCTCGCGTGCTGTTATATTGGGGCATGCAAGATAATGCATCTTCCAGAAAGTTCTTTCCCCCCGGCAAATGCTTGAGCTTAAAATTGAATTGGTGAAAATGCTGGGACCAGCGGGCTTGCTTGGGGTTGAGCTTCCTGGGTGTTTTCAAGGCTTCCAAATTTTTGTGGTCTGTCCACACCTGGAAAGGGATTTTATTGCCTTCAAGGAATTGGCGCCATGTAAGTAAAGACCAACGTATCCCATATGCCTCTTTCTCCCACACGGGCCAGCGCTGTTCCATTTCAGTGAGTTTCCTGGATGTATACGCGCAGGGTTGCAATATTCCTTCATCATTTTCTTGTAATAGTACAGCCCCCACTGCCACATCACTTGCATCTGTCTGTATTACGAAGGGTTTGTCCATGTCTGGGTGCTTCAGTACTGGTTCAGCAGAAAAAAGCCTCTTTAATCTCTCAAATGCCGCTTGGCATTCCATTGTCCATTTTAGTGGCTGGCTAGGTTTCACTGAGGATTCTCCCTCAGTTTTTAGTAAGTTTGTGAGGGGCAGGGCTATCTGGGCAAAGGAGGGGATGAATTAGCGGTAAAAGTTTGCGAAACCCAGGAAACTTTGCAGTTGCTTTCTTGTGCGAGGTGGTGCCCATTCTAATACTGCCCTGACCTTTTCTGGGTCCATTTCAATGCCCTGTGGGGATATGCGGTAACCTAGGTAGTCTATTCTTTCCTGGTGAAATTTGCATTTTGATAATTTGGCATATAGGTGGGCGGCTTGCAGTTTCTTTAAAACCGCTCTGACTAGGTTGACATGTTCCTCTTTTGATTCGGTGAAGATGTCATCTAAATAAACCAGGACCCCCTTAAATAGGTGCTCCCTTAGTACCTCGTTGATTAATTGCATAAATACTGCGGGCCCCCCTTGTAATCCAAATGGCAAAACTTTGAATTTGTAGCACCCCATTGGGCAGTTAAATGTGGTTTTCCATTCATCCCCTTCCCTAATTCTCACGTGGTAATACGCTTCCCTTAGATCTAGTTTAGTAAAAAAATTTCCTTTCGAGAGAGGTGTGATAACATGTCTAATGTAAGGACCCACCTCAATTTACATCTTAAGAAGACAGAACTCTTGGAACATTTCTTCCAACAGGAATCTTTATTAAGAAAAACTGACTGAAGGCATGCTAGACAGGATCTGAGGGACCTCCCTGACCATTCAATGTTTTAAAGTGTTCCCAGGCAGCCCCACTCCACATTCCTTCCAGTCAATTCAAATTGACAGATGGTTGGGTGTTAAATCCATCGGATCCCAAGCGTTGAAATCTTCCCCCCCTTTTTCCTCGCTGCCGGTACAAGGAGACTTCATAGGGAGTGAGATCAAAGGCTGATGGCCGCATTGTTATGGTTAGTACTCTCAAAGGGAATCCACAGAGGATGTTGCTTTGTAGTTGATAGGGGAAATGCCAGTCATAAACACCCGTGTTTACTCCCCCCCCTTTGTTGTATGACAGAATCCAGAAGAGAGTAAGAATTGGGTTTTCTCAGAGTAGATAGCTAGAAATAAAATATAATTGGATTCTGACATCAGGTGACCAAACGTTCCCTTATCTCAACTTCTCTCTTTTTCCCTTTTCATACCAAAGTCTATTAGTCTTGTTACACATCTTACCTATTCAATTATAATGTTACTTTATTTTCTAAAAATTATCTATTTTCCACCATATTCAACCCTCTAGTTAGTAATATGAAATCCCCTCTAATAAATCAAAACCCTTATTTTCTTCAGCCTTACTCTGGGTTTCTTCCTTTGCCAACTAACCTTCCATGTCAATGCTTTTGAATCATCAAATAGTTCTCCCTTTATTATTATATATACTATTTGGAATAAGAAAGACCAGTTGGTTGCAGTTTTTTGGGAAGAACTAGCCCATTTGTATTCATTAGATCGCCTCCCTATTACTCCAATTTCCCACAATTGTCCTGATAGGTTTATCTTCCATTCAGTCTGTTCTTCCTTTTCCTCAAATTTCTTCTGATTTATGTAAAACGTCTTTTCCATTTTCAGTGTTGTCACTCCCTTTTCTGATTTTTCCGTTGGCTGGATCTGTTGCTCAATTGAGTCTTTGTATTTAGTATTTAGTTGTTCCACTTCTCCTGTTATTTTCTGCATTGTTAGTTCTTTGGTTGAGGTCAAGATCTGGGTTTATATATTTAAGCTGGCATCTTGTTCCTTTATGTTGCATCTTATTTTGTCACAAGCTGAAAGAATGGTTTCGTGTATTGATTTCAACATGGAAAGGATTTTTTCCTGATCTTCATCCATATTCTCTTGATAGTATGTTAAGTTGAAGACTTTAGAATCAAACATTAAGAATAGTTTTTTGTTTTTTATAGCTAGGTATGGGACATCTATTTCATGTGTTATAGGTGGTCTTTATAGTAGAAATTATTTGTCAAGTAAGAGTTTATAGTCCAAGGTATTCCATCATCTTGTGTGATAACATATGCTTCTCATGTAAAGAAATAGGAAAGCAATTCCCCATGTATAGCTTTGAAAGTCAGCAAAAGTTTACATTCATAGTTCAAACAGGCCAGATATGCCGCCCAAAAGTTCCTTCTTTGCAGCTGACTTTTTCACAGGTGATAGCTGTCAAGGTCAGAGAAGTTTTTTTCTGGAGGCTGGGCTTCAAGCCAAGTCTCTTTTAAGCAATAACAAGGTGTAATACCATACTTCGCCAAAAGATGTCACCGATGCCGTTGAAAGTTTTTTAAGTCCAAAGTTTTTATGATAGTTTTTCAAGTCTTATTTCTTTTTTTTAGATAAAAATAAACGTCTCCAGTAAGAATAGGAACACTTTTAGTTCCCAAGTTTCAAAAGCATATACACCCAATTAGATTAAATTGTTCTTATAGTTGCTCTGTTTCCCCTGGGTAGTTAGTCGCCGCTGTTCTTAGAGGGTGGGGTAGAAATTCCCTTCCCTCTCTACTCACAGGGGGAAAGATACTTTGGGCAGCTTTTACAGGAAAAAATACTTAAAGTCTTAAAGAGAAGATCAGATCTCACCCAGTTTCATCCGCGTTGCTTTAAAGGTGCTTGGTAGTGATTTTGACTTCGGCTGTCAGCAGCTTAGTGACGAGCCATATTGCTATGTCCGGTCTTTCCCCCGCCGGTTTGGAGGGCTTCCCCGGATCCAACGGAAGGGCCATCGCCCTCCCATGTTCAAGTGGGGGTCCCCTTCTTGCTTGTCACCCCTACAGGGCAACTTTTGATCGTTTCCAGGGTCTCCCAGGGGGATGAAACCAGACGCGAAAGAGAGCTCGTCTTCCAGCGTCCGTAGCACCGTGATGGCAAACCGGAAGTCTGGATTCCATTTCTTTAACCACGCAACCTCAGGACTAATGGCCACTCCATTCCAGGAGCCACAATGAAAGCCAAAGTCTCTATGTGGTTCCCCAGGTCGATGCGTAAGGGTCTGGTGGCAAAACTAGCAGGCACCCCTCCCGCAATGGATCCATCCAGCTGGCAAAATGTAATGGGAGTCTTTAACCTCCTGAAGGGTATTCCCATCTTCCCCACCAGTTCTGGGCTCACCATGCATCGGGTACACCCCGAGTGCAAAAGGGTGGCTAGTTTTACTGTCTTTCCAGTGCCGGGAATGGACAGTTTTAGGGGCACTGTTATGGGGTCAATTAGCCCACTCACCAACCGGTCATCTTCGTCATTGTCCTTCATTTCTCCCAGTCACCGGCTGTTAGGGCCGGGGCTCGACCTACCGGACCGCAGTCCCAAGGGAGCTCCACGGCCTCCACGGACTTCATGGCGGTTTCTCTGGGTCGTGGGGGAGGTTTTCCAGCCGGTAGGTGGTCCCCTCTCTTAGCAGGCGTCTTGCTGCGGCAGTCAGCGGCGCGATGCCCCTCCTTTCCATACTTGAAACATACTGTGCTGCGAGGCAGAAGGGAGGAGCGGCTTGTGCAGAGTCTCCTCGCTTCTTTGGTTGCGGCTTAAAGCTTTGCCTCACCGGGCAGTGTAGGTGCTTACGCTGGTCAATTTCCACCTCCTTGGCTAGCAGGCACCAGTCGTAAAGTCACCCTGGGGCTCCCCGAGCTACGCAAGCATTATACAGTTCCTCATTCAGCCCGTCCTGGAAACAGCTCACCAGGATCTCCTCTGGCCAACGAAGGCGGCTGGCCAGTTCTCTGAATTCTTCAGTGTATTCAGCGACACGTCTTCTCCCTTGCTTCATGGTCTTTATGCGCTCCTGGGCTTTCTTGTCTGCCAGCCAGTCCTCAAAACACCTTCGGAGCACAGCCATAAAAAGGTTGAAATTTCTCAGCTCGGGAGCATTGCAGTTGTAAAGAGTCACCTCCAATCTGCCGCCGCCCCTTCCAGCACTAAGGTGACCACGCATACCTTCTCGACATCCATGGGCAGGGTTCTCCCATAGATCTGCATGTAGGTGAACAGCTGCACCAGAAAATACCCCAGCCTTTTGGGATCTCCATCAAACTTCACCCCGATTGGGATCGGCTTCACTTCTGCTGGTTGGGGGGGGGTCTGCCCCTGGCGGCTTGTAGCATACGGCCCCTGGATAGTGCTGCACCTTGGGTTCCGACGGCTGCTGCCTCTTGGGTCTCCGATTCCCCTTCTTTGGATTCTTCCTCCTCTGACTCTTCTTCGGATTCGTGGCCCCTTTCACTTTCATTTTAAACTCATTGTGGGTTTTCTTCACATACTCCATTACAGCTTCCATAGATCCCGGTTTGAGTTCTTCTTTCTCTGCGTCTTTATCCGGGGGAGGGCAGGGTCTGGATTCTTCTTGTTAGCTTTTTTCTTACCTCCCCCCTGGATTAAGGTGACTTTCGGGGCTTTCTCCTCCCAGCCTTCCTTCTTTCTGATTCCGAGTGACCATATGGCTCGATCTTCTTCACCCGATGGTCCAGCCACCTCCAGGTCTCTGGAGAGGCTTTCGCTGGCTTCGAGGCTGAGGAGGTCTTCAGTCCATTGCGCCGACTGGAACTTCTCCATCAAGAATTCGGTTGTGACTCCCCCGGTAGAGCAGTTTACTTCTCCAGGTTGAGTACTATGCAGATCTCACCTTCTGTCAGCACCCATTTCAACTAATCACCCAAGAAAGCAGAACTCTTGAAACAGGCATTGTCTCAAAAGGAAACTTTTATTAGGGACTAGTGATAGCAGGGAGGTTAAGGCGAGATCTGAAAAAAAGCCCACGTGAACGGTATAATTAAGCAAGAAATATGCCCCCTCCCACCAAAGTCATAATGTCCGTTTGAAATCCAGCCAATCCATAGGTGGCCTGGTGAGCGGCTGACTGACATGGTAGGCACGCATCTCAAGGTCTCCTCCAACTTTCCTTTCCTTGTAACTGTCTCCTAGATAAGGAGACACATTCCATACTCAAAAGGAGGAGGCCAGACAAAGAAAGGAGAAAGTGAAAGTTAACACTATGATCCCCCATGCACCCCCTCCCCCCAATAAGAATGGCAGGCCCCAAAAAGAACAAGAGAGAGCAGATGAGGAGTTTTGGGGTCTGACACATACACACATTTCTCTCACTCCCCTGGGCTTTAAAGTTAAAATTTAGAGGTACTCACCTTCACTTTCTTTCCAAAGCAGCCCTTGAGCTCAAACTTGAAACTCCCTTTACTACCCTCGCTCCACATGGGCAGGGCCTGGGAAACCCATCCACAGACACAAAGGGTCTGCTACCAGCAAGATGGGGCTTACCAGTCTCAGTCCATTGGAGAGGTTAGCTTGGAGTCCCATCCTGGGTGCCAAATTGTTGTAGGAAAATTTTTCCTCAGGGTTCAGTCCAAGCCGGGAATAAACAACATGGCAACTGCTTTAAGAAAGAAGGTCGTAGTTTATTGAAGAAGAGAGCTAGACAGAAAGATCACTGTGGGGAAAAAAAAGAGACCACATGTAGTAGGAAGTGGATTTTTATACCTTCTTGGGCTTTTGTTTGGAGTTGTTCCTGTGGCATGAACTTTGACCTGAGTCTGAGTGTTCCTTTCTGGTATTCTGATGGTGGTGAGTTAATCCTATTATGTCCCAAAGGTCATATCCTACTTCCCTGGGGCTGGAACTGATGACTGTTGGATTTTTTGGTATGAGGGATTGTTGATTCTAGGGATCTTTCTTTCTAATCCCAGCTTCCTGATTCCAATCTTTCTGACAAGATT
Source organism: Azemiops feae (assembly GCA_023970755.1). NCBI lineage: Eukaryota > Metazoa > Chordata > Lepidosauria > Squamata > Viperidae > Azemiops > Azemiops feae. The sequence continues at coordinate 400,167 of JALGBA010000306.1, read as the reverse complement.
ATCACATCTGCATTTCTGCAGACCTGGTTCTCTGTTTGGAGCAGAGACTTGGGGGGGGGGGTTGGTTTCTGCCTTTAAAATCCTTTGGGGGAATATAATATTCTGCCTTTTAATATTCCAAAAAATATTTCTTTCTGGGGGGGGGTTACTTCCCACAGCATTAAACATGCTTTTTAAAAGGAAAGATGATCAATACGTGGTAAAGGTTTAATGGTTTGTTTATATGTGTGTATATGTGTACTGTATGATGCATCTGTCCCTTTTATTTGTTCGTTATCTTTTGGAACCGCTTGTACTCTTTGCAAATATTCAAGCAACAAAAGCAATTAATTACAAAGGGGTGTGCTCCAGCCAAATCGGACAAGACCTCCCTGGACCTTCGCCCAACGCTAAGGGGGAGGAGGAGGGGGCAGCAAAGCGAAAGGGAAATCCGACGCCAAGCGCGGTTTAAGGCCGCTGCACGCTCTCATGACCCTGCGGCCGTGCGCCCTCTTAATCCTGCTTCCCTTTCTTGGGAATGGCTTCCGCTCCGAATTTACACCGGCAAATCTCTCCCTCCTCTTTCGCAATCCCAGGAGCAGAGAGTGGAAGAAAGAAAACGCCTTGCGGGTAAGTACCGAAGGACGCAAAGGCTCCTTGAATACCCGTTGCGAGAAACCTACCCACCATGCCTTTTTCGTGCGCAGGCTCAGTTGGCAGGCTCCGCTTTTCGGCTTCCTCGTCTGTTTTTTCGCCCGCTTTATGCTGCATTACTCCGACCTACCCGTCCCCAGTTTGCAGTGTTACTCTTTAAGCTTCGAGGTCGAACGCCCTCTTTCCTTTGCCCGGTTCACTGGATTGAAGATCTCTTTTATACAGGACTGCAAAACCAGCGACCTGTTTCCAAAGAGTTTGCCATTTAAATAACGGGGATTAGGAAGGAAGGACGGTAATTATATTAAAATAGGAATTAATACGAGATGGCTATTTTTTTCTCTCTACTTGGTGTTAAATAGAAGTCTGATTGAGCCAGCAGGTTTTATTGTGAGTCGCCCATAGAGCTATTAATTAATTAGAAGCTCTCTGGGCGGCTCACAATACAACCTCTCCTGCATAGTTTTTCCAATTTTTCATTTTTTAAAAATCAATCAGTTTCTTTTTTAATTGATTAATGAAAGATTGGAAAAACTATACAGGAGAGCTGCATTATGAAGAACTGAAGAAAGTAGGTTGATTTGAAATACAAAGTATATTCATTCTCAAAACAGGTCACATAAGTGAAAAATCAACCATTTTCACAAGTGTTGAAATCCTTGTTCACTTAAGTCTGTAGTTGGCAGAAAGCAGATGTGTGTTGAATGGCTTCATTGTAGCTATTTGAAAATTGTTTGGTTATAATTATATATGTGGTCTATTTATTTTTTCAGGAAAGTATTAAGAGAATTAAGCATTGGAATTCATTATCATTCAGTGACAATATTACTGCTTTGTACGGAGTAAATCAGTTTTCTCACTTATCTCCTGAAGAATTTAAAGGTACAGAACATATTACCAAGTGTACTTTTTCCCCCTTATCCTGGATGAACGTATTCTGAGGATTTGATATTATCCCTAAGAAGCTTCAAAAAAACAAAGAGAGTGCATTGTACACTATTCCATATATGCTGGATTACTATTGCTACAAAAAAAAGATAATAGTATTAATTAACCTTAATAGTATTAATTAACAGCATTAACCTTGCGAACTCTCAAACTTCCTCCTTGCGTTATATATTCAAGATGGACAGTATTTAATATTTATTTGCTATGTATATGTAGGGATGTGGGTCTATATATATGTTGTACATAGTATGTTTAGGTGTGTGTCATGTATATGTTTCACTTTGAGAGCGGGCAACTAAATTTCATTTTTTATGTGTGCCATTGTGCCCACAATATAAAAATGACAATAAAGGTTATTTATCTTATCTTTATCTTAAAATATATAAGTGTTTACTTTCAAAGCAAGATATCTGTGCTGATGTAGCTGTGATAAAGCCAAAATAAATTGTTTTTATTTTAAAGCTATTTACCTACAAAGTAGACCTTCTAAAGTTCCCAGATATGTTCAACAAGTTACATTACAAGGAACAGACTCACCCTTGCCAGCAAAGTTTGACTGGAGGGACAAGAACGTTGTTACAGAAGTGAGAAATCAAAGAGAGGTAAACTCTCTATTTCTTTTTTATTTAATCTCGGTGTTCTAGTTTTGGACATACATATTTTAATTCTATGGCAGCCTTATACTGTAATTAGAGGTGCTACTATTTATAGGCAAAGATATTTCTGCATTCTTTTTGTGTTAGTGTTGTAATACATTCTGTCTTAGATTTGCATGGTGCAGCTTTTACTTAATTCATGTTTATTACTTGGCAGCTAAAGGCACTATATTTCCCTCATTCTGTGACATAAGATAGATGAGAGATCAGAAATGTCAAACACAAGGCCCGTGGGCCAGATCCGACCCGCGATGTGGTTAGATCTGGCCGGCAGGGCGGCCCTGGAGATAGTGAGGGACCGGCCCCCACCTCCTTGGCCCCAGCCCAGCCCAACATTGATCTACAACTTCATGGCAGACATCCAGGCCGGAACGCAGTCAGCCTTAGATCTGCGAGGCCATCCTGGAGATAGCAAGGGGCTGCCCCCACCGCCTTGGCCCCTCCCCTTGTGTGCGTCCACAGGAAGTGGTGAGCGTGCTGGGGCTGGCATCCCAAGTGAAACGAAAGTGCTCAGAATGCAGTCAGCCTGTGGGGCAAAACGGTCACCGGGGACACCAGGCCCCACATACTCACCGCCTCCTGTGTGTGTGCCAGGGAAGTGGGGCCGAGGCGGGGTGGCCCCTTGCTGTCTCCAGGGCGGCCCCGGGGTCCAAATCTAAGGATGACTGCGTTCCGGCCCTGATGGCTGTCACAAAGTTGTTGATCAGTGCCACACCCACTACAAGCACCTTCATGGCCCTCTCGCCGGCTCAGCCTCGCAATCTGCGAGGGCTTCCCTTTCACTGGGACCATCCCCATCCCCGTGTGGGAAGGGGGGAGGCGAGGAAGGAATGAAGAAAGAAAAGGAAGGAGATTGAAATGAGAGGAAGGGAGGGTCTGAGGGAAGTTCTGCCTTAGCACTTGGCCACCAGCAGCCCTGCTGCCTTTTCGCCATCCCCTTGCTCCCTCCTGGCCTCTCCTGGTGGTATCCCATCCTATACTGAGGATGCTCTGGTTACAAAGTCGTGTCTCCTTGCATGAAGTTGGAGTGGGCCTCCATCTGATCCACATACTTTGCCCTCTCATACCCGCAATGAGCAACCTGGCCAAGGAGAGTGAGCCCAACAGCAGCAGCCTTGAGGAGGAGGTAAGCACAGCCAGGCGCCCCCTTGGGGAAGCCGGGCTGGGCTGGGCTGGGCTGTGGGATCCTGGTGCCCCAGGAGCTGGAGGGCTGGGCTGGGCTCTTGCCCTCTGCTGCCTAGGGCTCCAGGCAGCCCACACCACCATCCAGGGGTCCTCTATGTGGCCTGAGAGGGATGGCAAGGCTCCTCTGGTGGAGTAGGCTTTGTTGCTCGTCCTGGTCTTGCCTTCCTCCGGATCCCCCCTTCCAGTCACTGCTTGGCCCTTCCATAAGACGACATTGTTGTGTGTGGAAGCGTGGAGAAAAAAGTTTGCAGGAAACAGTTTCCTCCAAGTCCAACTTCTGCCTTGACAGATCTCTGGAGAGGAGGAGGGGTTGGCGGGAGAGCTGTGTGAGGGAAGGGTGCCCCAACAAGCCAGCATCCTTACCACACACAATTGAGAAGGGCCAGCCTCCCTTGTGCAGGACCAGGGAGCGCTGCTCCTCTGCCTCCTCTTCTTGCTCTTCAGAGGCAGAAATTGGAGGAAACTGCTTCCTGAAAACTTTCTCCTCCATGTTTCCCACACACAACAGCGTCGTCCTCCGCCTCCTGCTTTGCTGGGAGGGACACTAGACTGGGAAACACCAATGATGTCTAGGATTGGGAGAAGAATGTCTCCTTTGGCATGCTGTGTACACACACACACACACACACACCATTCCAAGCTTGGAGACTTATCCGCATCTGAGCTTACAAACTGCCAATCATGCCTGCGCTTGGGGAGACGGCCCTCTCCTTCCACTGTGGATCAAAGTCCCCAAACTTGGAATGCAGTGTGTGTGTGTGCACATGCACATGCACACATGCACACACCCACTTGGCTGCCAGCAGTTTGGGCAGGCAAGGAGCTTGTGGGGCATCGAATTGTCTCCATGTCAAGCTAGCCAGTGCAATTTGTTCCATCCTGATCCAGCTGTGCCAAGTCAGCCGCACCCAGTGAGCGACGTTGAACCGGCCATGCCCACCCAGCCTAGTCGGGGCTACCCCACTACTGGCCCTTTGAGGGCAACGATAATGCTGATGTGGCCCTCAATGAAATTGCGTTGGACACCCCTGTGAGAGACCATGATTAGCTCTAAGTGACTTGAGTAAACTCTATGCCTAACTAGAGACTAGGTTTTTTTATTATATTGTAACTGTCAGAACCCATATTTTAAAGAGCCTTTTTCTTTCTTTCTAAACCCAAATTTCATTCTCTTCTCTCCCTGGGTTCTGCCATACTCCTAAAGGGGAGGGGGAAAATGCTTGAGGGTTATTGCCTTGTTTCCTCTATCGTTACAATGTAACACTTTGCTGTTTCTGCATATTTCTTCTGTGAACTTTCTCTCCCCTGTTGTCAGCTAGTAAAGGGGGGAGGAGAATGGAATGTACCTCCGGCAACTGTTTTATCTCCGCATTCGCAAGGGAAGGTGCGAAGAGCCGCCTAAACATCGCTGCAGCCAGGAGACGGCCTGATGTTATCTCCTTTTTCCCACAACGAACCTAACACCTTGGGATTGGCCTGTTTGAACTGACCGGATGAATTATGGGGTGGGGTTATGCCTAGGATACTTTTTACCTATCGATCTGGCGGGAAACCCTCAGATCCTGTCTATTATGCCTGCTATCAGCTTCTCCTAATAAAAGCTCCTTTTGGAAGAAACCGCTTCCATGAGTTCTACTTTCTTAGGATGAGGTATTGAAGTGGGCCCTGACATTAGATAGGATCTGCAGCAATAGTCAACCCGGAAGGAAAGCCCTTACCGGGGGACTTCGCAAGACCATGTCAGACAACGGAGCAGGGAAAGAAGAATCCACCGCAAAGGGGGAGCCCCCCTGTCGCCCGGATCCCTGCAAGCTATCCAGCTCTGAGTCTTTCTACTCATCGGAAGAAGAGGTAGTGGAGGTGCGTAGCCACAAACCTCGGTGGTCGATGGGCATCGGGAAGAAGGATGACTGGGAGAAAAAGGCGAGGAAGGTGACACTCTGACGAGGCAGCCACTCAGCGAGGATGAGGAAGACCGCCCGGGGCATTCGAGCCAGTTACTGGAGCAGGCGATTGGCATGATGAAGATAGCCCTCGATTTCCTGAAGGAGGAGAAACCTGAACCCTACAGCGGAACCATCCATTTGGGTTGTGGGAAGAAGGACACCGAAGGTGAGTCTGAGGCCGAGGCCACAGGGCCGTCCAACAAGACAACTGAACCCACTGCAGTCGCTGCCGCTGCCCCCCGATGAGCAGAAGCTGCACACCAAGAGGGGAGACGCCACAAACGCAAGAAGAGGCAGCGCTCCATTCAAAAGTTCCCGCCATTCGATGTAAAGTTCCGGGGTGAGCCACGACGCCTGGGGTTTTTCCTAACCCAGGTTTTAAACTATATGGAGGAGTATGGCCGAGACATCCCCACCGATCGTGCCAGAATCCGCATTGTGCAAGCCGCCCTGGATGGCATCACAGCAGACTGGGTCGTGGATCTCTACGATGCCGATGCTCTGGAGATATTGAACTTCAATCAGTTCATGTTCTCCCTCAGGCATTGGTTCGTAGACCCATTGGTGGACCGAAAAGCCCGCGAAAGAATAAAAACGATGAAGCAGGGCAGACGACCAGTGTCCGAGTATACCCAGGAGTTTCGAACCCTGGCCAGCAAGCTGAATTGGCCTGAGGACATTCTGCTCAGCCACTTCAAAGATGGCCTGAATTACGATCTCTACGATGCCTGCCTTCCCCGAGGAGATCCCCACCAGCTACAAGATTGGTACATGCTGTCCAAGGAAACCGAGATTGACCTGGCCAAGAGACAGTGCAGAGGGAGACCATGGGGGAAGTCACCATCGGAGCCATCCCGTGAAGCCACGAAGCAGCAGCCAACCACCAAAACAACCACCGGCTGTTTCAAGTGTGGCAAAGAGGGGCACCGTGCTGCGGAATGCCGTTCGTGCACCCCAATCGAGAAGGCAGACTGGACCCCGGCTGGGAAGTCCGGGAAGTCACCCGCCAAGCCAAAGGAGCCAGCCATGAAAGGCACGGAGACCGTTGAGTTCCCCACAACTGCCTAGCGAGGAAAGGGAACTCCGGCCTACACAGCAGGAGCGTCCAATTCATCCGACGACAACTCCGAAGACGAACCCCTGGTAAGTGGACCCATCGCTCCCCTCACCAGGACAGTAACCATATTAGCCCCCACCATGCCCGAAGCCGTAGAAGTCAGGGCACTAATTGACTCTGGGTGTACCCAGTGCCTTATCACCCCAACGCTAGTGGGGAATCTAGGCATACCGGTGAGGAGGCTGAAGAAACTGATCTCTTTCGGTCAATTAGATGGGTCCATAGCAGGGGGGATGCCGGCCACTCTAGCAATGCTGCCACTCCAACTCACCCTGGGGAATCACATAGAGACTATACTGTTCATAGTGACCCCTGGCATGGAGTGCCCCATAATCCTAGGCATGGTGTGGCTAGCCAAATGGAATCCACGGGTGGACTGGAGAACAGCAGAGCTTAGGTTCCCGAAAGGGGAATCAACCAGAATGCCAACACGAAACCCCTCCCGGGAAGCCCCAACAGAGAAAGCTGCGACTGGGGGTGAAAAGGAACTACCCGAAATACCCGAGGAATACAGGGACCTAGCTGAAGTATTCAGCGAGGAGAGGTCGGATGAATTACCACCGCATCGACCCACGGACTGTGCCATAGATGTCTGACCAGGGGCGAAGCTCCCCAAACCCAGACTTTACTCCATGAGCCCCCAGGAATTAGAGGAGATGCAGAAGTTCATAGATAAAAACCTAGAGCGGGGGTTCATCCAACCAGCTAAACCAAAAATGGCTGCTCCTGTGTTGTTCAGGGAAAAGAAGGATGGGTCGCTTCATTTATGTGTGGACTATAGAGCTATGAACGCCATAAGTGACAGCAACCTGTACCCACTACCCCTCATGAAAGACATGCTATCCCATCTTTCAAAAGGGAAGGTCTTTACTAAATTAGATCTCAGGGAGGTGTACTACTGAATCAGAATCAAGGAAGGAGACGAATGGAAAACTGCATTTAATTGTCCAGTGGGGTGCTACCAATTCCGAGTTTTACCGTTCAGACTGCAAGGGGCTCCAGCTGTCTTTATGCAGCTGATAAACGACATACTAAGGGAGCACCTCTACAAGGGCGTGCTGGTTTATCTGGATAATATCCTTATATTCACAGAGACCATGGAGGAGCATGTAAAATTGGTTAGGGCGGTCCTAAGCAAATTGCGGGCAGCCCACCTCTATGCTAAAAGTGTCTAAATGTGAATTTCATAAAGAGAAAATAGACTACCTGGGATACCGCATCTCCCCCGAGGGCATAGAAATGGACCCTGAGAAAGTCATGGCAGTGTTAGAATGGGCACCACCCTGCACAAGAAAGCAACTGCAAAGCTTCCTGGGGTTTGCCAATTTATATCGCCAATTTATTCCCTCATTTGCCCAAATAGCCTTGCCCATCACGAACTTGTTAAAGACCAGAGGGGAAGGCAAACCTAAACCCAGCCAACCACTAAAATGGATGGTAGAATGCCAAGCCGCATTCGAGAGACTAAAACGGCTGTTCTCCGCCGAACCCGTTCTGCCACACTCTGACACTAACAAGTCCTTTGAAATTCAAACAGACACTAGCGATGTAGCAGTGGGGGCTGTATTGCTACAGGAAAACGAGAAAGGGGATCTTCAACATTGTGCATACACATCGAGGAAACTAACCAAAATCGAATAGAGGTGGGCGGTCTGGGAAAAGGAGTACGCGGTGAGATGGGTGCTCCTCACCTGGCGGCACTTTTTGGAAGGGGAAAAAAATCCCCTTCCAAGTGTGGACTGACCATAAGAATCTGGAAGCGCTAAAAACACCAAGAAAACTTACCCCTAAACAAGAGCGATGGTCCCAACACTTCCATCGTTTCAATTTCACCATAAAACATCTACCGGGGGGAAGAACTTTCTGGCAGATGCGCTATCCAGAATGTCTCAATACAATAATACCTGACCCAATGTAAAAACCACTCATGCCTGAACCCCAGCTGGCAGCACGAGTAACTACCCGAGCGCAAGCCAAGCTATAAAAGTTGTTAGCCAGTCAAGCAGGGATCGAATTCAGGAAAGTCTTAGAGACCGATGAATGGTTCCTGAATCACAAAAACCTGTGCACCATCACAGAGGGACTACCCTGGGTGCGGGAGAAACTATATATACCAAAGAGTCAGAGACTAGCCTTTATGCAACTCTGCCATGATTCAAAATCAGCAGGTCATTTTGGATTCGTGAAAACATTACACTTAGTTAAAAGGCACTTTTGGTGGCCATCTATGAAAAAGGACATTGAAAGCTATGTAGCCAGCTGCCCAACGTGTGCATCAGCCAAAAGACTACAAGGAAAATCACCTGGGCTGCTGCAACCAGTAGCAACCCCCTCAGCACCCTGGAAAGAAATTTCCATGGGTTTCATAGTAGAACTACCAGAGAGTAGTGGGAACACAGTCATTTGGTTGTGACAGACCTTTTTTCCAAACAAGTACATTTCATACCCTGCTCAAAGATCCCCACTGCAAAAACACTAGGGAAGCTGTTTGTTCAACACATCTATCGCTTGCATGGGGCACCCCAGTGTATTATATCTGATGGGGTGCAATTCACCTTAGAGTTCTGGAACGAGTTTTTGTCCCTTTTAGGGACCAACCAGGGGCTGTCATCTAGTCATCATCCACAACTGAATGGTGGGACTGAACGTTCGAACTCAGTACTTGAACAATATCTTAGATGCTTTATTAATTACCAACAGACCGACTGGACCAACCTACTTCCGTGTGCTGAAGTCGCTTACAATAATGCCGTCCACTCCAGCACGGGCTACACTCCATTCCAAGTAGCAACAGGACAAAGTTTCAACCCAATGCCAGAGCTATCACCCACTGAACCTGCCATCCCTTCATTAAAAGAGTGGATCGCACAGTTGCAAAATACTTGGCCAGTTGTTAGAAAAGCGCTAGATGAAGCTAGACAAGCATACAAAACTCAGGCAGACAAAAAGAGAGTCGAACCAAAGCCTTTTGTAGTAGGGGAGATGGTTTACCTATCCACTAAATACCTAAAATCCTTGCAACCATCAAAGAAATTAGGACCCAAATATGTAGGACCATTCCCTATCATTAGTGTCATCAACCCGGTAAGGGTAGAATTAAAACTACCAAAATCTCTCAGGCAAATCCACCTGATTTTTCACTGCAGCCTCCTAAAATGAGAGCAACAGTCGCCCTTAAAACCAGCTGTTGCTTCGCCTCCTCCTCCCATTATGGTTGAACATTTTGAAATCAAAGAAATCCTAGACTCCAGGAAACACCATGGTTCGACCCAATACTTAGTAGCATGGAAACACCTACCGTCCTCCCAAAACGAATGGGTCCATAAACGCCACATTAACGCTCCTAGACTACTTAAAAAATTCCACGCTGAATATCCAAACAAACCTGACTAACCTATATACATTTGTCTCTATCTCTCCACAGGTGGATCTCTCTTTTTTTTAAGGGAGGCAGGATGTCAGAACCCATATTTTAAAGAGCCTTTTTCCTTCTTTCTAAACCCGAATTTCATTCTCTTCTCTCCCTGGGTTCTGCCATACTCCTAGAGGGGAGGGGGGAAGTGCTTGAGAGTTATTGCCTTGTTTCCTCTGTCGCTACAATGTAACACTGCTGTTTCTGCATATTTCTTCTGTGAACTTTCTCTCCCCTGTTGTCAGCTACTAAAGGGGGGAGGAGAATGGAATGTACCTCCGGCAACTATTTTATCTCCGCGTTTGCAAGGGAAGGTGCGAAGAGCCGCCTAAACATCGCTGCAGCCAGGAGACGGCCTGATGTTATCTCCTTTTCCCCACAACGAACATAACACCTTGGGATTGGCCTGTTTGAACTGACCAGATGAACTATGGGGTGGGGTTATGCTTGGGATACTTTTTACCTATCGATCTGGCGGGAAACCCTCAGATCCTGTCTATTATGCCTGCTATCAGCTTCTCCTAATAAAAGCTCCTTTTGAAAGAAACCGCTTCCACGAGTTCTACTTTCTTAGGATGAGGTATTGAAGTGGGCCCTGACAATAACAGTCTGAAAGTGCATAGAAAAAACATCTGCACTTAAAAAACAACAACCGATATCTGTCCACTTCTCTGAAAGGAATCAAAAGGGGTTTTCTTCATTGAATACTATATGTTTTCAGAAAACATTATAAATAAAAAAACCATAAATAGTGCAGTGGGATGACATAATATGTATAGTAAACATGCTTTCTTAAACTCTTACTCAAAGAATAATATCCATGCAATTTTTTTTCTTTTCAGTGTGGTGCCTGCTGGGCTTTCAGTATTGTCAGTGGAATAGAATCTGCTTATGCAATTAAAAGAAACACTCTGGAAGAACTCAGTGTACAGCAGGTCATTGACTGTTCATACAATAATTATGGTTGCAATGGTGGTTCAACTATTAGTGCACTGAGTTGGCTAAATCAGGTATTTCTTTAAAATCTCTATTGGTAAGTGAACAGTGTTTGTGAAGAGAACACAAATCTTAGAATTATTTTAAAAAATACCTTTGGTTGAACTCGATGTCATACTAATCCAAAAATTCCCTCCACCACTACATTGATTTTTCAAACTAGTGGATTGGCTTGAAATGGCTATATTGACCATGTTCCTCGGGCATTACATAAATTCTTTAAATATTTCCCACCAAACCTTCTAGAAATAGGAATTAAGAACAGTTCTGGATTCCTGATCTCTTTCTCTTCATAGTATGCAAAAAAAAAAAAAAGGAATTTCATGCTTGTTTGATTGCAATATTGCCTTGGCCCTCTTGCTTTGAGAAGCATAAATATATTGATATTTAATCATGAATCATTGATATTTTTTTCCCCGAAGACACATGTGAAACTGGTGAGAGATTCAAAGTATCTGTTTAAAGCTCATACAGGATTGTGCCATTACTTCAAACGTTCTGATTTTGGAATCTCAATAGCAGATTATGTTGCATATGATCTAAGGTAATACTTAATGAATATTTTTATGTGTTTTTTTCTTGACTGGCTTAAGATAAAGAAGCATTGGCCTTCCAGATGTTACAGTTTCATCTGATCTGTATGATGAGGGACAGTTGGAGTCATGTTCAAAAATTGGTTCTCTAGCAATAGGGAATTGGTATATTGAACAGTATAAATACAGGTAGTTCTTGCTTACTGATTAGCTGCTTAACAAGCAGCTGACGTTACATCAGACTTCAGGTCTTCAAAAAGACCTGCCCTTGAAGTTATGACTGCCACATCTATCCCCTGCAGTCACATCACAATGATGCTTGACAGCCAGCTCATATTTATCATTAGTTGCAGTGTCTCACAGTCGTGTGATCATGTTTTGCAACTTCTTTGCTGTTTTAGAAAATGGCAAAAAACACTCATGAATATGTTGGATTTGCTGCAAAGTCACTGGATGGTGAGATGGTCAGCTTATACATTTAAAAAATAAATATAATAGCCATGTGGTTTCTTTAATGACCATAGTGATTCACTCTATGACCATTGTAAAAGGTATAATCAGCTTAACAATGAGTGGTTGTCATCAACACAGTAAAAACTTAACAGATATTCTTGAAATGATAGAAAGCTACTTCCCAATTCTCAATAAATTTAATAGTAGCTTGGATTCTGTCCCATTCTGTCCTTTTTTAGAATTTTAAATAAATTCCTTGATTCTCCAGACACAATAAATTCTATCCCTCATACTTGGGAGAAAAAACATAATACTTTTCTGCTTTTAATGTAGGAAATTACTGATGACAAAGCAGAATGGCTTTTAATACAGGAAAATATGTGGTAAACGGCGTCTTTTTTCAAATCGGGTCAATTTGTGAGGAGACAGATACATGTTATACATTTACCCAGTTATCCATAAAAAGGAGGAGGTACTGTTTGCAGCCTACTGACTCTTTTCCCATATTGCCAGAATAATTAGTGATACTGAAAACAACAAAGCTGTTTGCGGTTATATACCTCCACAAGAACAACCAGAATAAAAAAGAAAATCTCAAATGTTTGCAAATAGTTGAAAACCAATATTTATTTATTCATAAATCTGTATAAATAATTAAGTAATATTCACTAATGCCAGTACTTAAATGAAAAGTATCCATTTTTCTTTTGCTTGTTCAAACCAGTATATTTTAAAATATTTCAAATGCATATTTTCAATTCACATTTAAATGTTAAGTAAAAGAGTTCATTAAAATATTACTAGAACTGACCATTTTAGTGGCTAATTAACATCATTACAACTTTGAAAAATTATGCCTATTGTAACACAAATTGATAAATGTATTTAAAAATCATTACCTTTATTCTACAGCTAATATATGTTTGACAGTTTTAAAAAAGAATAATGCAAGCACACAGAGTTACAGTATTTGGAATATTGTAATACATAAAATAACAGGCTTTGGTACAATTCCTAATTGTGTGAGAAATTGTATGTCAAATAAATTTCTCTTTAGAGGCTAAATAGTTCTAGATACATGTATTAGCAAGCAATTCTGTTCAGGCAAGGAAAGATACTCCCCAAGAACAACAGAAAAACTAGATCTAAACATTCGGTTCCTCTTTTTTTGTAACTACAGGTAGTCTTCAACTTACAACAGTTTGGTAACCGTTCAAAGTTACAACAGAAATGAAAAAATGATTCATGACCGTTTTTCACATTTACGACCATAGTTACATGATCAAAATTCAGATGCTTGTCAAGTGACATGTATTTATGACAATTGCAGTGTTCTGGAGTCATGTGATCACTTCGCGACCTTCAGACAAGCAAAGTCAATGGGGAAGCCAGGTTCACTTAACCGTGTTACTAATTTAACAACATCAGTGATTCACTTAACAACTGTGGCAAGAAAGGTCATAAAATGGGGCAAAACTCATTTATCAACTGTCTCACTTAGCAACATATATTTTGGGCTCAATTGTCATAAGTCGAGGACTACTGTATATGAAAATTTAGTTGCAGCTGCTAGATAGACATAATGTAGAATATTTTATGCATCTTTTCAACAAATGATTCAACTGACAGGTAAAACCACAGATAGATTGGGATTGGTACTGGCACTGGGAACTAAACCCTATTAAGTATGTTTACAAAATGCCTTGATTTAACAAAATGCCCCCTTGCTCCTCTCCCACCCAATTCAGCAGACTTTGGATGCAGTAAACCAGCAGTCCCCAACCTTTTGGGCACCAGGGACTGGTTCCATGGAGAGAGATTTTTCCCTGGACCAGAGGGGGCATAATTTCGCGTGCTGCCTGCATCCTGAGGATGGGGCTTCGCTTGTTCGCACGGCCCGGTTTCTCGTATGCCGCGGCCCGGTGCTGGTTCACAGACTGGGGGTCTATGGACCAGTAAACAACATCTGACTTTTGACTTCAACAAATAATGGAAAAGCCTGTTTAATTAATCAGTCCACCCAAGTTACATAAAGCATTTATATAATGTATACATATTGATATAAATTGTATATAAACATTGCATGTTTTCAAATTAGGTAATTTTTCATACATTATTTAAATTTTCATTTAACAAATACTTGCCTTTAATGGACACTCACTTTCCCTGGCCCATTGCATTAAGGTTTTACTAAATTTGAATTAAAATTATGGAGTCAATTATACATTTTCCATGTTCTTTGCTTCATTTGAATAACATTTTTATTTAATTATTGGTGCAGTGATAGTAAATATTTCCTAATATAATTTCACTGGCACAAGTTACTCCAGTTTCTGAATAGACACAGGAATGGCCAGCTTCTTGATACGGTTGACGAGAACTGTTTTATTGCAGAGTGATGTTTTGATTATTGCATTCTGAGTGTATATCATTATGTCTGTGTCTTGCAGCAAACATGAAGATGAAATGATGAAGATGCTGATTAAATGGGGTCCTTTGTCAGTAGTTGTAGATGCACTTAGCTGGCAAGATTATCTTGGTGGTATCATACAACATCATTGTTCTAGTGGGGAACAAAATCATGCTGTGGTTGTAACTGGTTTTGATAGAACAGGTAAAGTTTCAGTTGTTTATTTTGTTATTTATTTCAATGTAAAATAGTTTATGTTTGCTATTTATTTATTTATTTATTTATTTATTTATTTATTTATTTATTTATGAATGAATGAATGAATGAATGAATGAATGAATGAATGAATGAATGAATGAATGAATGAGAAGGACTTACATGCGTTTCTTGGCTGAATCAATATACATATGTATAATCCATATAACAAATTGCTGTTATTATTCTTGAGATGATATTATAAGCTTAATTTCTCAGATTAATTTCATTGCTCCAGTTTTTATAATTATAAAGCCTGTACTTTGATATAGACACCTACACTGCGTTTGTTCATACAGGCAATCCTCCATTTACAACTGCAATTGGACCTGAAAGAGCAGTCTTTAGCAAAGTGGTTGTTAAGTGAAATGCCATGTGACTGCACAATGACACAAACCTGGCTCTCCCAATTGTGGTCATTAAGTGCATATGGCTGTGCCTTCTCCCTGCTCCATCAAGGAGAATGATCATGAGTGTTTTTGTCATGTTTGAGGTCCATTCCTCCAGGATTGTAGGAGAAACTGGTGAAAATGCTAGTGAACACCAGCTTTGTAAACCTTTCAGAATGTTGCCATTTGCTAGCATTTTCCTCTCTGGAAAGCCCAGAAAGTTTCCAGAGGGGAAAAAAAATTCTAGCAAACACCAGCATTATGAAAGGCTTCAAATGCTTATGTTTACTAGTATTTTTACCAGATTTGTGATTTGTTTCTCTAGTATGCAGGACGATTTCCACTTCCTGAGTGGAAGGGAAGGGAAATCCCTTGACGGGCTGAGGAAATGGGCCTCAATCCGAGGTCCTCTCCACTTGCAACTTTCCCTTCTGGCTTCCCCATTGACTTTCTGGAGAAGCCAGCAGAGAAAATTGCAAATGGCAATCACGTGATTGCAGGACATTCGGCAATCAGTTGTAAATATGCAATGGTTGTCAAGCACCCAAAATGAGGTCATGTAACCAGGGAGGTTGGCACAATGTTTTACAATGGTTGCAAGTGCTTTTTCGAACTGTTATGATGGCAATTTGGCTTCCTAAGAAACCAGATTCCCTTTTTTTATTTTTAAAGGGAAATACTTAGATACTTAACAAAATCATTTTACAGGTAGCATTCCCTATTGGATTGTTCGGAACTCCTGGGGACATACATGGGGAATAAATGGCTATGCTCATGTTAAAATGGGTTCTAATATTTGCGGTAAGTTTTGATTTGTATTGGATTTAGATGTTAATTATTTCCTACACAACACCTACTGTAACTGTTTGAATTTTCAGGTAGTATCTTATACACTGGAAAACTAAATTGTTTAATATCTGACATTGAAGATCATTCAAATGCTTTCCTGAATATAGCTTAGACCCTTAATTACACTTGATTAAGATAGCTATAAATTCAGCTTCTTAAACCTTATTTCATAAATTGAGACAAAATTGCAGACAATCAATTTTAAGCCCTTTTATTTACACATTGGTCTTATTATTAGTATACATTCACTTACTCGAAGGTAATTCTTGTTATTTAAGGCTGTTCCCCTGAAAAAGTCTACATGCTTAAAGCTACTGAAAATTCCAGGGATGTATAATGAAGGGACGGGGCTGAAAAGATATCACAGCAAAAGCTCTTAATGATCCCTTATTTCTATAATTAAGACAAAAGCCAGGAAGCAGTTCTATTATGGCTGTATTACCATGGGATAGTCTTAGACATGAGATTAGCATGACTGTGTTGGCCTTGGAGAAAATGATAACAGATCAACTGCTCTGGAGGCCCAGAGCTGTCAGAGTGCTGCTATAAGTATCAAGGATGATGTTGTTAGTTAATGGCTGCATCAGAGTATTACTGTTGATTTTAATTGTTGTATTGGTTATTTGAAGGTGTTTTAATCTGAATGTTTTATTGTCTTTATTTTGATATAGGTGTTTGTGTTTTGTGTTATATTTTATGGATGTTTATTGTTATTCTGTTAGCTACTTAGGTTAAGAATAAGAGAAATGTCAAATACTTTTTAATCTCTAAAGATTAAATGGTAACTTTGTTTCTTGCTTTCTAGGTATTGCTGATTCAGTTTCTGCTGTATCTGTATGAATTAACTGCTAAGGATTTGTGGCATATATTGCAGACGCTAGTTTATAGTGAAGAATTTTATTATCAAGAAAGGATGTTGCCAATCTTCAGACAGTAGTAGTCCTTGGGTCTGGGAACAATCTTCCAGCCAGCCCCTCAAAACTAATTGCTGATTGCACAGCCTATACTATTTCTATCTGTTTATCCCTTTTTAATTATTGTTTGATCTACTAGCATATTAGAGCCATGGTGGTACTGTCAACTCTACAAATGAGCATAGCTGCAGCCATTTTCCTTCTCATTCTAGGTTGCCACATAGAACGGAGGGAAGGGGGTTGCCCAGGTGCTTCATTAGTCAAAATAATCTTTTGTCCCATGGGAACCAAGGTCATCGGCTGCTCCCGAGACTAGGGACTGGCCGTTGCATAAAAAGCCCGCCAAATAATCATATTGGGGAACGTAGTTGCTTGTATAGCTTTTATGGGTGGGACATTTAACTTTGTATTGGAAAATTGTTACTTGTGTATCCAGACTTGGTTTCACTCTTGACCGTGCCGATACTTTGTAACTAATAAACATGTTCTTTGAGGAATTTGCAAGCCTCGGAGTTCTGCTTTCTTCATCTCTGTCTGTCGTAACCATGACATTAAACCAAGTCTCATAAAACTTCATTTCTCGGGGTGCTGGGCCCCGACCGCCTACCCACTCATTTTTGGGAGAGGGGTAAAGACCCGGCGAAGATTCGAAATGGAGGAGAAGAGTGAAACCGCTGCTAGCCACAATGAAACTCCAGCTGTCGAAGCTCAAGCTGGCCCTCCAGCCACTGAGGAGGCATCATTGGCAGGGGCTCGGCTGAAGGCCAGGTTAATCCAATGTGGGAAACTGGTACCGCAGGAAGGAGCTACAATCCTGGCAGATCTCTTATCAAGCTGAGGCTGCCCCTCAGCGCAGGAGCACTCCTGTAACCGCTGGAGAGGAGCTCCTATTGTTGCCATCCCAGGGTTCTTCATCTGTGGATAGCAAGAAAGGAAAGAGGTTGATGGTATGGGATGACTCCAGAGAATGGAGTTTTCAGTCCGCAATCCACAGACCCTCGCTCGAACAACTGAAGGAGAAGTTCGGCAGGCTGGAGGTAAAGGATACGATTCCTGTTGCCCAGGAAGTGGGTGCCGTGGGGGGGATGCCAAGAACTACCCATTTCTTTCCCCCCTGCCGGAGTCCCAGCCCAACCGCTGGAGCCCATGCTGCTTCGCCCATGCCAATCCCAGAGCCCAGCCAAGGGAAGTCCGGAGAGTGGTTCGACCATGTCCCCAGGACCAGCAAACCGCCTAAGCCCAGCAGCAGGTGCAGGCAGCTCCGCCGAGGTTCAAGCCGCCTCCCATCAAGCCCACCTTTGATGGGGACCCCTAGAAGGTAACCTTCCTAAACCGGGTGTGGGCTCATTTAGATCACTATGCTTATGCCTACCTGGATGGGGCTATGATGGTGAATGCTGTGGGGGCAAATTTAGAGGGAGAAGCGGCTGACTGGGTGACCAACCTGCATGATGAAGGGGCTCCTGAATTGCATGATATTAACCTGTTCATGGAGCAACTGAAGGATCATTTTGAAGACGAATCCCGGGCTCTGCTGGCCAAGAAGGAGATCCACCATCTGAAGCAAAGAGGCCGCCCACTAATGAGTATGTTCGTGAATTCAGGAGAGTTGCTGGTCAGCTGGGGCAGTGGCCTGAACGGTCACTGGTCAACTACTTCAAGCAGGGGCTAGATCGCGACTTACTTCAAGCCTGCATCATTTGGGGTTTTCCTAACCTATTGCGTGAGGGTACAGCATGGCGGTGGTGCTAGACATCAAGTTGGTTCACTCCAGAAAGTCAAGCCCCTCCGAGCCCAAGCCGCCACCCATCCAGGAGAAACGCCCTTATGGCCGACGTTTCCAAGCCGCTGTGGCCACCAGCATCTCCCAAGCAGCAGCCAGGGCTCCAATCAAGTGCTACCGGTGCGGTCAGATGGGTTACCATGCTGTGGAGTGCCCAGCTCCTAACCCTCAACCCAGGAGCATGCCAGTCACTGCTGCAAAGTTGCAAAAAGCTCCCAGAGGGGGAAGAGAAAAGTCAAACTGGGCACAACAAGACCTGAGCGTCGAGGCCTCCCCTCCCACTGAGCTCGAGGCCAAGACCCAATCCGAGCCACAGCAGATGCTGGCACCTTACGACAGTGATGAGGAAGGCAAGGAGGACCCCTTGGTGAGTCAGCCCATTCCCTCCTTTGCCATTCACGCTAGGGTAATAGTGCCCAAAATGGGCCCATATGAGCTTGAACGTCCTAATAGACTCAGGGTGCACTCGATGCTTAATTAACCTACCCACTGTACTCAAACTGGGCATCTAAGCCAAAGTACTGCCCCTACCCATGAGGTTTGAGCAAGCCGATGGGTTCCTCATCAGAGGTACCCCTGCTACGCACCTAACAGAACCTGTGCATTTGGAAATGGGTCAGCATTGGGAAACCATCCATTTTGTGATGGTTCCGAAGATGACTGAAGCAGTAATTTTGGGACTAGCGTGGCTTGATAAATGGCATCCCAACATCTGGTGGAAAGAGGGAATGTGGAAGTTAAGACTGGGGACAGGACCCCTCCCACCTGCTGCTGACGATAAAATAAAGACACTGGCCATCAGTGAGATTCAAGGGGAGCCCTGTGAAACCTTAAAGACTATAGCTGAAAAGCTGCTAGGGATTCAACTTGTCCCCACTGAGTACCGTGATTTGGCGGAAGTGTTTACTGAAAAGGAATGTGACATCTTCTCCCACACCGGGCTACGGACTGTGCTATTGAAATTCTGCCCAGTGCCAAGCTCCCAAAACCAAAGATGTACTCTATAATGCCCAGAGAGATGAAAGAACTGAGAGAGTACATTGATAAAAACTTAACTCGGGGTTTCATTCAGCCAGCCAAATCACACATGGCTGCTCCCATGCTATTCAAGGAAAAGAAAGATGGATCTCTTAGATTATGCGTGGATTTTAAAGGATTAAACGCGGTCAGTATAGAAAATATGTATCCCCTCCCCCTGATGAAAGACGTTAGCCCACCTGGCTAAAGGAAAAGTTTTTACCAGATCCGGATTAAGGAGAGGGATGAGTTGAAAACTGCCTTCAATTACCCTTTGGGGAGCTTCCAATTTAAAGTGATGCCTTTTGGACTGTAGGGGGGGGGGCTGTGTTTATGCAATTGATAAATCAAGTGCTCCATGATCATTTATACAAGGGGGTTTTGGTTTATCTTTATAACATTTTATTAATTTTCCAGTTTTACATCTAAGTATTTAAAAAGCAATGTGATGACTGGGTTAATCAATAGTTCGATAACAAAATCTTCAGTGCAAATCTCAGGTTACAACATCAGATATTTCTTCTCTTTTTCCCTTAACATTTACTGTCTCATATTCAAGCTAGTACAATTCTAGTTATGTCAACTCAATAAAAACATCATTATTACATTTATCAATAAATTTTTAGCTTATACATATCTTAATTACATTCAATCTTCATAAACCATCCATATATCCTGTTATTAATTTTTGCCCAATTTTTAGTTTCTCATCAATATTCCAATTTAACCTTTGATATTTATAATTTTCAGATTTTGGGTAACCAAGATTTCCCTTGTCTCAATTCATAACAAAATATAATATCCAAAATACACATTTTATCTATTTGTATATAATCTTGTTCTATTTCCTAAAAGTTGTCTATTTCCCACCATATTAAATCATCTATTTAATAATATAATATCCCCTTTAATAAATCAAAACCATTATGTATATTACCTGGGTTAATCAATAAATCAAACATATTCATGATAATTCATTTTCTTTTCCCTTTTAGGTCTAATTTTTAAATATTAAACAGATAAAATCCTTATTTTCAACTAATTTGCAAGTATTTTAAATCTAATAACCAAAATTTCCCTTATCTCAACATCTCCCTTTAACCTTCTAATTAATAATATGAAATCCCCTCTAGTAAGTCAAAACCCCAATTTTCTTCAACCTTATTCTGGCTTTTTTCTTTTGCCAACTCGGCTTCCACATCAGTGCTTTTAGATCATCAAGTAGATCTCCCTCTATTATTGTATATGTTATTTGAAATGAAGGAGACCATTTAATTGCAAGTTTTCTGGAAGGACTAGCCCATTTGTATTCGTTAAATTGTCTCCCTGTTATTCCAGTTCCCCATGTTTGCTCTGATATATTTGTCTTCCATTCAATCTGTTCTTCTTTCTCAAATTTCTTCTGATTTATATAGAAAGTCATTTCCATTTTCAGTGTTGTCACTTCCTTTTCTGGATTTTCCATCAGCTGTATTTGTTGGTCAACTGAGTCCTCTGTCTTAGTATTTGATTGTCCCACTTCTTCTGTTATCTTCTGCATTGTTGGTTCTTTGGTTGTAGTCAAAGTTTGGATTTGTGTATCTAAGCTGGCATCTTGATCTTTTATGTTGGATCTCATTCTATCACAAGCTAAGATAATGGTTTCATGTATTGCTTTCAACATGGAAATAATCTTTTCCTGGTCTTCATCCATCTTTCACGTGTTTATAAATAGTCTTTCTAGTAAAAGTTGTTTGTCAAGCAAAATTTTATAGTCCAAGGTATTTCAACATCTCAGATAGTGACCAATATTCCTCAAGTAAAGAGATAGGAAAGCAATTTCCCACATATAACTCTGAAAGTCAGTAAAGGTTTACTTTCACAGTTCCAGTAGGCCAGTTATGCCGCCCAGCTGTTTTTCTTACAGCTAAGTCTCTCACAGGTGGTGCCAAGGTCAGAAAAGTCTTATCTAAGGTCTGGGCTCCAAGCCAGATCTCTTTTAGGAAATAACAAATTGTAATACCAAACTTCGCCACAAGATGTCACTTATGCCATTTAAGGTTTTTTAAGTCCAAAATTTTTCTAATCCTTTATCCAATTTTATTATTTTAATGCTTTGATTCCCCTGGGTAGTCAGACGCCACTATTCTTAGAGGGTGGGATAGAAATTCCCTTCCCTCTCTCCTCGCAGAGGGATAGATATTCCGAACAGCTTTTACAGGAAGAGAAGGTACTTAGGGTAAAGAGAACATCAGATCTCACCCAGTTTCATCCGCGTTGCTTTCGAAGTGCTTGACAGTGAGTTTGACTTCGGCTGTCTGCAGCCTAATGACGGGCCATATTGCTATGGCCGGTCTTTCCTCCTCCAGTTTGGAGGGCTGCCCCAGATCGAGCGGAAGGGCTGCCGCCCTCCAGCGATCAAGCGGGGGTCCCCTCCTTGCTCGTCGCCCCTACAGAGCGACTTTCGACCCTTTCCAGGGTCCCCCAGCGAAGAGAAATCAGACGTGGAAGATGGAGCTCACTTTCCAAACGTCTGCGGCGACTGCATCGGCAGACCGGAAGTCCGGAGTTTTGGTTTATCTTGATGACATCCTTATTTACACCAAAAACATGGAAGAACATACCAAATTGGTCCGTGAGGTGCTAAAGAGACTGTTAAAAACCAAACTATATGCAAACTGTCAAAGTGTGAATTTCACCAGACACATCTTGATTATCTGGGGTATCGGATTTCAAATGAGGGGATAGAGATGGACCCTGCCAAAGTAAAAGTGGTGCTACAATGGCAACCCCCATGCACCCCTAAGCAGCTTCAAAGCTTTCTGAGTTTTACCAACTTTTACCATCAATTTATTCCCTCTTTCGCAAAGATAGCCATGCCAATCACCGATTTACTCAAAACGGGAAAAGGGGGGGAAACCCTGACCTTGTCAGCCATTGCAATGGTCGTTAGAATGCCAAGCTGCATTTGAGAAGCTAAAGAGACGCTTTGCAGCTGAACCAATCCTTAAGCACCCTGACCCTGAACAACAATTCATCATTCAAGCCGATGCGAGTGACGTGGCTGTGGGTGCCGTTCTCTTACAGAAAAAACCCAGGGGGGGATTACAACCCTGTGCTTATACTTCCCGAAAATTAACTGACACCGAGAGGAGGAGGACTGTTTGGGAGAAAGAGGCTTTTGCAGTTCGTTGGGCATTGCTAACATGGCGTCATTTCTTGGAAGGGGAGGAAATACCTTTTGAGGTGTGGACTGATCACAAAAATTTGGAGGCTCTGAAACTCCCCCACAAATTATCCCTGAAACAATTTCAGTGGGCTCAGTACTTCAACAGTTTTAATTTCACCTTAAAATATTTTCCAGGAGGTAAGAATTTTTTGGCTGACGCCTTATCTAGAACAGGGCTTTTCAACCTTTTCACCCATTGCACCACTTTTTTTTTTTTTTCCATAACAAGTTTTATTAGTTTTTGTTTGTTTTACAGCCAAGTGCTTGTAACACATCGTGGAGATAGGGCACTCCATAGAACACAACAAAAAATACAGTCATACATATACAATTTAAACTACTACTTTAAAAGTTCCCTCTTATGGTATACAATTCGAGCATTCCTAAAATATAAATTGTTTCTCACCTCTATCTATTATTCCAATTTCAATTTATGCTTCTCAATCAAATTATATCTCTTATTCTATTTCACATACATATTATGTAAATAAACATGAATTTATATATTTTAAAACTATTGCATTAGACATAGTAATGTAATAACATTATAATAATAATAATAGGACAATAATTATTTCTATCATAAACAAGTAATATAACTATTATATCTTAATATTTCTCAACTATATTCTATTTCATATATTCTATCCAATATTTTCATAGATCAGTCCACGTCCCTAAAAGATTCCTCAATTGTTTCAGTTTAATCCATTTAATACCTCACTAATTACAATTCAATTCTTATAAATAAAAATATCAATAATATTTCACCAGTCTCAATCTCAATCTAACTCCTTTAATTATAAATTTTCCAATTTTTCTTGTTGCCATTCCAAATCATAGTCAAATCCATAATTTAAATCTAGTGTTGACTCATACCAAAGTAACCTTAAAGATCTCAAAAATATTAGTTCAATCAAGGTCCAGAAGCCCTTTTTACCCATCAAATAAATTTTTAACTCTTATTTTTAAATCTAATTCTAGCTTTCTTTTTGTGCCAGGTAGGTTTCCACAACAGGGCCTCTAAGTCCTCCCATCTTAGTAACTGGCTAAAAGCCTTTTCCCACCATTGAGTCCAATCATATTCTTTTTCTCTTTTATCCAGTGTTGTCTGTACTGTCATGTTGTCAACGTTTTTTGTGCCTCGTATTTGGAGGTCCAATCCTGTTGCTTTTAAAGTTGTAAATGTTTTAGTTGAGTTCTGCCTTTGATCATCAAAGAAATCCATCATGTAGGATGTGTCCTCTTCCTCTTCAATAAATTCAGTAGATTCAATAGGTTGTAAATGTATTCCATCCATCTCATTAAGTTGTAGATCTGATTGTGTATCATAGTCAATCAAAGGGTGAGCTTCAATTTTTAATTCTAAGTCCTCCTTGAAACTAAGCGATCTAATATGTTCTTTAAGTTCCAGTCTCGCTTCCAAGATTTTTTCTAATATAAGTCCATAATTAATCTGTGAGTAGGATTCCATCTTTTTTTTTTTTTTTTAAAGAAGTTCAGCTTAAAAAATAGATTGCAGTGTTATAAAATATAAGTCAGTTGTTACGTTGTAATCCAGTCTGGGGATCAAGCCAAAATCAGGAAGTGGGAGTTCAAACGGAGCAAGTTACATTGTATCAGCCAGTTTCTGGGCTTCATGCCAAGTCCCAGGATGCATTGTATCCAAAATAATCTACATAAGTCCGCCCAGAGAGCAAAAAGTTTTTTAGGCAGTACTGTTCAGGAGGGGGGGGGAGAAAAAAAGAACATCCCACCCCCTCCCTAAGGATTTTCACCTAAACTGAAGATAAACAAGCCAAAAGAGAAAGTCACAATAACCCGGATGCTCGAGTTCCAACTGCTTATGTAGACAAAATAAAATAGTAAAAAAAACAATAATTGTTTTTCCAAAGCCCGTTTTCCCCAGCAATCAAACGCTGCTTTCTCAAAATAGGGAAATAGTTCTTAAAGCTGTTAGCAGGGAAAAAGGTAAATTAACAAGAGGGAAGGAAAGGTCTCACCCGGATCTTCCACGGTGGTTCTTTTCGCTTAGATGTTGCTGTGACTTTCGGCTGGAGCAGCTGAGTGATCGGCCATGTTACTGGCCGATCTTTTCCCCGTCGGCCCAAAGGTGGTTTTCTCGGACCACAGAGGGAGCCGCCGCTCCCTCCGCGATCAACGAGTGCCCTCCTCTACGGTGGTCGCCCCTACAGGGCGACTTTCGACCCTATCCAGGGTCTACCGGCGGGGGGAAACCGGACGGCCAAGAGAACGAGTTCTCTGCACGTCCGCGGGCGCTGCGACCGGAACCGGAAGTCCCATTGCACCACTTTTAGGATATGGCAATATCCGAGTATCACCAGTCGCCTAGCAAGGTGTCAAAAACTTGATGACCAAAAAAAAAAAAAGGAAAAAAGTACAGGTAGTCCTTGACTTACAACAGTTCGCTTAGTGACTGTTCGAAGTTACACTGGCACTGAAAAAAGTGATTTATGACCATTTTTCACACTTGTGACTGTTGCAGCATCCCCAGGGTTTTGTGATTTACATTCAGATGCTTGGCAACTGATTCATATTTATGATGGTCACAATGTCCCAGGGTCATGCAATCCCCTTGTGCGACCTTCTAACAAGCAAAATCCATGGGGGAAGCCAGATTCACTTAACAACCGTGTTACTAATTTAACAACTGCAATGATTCACTTAACAAATGTAGCAAGAAAAGTCATAAAATGTGAGAAAACTCATTTAACAAATTTCTCAGCAACATAAATTTTGGGCTCAATTGTGGTTGTAGGTTGAGGACTATCTGTACACCCACTGACCACACTTTTAATGGGAAACTTATGCCTGTTTCTCTGACATTAATCTTTGCACTGTTCTATCCCCTTCTCTCCTTCTGGTTAACTCAAAGAAGCTGATAGGTGATTGCAGGGAGGGAGGGAGGGTGCGGCTTCTGCACCTGAAGTGGGGGCATGGTGTGTGTGTTGGGGTGCTAGTTGTCTATTCCCCAAAGATTCTCTTTAAAACAGCTCTTGGGTGGCAATAGTTACCCAGCACAAGGGGCTCAGGAGAAAGAGATGCCAGCAATGCTAACTTCCAAAAATGAGGGGCTCAGAGGCAGCTACAAGCAGGGGAGGCAGGGAGAGGGGGGGCAAAGAAAGGAAATCAAACCTGATTGACAGGGAGCAGAGTAATCCTGCCCCTACTCCGCAGAGGGCAGATCCCTATCATCCCCGGCCCGGCTGGGGTCTTCCTGCCCCACCATTGCAGACAAAGGGAGGCTCCAATGAGAAGGAGGAGGAAGAGGGTTTAAGCAAGCTTAGCAACTGGAGTGGGGATTCCCCCCCAAAAAACATGCTTTGTGGGTAACCACCCAGCACAACAGAAGTGATCAAAACCTGCTGCAACCACCCAGCAAACGGGAGGGGGAATAAAAACCAAACAGCCCACCCCCTGCCAATTCTCAACAGAAATGCTCATGACAACGAAAACCTCGGACAAGGGGAGAGCGCAGGCAGGCAGGCGTCTTGCTCAGCTGGTGGCTTGGGGAGAAGGGGGCAGCTTCACTCCCCTCAAATGTTGCCCTCTCACGAAAGCAGGATGAAAACTCCGAAAAACAACCAGGAAAAAAGGTTAGCGTTAGGGTTAGGGTCTCTTCTGAACAAAAAAAAAAAAAGATCACATCCGCATCCAGCTCTTGGGGGTGGAGTGGGAGATTTTTATTTTTTGCCTCATTTTGCTCTTTTAAAAAGACCACACCCCAACACCAGAAGCTGTGTGACATCACCGTTCACCTGCTGCGCCCCCCACAGACCCAAATCCCTTCATTCCCTTCTTTTGAAACAAACACCCCCCCCCCCAAATCCTCCCGTCCCTCCCTTCTGAATTATAATGAAAGAAAGTCAAGTTTTTTCTTTTGTGGTCTTTACATATTTAAACTGCTAGAAGAAAATGGGGAAGCAAGCCATCGGGAGACACTCTTCTGTTTTAACCTATTTCCCTTGTTTTTGAGAGTTTTCATCCTGCTTTCATGAGACGGCAGCATTTGGGGGGGTGAAGCTGCCCCCTTTCCCCCCCAAGCCATGGCCGAGCAAGACACCTGCCCGCCTGCCCGCACTCTTCCTCCTGTCCGAGGTTTTCGTTGTTGTGAGGTTTTCTGTTGAGGATTGGCAGCAGGGAGGGGGGTGTTTCGTTTTTATTTCCCCCCCCCCCCCGCTTGTCTGCTGGGTGGATGCAGCAGGTTTTGGTCATTTCTGTCGTGCTGGAAGGTTACCCACGAAGCACATTAGTTTTTTGGGGGAAATCCCCACTCCGGTTGCTAAGCTTCCTTAAATCCTCTTCCTCCATCTCCTCCTCATCGGAGCCCCACTTTGTCTGCAACAGTGCAGCAGGAAGACCCCTGGGGATGATGGGGATCTGCCCTCTGCGGAGTAGGGGCAGGGCTCCAGCTGATCAGCGCTTCTTCTGGGCTCAGCAGACGCGCCAGGATCAGCGCCGTTTTCCATGTGATTGGTGCTTCTTCTGGGCTCAGCAGACGCGCCAGGATCAGTGCCACTTTCCAGGTGATCGGCGCTTCTGGGCTCAGCAGAAGCACCAGGATCAGTGCCGAGTTCCAGCTGGAGCCTGGCGCTGATCCTGGCACTTCCACTGAGCCCTGACAGCCCAAAGAAGCGCTGATCAGCTGGAAAGCAGCACTGATCCTGGTGCTTCCACTGAGGCTTGACAGCCCTGCAGCTCCAGCCGTCTCTCACTCAGGCTTGTGCGGTGCTGCCGCCAGTTCAGCTCATTCCCCTCCCCCACTACCACTTCTCTAGGATAGTCGCATACCACCTGCCAGGTGCCAATGTACCACAGGTGGTACGCGTACCACCAGTTGAAAAGCCCTGATCTAGAATGCCCCAGTTCAAGAGCCACCGAGAAGAAGTAATTAATTCCATTATTCCTCTGCCACAATCTGCTTCTCAAATAACAACCAGATCGTAAACACAGAGACCATGTAAGGACCCACTTCAACCCCACATCTTAAGGAAGCAGAACTCTTGGAAACAATTTCTTCCAACAGGAACTTTTATTAAGAGTAGTTGATAGTAGGCATAATAGACAGGATCTGAGGGATTTCCTTACAGATCAATATTCTAAAGTGTCCCTAAGCAAACCCCACCCCACAGTTCATCCGGACGGTTCAGACCGGCCAATCCCCAGGTGTTACGTCCATCATGGGAAAGGGAAGATAACATCAATCTGGCTCCGTTTTTAGCACGATGTTCCACAGCTCTTCACACCTCCTTTTGAGAACGGAGAAATAAACCAGGTCCCGGAGGTTTGTATTTCTCCCCCCCCCCCTTTTCCTAGCTGCCCGGTTAGGGAGAAGAAGCTCAGAGAGATGCATAGTACAGGAGGCAATTTGTTACATTGTAATGGGTAGCAGACACGGAGGCAATAAACAAAAGGTTACATTGTAGCGAATAGAGGAATTGAAAGCAATAACCCCGCATGCATATCCCCCCTCCCCCTTGGGAGTATAGCAGAATCCAGGGAAAGGTGAGATTTGGTTTTAGATCAGAGGAGATAGAAATGAAATATAAATGGATTCTGACAGACCACCTGCCAGTCCTGATGATCGCTTACTGAAGGAACTAAAGGAGAAGTTAGAGACTGATGCCTGGTTCAAAGATAACAAATCTCTTTTAACCCTAAGGACTAGAAGGGCTCTAAATTATACCTCCCAGATGGCCTCAGACTCCAAGCACTTCAGCGGAGTCATGACACTAAGCAGGTGAGTCACTTCGGATTTTTGAAGACATTGCATCTGGTACAGAGGCAATTCTGGTGGCCAGGAATGAAAAAAGACATTGAGAGTTATGTTAAGAGTTGTGCCACCTGTGTTGTCATGAAGAGACGTCCTGGAAAACCCCCAGGATTGCTGCAACAAGTTGCTGATCCTTCCCAGCCTTGGGATGAAATAGCCATTTTATAATGGAGTTGCCTGAGAGCAAGGGAAATACTGTAATATGTGATTTGATCTATTTTCCAAACAAGTGCGTTCCATCACTTGCTCAGCGCTGCTTTCCAGGTGATCGGCGCTTCTTCTGGGCTCAGCGGAAGAGCCAGGATCAGCGCCGCTTTCCAGGTGATCGGCACTTCTGGGCTCAGCGGAAGGGCCAGGATCAGTGCCGCTTTCCAGGTGATCAGTGCTTCTTCTGGGCTCAGCAGACGTGCCAGGATCAGTGCCGCTTTCCAGGTAATCGGCGCTTCTTCTGGGCTCAGCAGACATGCCAGGATCAGTGCTGCTTCCCAGGTGATCGGCGCTCCTGGACTCAGCAGATGGGCCAGGATCAGTGCTGCTTTCCAGGTGATCAGCGCTCCTGGGTTCAGCAGATGCGCCAGGATCAGTGCCGCTTTCCAGGTGATCAGCGCTTCTTCTGGGCTCAGCAGATGTGCCAGGATCAGTGCCGCTTTCCAGGTGATTGGCGCTCCTGGGCTCAGCAGACGTGCCAGGATCAGTGCCGCTTTCCAGGTGATCGGCGCTTCTTCTGGGTTCAGCAGATGCTCCAGGATCAGTGCCGCTTTCCAGGTGATCAGCGCTTCTTCTGGGCTCAGCAGACGTGCCAGGATCAGTGCCGCTTTCCAGGTGATTGGCACTTCTGGGTTCAGCGGAAGAGCCAGGATCAGTGCCGCTTTCCAGGTGATCAGTGCTTCTTCTGGGCTCAGCAGACGTGCCAGGATCAGTGCCGCTTTCCAGGTAATCGGCGCTTCTTCTGGGCTCAGCAGACATGCCAGGATCAGTGCTGCTTCCCAGGTGATCGGCGCTCCTGGACTCAGCAGATGGGCCAGGATCAGTGCTGCTTTCCAGGTGATCAGCGCTCCTGGGTTCAGCAGATGCGCCAGGATCTTTCCAGGTGCTTGGGGCTTTGTCAACGCTGCTAACATCGGATGTTTTTGCTTTGACAATAGTTAGATGATGCTGGGGAGGATTGTGTATGAGAGTTTAGATAGACATAATAATATTGTACTTAGTGTATGAGCCAAGGTTAATGAAATAAGAGATGATAAGAATTGGTGGGCTGGAGAAATGGAGGGAGAGCCTGCATTTTAAACTAATTAGAGAATGCGATTTATGACTGTTAATTTTGGAGGAGGGAATTGTGCTTTGATACTATAAGCTCAGGAGTTTTTGGCTTGGACTATGTTAGTGCCGATGCTATGCTACTCCAATAAAGATTATTTAAGGTAAACAATGCCTCGAAGGTCTTTGAAGAGTTTCATCTGTCGGAACCATGACATTAAGCCAAAAACATCAACTTTCCTAACTATCTAGGGGACCAGAGCCCCAGTCACTGTCCCTAACATTGAGCGATAAGTTGACAAAGATTCGGGGGAGATTTCATCATGGAGAAAGAGAAATTACCTGAAGCCAGCATCCCGGCAGCAGCTGCTACCCCGGGGGGGGGGGGGGGGAGTGACAGCACACTGGTGGAGAAGGAGCTTTTGCAGGCCTCCCAGCTGGGGGCAAAACCCAAGCTGTCGGACAGCTAATCTGGTCGTCAGATTGGGCCCAGCCCAGCAGAGACTCCAGATGCTTCGAGATGGCCTTGCCACCCTTAAGGGCTTCAAAGGCAGATGAGGCTGGGCTGCCACGAAGGGATTCCCGCATATTGCATTCCCCAGACCGGGGGAGAGCTACCAGATTGTCTGCCACTGAGGACTCGGGTGAGTGGAAATATCTGTCTGCAGCTCGCAATCAGTCAGTGGAGAAATTGGTGGAGAAATTTGAGGGGCTAGAAATGAGAAGCAGAGAGCAACCTTCGCATTCCCCACATGCCAGCAATCAGGATGATCAACGAGGCAGCCATCAACCCCTGCTGAGAGGAACGCCAAGCCCCTCCTTCGCAGATCAGGCGGCCTTCCTGTCTCTGAAGCCCCCTACCAGGGCCTCCAGTCCCACAGAGAGAGACAGCTCCAGTTTCCGCCCCTCCAGAAGCCCCGACCGCCACCGACGAGATGAGGGCCCGGGCAGTTGCCCGGACAGCCGATCCCCAGACCGGTATGCATATCAATCACCCAGTCTGGGCCCCCTGCAGCAATGGGGAATATGGCAGCCCCCACAGGATGGAAGTCAGCAATCCCTGAACCTGCAACAGGTGATAGAGGCCTTGCAGCAAGTTGGGGTGGTGCAGAGGCCAGAAGGCCAGCAACCAGTGGGAGGACGGCCACAGCAAGGGGGATGGTTGCCACCCCCAAATGTACAGCAACAGCTGAGGGGCCCGCAAATGATGGAGATCCAACAACAACTCCCTCCGAGGCCACAGTGGAGGGCCCAGCAGAAGCTGGGGGTACAACAACCACTGTGGGGCCCCCAGCAGCCATTGAATCAACTGGGGGTGCAACAGCCACAGTGGGGGAACCCAGCAGCCATTGATTGCTCCGCCTTTCAGAGCAACCTTTGATGGGGACCCAGAGAAACTGATTTTTTTTCTCAACCAAGTGCGCTCTCATTTGAACCACTGCACCTATCTCTACCCGGACCCAGCTGCTATGGTCGATGTGGTTGCGTCCAGTTTAGAGGGAGAGGCATCCAAATGGCTGAACAATTTATATAACGAACAAGCCCCTGAATTGGAGGACCCCCACCTCTTCCTCCTAGGACTCAGAGTAAGGTTTGAGGACCCATCCATTGCCCTCAAAGCAGAAGAACAAATCCACAAGATAAAACAAGCCAGCAGGCCTGCTCTGGAGTACGTACAAGAGTTTTGCAAGATAGCCGGTCGAATAGAGAGGTTGCCTGAGCAGTCCCTAGTCCATCACTTCAGAGAAGGGTTATACGATCACCTCTCTCAGGCCTGTATCTATCGAGCAGTACCTGATCAACTGCAAGAATGGTACCAGACAGCGGTAAGACTAGACGTTCAACTCGCCCGCTATAAGAAGCCACATACCCCTGAAGCTGAATTGAGGCCAGAGCAACCCAAATGGCAGCCACCACCACCCGAAAACCTCCAACTGCTGTGGCTACTGAAAGTCCCGTAAACACAGACCGTAAACACAGAGACCACCTACCAGTCCTGATGATTGCTTACTGGAGGAACTAAAGGAGAAGTTAGAGACTGATGCCTGGTTCAAAGATAACAAATCTCTTTTAACCTTAAGGACTAGAAGACTAGACTAGACTAGAATCTAAATTATACCTCCCAGATGGTCTCAGACTCCAAGCACTTCAGTGGAGTCATGACACTAAGCAGGTGGGTCACTTTGGATTTTTGAAGACATTGTATCTGGTGCAGAGGCAATTCTGGTGGCCAGGAATGAAAAAAGACATTGAGAGTTATGTTAAGAGTTGTGCCACCTGTGCTGCCATGAAGAGACGTCCTGGAAAACCCCCAGGATTGCTGCAACAAGTTGCTGATCCTTCCCAGCCTTGGGAGGAAATAGCCATGGATTTTATAGTAGAGTTGCCTGAGAGCAAGGGAAACACTGTAATATGGACCGTGATTGATCTGTTTTCCAAACAAGTGCATTTCATCACTTGCTCAGGACTTCCTTCTGCCCAGAAGCTAACCAAGATGTTTTTGAAACATGTATATCGACTCCATGGAGCCCCGAAGCAGATTATTTCTGACAGAGGGGTCCAGTTTACTGCAAAGTTCTGGAGGGAGTTTGTTAAACTGATTGGGTCCACCCAGGGGCTTTTATCGGCTTTTCATCCGAGTACTAATGGGGCTGTTGAAAAAGCTAACGCAATGGTGGAATAGTACCTCAGATGCTATGTAAATTACCAGCAGACTAATTGGGCTGACCTCCTGCCTCTCGCAGAGGTAGTCTACAACAATACTGTGCACAGTAGCACTGGACTCACCCCATTTAAAATAGTAACAGGTCAAGCTTTTGTGCCTATGCCTGAGTACCCCCAGGAGTCTCCTACTTCCCAGACTTTGGATCAATGGGTGACATCCTTCCATGGGGCTTGGGTGAATGTGAAGAAAGCTTTGATCAAGGCCACCAAGGTTTACAAGGAGCAAGCAGATAAACCTCAGAAACCTTTTCATGTTGGGCAATTGGTTTATCTTTCAACAAAATATTTAAGGTTAAAGTTACCCAGCAGAAAATTGGGGCCAAAGTTCCTTGGTCCTTTTCCCATCACTAAGATCATAAATCCTGTTACAGTGGAATTGAAACTTCCGCGATTGTTGGGAAAAGTTCACCCTGTTTCATTGTAGTCTATTGAAACCTGTGTCAGAATCCTCATTAAGCCCTATCCGAAAGAAGCCGCCGGGTCCAGTAGTGGTAAAGGGGGAGACACATTATGAAATAAAACGAATTCTTGATTCTAGGCTGCATGAGAGAAAGTTACAGTACCTGTCAGAAGCTACATAGGTGAAATGTACCAATGTGAAAGCAGATAGATTAATAAAGTTCTACGATATCCTCACAAGCCTCGAGGAAATACTTAACCTGCTTTTTGTTTCCCCTACAGGAGACTCTTTCTTTTTGAGAGGGGCCAACTGTCAACTCTACAAATGAGCATGGCTGCAGCCATTTTCCTTCTCATTCTAGGTTGCCACATAGAACGGAGGGAGGGGAGTTGCCCAGGTGCTTCGTTAGTCAAAATAATCTTTTGTCCTGTGGTAACCAAAGTCATTGGCTGCTCCCGAGACTAGGGACTGGGCATTGCATAAAAAGCCCGCCAAATAATCATATTGGGGAACGTAGTTGCTTGCATAGCTTTTATGGGTGGGACATTTAACTTTGTATTGGAAAATTGTTACTTGTGTATCCAGACTTGGTTTCACTCTTGACCGTGCCGATACTTTGTAACTAATAAACATGTTGAGGGATTTGCAAGCCTCAGAGTTCTGCTTTATTCATCTCTGTCGGAACCATGACATGCAGTGCTTAGAATGCAGTATTACAGGTTAACTCTGTCCACTGCCAGGGGTTTGATCCTGAGTGGCTCAAGGTTGACTTGGCCTTCCATTCTTCCAAAGTCAGTAAAATAAGGATCTAGACCAGACATATCAAACTCGCGACGTCACGTGACGTCGTGCGACATATCGGAGTTTTTTCCCCATTGCCGGCAATGGGATGGGCGTGGTTTTGTCGTGATGCGTCCGGCCCGCGGGCCGACAGTTTGACACCCCTGATCTAGACTGTTGGGGCAATATACTGACTCTGTAAATCGCTGTAAAGCACTATGAAGCGGTATATACGTCTAAGTACTATTGATATATTGGCTGTGCTGCAGAATGTATGAACCAACTTCATATTTTCTTTCATACTCTGCTACTACTGAGATTTACAGTATTTCCATTCTACTGGAAAACCAGTAGAGGATTAGAAGCATATTTCTGTGTAGTTTTTGCTTCTCCATTTATGAATTTGATTCAAATTGAATATAAGCCTACAATAATTGGAATTGCCAGTTTGGATAATGGTAGGGGATGGAAACCTTTTATACATATATAATTTTGAAGTGTTTCAATTAATAATTGATCACAGTTGAAATATTTCTAATGGTTTAGTAAGTTTTAAATAAATGTCTCAAAAGTTTATATGAAACCCTTTTTGTATATTCATGTCAATACCATCATGTTCCTGCAATCCACTCTAGCATAATGTTGCCAATTCTATATAAATCTCTGGTTTCTTTAATATATATATAGTTTTTTTAATATATAGTACAATTTTCTTCCTTTACTTCCTTATAAACATTTTAATACTGTTTTCAGGAGCAAGTTTTCATAAGGAAATTTGAAGACATAATGTAAAATGTAATAAACCTAAAATCATATCTTTATTACAAACTTAATGCAGCAATCAGAAGTATCTTAGGTCAGCCTAATAAATCAGCTAAAACTGATAAAAGTGAAGCTTAAAATTGAGCTGGTTATCTCTATATTTTATTTTATAATTACTTAATTGAAATAGTTATATATTAGTCTATGTTACTGTATATTGTGCATAAATACATAAACATATATATAAATTATTAATCTACACAATATAAGTTTTTTGAAACCTGCACCTCTCGATGTGTTGACTTCACAACTTCCAGGCTTTTATGCCATCATTATCAAAGTGGAGCTCAATATATAAAAATATATTAAAAACGTGGGGTTTGTAACACTTGTCTAAGGAAAGCTGTTAATCTGAATCATCACTGCTGAAGTATGAGCTGTCACAATATTCTGCTGTGTAAAGGAATTTATGAAATGTTGGATTCAGTTTTGGGATCCAGCTTCTTGGCACCAAGTAAGTTGAAAGATTGAACAAATCAACGAATACTTTATATCTGTCACTGAAAAAAAATGAAAAATATTAATGGTAATGGAATTCCATAGTATTTTATAGATAATAGTAAGCAGAACCTATAACACTAGACTCAATCCAAGCATCTAGTTCTAATGCTTAAGAGTTGGAAATGGTCACTTCAGGAAAAATGCAGTTAAAATATGATGATCTTTCTAGTGATCCCAATGTTTCTTATAATAGCTTTAAAAGGATATAAAAATTATATCCTTAGGTGCAAACAAGTGTGGAAAGCCTTTCATCTAATGCTCACTAATATCAATAGAGCAGAGACTGTTTGCAGTGAGGGGACACTGTGAGGGGCAGACATCTTTAATTTTTTTCTTCTGGGAAGAACCTACTATTGTCCAGAAGATTTCAACTTTTTTTGTCCCTTTATGGTGAGCATTAACAATTGAAAATGTTAGTTGGAATCAACTTGCTGGATTAGATTGAATTTTCCAGGGAAGCATTTTCCATTCTCTGCAGCAGCTATTCACCATGCAGATGATAATTGTGCTATGGGGATAATGATGATCTCTTATTAATCATAATTTATCAAAAATTGTTTCTTTGATTAAGGGGCATTTTATATAAATGGCTAATTGTTATGACTGGGTATAATTAGAATTAATATTTTGGTATAATTAATATAGTTATATTGGACAGTTGTACAACTCCATAAAATTATGAATTGATTTGCATAATCAAAGGCTATAGGCAAAAATGACTCCTTTTGGTTCCCATAATAAGAAATACAGTTTATGTGCAAAAAGAGACCTTTACCTTCTCTTGGCACCCAAAGCATGCTTATTTTGTTTAATTGGTAATCAAGGTTTGACTGTGTATGTTGAAGATGTAATCTCAGTAACAGAGATGATTTTTGAGGTGATTCATTTGTTAAACTTCTTGTTTTTAAAAGAAAAAAGTTAACTGGCAAACTGAAAGCCTAGCAGGGTATTACATAATTTCTCAAGATACCTTTTGCTTAGGAAAGCTTCATTGGTTTTAATATTATTTAACAAAATTCTAAAAATGCATCAATTGAGTTAAAGTACAACCATCCAAATTTGCTTTCATTAACATGCAATTCTTAGAGCAAGTTGTCTAGACTTGGACTTCCAAATGTTTTTAGACAATAACATCTATAATCATGGGTATCATAGGGCTCAAACTAGAAGGGGGAAGCCAGTTTTCTATTGGCTGTCAACACCACTGTATCCCATCATCTGACTTCCCAGTTACATTCAAACAGATGTTGTCCACATTAAATCAGCAGTGACTTAATTTATTTGCTCAAAGAACTGCCTGCAATAAACTATCTATGTGATTAACTATTAACGGCATGAAGGTAATTTGGACTGCTCACAACAGAAACCTTCTATCCAGCTTGAATTGGTTATGGCAATACATTTGCTGTATTAATTATGAAATCCTTCATTAATCCTGTTGGTGTTTTAAGTAATTTTAGTGTTCAAGAGAAAGTTAAAAAATGCTCTTTTTTCTTCCTATGTACCTGTAGGTATGCTTCCTAATCAGATGTACTGTATAAAGAAAATATTTGAGAAATGAATATGTCTGTATGTAGTCCTCGGCTTATTACCATAATTTTGACCAGAATTTCTGTTATAAATTGTTGCAGTTGTAAGTTGAGTCAGATGCAATTTTGTGACAATTTTTATGACGATCATTAAGTGAATCACATAGTCATTAAGCGAACCCAGATTCCCCACTGGACTTTTTTGCAGGAAATTGGCAAAAAAGATATAATCATTTCATGACTGCAGGACACTGCAAACATTTGTAAATGTGAGCTGGTTGCCAAGTGTCCAAATTGTGATCACATAACTGTGGGGTGGTGTGACAATTATAAGTGCAACCACAGGTCATAGTCACTTTTTTCAACTTTGTAACTTTGAACCATTGTTAAACAAATGATCATAAGTTGAGGACTACCTGTATATATTTAAAAAAAGGAAATTAAATTCACAAGGAGAAAGAATAATTACGTAACCAAACGTTTAAACTTTATCCACGGCATATTGTGGTGGTTTCCTACAAAAAGATCAATATGAACTCTCTTGTAAACTTAAAAACATGAGATCTGCTCTGAAAATATTGCTAATAAGACTCTATGTAGATGCCAAATAATTCTTGCTTTATGTTTTTATCCATTTTTGATATACATATGGCAGTGGTGGCGAACCTATGGCACGCATGCCAGAGGCGGCACTCGGAGCCCTCTCTGTGGGCACACGCACTGTTGCCCCAGCCCCACCTCCTCCCATGGCAGCCCTCCACACCAGCAGCCCTCCGGAGGAGAGTCGCCCCCGGGCACGGCCCACGCAATGCTGTGCAGCCAAGGACATGGTAGCCGGGCAGCGGGGACAAGACTCCGCCCTTGCACCCCATTGCGCGCAGATGCTGCTGCAGGGCATGGACAGAGGGCGTGGCCACCATGGCGCTGCTGGGCTGCCTGGGTGATCTGTGGCGGGCCGTGGTGGTGGGTGGTCGAGCGGGCATAGCGGAGCGGGGACGGGTGGGGGGTGGTTTTTGGACACTTGGTCACTAAACGGTTCGCCATCACTGACATATGGTATGTGTCTTGCCATTCATAAATGATAACAAAAACTGAGGTTGGCTTCCTAAACTTACCTCACAGTTGAGCGTAGATACTGGTAGCCTGATGAACCTCCAGTCCCAGCCTTGCTGCCAATCATTCTGTGCACCATACACACATGGTTATCTAAGTATATAGAAACTCTTTTAGTTCATTTTTCATTTTAAGATACAAAAAGATTATGTAAGACTGCTGTAAATGAGAATTGTTTCATCAGTTCCACAAATTTAACTTTTATATTAGTATATTCTACTTTCTTTATAATTAAATAGACACATACCTATTTTATTTCAAAGTGGATACCTATAAAAGTCTAATAAGTGTGTTCTATGGGATTTAATACAGCCTAGATTTACCAAAATGGGTATAGGATTACAACTTTGGGATATATTTATTACACAACATATTATCACATACAGTATTTTGCTGTATTTTTTTTTTAAAAAACTAAGGTAGTTTTGTGATATCATCCCCCATTCTAGATAAGCAGAAGTAAGGTTAAAATAAAATGATTTGCTATATATGGATAACTTCATAGCAGAAGCAATATCTGAGTATTTCAAATGTATCTATCACTTAAACCATTAGATGCCTGCAATTATAAGCCAATTGTACTCATCTCTTGTAACTTTTTGCAATCTAGGGCACTCCAGGATGGAATAAATATTTAGTCAACCTATCAACCTTGAAAATATCTTTCATTTTGACTATAGTGGCAATGTGAAATGAAAATTAAGGTTATTTGCATCAAAGAAATGCTCAAAGGAGAACTTACATCTCCATTTAGTCATTAGCACATCGATATCCATAAGAGAAGTAAGAAGCTGAAAAGGAACTTGGAAGCGAGGTTCCTCTCTTAAACAATAGAAGAAGGTTGATTGAATTCCCATTTATCAGTTTGTGTTAAGGCAAAAAAAGAAGATCCAAATGAATAAACATAATTGTTAAAGCAATTTGAAACCTTGCTACAGTTTAATAGCTAAAAATAACCAGGAGAAAACAGAAAACAGACTTCAAGTTTGCTTCTCAGAATTTGCTACTCTTATTTATATTCTTTTGAAATAAACATAAACAGGCACTAGATAAATGAAGCTTAGCATCAAAGTAAATACTTAGTGCAGCTTCCCCCCATTTGTTTTCCTATGCTCTGCATGGGGTGGGGTGTGAGATCACTTTGCAAAAGACTTGACTAATAGCTTTAGATATGGTGGAATCCGGGGTGACTCAAAGGAGAGATTGCCTATAGAAATCACCTGGAGAGAGTTCTAGAGCAGGGCTTTTCAACCTTTTCACAGATTGTACCACTTTTAGGACATGACAATATTTGAGTACCACCAGTGCTTAGCAAGGTGTCAAAAACTTGATGACTAAAAAAAGGGGGGATTTGGGTTTTACTGATTAGATTCATTTGTTGTTATAGAAATAGCTAGTTTATAATATTATGGAAAAGTAAAAAGTTGAGGTTCAATGTTAATGCTTCTTTCTACTGCAACAGAGGAAGAATGTTCTTTTTCCCTTCTCCCCCTCACTTTCCCCCCCTTTTTCCTCCCCAGTGTCCTACTATTTGCTTTTGTATTTTTGTATTTTATTCTATAATCTAATAAAATATTACAAACTGTAGAAAAAAAGTAAAAAAGTACCAGTTTTAATTTCTTTGGTGGCTGTTCCTTTGCTGAATCACTTTCCCTTTGCACTGACAAATGTATGATGAATTTATCCATGTTTATTAATATGCACCACTACCAGCTAGTTCAGGGGTCTTCAAACTTGGCACTTTTAAGACTTGTGGACTTCAACTCCCCGAATTCCTCAGCCTTCATGGCTGGTTGAGGAATTCTGGGAGTTGAAGTCCACAGGTCTTAAAATTGCTAAGTTTATACACTCCTAAGCTAACTGGTTTGCCCTTCTGAGCTCTTCCACAGTGTAGTAAGAATGCACCCCCCCAATCCCTTCCCTGTACCCTTAAAGACACAGGAAAAGTGCAAAGCAAGAAAATAAAGAAACACAAACTCCGGGGTTTTTTCTCTTTAAGCTGCCTCAGGCTTGTCACGTATCACAATGTTGCAATTCTAGACTGAAAGGCTCCGGCAATTGCGAAAAGCTTTAGCTTTAGATTAAGCCTGTTTACCTTCAAAGAAAACTTTCTAAAAGCCACAGACAGACTCAATTAAAGGGGGTAAAACTAATTACATTTGTTTAAAGGGATTAAACCTTTCCTGTTGTCTTTTTTCCCCTTCCCCCACCCAAACCACATTCTTTTACAGCCTCTCCTCTCTTCCCCCCCCCTTTTTCTTCAGTTCACCTCCAGCTCCAAGCTGCTTCTGGAAGCGCCAATCAGCTGGAGCCAATCAGCTGGAGCTCTGCCAGCTCCTGGGGCTTCTGCCGAGCCCAGACAGTCCTGCAGCTGCAGCTGCCTCTCCCTCAGGCTTGGCTCACTTCGGCTCATTCCCCTCCCCTGCTACACTTGGCTAGCAATCGTGTACCATCTGCCATGTGGCAAAGTACCACAAGTGGTACGCGTACCACCGGTTGAAAAGCCCTGTTCTAGAGAGTTCTAGAGAAGTAAGTTGTTTGGATTGGGGCCACGTAGATCTGTCACCAGGATTGGAGGGGAAGTGGCGGTGGGAGTAGAGCAACCGGGGCCATTGGAAAGGCAAACAGGCAAGAGTGTGTTGGGATGGGGACCAGAAAGGGAGGGACAGCTTGGCTCGCAACTCAGCCAGCTCCAATGAGGCCAGGAAATGAAAGGGGGGAGAAGGAGCCAGCCCAGCGCAGCCCTTAGGGCAGTGGTGGCGAACCTATGGCACGCGTGCCAGAGGCGGCACTCGGAGCCCTCTCTGTGGGCACACGCACCATCGCCCCAGCCCCACCTCCTCCCATGGCCCCCTCCTCACCAGCAGCCCTCCGGAGGAGAGTCGCCCCTGGGCACGGCCCACGCAATGCTGCTCAGCCAAGGACGTGGTAGCCGGGCAGTGGGGACAAAACTCCGCCCTTGCACCCCATCGCGCGCAGATGATGCTGCAGGGCATGGGCAGAGGGCGTGGCCACCATGGCGCTGCTGGGCTGCCTGGGTGATTGTGGCGGGCCATGGTGGTGGTGGGTGGTCCAGTGGGCACAGCGGAGCGGGGATGGGTGGGGGGTGGTTTTTGGGCACTCGGTCACTAAAAGGTTCGCCATCACTGCCTTAGGGAGAAGGGTGTTGTGGCCAGTTGCATTCCACGGAGACGAGAATTAGGTGTCAGTGGAAGGAAGTGGGGGAGGATGGGAATTGTAGTACAGACTGCCTGGAAGGCATCCAGAGTTGGGAGAAGAAAGAGCATCCTGGAGAGAGAGAAGAATGGAAATTGTCCATGGGAGGTGTGTGTATGTTTATATAGCATTACCTGTGTGTGTAAGTGTGAATAGAGTATGGAGTAGGTTTGTATGATCTATCAAAACCACAGCTCCCAATTGGTCCGGAAGTGCAGCCCCTTTAAAAAAAAAACTTGTGGAGCAGCCGCGGGGCTTTAAAACAAAAATCTTGCATCGCACGCTCCCCCCCCCCCCGAAGCACCATTGCTTCTGCCCACCACCCGATTGGTTGGGGACTATTTGTCCCATGCCACAAAGCGCCCAGGTCAAATGGTGCCTGGGCGAATGGGCAGGGACGAAGGGTGTGGGGGCAGAGGGCTAGGGGGCCATTGGAGGTGAATAGTGGCTGGGGAAGCCCAGCAGAGGAGGAAAGCTGGCTTTGAATCGGCTGAGGCGGGTGGCTGGAGGTGAAGTGGGCGCGGCCAAGGGTCAGTGCCTAAACAGCCCATTCTGTGGGTTGCTGGCACAATGACACTGCTTTTGATGTGTAGAACAGCAAATAGCTTACTATCTTTTCCTTTGCAATATCTTTGCTCTGCAAGGCGGGCGGGGGATTAAAAACCACAAATCATGTGACTAAGGGATGCAGCAAATAGTTGTAAATGAACCGCAAAGTTATTTTTTTCAGTGTTGTTGTAACTTCAAATGGTTGCTGGACAAATGGTTGGTAAGCAAGGACTCATTTTCTTATTCTCAATAATCCTAATCCTGCTTGTTAAGGATGTTAAAACAAAAATGAAATGCTTCAGTAAAGAAACAACACTAGGAAACCCATTTACAGAGGCAATTACACCTTTTGCATACCTATAGAAGTATATCATTAAAGCTCCTTTCATTGCTTTATAGGACAATCTTCTGTCACCTGCAAAAATTAAAAAGTGGAAAATAATACAGAAATTCTAATGCAGAAAATTTTATGTTATCTATCAAGAACTGAAAATCCACTTCTGCTCATACTAATATGTATACAGATAGTCCTCAACGTACGACCACAATTGAGCCCAAAATTTCTGTTGCTAAATGAAATAGTTGTTAAGTGAAATTTGCCCCATTTTATGACTGTTCATGCCACGGTTGTTAAATGAATCACTGCAGTTATAGTAATACAGTTGTTAAGTGAATCTGACTTCCCCATTGACTTTGCTTGTCAGAAGGTCACAAAAGGTGAGCATGTGATCCCAGGACACTGCAACTGTCATAAATATGAGTCAGTTGCCAAGTGTCTGAATTTTGATCAAGTGGCCATGGGGATGCTGCAATGGTTATAAGGGTGAAAAATGGTCATACATCACTGTATTCAGTGCCTTTGTAAGTTTGAACGGCCACTAAATGAATTGTTGTAAGTCGAGGACTACCTGTGTCTACCTTTACTATGCTTACCTTTACTAAGAAGATGTTCATGGAGTTTTTCATCAAATAATGACATAAGTACTTCTTTTTGCTTCTGAAGTTCTGCCAATTGATCTTCTTTTTCCTCGGAGTTTTCTTTAACCTTTCAAAGACAATTATTCTTCTTTAAAAAACATTTTACTTAGCTATACTTGCATTTATGGGGAATATTTTCCCTTTGCATTTCATATATCCAGAGCTTTTTGCCACAAGTACTCTGTTTAACTCATGACAATCACAGTTCCTCTTGTGTGTATGTATGATTAAAATAAAACACAAAAATGTCAGCATGAGATGGAAATTATTGCAGACTTGGCTGCCTCTGCTTATAGATCATTTGATAGTTCATGAGCTTTTCTAACGTGGCCCTCTAGTTTTGCCAAGACTGCAGCCTTCAACACATCTGGAAGGCACCAGCTAGGAAGAGTATGGAATAATCTAAATATGGATGGAAGTTATTGATTCTGCATAGCTGTTATCCTAAAAACAAACTTGGGCACAGAAATGAATAACCGATCTATATTATAATATGAAGATAATCACATTAATAATGCATTCCCTTATACACACTTAAAAACTCAGTTTTTGTAACTATATAATCATTCCTGAATTAATTTATTTTGAGTATTTTATCTGTTTAATGTCCAAATAAGGATTGTAGATTTTGTCAGATTATCTGGTTCAGTGACTGAACTTGTTAAAATAAGTCATCCTTATCGACAGCACACCAACATTTGAGAACTGAACTATTTGAGAAGACATTCATGCAGTGTTGCCATAAGATAAATGTTCTCCCCCACCAGTAGTATCTGAGGATGGTCAAGGAGGGCAAAATGATAAAAGCAGTGCCATGATTGTGCAATCATGATGTAAGACTTATCCTTCTTATATACATGTTGCAACATTGCATGCATATCTAAAAGGCCAAAGCTTCACTGTAATTCTGCTTTCAGTATTTCAACAAAAATAATCAGCGCCCATGGATGCCCATGCAAGCTTAAACTAATCCATATGGAAATTCACACATATATGGAGATACAATTCATATGAATATGCTCTCTTATTAAAACTGCAACCAGGACGTTTTGCTACAAATGGTGGCCACCTCTGGAAAGGTACTTTTTTAATCTAAAGACAACATGATAAATTGGAATATATACCTGTACTATTGCATATTCTTGTTCTAATCCATTTAGTACATTTGCTTCAAATTTTCCCCAGAAATTAAATCCTTCTGATTCAAGTCCTGGTGTTCTTGCCAACCATGCCTTATAAAACAAAATGAAGTGAACGTCAACTGATTGCATTAGTTGCAATGTGTGAATTAGCAAGCTAGTGCTTAGTGACTAGCCAATAGCAAAGCATAGCATCAACAGACAGACAAGATAAAATACTAGGCAGCCTTTCTTCCCTTATCCCACCAAAACACCCATTCAGTTTTTAATTCCTTATATTTTACACTACCAATGTTGTTGTTGTTAATTGCGAAGTCATGTCCGACCCATCACGACCCCATGGACAACGTTCCTCCAGGCCTTCCTGTCCTCTACCCTCTTCTGGAG
Source organism: Azemiops feae (assembly GCA_023970755.1). Classification (NCBI taxonomy): domain Eukaryota; kingdom Metazoa; phylum Chordata; class Lepidosauria; order Squamata; family Viperidae; genus Azemiops; species Azemiops feae. The sequence continues at coordinate 356,274 of JALGBA010000306.1, read as the reverse complement.
TCCATTTAAGCTTACGCCTACTGCTTCAGTGACTCCATCCAGCCACCTCATTCTCTGTCGTCCCCTTCTTCTATTGCCCTCAATCTTTCCCAGCATTAGGCTCTTCTCCAGTGAGTCCTTCCTTCTCATTAGGTGGCCAAAGTACTTGAGTTTCAACTTCAGGATCTGGCCTTCTAAAGAGCAGTCAGGGTTGATCTCCTCTCGGACTGACCGGTTTGATCGCCTTGCAGTCCAAGGGACTCACAGGAGTCTTCTCCAGCACCATAGTTCAAAGGCCTCAATTCTTTTGCGCTCAGCCTTTCTTATGGTCCAACTTTCACAGCCATACATTGCAACTGGGAAAACCATGGCCTTGACTATACATACTTTTGTTGGCAGGGTGATGTCTCTGCTTTTTAGTGTGCTGTCTAAATTTGCCATAGCTTTCCTCCCCAGGAGCAAGCGTCTTTTAATTACACTACCAATACCTATTATCTACTGCTTGGTAAGCTAGGTGGAATAGACAACATCACCACCAGGTGGATTTGTAGCTGGCTGACAAACCGTACTCAAGGAGTAGTCCTCAATGGTACTACATCCACATGGAGAGAAGTAAGCAGTGGGGTACCACAAGGCTCCATCTTTGGCCCAGTACTCTTCAATATCTTCATCAATGACTTAGATGAGAGAATAGAAGGGGAACTCATCAAATTTGCAGATGACACTAAACTGGCAGGAATAGCCAACACCCAAGAAGACAAGCTCAGGATTCAAAAAGATCTTGACAAACTGGAACAATGGGCCCTATCGAACAAAATGAGTTTTAATGTGGAGAAAAGCAAAGTTTTACATTTAGGCAGGAAAAATCAAAGATATAAGTACAGATTAGGTACTTATGGTATAGGTTCTGCTGCTCGAGCAGGGGGCTAGACTAGAAGACCTCTAAGGTCCCTTCCAGCTCTATTCTATTCTATTCCAGTGTGGCTAAATTCAACTGACCTGATTTTTTAAAAAGAAAAAGTTTTGAACAAATCATAACCCAAGACTGCCAAGTAGTAAATGAGAAAAATCATACTTCGACTAGCTGCAGTAGTGTTGGCTCTTGTTCTGATTTAAGCAATAATTCATACTCCTTTCCTTTGAAGTTATCCCGGTAGTGCCTTCTGTTATACGGAACTCTCAGACTCTGAGGAACACCAATCTTATTTTCCAATAATCGAAACTGTAAGCTCTGAAATCCTGAAGCTGGACTCAGATAATCTCTTTAAAGATAGGAGAAAGAGCAGTAACTTATTATTATGCATAAAAAAGCACATTTGATTTTCTTGCCTTATTCTATTGTATCAAGTAATGGTGAAGTTATTGAATCATCAATCTGGACAGAATTCCAGGATGGCATAGAATCATATCCTTGGAAATAAATTAGACTTATGTTAATCCTGGATAATTTATCTCATTGATTTTAATCAGGTCTATTTTTGTGCCTTTCTCCCAGTCTCTTGACACTTTGTATGCTTAATCAGCAGTGACTCACATATTGTAAGGCTTATTTCTAAATATATCTGTCCAGTTATGTGTTTATACAAACTGGAATTAAGTTGAAACTCACTACTTAATATTTGGTTTAATACGTTCAGAATGCCATCCAAAACATCTGAATAAGGATAGAAGTACTCATACTGCATTCATATTTTTCCTAAAGGATTTGAATAAAGTTAAGTCATTCACATTTCATGTGAAATTTCTACCCTAATTCTTAAGTAGCAGGATGTATTACAGAAGTTGACCACTTCAAATTGACCATTTCAGGTTGACCATACATATAAACATAAACTAATTAAGGAGAGAAGCAACCTAGAATTAAGGAGAAACTTCCTAACAGTGAGAACAATTAACCAGTGGAATGATTTGTCTTCAGAAGGTTTTGAACATAATTGTACAATAGGAAAAATGTCCCCCACCATTTTTTAAGATTTCTGAAATCTTAGATTAGCAAATTTGTAAGATTTCAGTGATTCCATGCAGGAACATTAAAATCTCATGTGAGTTGGTGATCATGTGAGATTTGGCCATTTTTAAAATATGGTAATGTGTACCTTAGATGCCATCCAGTAATGTTGCATCTATTTTGTTTACCACAGACCTGCCAGTTAAACCTGCAGATAAGCTTAACTATATGTGGTTTGAACTTGCCTACCTTCTTTCCTGTTTTCCCCTGCATTCATTGTTCTCTCCTTTGTAATTTCTCCTTTTTTGTATTCTAGATTTCTAATCCTGTCAGGATGAAGACCTCTATTCTTCAATTCTGTGAAATGCTCATACGTTACTGTTATCATCACTACAAATTCTGATAGAAATATACTGAGTATTTTGTGAGGGGCCCTTGGTGCTCTCTGAGCTTGGTTGTTCCCTTGCAGATGTTTCATTACCCAAACTAGGTAATATCATCAGTTCTAGCAGGGAGTGGAGTTTGCTCTCATTTTATAGTCTACTGCAGGGGCCTTCAAACTTGGCCCTTTTATGACTTGTGGACTTCAACTCCCAGAATTCCTCAGCCAGCGTGCCTGGCTGAGGAATTCTGGAAGTTGAAGTCCACAAGTCATAAAAGGGCCCACGTCATAAAAGGGCCCCCTGGTCTACTGGTTGCCCTGTCATTGTTGGGAGTGGTCTTGGAGCTACTTTGGTTGTGCTGTTTATTGTTAGCTTGTTTGGAGTTCCTTTCTAGAAGCCTGGCACTCTGACAAATTAGCCATAAATAGACACATAAACAATATATACTGTGCAAAAGAGACAATCAACAAGTGAAAAGGGGAACAAAAAGACCAAAACACCTCCCCACCAGCAATCAACATCCAGATGAGTATAGATTAACTCCAAGATTAACAATCAAGAATTATACAATACCCCAATCAAGGAACTGCCAAACAAGCTAACAGTAAACAGCCGAAGCAAAGAACTTCCAAGACCACTCCCACCAACACTGACAGGGTAAGTCATTATAATATAAACTGAGAGCAAACCCTACTCTTTACTAGCACTGATGATGTTACCTAGTTTGGGGAATAAAATGTCTGCAAGAAAACAACCAAGCTCAGAGAGCACCAAGCACTCCTCATTTCAATGAGCCAGGATTGAAATACTTCTTTATCATATTTTGTTTCTTATAAATTCATTTTAAGACCTTTGCAAATACAGTAACTGCACATATAAATGAATCAAAGACCTGAAATGTTTGTACCTGAAGTCAAAGAAATCCAGAGCTGTCATTGTTTCTAGGACAGTAAATTGTTCCACAAGCAATTTAAGAATTATTGAAATTCTCTGCATTCGAGTAACCACCTTCAGCATATTCCTTTCATCTCTCACCTTAATTTGAATGTATATATATAAATATTATGACTTGGCTGATAAGGCAGAACAATAACAACAAAATCACAACCCATAATAGATGGCTTGAATTAGAACAGTCATTTAATAACATTTACAAATAGTCCACCTTACTAGGGTTTAATCTAGGCTTGTTTTGTCCCATCCACCATCCATTAGTCCCTCACAGCCTCCAGGCACAATTTTGATATTTCCATATTTTCATCTCTTGTTGCCTGATGAGGCCATGTTGTTCTTTCTTTGTCAGAATACATCGGTGAGTACGGTGGGATTTCCCTCCAAGTAATAAGATTTTTTTTCTGGTAAGAGTGTATAGGACTGCAGTCAGAAGGATTTTAATTGTGCTCTTCAGCCATAAGAGATTTAGAGATTTAATCTAACTGACATCCAAAAATAGTGATTATTGTAGATGTTCAGAATATTCAAATTTCAAATATCTAATTTGTATTTTATAAGAATCAGAATCCAAAGAGGAATTTAAATAAAACAGTTCTATTCTACTTACATGACCATTCTGAAATATCACTCGAACAGAATCCAGTTCCCACAGGATCTGCTTGAACCATAATTCATAAGCTGAATTGAAAGGAACATTAGTTCAGTTTTCAAGCAATAAATAAAAATGAATGAACAGACTCATCTCTATATTTATAATATCTTTAATAAGCCAAAAGTGCTGTAAGTAGATATACTTTTCTGTCCTGATTTTTTTTCCAATTGCTTTTCCTGCCCAATTCAATACTTTGCCTGAGATTTGATGGTTTCAGTATAGAGAGCAAAAGTTATGTAGATGTCCACTCTACTATTCTTCATACATTCATCACTCTGAATACAAAGGTTTAAATCAGAATCACATCATTTCTCAAAAATCCTAATCTTAATGTTTATGCCAAATAATCAAACATCTTCTTTGAAAAAGTCTAACTACATAAAAACTATAGTATGTGCGCACAAATGTTATAGTAAAGTATGATGTTATAAAGAAACACAACCCATTTGTCCCTGAAGTGGCATTTAGATGTACATCTAAAGAATCTACAATGTCAAATCAATAGAAGTTGCTAGTTGTACTCTCACAGTGCAGAAAATGATCCCAGATTGCACTTTTGCAATAATAATAAAGAGCAGACCAAGCACACCATGATTCTGTTCAGAGAAAACAACATAATAACCATATCTGAATATTTAAACAGTACATAAACTTGCAATCATCAGCTCTCCAGCAGGTTTACATTCTGTAATCACCACCCCTAATTTGAATTGCAGTCCCCTATACAGATAATATTTCTATTTAGGAAAATTATAGTATGAAAAAGTTTGTCACTACGAGAAACATATAGCTGAGAAATTTGCCCCTAGTTATAAATAATGTATCTGTCATTTAAAGTTTGTGAAAGTTGCCTGCTCCCTTATTAAAAAAATAATTTAGCACAAGAAAGATGAGAACAGATGGATAATTCAAGATGCTGCCACTTTGTATATAAATGACTAATTTTGTATGATTGCTATTGCTAGTCAAATAATGCATTTCATGACTATAATTTTGGCCAGATACTCCAGTCTCCGAACTCTGGAGACCATTTAATGCCTAGGGTGCTCTCACAGATGTCCTTTCTTTCTTTCTTTCTTAATTATAAACATTAATAGAAAAAGGATCAATGGTTATCTTTATGTCACCATTATGCCAAATCAGTGTGGACAATGTTTTCCCTCAGCCTTCTTTTACTCAACAATGGCTCAGTAAAATAGCTTAATTGAAGATTATTCTGATGGTTTTGTAGATGACTGAGGATTTGAACCCTAGACTTTCCAGTACAAAGTTTTACTGTTGCATTTGTAAAAGAAACTTCCTATAGTTTTCTTTTAGAGTTTACAGGTTCTGCAAATAACATCTCCATTCCAAAACGACATTTAGAATATTAAGGCAGGAGCATCAGCACCAATGTTTTCATCAAAATTTTGCAATGTATTTTGTGATTCACAATGAAAGCTCTTCCCCTTACGTACTTGCATGTGACATCACAACACAAATGTAAAAAGTACAGACTTTGCAGCATGATACCATAATGCAAAATACATATATTGGGTTTTACTACATTAAAAATACCATAACTTTTAAAAAGTTAGCAAAACAAAACTAGGAACACCTACTGTATGTTCCAGTGTAAACCTAGCCAGGGAAATTTATGGATGAAACGAAATGAAACCTGAAAGCATGTATAGAACATAAATACAAAATAATTTTACATGTAACAGAATCAGATCTGTGTCCATGTACATGCTTTAAAATCACAAAATAGAATAAGCGCAATAAATACCTGAACTATAAATAATAACTGAATTAATAATGGTAATTAATTAGTGAACTTTAGTTTATTTGCATTTTTTTGGTATTGCATAGATATTCTGCATTCTGCAAACCTAGCAGTTTTGGCATAAGTTAGAAAGATTGCCTATAGTACACATCTTAACCTTTTTGGTTTTAAGAAATCTAGGAATTGTTCCAAGTCTGAAGACAATTCAAATACTATTCATCAGCATTTTCAGCTAGGATATAGTTATGGAAATTAAAGAGTTACATTAGCTGTTTTTATACATGCTTTTACTTATCCTAAATATTATATAGAACAAATCATTTTTATTAACAGGCAAACATGTGTTTGTAATCACCAGATAATAAGATGAACTGGATTATTTAGGATTTACCTTGATGGGTCACAATAAACAGATGTTCATCATGGATTTTGTTTCCCTTGTTTTCACTCTGAAGTTCCTGTGCATTCAATATTTTATCCAGCTTTATAAGAAAGAAGACTAAGGTGATCTTGCAATAATTCTGCAGATAATGTCATTTAATTCTGAATCACATAATGAATATCTTTATTAAATATTCACATTTCAGTTTTGATAATCAGTCTTTTATATTTTGAAAAAAACAGCTTTAAATATTTAATAGGGCTGCCCTTAGATTAAGGGTGACAAGGACACCAAAGTTTGGGAAGCACCAATGCTTTCCTTTCTCTGAATCATTCTAAAAGTGCAAATGATCACATTGGAAGGAGATTGTCAGAATCCAATTATATCTTATTTCTAACTATCAAAACATATTTTGCTGGGAAAAATGAAAAAATTGGTAGTTCACATTAAGTTACCAAGACTGATTATTCCTGATTTTTAAAAATTTTGTGAACAATATGCTTGCAGTAGATAAATTAGCTTTTGCACCATTTAAGAAAAAAATACATTACCACAAATCATATACAATCTCATCATAACTTAGTGGAACTATACATGCTGCAATCTAGGTGCTATTATAAACTAGACTTAGAATGGAGAATCATAAAAAAAACCACCTGCAGTTAATTGGAAACAAGTCTTCAAATGGAACACTGGCCTTTATAAAGTAGGACCTGTAACCACCCAGCTGCTTGGGTGAACCACTTTGGGGTTGGGGGGGACAAGTGCTTATTTCCTATTGGGGTTACTGAGACAGATTTAAGTATCTGTAGCTAAAACATGAATGTCTTTTGAAGATTCATTACAATAATCAAGAATTTCACAATCATAAAACATACTTAAAGAGCTACTGCAGAAATATTCAGTTGTAGATTAGTCAGTTTTTAAACAGTACCACTATATCATACTTACGTGTAAATAGTCTCCATAGATAAGACCACTTTTGCTAGCTTTGTTTAAGCCTTCCTGTGATTTGTCATCTGCCCCGTCTTCCAAAGCCGATTTAGTAAAATTAAATCTATGAATAAAGAAATGATAACAGAACTAAGTATTGCCAACAGAAGAGAACTATATAACAGGCTACATCAATATGCTGATTATTTGAATTTGTAATAAGACAACAAGACTGGTTCTGTTTTTGTCAATTAAAGGCACTGCAAAAAAATAAAAATAAAAATAGGGTTCCAAAAACCAGCTGCTTCTAGGGTTATTTAAAATTATTATTATAGTTACTTATATATCCATTTCATTCATTTTTGTTTATCGAAATATCTCTTTTGATTTCTATCTTATTAACAAAAAAGAGAAATGTACTTACTGGTATTTGTTTTTCCAAAAGGGACATCCAGTCATGACTCTAGTATCAAATATCACCTGTTCCAATATCCTGAGATAAAATAAATTGCATTTCCTAGTGCATTCTTTTATGTAATCTGATCAACAATTTAGGCCAGCCCCCTTTTGAAATGCCCACCCTTGCTACCATTCAGATTCAGTGGATATCTAGAAAATAACTTCATGAAATATTTGTCTTGTTGACTGAACAATTCCCTCATTCAATCCAAACACAAATTGAAAAAAAAAATCCTCACAAACATAACAGGAGTACTTTTAATGAAATTTCAAAGTCTTCAGTTATTGCAAATTTCACATTTTCAGATATCTACAGATATGAAGGAAATAATATATAAGTGATACAAACTCTTTGCATAAAAGTCAGGTATACTTAAATGTGTATAAATTATAAATTATTTATAAATCCTAGGTTCAAAACATAAATATAAAGACAGCTCTGAAAATAGAATGTTTTCAAGCAATCAAATGTTCACACTTCCAAATTTAATAAAACATTTTGAACATTTGTTAATTCTTTCTGAGTGAAAACATGTCCCAATATTCTTCTTCAAGAGATTTTGAATTTTTCATTAGTTTTCCAAATCCTAGTTGTACTTATTGCACATTGTTACTCAATTTCATCTAATCATTAACAGAGCATTTGCTGAAGTGATGCATCATGTCCTCTCACTGTGTCTCAATTGTGCTAAATATTTGGTATGTCATATCTAGAGAAAAGAACTGACCACAGAAATCAACTATCCTATTAACCTTAAACTATAACAATTCTTAGTTATATGGATATATGATATTAAATATTGGTTCCATTTTTCCAAGTGAATAATTACATTCTGTTTTAAGAAATTTTAAAAAGAATAAGCAGCTGCAATCTAAGCCAGCACATGAGATATTAACCTTCTGGTACAGCAAAGTATTTGTTATAAACGATATAACATTACATGAGTATGCCACAAAAATCTCTTGTTTTCTAACCTATCAAGAGACATACATGCATCATATGGAACATTATCGGTCATTGTACAGATAATGTAGCAGCCATGCATCTCTTCCCACATTGCTGTCTGTATGAATCTAATTTTTTAAACTTCACTGCAACTTTATAGAAACATTTGTATTAAAAATAGAGAGCTGCAGAATACAAAAAAATAAATATACAAGAAATTATGCTAACTGAAAAATTCAGATACTGTGTAAATAATATTCATTTATCTGCAACTGGAGATATATGGGTAGTCCTCAAGTTATGACCAATTGCTTAATGACCTTTCAAAATTACAACGGGTTAGAATAGGTGCTTTATTCCTGCTTTAACAGGAGTTCTGTGGTTGCACAGAGACAGAATAAAAAAAAAGATAGAATATCATAAAGCAAAAAGCAACAGAAAAATATTGCTAGGCTTGGTAGTCATGCTGGCTCCTATTTCTTACAGGCAACTTCTTTGTCAATCCTATATGTCATTATTTTTAGCAACTAGAGAAAAATCTCATTAATTCAATTATTCAAAATCATTTTCAGACTGTTAGACGATACAGTAGAATGCTGCAGAAAACAGTTAACTTTCTATGGAAAGCTATTGAAGGTTTTGCTGATTGCTTGAATGGCAGGGGACTTTGCCTCAAAAAAACCACTCACTGCAGTGCAAATATTGAGACCAAATATGAGATAAGATGAAAGGAGTAAACTGACTAGTGAAGCAAGCATTACCATAGAGCAGTGAGGCACAATGTATGTTCCCAGGGCTGACACTGAGACAGCTTTGGAGAAAGTTGCAATGGGCTTGAAATGTTTAATGTGACAGAAAAAAGTATAAGTATATTAATTGGGGTATATTACTGAAATCATGTTATTTTCAATTGCACACAAATGACCATAAATGTTTTGAGGATTTTTGTTGTTGTTAGCTCTGATTTGGCCCCTGGCATCACTCAACTATAGCCCTTATCCTGAAAAAAAAAGTTGCAACTTTGCCATAATATTTTATTCTTCACTGATACTAATGGAAATTTCTGTAGACTGCTGTTCTAGAACAATTGGAAAGAACCAGATTAGGGAAAGACAATTTACAGCCCTTCCAAGTCAATTTGTATATTTACTACAGTTCTCTTATTTGTGGAAAATTTCAAAGAAATGTGATGAGCTTTTTAACTCTTTCTCTCCCTGCATTTTCAACTTTTAAGATTATTTTTTCTAACTAATTTCACTATTATTAAAAACAAGTGACATTATTTTTCCTCAGAATAGGTTAGAACAACCTGAAGGATAATTTTCAATATAAAACTATAAAATAAGACAGAACTTTTTTCCTACTGCTCCCATAGCAGTTCTTCAGTCTAAATCAGTACAGGTAGTCCTCATTTAGCAACCACAGTTGGGATTGGCAACTCAGTCATTAAACAAAGCTGTTACTAAGTAAAATTGCAAAAGTGCTTATGATATTATTTCAGCTTTCCTTTGCTTTATCCACGAAGATCATAAATACGATGATTGTTTGCAAAGTTACTTTTTCATCACCATCATAATTGTGCACAGACGCTAAATGAGGCTTTTGCTAAACAAGGACTATCTTATTAGGACTCATGGAAATTCCACAAAGAATTCTCATAATGTGCCTAACTCTACTTCGAACACATGCTGCCAAGAAAGGGTTTGGCTTTTATTTTGCTTTGTCATTAGGCAATCACATAAGAGAACAGGGCCTTTTAAACTTTTACTTGTGAGCCATAAAGGGAATCTTGGATTGTAAGGAAATAAGTAAATTTAAGCTCATATCTCCTACTATCCCTGTTAAGGGCACTGGTTGTAAAATGGAAAGAGCAAACACCTTCCCAGCTTGGGAATACCTCTGTTCACCATAGGGCATTCTCTGTCTCTGGTATTCACAGGTTCTAACTGAAGGCAAACTAAAGTAAACCCAAGTTTCTGATCACCTGACTTGATCATTAAGTAAAAGGGGTTGGAAAGAAAACCACCTTCTAGCTAAACCAATAGAAACAGCAAATTCTTTGCTTTAGTTTGTGTTCTGTTCGCAACACAGACATGAAGACGAGGCAGTTTGATGCAAAAGGTGTTCTTTATTGTGCATGTGCACTGAACAGAAGCAAAGGAGAAAATGGCAACATGCCCTTTTATACTTCCCCTGCAAGGGGAGGCTCAACCAACGAATGCAGGCCATTCTCCCGCCTTGCGCATGCGCACGAGGCTGGAGACAGCCTGTCTGGGTCCCGGGCAACTTATGGGCTGCCCGGGTCTATACAACCGGTCCCGGGCAAACACGTGGTCTGCCCGGGTCTCTGCAGTTACCCTGCAGGTTGCCTGTGCCTTGCTCATTGACTCAGCAAGGCTCAGGACACAACACCCCTCCCCCCTAGGCTGGGACAATGCCGTCCCGGCCTATATCAGTACCATGTAACATTTAGTCCAAATGTCACCCTGGCTATTCCCCGTACCCTTTTGTAACCTGGTTCCACTGGGGATTCAAGTTAATCCACGGTCTTTCACTTTTCGACAACAATCGCCCTCTAGGGACCGCACATACTCCTGCAAGTATTTAGGCGGGGCCTTAATCTGCCCTGATCTTCGCGGATCCATGGTAGGGCCGGGTGTGATGACATGTGGGGGAATTAAATTGGGTGCCTGGAGTGCTGGCTCCCGGTCTGCGCATAACAAACCAGGACTTTGTCGCCCAGAAGACTCAGGGGTTCCCCCTAACTGCTGACTGGCTGGGTCCGCTAAACCCAAACCAGATTTCCTTGGTGGGGTGGAGTTCCCCAAAAACCCTTGGAACTCCCCTTGGGAGCAATGTCCTTCGGGCCCAAAGCCAGCAGCAGGGGTGCCCTGAGTAGCTGATTTACGGCCATTTGCCCTAAGCCAGGGACCTCTGCCAGAGTCAGGAGCCGCCTCCATGGCAAGACCCTCATCTGGGGCATTTGGAGACCCCTCTGCTTGGAGAGACTGTGATCCACAATCGTAATTGGGGTCCCCCTCCCCCCCCAAAAGAGCGGAGTTAGGGGAGGAATGCCGGCCTGGCAGCTGCCAACGCAACTGGTCTATGTGGTGCCAGAGGACACGCCCATCATCCAAGACCACTTCGTATGACAGAGGCCCAGAGACCTTAGAGATTACAGCAGGTACCCAGAGATGCCCCTGCCCATAGTTCCTGGTCCAAACTGGATCACCCACTTGGAGTCTCCTAGGTGCCCGCAGCTGCGACACCTGTGAAGCCTGTCCAGCTTCATGATAAGTCTGCGACCCCAGCGGAGTTCAGCTGGGCTCTTTCCAGTGGTTGTGCATGGTGTGGTGCGGTGTGTGAGAAGAAAATCAGCTAACCTGTGATGCCAGGGTCCTTGAGTGATTCTCTTTAATGCGTCTTTAGTGGTGCGCACCATGCGTTCAGCCTGACCATTGGTGGCAGGATGAAAAGGAGCAGATGTGGCGTGCCGGATCATGTTGGCTGGTAGAAATGCCTGAAACTCAGAAGAGGTAAATTGTGGATCATTGTCTGAAACTAAAACATCAGGAAGGCCATGGGAAGCGAAGATTCCTCTGAGCACCTGGATGGTCCTGGCAGTAGTAGTAGAGGACACAGGAACGACCTCTAGCCATTTGGAATGGCTATCCACAAGGAGGAGGAAGAATTGCCCCTGAAAGGGCCCAGCATAATCTATATGAACACGTGACCAAGGAGTGAGTGTCTCCTCCCACCTATGTACAGGGGCCTGGGGCATTTCTGGCCGTGATTGCTGGCATACTTGGCATTCCTGAACCTGGGCCTCGATGTCTTTATCGAGGCCAGGCCACCAAAGATGGCTGCGTGCAAGCGCCTTCATCCTCACTATTCCTGGATGTCCCTCATGAAGAGAGAGCAATACTCTAGTCCTCAATGAGGCCGGGATGACTACTCTGTTGCCCCACAGGATGCACCCCTTGAATGTGGACAATTCGTGCTTCCTGCGCCAGAAACTCTGGAAATTAGTACCAGGATACGTGTCAGGCCATCCTGACAACACACATGTCAGCACTCGTGCAACCGTGTGATCAGTGGCTGTTTCTGCAGCCACATCCCTAGCATTGAGGGGAGATTCTGGTAAGTCCTGAATAGACAGAATATGTACAGCAGGGGCAGGGTCTGCCTCTATTTGCTTAAGAGGTAACCTGCTCAGGCCATCTGCATGGCCCATCTCAGTAAGCTGCTAAGAAGATAGACCATCTCAGCATCCTGGGAGATATTATCTGGGGAGTTTGTTTGTTGGTTGTGAACAACCCTAGCAAAGGCTTGTGGTCAGTATAGACTGTGAAATGGCGTCCATACAAGAAATCATGAAATTTCTTTATGCCTGAGATTATTGCCAAGGCCTCCCTGTCAATCTGAGCGTAATTTCGCTCTGCAGATGAGAGGGTCCTTGAATAATAGGCCACAGGGACCTGTGTTCCATCTTCCTTGAGATGGCTTAGCACTGCTCCTACCCCATAAGGGGAAGCATCACATGCAATGCACACTGGCAATTGCTCATTGAAGTGAGCCAGTACAGCATTTGAGGATAATAAGGCTTTGACCTTTGTGAAGGCCTCCTCATGGACTTTTGTCCATGCCCATGGGGCCTGCTTGTCTAAGAGCCTGTGAAGCGGCTCAGCCACAGCAGCTTTGTTTGGGAGAAAGGAATGATAAAAGTTCAAAAGGCCCAAAAAAGCCTGAAGCTCAGTTTTTGACTGGGGACTAGGGGCCATTTGGATGGCCTTGAATTTGGACTCCGCGGGGTGGATGCCATCTGCATCAATGCGGAACCCCAAGAACTCGGTGGATGACACACCGATTTTACACTTGTCCTGCTGTAGCTTCAGCCCAGCTTGGCGGAAACGCAGCAAAACAGCCCTCAGCCTTTCGGCTAAGTTTCCTGATGATTCTCCTACAATGAGGATGTCATCAAAATAGGGGCAAACCCCGGGAATCCCTCGGAACATTCGCTCCATCACCCCTTGGAAAATGCCAGGGGCTACATTGACCCCAAACTGCAGCCTCTTTACTTTGAACGCACCTCTGTGCGTGACTATGGTTTGGGCCTCAGCAATCGCCTCATCAACAGGCAACTGTTGATATGCTTGAGCCAAATCAAGCTTAGCAAAGTACTTCCCTCCTTTCAGTGAGGCCAGAATGTGGCTCACCACGGGCACGGGATAAGCATGCTGTTGCAAAGCCTTATTCAGCGTGCACTTATAGTCCGCGCAGATGCGGACTTCCCCATTGGATTTTAAGGGAGTTACTATGGGGGTTTCCCATGGACTAGAGTCCACAGGTTCCAGAATGCCCTGTTGGAGCAGCTTGTCCAACTCGGCATCAATCTTGCTCTTTAAGGCAAAAGGCATCCTCCTTGGCTTGACCCTTATGGGTGTAATGCCTGGATCCAATTTCAATGCAATGGGAGGCCCCTTGTACGATCCATGTTCCGAGCTGAACACATCTGCAAACTCCTTACATACACCCGCAAGGCTAGCAGTTTGCAGCTGGTTCAGACCGGTCACCTGGATCCCAAGTGCCTCGAACCAGTCGAGTCCTATGAGACTCGTTCTGTCACCCCCAACAACTACTACATCCAATGCACCGTTGAAGCCCTTCCGCTGCACTCTGAGTGTGGCTTCCCCTTTTACGCTTACTCGCATGTTCTGGAAATCAGTAAGGACAAGGTTGGAAGACCTGAGCTTTACTCTTGAGCCGCTCCGGAAACAAATCTTATTGAACGTGTCCAGTGAAATAATAGACAACGCGGAGCCTGTATCCAGCTCCATAGCCAGGGGAACTCCCTGCAACTTTACGTCAATGCGGAGCTTTTTCTTAAGGGGCCTATGTGTTCCTGTCTTGAACACCCCCCTTCTAGACGTGCAAAAACCCACCCTATTTTGGCTGGGGACCTTGGTACCTTTCAGAGGCAATTCTGGGGACCTGTTCTTAGGACGGCCCATGCAGGCCGATGCAATGTGGCCTTGCCTTCCGCACGCTCGACAGACGGCAGATCGAAATCGGCAGTTGGCCCTCCTGTGGCGACCCCCACAGCTGAAACATCAAAGGGTTGCAGGCGGTGGCCCTCTCCGACCTGACAGTCGTCTCTCCGCCGATGGCTGGATCTTGTCCACCTCTTCCTCCTTGGAATCTTCTCCAGAGGCCTCACGCACGGCCTCCTGGTGGATCGGGACGGTCACTGAATGGCTCTTTGTAGACCGCAAGGCCTTCACGGCGCCTCCGGCTGCTTCTTTGGCTGCGATTTCTCAAAGGGCATCTTGGAAGGTGACGTCCGTCCTCGCAAACAGTTTCTGCTGTACTTCGCGGCTTCGCAACCCGCACACCAGTCTATCTCGGAGCCTTTCCTCCAAGTCTTGGAAGGCACAGGGGCGTGCGGCTTGCCTCAAGGCCTCAATGAAATCTGCAGCTGATTCACCGGGCCGCTGGTCCCTTTGCTCGAATTGATGCCTCCATGCTATGATCGAGAGCTTGGGCTCGAAGTGTTCCCGCAGCATCTTTTTCAAATCGGCATATGCGATTGATTCCAATGGTGCCGGTGCGACAAGATTCTCAGCTATTTCAAATGTCTCTTGCCCACAGACACAAAGTAAGGTAGCTGCTTTCAGGCCGTCTTCCTGGATTTTGTTTACTCTAAAGTAATTTTCAACGCGAGCTGCGTACGAGCTCCAGCATTCAGGATGCGCGATGTCGAATTCGCCCAGATGGCCCAACTTGGACATCTTCTCACTTGATGGCCTCGTCCACGCCTCTCGCCATAAGGAATTGAGAAGGGGTCCGACGAAGCCAAGCCCGCCTCCAGCGTATGTATGCTGGCTGGCGGCTGCTCCTCCTGGACGCCGCGCTTCTCTTCACTTCCTGGCCTAGGTGAGTAGGCCTACTTCTGTTTCCTCAGGATCCCCAACGGCGGATCCCACCTTCGTCGTCAATGTTCTGTTCGCAACACAGACATGAAGACGAGGCAGTTTGATGCAAAAGGTGTTCTTTATTGTGCATGTGCACTGAACAGAAGCAAAGGAGAAAATGGCAACATGCCCTTTTATACTTCCCCTGCAAGGGGAGGCTCAACCAATGAATGCAGGCCATTCTCCCGCCTCACGCATGCGCACGAGGCTGGAGACAGCCTGTCTGGGTCCCGGGCAACTTATGGGCTGCCTGGGTCTATACAACCGGTCCCGGGCAAACACGTGGTCTGCCCGGGTCTCTGCAGTTACCCTGCAGGTTGCCTGTGCCTTGCTGATTGACTCAGCAAGGCTCAGGACACAACAGTTTGATTGAAGGTTTTTTGTTTTTACATTTTACATAAATGGTGCAACTGATCTTTCCAGAAATCCTGAATCCAATACTTTGACTAACTGAAGCAAACTGGGCTTTTAATCATGAATCAATTTACTTTTCTCTCTCTCTTTTTTAAGATGTTTAGGATGTAACTCTGGTAAAGAAAGCACGTGTGCACTCATCAGTAATCTTGTTTTTGTGAGATTTTTTAGCTGATTTGTTTGAACAGCGTGCAAATGACATTCATTTCAGTAATGAAGCAATCATTTCCAGAAAATTAAGATGTATTTCCCTCTCCTTTTCTACTGTATCTCAGATTCATTTCTGCCCCAGCATATTTATAGCAATATGCAGGCTTTATGGCAAATGTTAGAGATGAGATGCTATTTCTCAGCCAAATCACCCAGGCATGTGTAAAGGCACAGATTTTAGCAAGGCAGTATAACTGAATATTGCCGTCAAATCAAAATGGGAACATGGGACCAGCTGAAGCTCATCATTACTATTCAGCTCATTGGCCAAAAGGAAAGGAACAATCCTGGGATGGACAGCCAATGTTTCTGAAGCTCTTTATATCAGCCCAATGATTTAGCATGGCCCCTAGAACCTCCACCTGATTGTAAGGGAAATTCAACTTGAACTATTTTCTACAGTATAGTGGTTGCCTTTAACAGACAACAGATTCTGTACAATGTTTTAAACCAGTGATGGCGAACCTTTTAGAGACCGAGTGCCCAAACTGCAACCCACTTATGTATCATCGGGTGCCAGGCGGGCGTGACCCATTGGGTGGTGTGGCATGGCTGCGGTAGTAACAGCAGACTGGGTGGGACTAAAAAGTTCAATCAATCAATTCCAACTTTGCGAGATCTTTTTTTTTTCCCGCGAGAAGTTGAAATTGATTGATTGAACCTTTTTTTTTTTCCCACACGGCGGCGGAGGCCTAAAGCAAAAAGGTTTTATAAAACCCAGCTGAAGGCCTAGGACTGGGGCAACAGTGCACATGCCCACAGAGAGGGCTCTGCGTGCCATAGGTTCGCCACCATGGTTTTAAACCATCAATACTTTGAAAGCACTACTTTTAATATGATTTATTTTTCACTTTATGAATAAACCCACTTTTTTGATATGGTCATGTCCAGTTTGTAATGCCACCCTTAGCTGGAAACTGTTGCATAAGAAGGGGACTTCAAATTGATTATCTTTTCTTTGCCTGATGTGATCAGAGGTCTTCCAGGTGATTCCTATTTGGCATAGGCAGACCCAGAAAGAAATCAAGCTGGGTTGTATTTTCTTATACCTTATTTGGCTAACCCTGTTTTTGTGGTCAAAGGTCTATTAAGTGAGAGAAACAATTGGCATCAGTAGAGTAGGCAGATGATTAAATATACAGTAGCTCCTCCCCCCCACAGGCTATTTTGAAACAAAACTTCATCCAAGAAAAAACTACACAATAAAATTCATTGATGATGTGGAACTATGTCATTCTTGAAACTGTATTGAACTCATGAATTCCGAAAATTCAACTGTGACTTTAAAAATAATAATGATACGTCATAGTGAGAAGCAACATGGAGTTGGTTGGGAGCTACATTTTGCTCTTCTAATGGAGGGCCTCCAATGTTTTTATGACATAGCAAATCACTTGAACAGCAGTATCAGGTCCCTTTGGAACACTGCCATAAGGAAGGGGAGGGGGAGCATGTATTGGTGTGGGTTGAGGATGTTTCTGTATTACTAGCATTTGTTTCTACTTTCGCTTTGATGTATCTACATGGGAATTAGGGAAGGAGGAATACCCTCGGGGCCATCTGTTTTCATTCCTGCTGACTGGAAGGAACAAGGCACATGGGAAATGGCTGGTTATCACCTTTTCAGCCTGAAGTTCTCATAACACTTTCATGCCAGCGGATTGGCTCCTGATGGACTGGAGCATTGGAGTGGGGCTGGCGAAATGGGACTTTTAGCTTAACGCTTTTGCATGGGAACTTCAGATTCTGCCTTTTTACTCTGCAATCACTATCTCTCAGTAAAAGATCCTCTTTGAAACAATGCCTGTTTCCTGAGTTGTGCTTTCCTGAGGGGACAGCTGAGGCAGTCCTTACATTAGGCGGAATGTGCAAAGTGGTCAACCAGAAGATGCACCTGCTCTACTGTGGGAACCATGCAAGAGATGTCTAACCAAGGCAGTGACCAAGAAGAAGTGGAGTTCTGACTTCTGGTTTGCCATTGTGGTGCCACGGACGCTGGAAGACGAGCTCCGTCTTTTGCGTCTGAATTCGTCCCACTGGGGGACTCTGGAAAGGATTGAAAGTCTCCCTATAGGGGCAACAAGCAAGGAGGGGATCCCCGCTTGATTGTGGGAGGGCGATCACCCTTCCATTTGATCTAGGGCAGCCCTCCAAACTGGCAGGAAAAAGACCGGCCATAGCAATATGGCTCATCACTAAGCTGCTGACAGCCAAAGTCAAAATTACTACCAAGCACCTTTAAAGCAACACGGATGAAACTGGGTGAGATCTGATCTTCTATTTAAGAGTTTAAATATCTTTTCCTGTAAAAGCTGCCCAAAGTATTTTTCCCCCTGTGAGGAGAGAGGGAAAGGAACTTTTACCCCACCCTCTAACAAAAGCGGTGACTAACTACCCAGGGGAATCAGAGCAACTATAAGAACAATTTTAATCTAATTGGATGTATATGCTTTTGAAACTTGGGGACTAAAAGTTTTCCTATTCTTACTGGAGACGTTTGTTTTTATCTAAAAAAAAGAAATAAAACTTGAAAAACTATCATAAAAACTTTGGACTTAAAAAGCTCTAAATGGCATCGGTGACATCTTGTGGTGAAGTATGGTATTACAACTTGTTATTGCCTTAAAAAGACTTGGCTTGAAGCCCAGACTCTAGAAAAAACTTTTCTGACCTTGACAGATACCACCTGTGAAAAACTCAGCTGCAAAGAAGGAACTCCTGGGCGGTCTGGCCTGTTTGAACTATGAAGTAAACCTTTACTGACTTTCAGAGCTAAACATGGGGAATTGCTTTCCTATTTCTTTACATGAGAAGCATCTGTTATTACACAAGATGATGGAATACCTTGGACTATAAATTCTTACTTGGCAAACAATTTCCACTATAAAGATTACCTACAACACGTGATATAGATGTTCCATACCCAGTTATAAAAAACAAAAAACTATTTTTAATGTTTGATTTTAAAGTTTTCAACTTAACACATTATCAAGAGAATATGAAGATCAGGAAAAAATTCTTTTCATGTTGAAATCAATACACGAAACCATTCTTTCAGCTTGTAACAAAATAAGATGCAACATAAAGGAAAAAGATGCCAACTTAAATATATAAACCCAGATCTTGACTACAACCAAAGAACTAACAATGCAGAAAATAACAGAAGTGGAACAACTAAACACCGACAGAGGACTCAATTGACCAACAGATCCAGCCAACGGAAAAATCAGAAAAGGGAGTGACAACACTGAAAATTGAAAAGACTTTTTACATAAATCAGAAGAAATTTGAGGAAAAGGAAGAAGAACAGATTGAATGGAAGATAAACCTATCAGGATAATTGTGGGAAATTGGAGTAATAGGGAGGCGATCTAATGAATACCAATGGGCTAGTTCTTCCAAAAAAGCTGCAACCAAATGGTCTTTCTTATTTCAAATAATATATATAATAATAGAGGGAGAACTATTTGATGATTCAAAAGTACTGACATGGAAGGTTAGTTGGCAAAGGAAGAAAGCCAGAGTAAGGCTGAAGAAAACTAGGGTTTTGATTTATTAGAGGGGATTTCATATTACTAATTAGAGGGTTGAATATGGCGCAAAATAGATAATTTTTAGAAAATAAAGTAATATAATTGAATAGGTAAGGTGTGTAACAAGACTAATAGACTTTTGGTTTAATGTGGTGGAAAATAGATAACTTTAAGAAAACAGAACAAGACCATATGCAAATAGATAAGATGTGTATTTAGAATATTAGATTTTGTTATGAAAAGGGAAAAAGGAAGAAGTTGAGATAAGGGAAACTTTGGTTACCTAAAGCTTGGAAATTATAAATACCAAATGTTAATTTGAATATTAATGGGAAATTAAAGCTTGTGGGGGGGAAGCAATAACAGGACATTGATTGTATATAAGGATTGAATCTAAACACAATTAAGATATATATAAGCTAAAAATTATTGATAAATGTAACAATGATGTTTTTATTTAGTTGATAATAATAAGAACTACATTAGCCTAATATGAGATGGTAGATATTAAGGGAAAAAGAGAGGAAATATCTGATGTTGTAACTTGAGATTTGTACTAAATATTTATGTATGTTATTGGATTATTGATTAACCCAGTCACGATGTTGCTTTTTAAATACTTAATTGTAAAATTATAAAACTAATAAAATTATAAATTATATAAAAAAAAGAAGTGGAGTTCTGGGGGGGAGATGATGCCAAAGCTCACACCAAAGCAAACCCCATTGAAGGAACAGAAGAAGCTGCCAGCTTGAAGGGCTCCTCAAAACCAAGGTGGTCCATTGGCATGGGGAAGAAGGAAGACTGTTCAACAGCAACTGGTTCGAATCCCCAGCAACTTGGATTCTTCCTGGTCCATGTCCTCACCTACATGCAGGAGTACAGCCGCGAGATCCCCACCAAAGGGGCCAGAGTCAGGATAGCACTGGAAAGCACCACCACCAGGTGGATGGTGACTTCAACCGCTTCATGACAGACCTAAGACAATGCTTCGAAGACCCATTGGCCAACCACAAGGCTCAAGAACGCATTAAAATGGTGAGGCAGAGTGTTGCCCAGTAGCCGAGTACACCGAGGAGTTTTAGGATCTGGCATGCCAGTTCAATTGGCCGGAGGACATCCTTGTGAGCTGTTTCAAGGATGGCCTAAACGACAACCTGTACAATTCCTGTATTGCGAGGGGGGCCCCCTGCATGCCTCCACGAGTGGTGCATACTAGCTGAGGAAGCTGAAATCAACCAAGCTTGTAATAAGTACCGATCCAGCAGAGTTTGGAAAAGATTGCCCCCAGAGGGAAAGAGAGAAGCAACCAAACATCAACCCCAGCCAGTACATTCCTGCTTCAAATGCAGGAAGGAAGGCCACCGAACCACTGAATGCAGAGTAAGAACCCTGGCCAAGAAGGAAGAGAATGCACCAAGTGGGAAGACTGCCAAGCTGCAGCCTTGTGCGAAGGAGACGGCCCTGAGGAGCACCAAGGTTGTGGAGTTTGATCCCTTGCCAAAAAGGGGGGGAAACTCCAACCCCAGTGGAAGAAGACCAAAGGTTCTCAGACACTTACGAGGATGACACTTGGTAAGTGGGCTGATTGTGCCAGTGACTATGCCTATAGAGTTATACCTCCTTGAGGCTGAGAAGGGTGTTTCCCTAAAAGCCCTGCTAGATTCGGGATGTACCAGATGTCTGGTTAGTCCAGCTTTAGTGGAGAAGTTGGGGATCTGCTTGAGAAGGCTAAAAACCCCCATCACCTTCTGCCAACTAGATGGGTCAGTCATAGGAGGTATCCCAGCCACTTTTGCCACTGTGCCCCTGGGGATGAGAATGGGAACCCACATAGAGATTTTAAGTTTCATAATAGTAGCAGGAATGAGAAAGACCCCTTGTCTGGCTAAAGAAATGGCCTGGCTAAAGAAATGGAACCCACGGGTGGACTGGAGGAAGGGGCTCTTAAAATTCCCAGGGAGGGGAAGAACCCCACAAGGCACTGAGCATCACACCCCTCCCCAGAAGGGCCCCTGACAGGAAGTGGCTGCAACTGTGAGGGGAGAGCAAATGTCAGACATACCAAAAGAATACCAGGATCTAAGAGATGTGTTTAGTGAATGTGGGTCGGATGAACTTTCTCCTCACTGACCCACCGACTGCACCATTGAGATTATTCCAGGAGCCAAGTTGTCAAAGCCCAAACTTTATTCGATGACCCCTAGGGAGCTAGATGAACTGCATGCCTTCACTGACAAAAATCTGGCCTGGGGGTTCATCCAACCAGCTCAACCTAGAGTGGCAGTGCCTGTGTTGTTCCAAGAAAAGAAAAATGGCTCTCTTCATCTCTGTGTGATTATTGCGGATTAAACGCAGCATGTGTGGAGAATGTATACCTCCTTCCCCTCATAAAGGACATGTTAGCCCACCTGGCCAAAGGAAATTTTTTCTCAAAATTAGACTTACTACTGCATCAGAATCAAGGAAGGGGATGAATGGAAGACTGCCTTCAATTGCCCACTAGGCTGTTTCCAGTTCAAAGTACTCCCCTTTGGCATGCAAGGAGCACCCGCAGTGTTCATGCAGCTGATAAACGAGTTGTGCTTTTCTGAGGGGACAGCTGAGGCAGGTCCTTACAAGCAGGCTTACAAACTGTTGCCCTCACTTGGGGAGGGGATTGTTTCAAGGTTTATAAAGTAGAAAAAGAAGACCCTAATAAGCAGTCGTTTCCATTTTTTCTTCCATTCAGTCATGTCTGATTCTTGAAGTCTGCCTTTATACCACTCCTAATTCTTCAAATGCCCAAAATATGAAATTTGACTGTAAAATGGATGAATGTCAGCAATTAGATTTTAATACTCTTTTATGTAATTGGATACTTGATTTCCTTATTGATAGGCCCCAGGTTGTGTGAGTTGGAAAGAAAGTTTCCAATTCCATCTTCTTGAGTACAGGTTCTCCACAGGGCTGTGTCCTGAGTCCGCTACTGTTCACCTTGATGACTCACGACTACTGTGCCAAATCTGCTACGAATCATATTGTGAAGTATGCAGATGACACGGCAATGGTGGGTCTTATCCAGGATGACAATGAAGATGCTTATAGGGAAGAAGTGAAGGCTCTGGTGGACTGGTGCAATAAAAGTAACCTGGTTCTAAATGTTGATAAAACAAAGGAGATCATTGTAGATTTCAGAAAGAACCGGCATAGTCATACTCCATTCAGTATCAAGGATGCAGCTGTAGAGTTGGTCAACAGTATTAAGTATCTGGGGGTGCAGATAACTAACAATCTGAATTGGTCTCTCCACACATCATCCTTAGTAAAGCCTGCAAACCAGTGTCTGCATTTCCTGCATTGGATGAAGAGAGCACATTTTTCTCCTTCTGTCCTGGCCACTTTATTTTTTTATAACAAATTTTATTGGTTTTCCAATTTTACATCGAGGTATTTGGAAAGCAGCGTGGTGACTGGGTAATCAATAGTTCAATAACAAAATTTTTAGTACATATCTCAGGTTCCATTATCAAAAATTCCTTCTCTATTTCCCTTAACATTTGGTATATCATACTTAAACTAGTAAATTTCTAATCATAACAAGCTCAATTAAAACATTTATCAGTATATTTTTTGCTTATACATATCCATATCCTATTTTTAAGTTTTACCTAATTTTTAATTACAGTATTCCAATTTAACCTTTAACATCCATAGTATTTAAATTTCTGGTAACCCAAATTTCCTTTATTTCACTACACAAAAGTTATAATATCTAAAATATACATATTACTTACTTAAATATATTCTTATTTTATTTCATAAACATTTTCTATTTCTCATCCAAATACATCACCACTTACTAATAGAGTAACCTTTATTGTCTCAAATCCAACATCTATATTTTCTGGGCTAAATGATAGTTCAAGGCTAAGTCTTAATAGTTAATTTCCATTTCCCTTAAATTTCCATTTCCCTTAAATCCTAAGTATTAAGCCAATTAATCCGTTGTTTTTTATCATTTTCCAACAATATTTAAGTCTAATAATCATATTTCCCTTCATCTCAAAATCTCCCTTTAGCCCATTGGTTGAGACTTTAGGATCTCTCTAATAAATCAAAAGACCCCATTTTTTAAACCTAACTCTAGCTTTCTTTTTATGCCAACCCGGCTTCCATACCAGTGCCTTTAAATCATCAGATAGATCTCCCTTCTTTCTTGCATATGTTGCTTGAATCAAAGGAGACCATCTAGTCATCAATTTTCCAAAGGAACTGGTCCATTTATAATCGTTAAATTGTTGCCCTGGTGGCTCAGATCTCCATATTTGCTCTAGTGTCTTTATCTTCAATTTGGTCTGGTCTTCTTGTTCCTCAGGTTTCTTCTGGTTTAAGTAAAAAGTCATGTCCAGTTTTATGGTCGTTGTTTGGTTATCTAAGTTTTCAATAGGCTGTTGTTGATCTTTAACGCCCTCTGTCTTGGTATTACTTTCTTTCGCTTCTGTTACTTTTTGAGTTGTAGGTTCTTTAGTTGCAATCAGGGTTTGATTGTCAGAATTTTCAGTATATTGGAGTTGTTGTTCTTTAAAGTCCTCTGTCTTGGTGTTGATTTCTTCCGCTTCTATTATTTTCTGAATTGTAAGTTCTTTAGTTGGAATCTGGGTTTCAGTTTGTAGGTTCAAGCTGGCGCCTTTGTCTTTCAGTCTGGATTTAATTATCTCAGTAGCTTCAAGAATTTTTTCAAGTATAAGTTTATAATTGATCGAAATTTGTTGCTGGTCCTCCTCCATTTCTGAAATGATTATAAATAGTCCTTTAGTGGAGGCTATTTTTTAAACAAGAGTCAGTAAATGTTCACCTCCACAGTTCTTAGAAGCCAATTTCACCTCCCAGCAGTTTCAGATTTTTATCTCTTTTAGATAATACCAAGGAAGATCTAGGCTGTAAGCAAGTCTCTTTGTCAAAGATATTCACTTGCTGTACCAAGCTTCGCCACAAGATGTCCCTGATAGCATTTAGAATCATTTTCAGGAAGGCTAGATTTTTATCCAATTTAAGTTCTTTTTAATCTTGTTTACAAGTAGATAAAATAACAGGTCCCCATGAAAGTAGGAATTTTTTGGGTCTCCAAATATCAAGAAAATGCAAATCCAGTTACTTAGTTATTCTTTTCAGGGCTTTATTTCCCCAAGTAGTCAGGCGCCGCCATTTTAGAGGGTGGGAAAGAAACGTTCCCTTCCCTCTCTCCTCACAGGGGGAAGAAGTTTCAAGAAGCTTTTTACAGGAAAATACTTGGGATACAAAGAAGGTAAGATCTCACCCAGTTCCTCCACAGTGCTTTTAAAGTGCTTGATAGTAATTTTGGCCTCGGCTGGTAACGGCATTAGTGATGGGCCACGTTAATGGCCGATCTTTTCCCCGTCAGTTTGAAGAGCTGCCCTGGATCAAACGGGAGGGCTGCCGCCCTTCTGCGATCAGCGGGAGGTGCTCTTCACACTCGTCGCCCCTCCAGGGTGACTTTTGACCCTTTTCAAGGTCCCCCGTTGGGAGAAAACTGGACAGCGGAGAGAGTGATCACCCCGCACGTCCGCCGGAGCCGCGATCACAAACCGGAAGCCCATCCTGGCCACTTTTTACAGAGGCATGATTGAAAGCATTTTAACAAACTGCATCACTGTCTGGTTTGGTGGAAGCAGTGCCTCAGATAGAAAGTCCATACAGAGATTGGTAAGGACAGCCAAGAAGATCATACGAAGCTCGCTCCCAGGTATTCAGGATGCTGCTTATAAGCACTAATTCTGTAATAGCTTTGTTCTCTATGTCATCCATCTGGTAAACTCACAAGATTCATTTTTCTCGGCATGCATGTTTATACATAACCCGAACTAGACTGTTGTTTCTCTGTGTCATATAATATATGTGGGTATATGCATAATTCCGTATTTATTTATTTATTTATTTTTGTCATATTTATGTAGTGTATATCAGAGATGGTGACCCTTTGAGAGCTGAATGCAATGAAATTTCGTTTTAATGTATGCCAATTAGTGTACATTTAAAGTGACAATAAATGTAAGGACCCACATCAGCTAACCACCCAAGAAAGCAGAACTCTTGAAACAGGCAATGTCTCAAAAGGAAACTTTTATTAGGGGTTAGTGACAGTAGGGAAGTCAGGGCGAGATCTGGGGAAAATCCCACTAAAACTATATAGTTAAACCAGCAATATTCGTCCTCCCACCAGAGTCATAGTGTCCATTTGAAATCCAATCAATCCACAGGTGGCACGATGTGTGGGTAATTGGCACAGTTGGTGCACATCTCAAGGTCTTCTCCAGTTTCATTTCTCTGCAACCAACTCCCTCATAAGGGAGATACATTCCTTTCTCAAGTGGATAGAGGAAGGTGTCGGGATCCAGTTATATTTTCTTTCTATCTATCTCCTCTGATCTAAAACCAATTCTTACCCTTTCCTGGGTCCTGCCATAATCCCAAGGGGGAAGGGGAATATGCAGGGGTTTTTTATTACTTTCACTTCCTCTATTCACCACAAAGTAACTTTTTGTTTATTCACTTGAGGATCTGCTAACCATCACAATGTAACCATTTGCCTTTCATCCTATGCCCCTCTGAACTTCTCCTCCTTACCGGCCAACTAGGAAAAGGGGGGGGGGGTGAAAAGATACAGCCTCCGGGATCTGGGTTATTTATCCATCATCAAAATAAGGTGTGAGGAGCTGTTGCATGATCGTGTACAACGGAGCCGGATTGATGTTATATTTCCTGGATTTAACACCTAGAAATCTGCCAGTCTGCATCGCCTGGAAGAACTGCGGGGTGGGGTTTGCTTAGGGACACTTTAAAACATTGATTTGTGAGGGAATCCCTCAGATCCTGTCTATTATGCCCACTATCAATTTCAGACGACGAGGCAGGGAAGGAGGAAAACCCCACGGAAAGGCAGCCTTCTCCCCGACCGAGAACCTGTCAGCTGTCGGGATATGAATTGTCATACTCCTCAGGAGAAGAGGTGGTGGAGATGTGTAACCACAAACCTCTGTGGTCAATGGGCGTTGGAAAGAAAGGCGAGTGGGAAAAGAGATCGAAAAAGGTGACCCTGAACTGGGGCAGTCACCAACCAGGATGGAAGCAGGAGATGGAGAAATCCCTGCACATTAGCGAAGAGGAAGGAAGTTATGCACAACACTCGAACTGGATCCTAGAGAAAGCGATTGACCTGATGAAAAGAACCCTCGGCTCTCTAGGGGAGGAGAAGTCAGAGCTCTGCAGCCACACCAGCACCTGGAGCTGCAGTTGGATAGACACTGAGGGGGGATTGGAACCTGTAGTCCCGGGGATGTCCACTGAACCAGTAGCGACCATTTAAGCAAGCCCCCCTCTCCGCTGACCCACAGATGGCGATCCGGATGGAAGACAATACCACCGAAGGCAAAGACACTGATCCATTCAAAGATTCCCGCCACTGGACACAAAATTCAAGGGGGAGCTGACACGCTTGGGGTTTTTCCTAACTCAAGTCCTCAGCTACATGGAAGAATATGGGCAGCACATTCCCAGCGACAAAGCCCGTATCCATATCGTGCAATCCGCTTTGGACGGACCGGCCGCAGATTGGTTGGTGAACTTGCATGATTCCGATGGCCCAGAGCTCAATGACTTCAACCGTTTCATGTCCTCCCTGAGAAGGCGATTTGGGGACCCCCTGGCTGATCGCAAAGCTCGCAAAAGAATCAAAATGGTGAGGCAGGGCAGACGCCCAGTAGCCGAATATATACAAGAATTTTGAACCATTGCCAGCAAGCTGAACTGGCTGGAAAACATCCTCCTTAGCCATTGCAAAGATGGCCTAAGTTATGACCTGTATGATGCTTGCCTGACCCGGGGGGACCCACACCAACTCAACAAATGGTACGTCCTGGCAGAGGAAGCAGAGATCGACCTACTGAAGAGGCACTGCCAAGGAAAACCATGGGGCCGCTTGCCACCTGAGCCGACGCATGAGCCAGCGAGACCACCGGCCACAGCCAAGAAGCCAACGGGCTGTTTCAAATGTGGGAGAGAGGGGCACCGGGCCGTAGAATGCCGCTTGAAAGCTACCCAACACAACCCAGACAGATCACCGGCCAGTAAATCCGGGAAGTCCCCAGCCAAGCCAAAAGAACCCGCCATGAGAGCGATAGAGGCTGTGGAATCCCCAACCTCTGCCCAACATGGGGAAGGAACTCCAGCCTACACCGCAGGGCTGGTGGACGCCTCAGATGACAGCTCGGAGGGTGAACCCCTGGTAAGTGGACCTATCACACCCATCCTCAAGACAGTGACTATATTAGCCCCCTCCATGCCCGAAGCTGTCAAAGTGAAAGCCTTAATAGACTCTGGCTGCATCTGCTGCCTCATTAGCCCAACGCTAGTGGGGAATTTGGGCATTCCGGTAGGGAGGCTGAAACAACCAATATCATTTGGCCA
The DNA here is from genome assembly GCA_023970755.1 of Azemiops feae. NCBI lineage: Eukaryota > Metazoa > Chordata > Lepidosauria > Squamata > Viperidae > Azemiops > Azemiops feae. The sequence goes on along the minus strand of JALGBA010000306.1, from coordinate 328,279 downwards.
GTTAGATGGGTCCATAGCAGGGGGGTGCCAGCTACCCTAGCCACATTACCAGTCCACCTATCCCTGGGAAACCATGAGGAAGACATAATGTTTGTAGTGACCCCAGGCATGGAATGCCCAGTGATCCTAGGGCTGGAATGGTTAAAGAAATGGAACCCCTGGGTAAATTGGAAGATGGCAGAAATCAATTTCCCGAAGGGGGGCCCTACGGACTTAAAGCCCCAAGGAGTCCTACCAAAATTAAGAGCGGAGAAAGCATAAATGGGAGAAGAAAAGGGGCTACCCGAAATACCAGATGAATACCGAAATCTGGCTGAGGTTTTCAGTGAGGAGAGGGTGGATGAGCTCCCCCCTCACTGACCCATGGATTGTGCCATAGAATTCAAGCCAAGGGCAAAACCCCTGAAGCCCAAATTATACTCCATGAGCCCTAAGGAGAAGGAGGAAATGGAGAGATTCATAAATAAAAACCTAGAAAGGGTAGCCACCCCGGTCCTCTTTAGAGAGAAGAAGGATGGCTCTTTATGCTTATGCGTGGACTACCGCCTATTGAATGCAATCAGTGAAAGCAACCTATACCCCCTACCCCTCATGAAGGACATGTTATCCCACCTCTCGAAAGGAAGAATTTTCACTAAACTAGATCTAAGGAAAGCGTATTACCGCATTAGAATTAAGGAAGGGGATGAATAGAAAACTGCATTTAATTGCCCAATGGGGTGCTACCAATTCAAAGTTTTGCCATTTGGATTACAAGGGGGTCCCGCAGTATTTATGCAATTAATCAACGAGGTACTAAGGGAGCACCTATTTAAGGGGGTCCTGATTTATTTAGATGACATCCTCATCTTCACCGAATCCAAAGAGGAACATGTCAACCTAGTCAGAGCGGTTTTAAAGAAACTGCGAGCTGCCCACCTATATGCCAAATTATAGAAATGAGAATTCCACCAGGAAAGAATAGACTACCTGGGTTATCGCATATCCTCACAAGGCATTGAAATAGACCCAGAGAAGGTCAGAGCAGTATTAGAATGGGCATCCCCTCGTACAAAGAAGCAACTGCAAAGTTTCCTGGGCTTCGCAAACTTTTACCGCCAATTCATTCCCTCATTTGCCCAGATATCCCTGCCCCTCACGAACTTAAAAACGAAGGGAGAATCCTCAGTGAAACCTAGCCAGCCACTAAAATGGACAATGGAATGCCAAGCCTCATTTGAGAGATTAAAGAGACTCTTATCTGCAGAACCCATACTGAGGCATACAGCCCTTTGTAATACAAGTGATGTGGCAGTGGGGGCTGTACTATTACAAGAAAACGATGAAGGAATATTGCAACCCTGTGCATATACATCCAAGAAACTCACCGAAATGGAACATCCCTGGCCTGTGTGGGAGAAAAAGGAATACGGGATACGTTGGTCATTACTTATGTGGTGCCAGTTCCTTGAAGGAAATAAAATCTCTTTTCAGGTGTGGATAGACCACAAAAACCTGGAAGCCTTGAGAACACCCAGGAAGCTCAACCCCAAGCAAGCCCGCTGGTCCCAGCATTTTCACCAATTCCACTTTACGCTCAAGCACTTGCCAGGGGGGAAGAACTTCTTGGCAAGATGCACTGTCTCGCATGCCCCAATATAAAAGCCACCAATTCTAAACCACTTATGGCAGAACCAAACTGGCAGTGCCAGTAACTACCAGAGCCCAAGCTAAATTAAAACTGCAGCTGGGTAGCCAAACCGGAATCGAATTCCGGAAAACTTTGGAACAGATGAATGGTTCCAAAAAAATAGACACGTGTGCATAACAAGGACGGACTGCCTTGGGTGGGGGAAAAATTATATATACCAACCACCCAGAGGGGCACATTCATGCAGCTGTGCCATGACACAAAATCAGCAGGGCATTTTGGATTTGTAAAAACATTGCAATTAATTAAAAGGCAATTTTGGTGGCCATCCATGAAAAAGGACATAGAAAATTACGTGGCCAGCTGCCCAACGTGCGCGACTGCTAAGAGGTTGCAAGGGAAATCGCCCGGACTGTTACAACCAGTGGCAACTCCCTCACCCCCCTGGAGGGAAACAGCCATGGATTTTATAGTGGAATTACCAGAAAGCAATGGGAATACTGTCATCTGGACTGTCACGGACTTGTTTTCCAAACAGGTGCACTTTATCCCTTGCCAAAAGATTCCCACCGCAAAAGCCTTAGCAAAACTTTTCATGCAGCATATTTACAGATTGCATGGAGCACCCCAACACATCATATCTGATAGGGGAGTGCAATTTACGTCTGCATTTTGGAAGGAATTTTTATCCCTTTTAGGGACCACTCAGGGACTGACATCTGGTCATCATCCTCAAGGGAACAGTCAAACAGAGAAAGCTAACTCAGTACTTGAGCAATACTTAATGTAAGGACCCACTTCAATTTACATCTTAAGATGACAGAACTCTTGGAACGGTTCTTCCAACAGGAATCTTTATTAAGAAAAACTGACTGAAGGCATGCTAGACAGGATCTGAGGGACCTCACTGACCATTCAATGTTTTAAAGTGTTCCCAGGCAGCCCCACTCCACATTCCTTCCGGTCAATTCAAATTGGCAGATGGCTGGGTGTTAAATCCATTGAATCCCAAACATTGCAATCTTCCCCCCCTTTTTCCTTGCTGCCGGTAAAAGGAGGCTTCATAGGGAGTGAGACCAAAGGCTGATGGCCACATTGTTATTGTTAGTGCTCTCGAAGGGAATCCACAGAGGATGTTCCTTTGCAGTTGATAAGAGGAATGCCAGTCATAAACACCCGTGTTTACTCCCCCCCCCTTTGTAGTATGACAGAATCCAAAAGGAGTAAGAATTAGATAGCTAGAAATAAAATATAATTGGATTCTGATACTTAAGATGCTTCATTAATTTCCAGCAATTGAATTCGACAGACCTACTCCCCTTTGCAGAAGTTGCCTACAATAACGCAGTCCACTCCAGCACAGGCTACACTCCTTTTCAAATAGCCAACGGTCAAAGTTTCAACCCCATGCCAGAATTAATCCCAAATGAACCAGCAATCCCATCACTGAAAGAGTGGATAGAACAATTACAAAACACCTGGCCAATAGTTAGAAAAGCCTTAGACGAAGCTAGGCAAGCATACAAAGCACAAGCAGATAAAAAAAGAGTTGAACCCACACCATTCATTATAGGAGAAATGGTATATTTGTCTACAAAATACTTAAAATCCCTACAACCTTGTAAAAAACTTGGACCAAAATATATAGGACCTTTTCCAATTAAAAGAATCATAAACCCAGTAATAGTAGAATTACAATTACCCAAAAATCTCAGGCAAATACACCCAATCTTTCACTGCAGTTTACTGAAAAGAGAACAACAGTCACCCTTACGGCCAAAAATCCCCCCACCACCACCTCCAATCATGGTGGAGGGAGAACAACACTTCGAAATAAAGGAAATTGTAGACTCTAGGAGATATCATGGGACAATTCAATACCTAATAGCATGGGAACACCTCCCCTCCTCACAAAACGAGTGGGTCCATAAACATCATGTAAGAGCCCCGAAACTGTTAAAGAAGTTTCATACAGAGTATCCTAACAAGCCAGACTAACTTTTATACCTGTTTTGTTTTCTCTACAGGTGGATCTCTCTTATTTTTAAGGGGGGCAGGATGTCAGGATCCAGTTATATTTCCTTTCTACCTATCTCCTCTGATCTAAAACCAATTCTTACCCTTTCCTGGGTCCTGCCATAATCCCAAGGGGGAGGGGGGATATGCAGGGGGGTTTTATTACTTTCACTTCCTCTATTCACCACAAAGTAACCTTTTGTTTATTCGCTTGAGTATCTGCTAACCATCACAATGTAACTATTTGCCTTTCATCCTATGCCCCTCTGAACTTCTCCTCCTTACTGGCCAACTAGGAAAAGGGGGGGGTGAAAAGATACAGCCTCCGGGATCTGGCTTATTTATCCGTCATCAAAATAAGGTGTGAGGAGCTGTTGCATGATCGTGTACAATGGAGCCGGATTGATGTTATCTTTCCTGGATTTAACACCTAGAAATCTGCCGGTCTGCATCGCCCAGAAGAACTACGGGGTGGGGTTTGCTTAGGGACATTTTAAAACATCGATTTGTGAGGGAATCCCTCAGATCCTGTCTATTATGCCCACTATCTATTTCTCTTAATAAAAGTTCCTGTTGGAAGAGATTGTTTCCAAGAGTTCTGCTTTCTTAAGATGTGGATTGAAGTGATTCCTTACAGCAGGAGAGGAAAGGTATAAAGCAAAAGTTATCCCAAGTGAAAGCAGATTCCCCCTCCCCCCAGCAGAATGGCAGGCCCCAAAACAAAAGCATATATGCAGGGAAAGCAATAAGGGTTTGGGGACCTGACAATAGAAGTTATTATTCTATTCTATTATTCTAATTCAATTTAGCGTCAATTTTGGAGCTTTGGGGAGATTGAAAAGTTATTTGGGGACAGTGGAGAAAGCTGGGAATGCTTGCTATTGAAAATCAACATTTAAGAAGTGATTCCCGCCCTCCCCAGGATGATGGAAGTCCACAAATCTATCCTGAGAGCTAGAGGCAACCCATGGGCCATAGACTGTTCAACCATGCATTAAATCAATAAAATGTTTCCAAAAATTTACTATGATAGGAAGACTTAGGGTATATGTACATCCCACAGTTTCAGCATCAAGAAAAGTGATTGCAGATGGTTTCCTTTCTTTACTATATGCTTCATCCAGTGATGACCTTGAAATCTCATGCTTTATTATTGGAAGGCTTTCTGCAACTAACCCATGAGTGCACATGCTTCCAACTATACTTGTATACAAATTGCAAACTTTTATACTGTGAAGTCTTGTGTTCAGTCTCATGTCTTTAATAGCACTTTCCCTCTTTACCCTTTTAATTATTTTACAACGATCATTAACTGGGAATAAAACAATTACTCATACAATCTGCCTGCTATTGATATCTTCATTTGTATATTCAGTGGCAATTCTAGACACCAACCTAAGCTGCCTGTCTTCTGTGATGCTTCTGGCTCCTTCTCAGGTTGACTTTAGAAATTAAAATTCTGATTACTGTGGATTGGCAAGGTCCAGGCTGGTGCTCAATCTAGACTATAGCTATAACAACCCTTTTGTCTCCTGGTTCTTGGCCTTCCTGTTCATACATTTTAGATAAGACAAGCCTCACTGGCTGGCTCCTCTGTGGGTAAGTCTATCAGTGCCTACCTTCAAGTATTGTTTTCTCCTTACTAGTCCCTGTTTTTTTTTTATTTGTTCTCCCAGATGTTTACACTTACGGATACTTTCACATCCCCTTCCAACATTATATCCATTGATTCTAACCCAGACCCTTTCTTCCCTGCAATCTTTATTGTATCATCACTTTTTCAGTGCTATATTGATTAAAGCAAAAAAAAAAAAAAACTACACGCTGTTCCTTGCTAAATAGACAACTTCATAAATATGAGCCAACAATGTGGCACAGCCACCAAAAAACCCAATACAGTCTTAGGCTGCATTAACAGAGGGATAGAATCAAGACTACATAAGTGTTAATACTGTTTTATATATTTTTTATATAATGCCTTGGTAAGACCACACTTGGAATACTGCATCCAGTTTTGATCACCACAATATAAAAAACATGTTGAGACTCTAGAAAAAGTGCAGAGAAGAGCAACAAAGATAATTAGGGAACTGGAGGCTAAAATATATGAAGAACAGTTACAGGAACTGGGTATGTCTAGTCGAATGCAGAGAAGGAATAGGGGTGACTTGATAGCAGTCTTCCAATATTTAAAAGGCTTCCACAAAGAGGGGTCAATTTTCCAAAGCACCTGAAGGCAGGAGAAGAAACAATGAATGGAAACTAATCAAGGAGAGAAGCAACCTAGAAATAAGGAGAAGTTTCCTTATAGTGAGAACAATTAGCCAGTGGAATGGGTTGCCTACAGAAGAGATTGGACAGCCATTTGTCTGATGTGGTTTAGGGTCTACTGCTTGAGCAGAGGGTTGGACTAGAAGACCCCCAAGGTCCCTTCCAACTCTGTTATTTTGTCATTCTTTTTTCCATTTTGTGTCCATGGAAGCTTTATGGCAACAAACTAGTGATGGTTTCTCACTTTCTATTGAAGCAAAAAAAAAAGGTATTCATTCAGATTGAGGTTTTGTTCTAAAATGCCTATGCTGCAAATTTATGACAGCAGTTGGAGAGAAGAGAACCATATTAATATATTGGGCAGGTAGCAAGAAAGAACCTGAAACTGAAAGTATAGCCATTGGGAGAAGTAGTGAAGAGCATAATTGTGCTGGCAGAAATGCTGAGAAAAGCACAGTTGCCAGGTGGCATCAACTGGATATCAGCTGGAAGTGAAAAAACAGGAACTTACTGACCAGCTGAGGGGATAGCAATCCACCAGCTCAGGATGAAATGGCCATGTATGGCAGTGACCAGCTACTGGAGGAGGGGCTATTTAACACACTCAGAGTTGGGAAAGTTGCTAGATCACTATTACAGTAACTGCTCAGAAAATCTTACAATGGCTCAGAACTGAAAACAGTACTTTGGAAACAGAGATTTGAAACATGGGCACGGGGTGCTGTTGCGATGTGCTGGGAGTGTTTGGAGGGCAACATTGTTTAGTTCTGCAGGGAAATAATTATGGGTAGCCTGAACTGGCAATTTTGGTGGGGTAGGAATGTATCTTGCCAAAATCTCTTTTGCTGTTTTTCATGTTGATCAAAATACGGTAAATAAAAAACATGTGGGGCTTACAGAGGGTTTTAGAGAGATATCTTATCTTGAATGCATAAAAATATGTATTAGTCTCTCTCTCTCTCTCTCTCTCTCTCTCTCTCTCTCTCTCTCTCTCTCTCTCTCTCTCTCTGTGTTTCCTGTGTTCCTTGAATATTTTGTAATTTCCTCTCACACATTGCCCTTTATATTTAACCTCTATTTACAATTAATAGCTGCTTTAAGTAAATGGGAGATCAAATAACTGAAGGTTAGGCAAATACGGATAACAGTTGATGCAATATTAATAATCCAATCACATACTTATTTTCAGTGGGAGGAATAAAGGGCAAGGTTCAATAAATTGCATAGCAAAAGCATTAGCTACAAAAGACATTCTGAAAGGTTACCTTTGGGTTCTTCTTTTTTCAAAGGGCCTTTATACACAGCCTCTGCAGATCAGACATTCAATGGCATAGGAGAAGAAACGACATTTCAAGAGAAGAAAGGACATTCAATCATGTATGAAAAGAAAGAGATATTTTTCTAGGCAGATATGCTGTCCCCCTGGAGCAAAAATCAAAGATGTAACTGAGAAACTTACTAAAATAATCAACCCCATGGATACCCCTTTCTTCTCCTACACATGGGGACAAATGACACAACAAGAACCTGAAAACAATAACAAGAGATTACAAACAATTAGGAAAGAAAGTTAAGGAATTAGGAGCACAAGTGGTGTTTTCATCTATACTTTTAACAAAAGGCCAACATCCAATGAGGGAGCAAAGGATTTCAGAAACAAACCACTGGCTTAAAAATTGGTTGTCATCAAGAGAGCATCAGTTTCCTTGACCATGGTCTGCATTACCTACATGAAGGACTCCTGGCAAGGGATGGACTGCACCTCTCAAGAACTGGAAATAATATATTCAGAAAACAACTGGCTCATTTTATCAGAAGGGCTTTGAGGGGGGAGGGCAACCAATGTTCACAAACTTTAGGACCTAATTCCAAGCAAAAACCACTGGATAACCAATCAAATGAGGTAGGGAATAAAGAGAAAGAAGGAAAACTCAGATGCAAAATAGATGTAGGAAGCATACCCAGAGTCAGCCGTAAAGAATTTAAATTTATACACTAATATTCAAAATTTAGGGAACAAACAGAGTGAACTTGAAATACTAGCACACAAAGGTATGTATTACAGAAACCTGGTGGATGAAACTCATGACTGGAATGTACTGATAGAAGGATACAAACTATTCAAAAGAAACAGACCTAACAAAAGAGGAGGTGGAGTTGCATTATATGTTATAGATCACTTCCTCTCTATAGAGATGCACACAACAAAGGATGAAAGCTTTCTAGAATGCATATGGGTCAACCTAAAAGGAAAAAAGAATGACATTGCCATAGGTGTATACTATGGGCCACGAAACCAAGCAAAAGAAATAGATGAACTTTTTGCTATTCAGTTAACCAACATATGTAGGAAACACACCACAGTAGTAATAGGGACTTTAACTACCCTGACATCAACTGGGAGACAATCTCTGCAATAAATGGGAAATTGAACAGACTTCTGACCAACCTAGTTGACAGCTTCATCACCCAAAAGGTAGAGGAGGCAACTAGAGGGACAACTATACTGGACCTTTTTACCAACAGAGAAAAAGTGATAGAGTGGATTAAAGTTGCAGAAACTTTAGGGGAGAATGACCATGTCATATAGGAATTTAATATAAAACAGACACAAGCAACATAACATAATCAAACTAGTGTCTTAGACTTTAAAAGAGATAATTTTAACAAACTCAGGGAGAGCTTAGAAAGGATCTCATGGCTGAAAATCTTAAAGGGGAAAGCAACTCAAGAAGCTTGGGAAACTATAAAAAATATAATTATAAAAGCCTAATACAGTTCAATACCACTAAAAAAGAAAAACAGGAAAACCAAGAAAAAACCAGTATGGTTACAAAAATAACTCTCAGACCAATTGAGAGATAAAAAAGGATAAGTACAAAAAATGGAAAGAGGGACACATAACTAAGACAGAATACCAACAAATAGCCCAAACCTACAAAGATGAAATTAGGAAAGCTAAGGCTTTGAACGAAGTAACATTTTAATAAATGTTAAAAACAATTAAAAAGTTCCTTTCAACACATAAAAGGCAAGAAAAAAATCAAAGAAACAATAAGTCTACTAATGGGAGAAGATAGCAAAGACGTAACAAGAGTAGAGAGAGCAGAAGTGCTTAATTCATATTTTGCATCTTTCTTGATCCGAAACAAAACCACTACTCAACTTATCAAAAACAGAACCATAAATGACAGGTTAGAAATACAAATTAAAATATGCAAAAATAAGGTAACATAACATCTGTCAACTCTAGATAGATTCAAATCACCGGCTCCTGACAGACTACATCCCAGAGTTCTGAAGGAAATGGCAGGCATGATTTCAGAACTATTGAAACATATCTTTCAAAGTTCTTGAAGCACCAGTTTCTTGAAGACTAGAAAAGAGCTGATGTGGTTCCCACCTTCAAAAAAGGACTAGGACTCCAAAGTCCCTCTCTCAGTTACTGTTTTTGAGCAAGGTTTTGCCTAATGAATGAATGAATGAACCTTTATTATCAAAGTATAACATGTATACAGTGAGATTGGCTGAGCCTCCCTCCGTACCCCCCCCCCCTGCCCACCACAACTCACAGTGACTACAAACCCCCAACTTATTACACCCTGTGAGCTAATTGCACAGCACGCCGGCCTCTCGGCTCTATCATGCATAAAATTATTATGTCCCATTCAAGAGCCTGACAGCCCATGGATAAAAGCTGTTCTTCAGCCTGCTGGTATGGCTGGCTATGTTTCTGTATCTCCTACCCGATGGTACTTGTACTTGTAATCTGTACTTGTACCTTTGGTTTTTCTTTCCTAAGTGTAAAACCTTGCTTTTCTCCACATCAAATTTCATATTGTTTGATAGGGCCCATTGTTCAAGTCTGTCAAGTTCTTTTTGGATCCTTCTGAAGTGTTGGCTATTCCTGCCAGTTTAGTGTCATCTGCAAATTCCTGTTCTATTCCCTCATCTAAGTCATTTATGAAGATATTGACGTGTGCTGGGCCTAAGACAGAACCTTGTGGTACCCCACTGCTTACTTCCCTCCATGTAGATGTAGTATCAGTAAGGACTACTCGTTGAATATGGTTTGGCAGCCAGTTACAAATCCATCTAGTAGTTATGCTGCCTATTCCACATTTTTCTAGCTTACCAAGAAGTAGGTTGTGGTATACTTTGTCAAATGCCTTACTGAAATCTAAGTATTAGGTCCACAGCATTTTGCTGGTCACTAGTCACTTTGTCAAAGAATGAAATAAGATTGGTTTGGCATGATCTGTTTTTAACAGACCCATGCTGGCTTTTAGTTATAACTTTATTTTTTTCTAGATGTTCGCCGATTTGGTTTTTAATTATCTTTTCCAGGACCTTCCTAGGTATTGATGTTAGGCTGATTGGTCTGTAGTTTCCAGAGTCTATTTTTTTTTCTTTTTTGAAAATGAGAACCATATCAGCTGTTTTCCAATTCTCATGTAATTCCCCAGTGTTCCAGGATTTTTGAAAGATATGGTACAATTGTTCTGAGATAACATCTGCCAGCTCCTTCAGAACTCTGGGATGTAATCCGTCAGGTACTGGAGATTTATATCCATCAAGGTTAGACAAGTGTTAGCATTTTCTTGCTTATTTTAATTTTTATTTCTAGTCTGTCTTTTACGGTATTTTTTTGACAGGTTGGACCACGGGTCAGCAACCCGCAGCTCCAGAGCCGCATGTGGCTCTTTGAGCCTTATCCTGCGGCTCCCAGCCTCCTCCGCCATTTGCAGAGACAGAGAGAGACAGAGAGAGGGCACTTGCACCCTCCCTCCCTCCCTCCCTCCCTCCCTCTCCTCCTCTCTCTCTCTCTCTCTCTCTCTCTCTCTCTCTGTGTGTGTGTAAAAAAGAGAATGGCCTCACAATGTTCTCCGACAAGCTGACAAGCTTATTGGGCGGGGCTCCTGCCTTTGCTGCATCTCCGCAGGAAGCAGGAAGCAGCAGAAAGAAAGCAGCAGCTCTCTCTCTCTCTCTCTCTCTCTCTCTCTCTCTCTCTCTCTCTCTCTCTCTCTCTCTCTCTCACTCACACACACACAGAGAGAGACACACACACACTCACACTGAGTGGGGGAAGAGGACTGGCAGACAAGGACAGGAGAGAGCCAGCTCAATAAGAATGTGTGTCAGCTTGTCGGAGAACAGCGTGAAGCCAGCTTGCCAGGTGAGCAGAAGATCAGAGAGAGGGAGAGAGAGGGAGAGGGAGGGAGGAAGACAAAGAGAGGGAGAGAGGGAGAGAGAGAGAGAGAACTCATGCACAGCAGCCTCTATTTCTTTTTAAACTCTTCAATCAAGCTCCCCCCCCTCCCGCACGCCCTGCACGCTTGCGGCTCCCAGTGTTTTCTTTTCTCTGGGAAACGGGTCCAAGTGGCTCTTTGAGTGTTTAAGGTTGCTGACCCCTGGGCTGGACTATAGTTTCTTTTTGCATGAAGAGAATGAGTTAAGCAGCTCTACTTTCTCTCTACTGCCTGTTACTTCCTTGCCATCTTCTCTCTTTAGTGTTTCCTTGACTTTTTTCTTGTTATTAATATGTTGAAAGGAACATTTTATTATCTTTGACTTTTGTTGCACGTCTTTGTTTATTTTGAGCCTTTGCTTTCCTGACTTCATATTTGCAGATTCAGGCTATGTGCTGATATTCTGCCTTAGTTATGTGGCCCTCTTTCCATTTTTTGTACTTGTCCTTTTTGTCTTTCAATTTATCAGAGAGATCTTTGTGCAGATATGCTGGTTTCTTCTTGGATTTCTTGTTTTTCTTTTTTAGTGGTATTGTGCTGAGATGGGGTTTTATGGTCATATTTTTCAGAATTTCCCAAGCTTCTTGAGTTGTTTTCCTCTTTAGGATTTTCATCCATAGAATCTTTCTTAGGCTCTCTCAGAGTTTGTTAAAATCAGTTCTTTTAACGTTTAAGACACTGGTTGGATTATGTTATGTTACTTGTGTTTGTGTTATATTGAATTTGAGTATGATGTAATAATAATAATAATAATAATAATAATAATAATAATAATAATAATAATAATAATAATAATAATAATAATAATAATAATAATAATAATAATAATAATAATAATAATAATAATAATAATACTGAAATCAAGAAAAAGATTAGAGGTGAATACTTCAAGAGAGTGAAGAAGATCTTAAAGTCCAAACCCAATGGAGGAAATACCGTGAAGGCAATCAACACCTGGGCAATTCCAGTCATTAGATACACAGCTGGAATAGTGGACTGGACTCAAGCAGAACTAAAAGCAATGGATAGGAAGACCAGAAAAATAATGACAATGAATCATGCCCTTCATCCATGCAGTGACATTGACAGACTCTATCTACCAAGGCAAATAGGTGGACATGGAATGCTGCAAGTACATCAGATGGTTGAAAAAGAAGAAATGGCTTTAGAAGAATATCTGAAGGACAATGATGAAGATGCACTGAAATTAGTATATCAGGAAGACTTACTGACTACTGGAGAGACCAAACTGGCCTACAAGAAAGACCAAATGAAGAACAGAGGCATGGGAAGACAAAGCACTACATGGCCAGTACATTAAAAAAATAGCTGGGAAAGCAGATAATAACAAGACCTGGCAATGGCTAAGAGCAGGAAAGTTAAAGAAAGAGACCGAGGGACTAATTCTGGCTGCACAAGACCAAGCCTTAAGGACAAATGCATGCAAAGTCAAAATTGAGAAGACAGCAACAGACAGTAAGTGCCGCCTGTGCAAAGAAGCTGAAGAAACAGTGGACCACCTGGTAAGCTGCTGCAAGAAGATTGCACAGACTGACTACAAGCAGCGGCATGACAAAGTAGCAACAATGGTGCATTGGAAGATCTGCAAGAAATATCATTTGCCTGTAAGCAAGAACTGGTGGGATCATAAAATAGAGAAAGTCATAGAAAATGATAAAGTTAAACTGCTCTGGGACTTCAGAATTCAAACAGACAAGCACCTGCAACATAACACCCCGGACTTAACAATTGTCGATAAGAAAGACAAAAAAGTCTGGATAGTGGACGTGGCAGTGCCTGGAGACAGCAGAATAGACGAGAAAGAACTGGAGAAGATAACAAAATACAAAGACCTACAAATAGAAATAGAAATAGAAAGACTGTGGCAAAGGCAAGCAAGGGTAGTACCAACAGTAATAGGCACCTTGGGTGCAATCCCAAAACACCTGGAGCACCACTTGAACACCATTGGCATTGACAAATTTGCCATTAGTCAATTGCAAAAGGCGGCCTTACTAGGAACTGCTTCCATCCTGCGACGATATCTGTAATACCATCAAACATCCACATCTGCTTATCCCAGGTCCTTGGTAAGGACTCGATAGGTAGACAAAAATGCCAAATCCAGTCTGAACATCTGGCTGACTGTGCAATGATTAATAATAATAATAATAATAATAATAATAATAATAATAATAATAATAATAATAATAATAATAATAATAATAATAATAATAATAATAATAATAATAATAATAATAATAATAATAATAATAATAATAGAGTTGGAAGGGACCTTGGAGGTCTTCTAGTCCAACCCCCTGCTCAGGCAGGAAACCCTATAGCATTTCAGACACTGATTAATTGTTCTAACTATCAGGAAATTTCTCCTTAGTTCTAGGTTGCTTCTCTCTTAGATTAGTTTCCATCTTAGAAAAGATAATCAAGCAACAAATCTGCAAATTTCTAGAAGCAAACAAAGTTATAACCAGAAGCCAGCATGGGTTCATCAAAACAACAGGTCATGCCTAACAAATCTTATGTCAGCTTGGCCATCTTCGCTACCTTTCAAGCTTGCTGCCAGCTGTCATGGAAACGGAAGGTGAGGAGCAATGGGTATTTGGGAAGAAAAGCATGCAGGAGGTATGAGACTGGAATTTTTTTTTTAACAGTATTTTATTAGGTTTTATAAGGGTAAGGGAGGGATAGGGTCAATATAGGTATTGGGATTCAGGGTAAGGTGCGAGGGTGGGGTTGGGATAAGGGTAGGTACAACAATGGGGTTGCCCCCGATAACATTTCCATGCTTTAGCAAGCGGACTATTGTCCAGATACAAATGTTTAATAACAATAGTTAATATAATAGTAAATAGCTATAGTCAATAAAAATAACAGTAATCATAAAAAATATCAATTAATCAGTAAATATCATTCATCTTATTAATTTTCACAATCATTTCTCGCTGGTTCATTTTGCTAACCATTGGTAAAAAATTTCCCATGTTTTAAAATAGACTGAGTCTTCTTTCTCTTTAATCTCTAGGGTTAGTCTATCCATTTCTGTACATTCTAAGATTTTCCTAATTATGATCTCATCAGATGGTATATTTTCATTTTTCCAAAACTGAGCAAATGCTATTCTCGCAGCTGTCAATACATGTAATATTAAATACTCATTCTCTTTTCCATAATTGGATCCTAATATTCCTAACAAAAACAGTTCTGGCTTAAATTCTATCTGTATTTTAATCATCTTTTCCAGCCATCTGAGAAGCGATGGGGAGGCTGGACTGAGAGAGACCAGCTTGGGTTGTTTACCATCATCAGGATCAACCATCCTGGAAAAAGCATGCACAAAGGAGAATCAGTGCACCTTGACCAGATACATTCCCCAAACATCTTCCTGGCCGATGATTGGACTCTGGTTCCCTGGTTACTGGGGGTGGCTGGGCTCTGGGGTTATTTTCAATTTGTCTTTTCATGTGCATTTGCTTCAGACCTTGCCTGACCTTTGCTGCAATCAGTTCTTTCCTAGTAAAAGTACCTTTTCTCTGAATCTATGGAATCAATGGTTTCCTTTCCTAGGGATTGATCAGAGGCAGCCCTGACATCTTATTTCATTCTTTGACCAAGTGACAAAATTAGTGGATGAGCGAACATAGTATACTTTCATTTCAGTAAAGCATTTGATACAGTAGATCACAATCTACTTCTTGGCAAGCTACAAAAATGTGGGACAGACAGCACCATCATCAGATGGGTCTGTAACTGGCTGACAAATCATATTCAATGTGTAGCCCTCAACAGAACTACATCCACATGGAGGGAAGTAAGCAGTGGGGTACCTCAAAGTTCCATTTTAGACCCAGTACTCTTCAATATCTTCACAAATGATTTAGACAATGGAATAGAAGGGGAAATCATCAAATTTGCAAATGACACTAAGCTGGCAGCAGTAGCCAACACCCCAGAAGATAAGCTCAAGATCCAAAAAGATCTTGATAGACTTGAATATTGAGTACTATCTAACAAAATGAAATTCAACATAGATAAAAGTAAGGTTTTACACTTAGACAAGGACAACCAACTATATAGGTACAGACTAGGTGAAACTTGGCTTAATGCCAATAACTGTGAGAGGGATCTTCGAATCCTAGTGGACAATCACTTAAATATGAACCAACAGTGTGCAGCAGCAGCCAAAAATGCAATGCAATCCTAGGCTGCCTTAATAGAGGGATGGAATCAAGATCATATGAAGTTCTAGTACTGCTTTACAAAGTCTTAGTAAGACCACACTTGGAATATTGCATCCAGTTCTGGTCATCACAATATAAAAAAGATGTTGAGACTCTGGAAAGAGTACAGAGAAGAGCAACAAGAACAATTAGGGGGCTGGAGGCTAAAACATAGGAAGAATGGTTACAGGAATTGTGTATGTCTAGCCTAATGAAAACAAGGACTAGAAGAGACATGATAGCAGTGCTGCAATATTTGAGGGACTCCTAAAAAGATGAGATGATCAAACTATTTTGCAAAGCAGCAAAAGACAACACAAAAAACAACGGATGGAAACTAACCAAGGAGAGAAGCAACTAGACCTGAGGAGAAATTTCCTAACAGTGCGAGCAATCAACCAATGGTATAGCTTGCCTTCAGAAGTTGTGTGTGCTCCATTACTGGAGGCTTTCAAAAAGAGACTGGACAACCATTTGTCTGAAATGGTATAGGTCTTCTGCTCAAGCAGCGGGGTTGGACTAGAAGACCTCTGAGGTCCCCTCCAATTCTATTATTCTATGTTCTATGTTCTATGGTGTGTTTTTAGTTGCTGTAGAAAGGTGGTCTCTAGTTCCTTCAACATTCCTTTCCAGAAGATGGGTCAAAATTTTCTCAACATGACGCCATATCACTGGAAAGATTCCTGAATATAACACTATCAATTCTTTTAAAAATGTTCAATATAGATATGTCAAGTACAAAATAAATGAGGCTGACAGCAAGCCCAAATAAACTGATTATTTGATATCTACTTTGAAATGAGCTAGGTTTGTAAACACAATCCAATATGAATTTAATTCAAATAATGTTTGGTCAGGAAATTGTACAATTAGCAGCAAAAAGACTTTGCAGCTGTTTTTTATCTAGAGGCTTAAAAGTTCATATGAATCAGCAGTTTTCTGGAAAACTTCAACACAACTAATATATTTTGGAAAGCTATATTCAAAATAAAAATTAGTTCAGGGACTGGAAGCCTATAACTTACCTAATACCTATTCAAAGACTCTATAGGGAGTCAAGAGGGAACAAATGACAGGACCACCATTCCACTATCATGGAACAAAATCTACCATCCCTTTTATATGGGGCAAGACATGCCCACAGCTTGAGAAGGTGTAGAATTTGCATTGTAATGGTGCAACATGGATTAAGTCATTTTGACAGATGCTTTTGCAAGTGCTCTCATTCCCTATTTTTGATACCCCCCCAAAGTAAGTTAGATTATGTTGTATATTTTTTAGCCACCAGGTCACAAAATATTTTGTATCTTATACCCTAAAATCCCATTCTTTCAGATAGCATAGTATCACTAGCCAGAAACACAGCTATGTTCAGAGAGTAAATGAATTTGAAATATTGAAAATACAATTCCTAGATATAGAAGGATTGCTTGCTGCTAGATTAAGGTTAAATTGTGTTTAAACAAATTACAATTAACCATGCATTAGTATGTAAATGCCAGTATATTGTTATTAGCTGTTAAACCAATCATTAAATGATATCACAGTGTAATAATACTATGTAGTTTTGTACCATACATTTATGTGAATGTGCATGTTTAAAGAATGGAATGAATAGAATTCACTCAGAGCAGGCCATAGAGGCAGAGAGTTTTGTTCAGGAAGATTTCAGTTTATGCAACATCTGGAAAAGTAGCAGAATGAAGACTTTTAGGACAGCCTAAGAAGATGATTCTCAAAACAAAAGATCATTCCCAAAACAACATATGGTTTCCATGTGAACTAGCAGACAGCCAGAACATGCAAAGATGAAGTCAGGAAGGCAAAGGCTCAGAATGAACGAAGATTTGCAACAGAAATCAAGCACGATAAAAAAAAGTTTCTTTCAACATATTAATAACAAGAAAAAAGTCAAGGAAACTGTAGGTCCACTAAACAGAGAAGATGGCAAGGAAGTAACCGGCAGTAGGGAGAAAGCAGAGCTGCTTAACTCATTCTTTGCATCATTCTTCACAGAAAAAGAAATTATAGTCCAACATACCAAAAAAACTACTGCAAAAGACAAACTAGAAACAAAAATTAAAATAAGCAAGAAAATGGTAAGAGAACACCTTGATGAATATAAATCACCGGGACCCAACAGATTGCATCCCAGAGTTCTGAAGGAGCTGGTAGATGTTATCTCAGAACCATTGTACCATATCTTTCAAAAATCCGGGAGCACCGGTGAAGTATTTGAGGATTGGAAAGGAAAAAAAACAGACCCAGGAAACTACAGACCAATCAGTCTAACATCAATACCTGGGAAGATCCTGGAAAAGTTAATAAAAAAAACAGATCTGTGAACAACTAGAAGCAAACAAAGTTATAACTAATTGCCAGCATGGATTTGTTAAAAACAGATTGTGCCAAACCAATCTTATTTAATTCTTTGATAAAGTTAGTAGACCAGCGAAATGCTGTGGACATAGTATACTTAGATTTCAGTAAGGCATTTGACAAAGTAGACTACAACCTGCTGCTTAGTAAGCTAGAAAAAGGTGGGATAGACAATATCACCATCAGATGGATCTGTAGCTGGCTGGCAAATCGTACTCAACGAGCAGTCCTCAATGGTACTACATCCACATGGAAAGAAGTAAGCAGTGGGGTACCACAAAGCTCCGTTTTAGGCCCAGTACTCTTCAATATCTTTATTAATGACTTAGATGAGGGAACAGAAGGGGAACTCATCAAATTTGCAGATGACACTAAACTGGCAGGAATAGCCAACACCCAAGAAGACAAGCTCAGGATCCAAAAAGATCTTGACAAACTTGAACAATGGGCCCTATCCAACAAAATGAGTTTTAATGTGGAGAAAAACAAAGTTTTACATTTAGGCAGGAAAAATCAAAGGTTTAAGTACAGATTAGGCGAGACCTGGCTCAAAAACAGTAACTGTGAGAGGGACCTTGGAGTCCTAGTGGATGATCACTTGACTATGAGCCAGCAGTGAGCAGCCGCCGCCAAAAAAGCTAATACAATCCTGGGTTGTATAAACAGAGACATAGAATCACAATCACGTGAAGTATTAGTACCGCTTTATAAAACCCTAGTGAGACCACACCTGGAATACTGCAACCAATTTTGGTCACCATACTACAAAAAAGATGTTGAGAGTTTGGAAAAAGTTCAGAGAAGAGCAACTAAAATGATCAAGGGCCTGGAGACTAAAACATATGAAGAACAGCTGCAGGACTTGGGTTTGGCTAGTCTAAAGAAAAGAAGAAATAGGGGTGACATGATAATATTATTCCAGTATTTGAGGGGCTGCCACAAAGAAGAGGGGGTCAAATTATTCTCCAAAGCACCAGAGGGCAAGACAAGAAACAATGGTTGGAAACTGACCAAAGAGAGAAGCAACCTGGAATTAAGGAGAAACTTCCTAACAGTGCAGACAATTAACCAGTGGAACAGCTTGCCTTCAGAGATCGTGGGCACTCCATCACTGGAGATTTTTAAGAAGAGACAAGACAGGATATCAGACTCCAAAACTCCTCATCTGCTCTCTCCTTTCTTCTGTCTTTTTAGTGCCTGCCATTCTTGTTGGGGGAGGGGGTGCATGGGGGATTCATAGTGTTAACTTTCACTTTCTCCTTTCTTTGTCTGGCCTCCTCCTTTTGAGTATGGAATGTGTCTCCTTATCTAGGAGACAGTTACAAGGAAATGAAAGCTGGAGAAGACATTGAGATATGCGCCTGCCATGCCAGTCAGCTGCCCACCAGGCCACCTGTGGATTGGCTGGATTTCAAACAGGCATTATGACTTTGGTGGGAGGGGTCATATTGCTTGCTTAATTATATCATTCACACGGATTTCCTTTTGAGACAATGCCTGTTTCAAGAGTTCTGCTTTCTTGGGTGATTAATTGAAGTGGGTCCTGACACAGTCACTTGTCTGAAATGGTTTGTTCTCCTGCTCGAGCAGGGGGATGGACTAGAAGACCTCCAATGTCCCTTCCAATTCTATTCTATTCTATTCTATTCTATTCTATTCTATTCTATTCTATTCTATTCTATTCTATTCTATTCTATTCTATTCTGTTCTATTCTCAATGGCACTCTAGTGGAAAATCATCATGAGATGAGGAGTAGGAACTGTAGTTCTTGGGGCCAACATTTATGTGGCTATATGCACTGAGTGTTCTGGCTTTATTCTTCTAAAATTTAACATATCCTGTCTAGTTGTCATGGTTAAAAAACATAAGAGGTGCTGTCCTGCATCATGGCAAACTGGCCACAGAGCCCCATTGGCACAGGTGGAGACGGCCCTGGGATGGCTGGAAGGGGGCCCTCGCCCAGCCTGGCCCCCGTCATCTTGGCAGCTCCGACCAGGGCCACGGCTGCTGCTGCTCCTGCTGCTCTGAGCCCATCGACTGGCCAGCCACGCAGCGAAGCAGGAGGAGGCAGAGATGCAGCTGGGGGTCTGCAGCTGCCTCGGCTGCCTGTTAGCCACAGCTGGCCCGACCTCAGCAGCCCAACAAGGCAGCAGATCTTACACACCAACTGCCCAGCCTCATGGGGCAATGGCGCCTGAGCAACATGCAGGGCTGGGCAGGAGGCAGCAGCCATGGTGGCTGTGTTCCCTGCATCACCAGGCTCCGGAAGCTGTGCTGCCCATCCTCATGCTGGTGGAGGTGGTGGTGGGGGAAGGCGAGCAGTGGCATGCGCCCATCCCTTGGCGCTGTCGCTCTGCATCATCCTGCATGGGCCTCCAGCCCACTGCTGCCATCTCCCTTCCACAGCGCAGCATCTGCTGGGGCGGTGGTGGGCCGGGGGCGTGCATGGGATGATGCAGAGCAGCAGTAGCGAGGGGTGGGCATGCACCAGAGCCCGCCTTCCCCCGCTGCCACGTCCACCAGGAGCTGCTGCCAGCCTGGCCTGGTGATGCAGGGATCGCTGCTGCTGTGGCCTGCTGCCCAGCCCCACACATTGCCAAGGCACTGTTGCCCTATGAGGCTGGACAGCTGGTGTGCGAGATCTACTGCCTCGTCGGGCAGTAGATCTCCTGGCTGCTCCTCTGCCTCCTCCTGCTTCCCTCCATGGCTGGCCAGTCAAGGGGCTTGGAGCAGCAGGAGCAGCAGCAGCTACCGCCCCCATCAGAGCCACTTAGTGGACGGGGCCCGGGCCGGGCGAGGGTCCCCTTCCGGCCATCCCGGGACTGTCTCCGCCCATGCTGATGGGGCTGTGCTGTGGAAGGAAGATGGCGGCAGCTCTGATTCCCCCCTGCCAGCCCCCTCCCCAGCCCCCTGCCCAGTGCCCTTCTACACAATCCTACATGACCATGGTGTGGATGAGAGTTTTGGCCGGCAGGGGAGCGGCTTTCCTCTATGGAGGCCTCTCAGCCCTCCTGCCCCCCTACTCAGACCCCCTCGCCTTCCCCCAGCTGGGACCTGCTGACCCTCCCACCCTCCACCCACCCCAGTCTGAGACTCCTGCAACCCCCTCAACTGTACCCTCCTGCCCCCCCAGCTGGGACCTCCAGCAATTCTGCAAATGGGAGCTCCTCCCCCCCTGCTGGGGCCTCCTGCCCCCACCCCAGCCGACCCCCCGAGCAGCCCACCCCGACCAAGGCAGAGGGAAGGTGAGGCAGAGAACCGGTTGTTAAATTATTTGAAACCCATCACTGTTCACTCCCCTCTCTGACAGTTCAGGTCACATTGTCTAATGAGTCTTCGAACAGTTGTTATGAGAAGACAAAACATTTCTTCAGTGACCTTGACTCTCACACTGATAAAAACCATCTGTGCATTCCAAACCTTTTCCCTGCCCCCCCCCCCTCATAACTGTAGGCAAGCTAGTAGCAGCATGGCAGCTCTAATGCGAGGGGTCTTCATAGCTTGGTTGTATGAATAGGTGAATGAGTACAATTTTTAGTTAAGAAAGTGAAAAATAGAAGTTGCAAACATGTATTTTTATGAATCCTGAGTCTCTGAGCAAAAACAGCATATGGACTTTTTAAAAAGTCAATTCACAACATTTTCTATGCCTTCTTATAACAATGCCTCTTCACTATTTGCAATAATTCCCCTGCTACCTCTTCTGCTTTTTTTTCTCCAGAGAGTCAAAATACATGGAAAGTCACATAATCTACATTAAAACCATGGAAATTTGAGGCATGTGGAGTTGCCCAAGGAAGAAGCCATACAATAGCCAGTTCTGGTTTTGTTGATGCTGTTTGGTTTTTAAATTATTTGTTGAGAAACTATGCATTTATCTTTTTTGCATACAGCTATATTTCATAACTGCAGATAGTTAATGACATTAACAAATACATATACACATAAACCATCCACAATGGTCAAGTTTAAGTAATTAAGCTAAATTAGACAGATAATTTAATTAATTTCAATATTAATTAAATGAATTAAATAAAATAGAATGGAATCATATGTGGATATGTGTCATCTTGCAAAAGACTAACTTAATGGCTATCTCTATCTCAGTTACAAGTAGTTAAGATATGAACTTACCATAGCTAAGCTATTCAGGGAAGATCACAGCCAGTAAATCAACCAATCTGGTTCCATGTTCTCCAACTACCAAACCCACATTTTTCCTCTGGGTTATTTTGAAAGGGGGTTTCCCCATCACCATCCTGATTCCAGTAGAAAGATACATTTAATGCAAATAATGACTATTCCGCAGAAGTATGTAAATTATCACCCTCTCATTTTGAGTCTTCCAGAATGAAGCTAGGTCAGGGGTCGGCAACCTTAAACACTCAAAGAGCCATTTGGACCCGTTTCCCACAGAAAAGAAAACATTGGGAGCCACAAAACCCTTTTGACATCTAAAATGAAGATAACACTGCATATATCGTTTTTTACCTTTATGCTATGGATAAAAAAAACTATAGTGTGTTGTATTTATGAAATCAATGAACTGCTACAAAGAAAACAAATTTTTATTTCTGCATGCAACAAAAACATTTTGAACTCCAAAAAAAAGACACTGGGTCGAAGGTTACTTTCAAATAAAATACTCATAATAAAATTATGCCCCCCTTGAGATCCCCCAAAATCTCTTCTGTCCATCCTGCTCTGAAAGGGGGATTTGGGGTTTGTCAGTCTTCAGTTGGGGGGGAGAAGCTCTTCCTTCAGGGGATTCTGAAAGTGATGGGGAGCAAATGGCTGCCCCTCATTGGGGTCCTTTGCTCTTTCCTTAAAAATGTATCTTTGTGTTGATGCTGCCTAAAATTGTTGGGTTTTGCAGCCACCTCACACTTTGCACTTTTCCCCCTTGAATCTTCTGCTGGATTTTGCTTATTTGTGTATATTGTGGGTCACAAAGGCAAAAAAGGGAAAGTGAAAAGAAGAAATTTTCTTTCTCCAAATAAAACTTTTTGAAAAGTGATTGAAACACAGGAGAAAATTAGGAGAAAGATGGGCCTTGTCTTGAACCAATCAAGCTTTTCTTTTTCTTTTCTTTTTTCTTTAATTTTCTTTCTTTCTTTCTCTCATGTATTTAAAACAGTGTTTTTATTATTATTATTATTATTATTATTATTATTATTATTATTATTATTATTATTATTATTATTATTATTATTATTATTATTATTATTATTATTATTATTATTATTATTGTTATTATTATTATTATTATTAAAAAGATATCTGTGAATCAACACAGTATTATGGAAGGCATAGCATTCTTTCTTCCAGCATTCTGCAAAGTTTGTCCTCCCAGCCTTCAGCTTGCACCTTCATCAATTGTTGCATTTTTATTGATGTGACCCCTGGGGAGGGGAGGTGGAGGGGCAGTGGTCATCCCAGAACCCCTCTTGCCACTCAGGGGCTTTGCTCCCCCCCCCGAGTTTTCGTGTCTGAGGCTCCTGGGGTCAGCTGGGAGTGAGGCTGCTGTCCCAGCCTCTGCCCACCGTCTGGTCAGTTTCAAGAGCGAAAGAAACTCCTGGGACTTTGTTTCTCCCAGAGCGGAACTGAACTGAGATTAAACCCACAGAGGCACAGAAGCAACAGAGCCGGTTCTGGAGTTTGTGCGCGAAAACAGGCTGGGTGAAATCCCCTTTTTTTCCTCGGACCTCCATCTGCTCATCGTCCACCAATCAATTGCCTTCGTTTCATTTTGGGAAGGATTGGAGGGCTTCAGAGTTTCCCTGCATTTGGCCTGGGGGTGTCTGCTGTGTCCCAGGCTGGGTGGGCTCACATGCCTCCCTCCCAAAACTCTCTTCCTATCTAGAATCTGGGATCCCTTTGACCCCCCCCAAAATCCACCCACATATGAGTTTGGGGGTTGGGATGAGAATCCAGCCAGGTCTCTCTCTCTGTCTCTGTCTCTGTCTCTGTCTCTCTCTCTCCATCTTCTCCTCACCTGGCCAGCTGGCCCCACACTCTTCTCTGACAAGCTGACACACCGCGGACATTCTTATTCGGCTGGAGTTGCTGGAAGGAGAGGGGGGGGAAGCGCAAGTGTCTCTCTGTCTCTCTGTCTCTCTCTCTGCAAATGGCGGAGGAGGACTGGGAGCCGCAGTAGAAGGCTGAAAGAGCCACATGCGGCTCCAGAGCCGCGGGTTGCCGACCTGTGAGCTAGATCAATGGGTAGTTACTGAGCTCCCTCTAGTGTTATTCATGCTCATGAATTTTCATCTTCAATTAATCGAGCTTTGTGAAATTTCATAAGTAAATCAAAAGGAAACCAACTGGATTTATTAGTAAATAGTAATGATAATATATAACATACATTAATTTCATTAAGTTGTAGTCTTCAGTATGAATTTTAATCAATTACAGATATTAAGAATTCTGATAATTTTGGAGCGCAATGCTCCTCTCACCTTCTTCCCATGTTTATTTTGTAAATTAAGAAGAGCAATTGTGATATCACTGCATACACTGCAGGGTTCCTCTTGTATAATAAACAGGCCTGTTTATGGAAATTATCATAACTCTATTCAGATTTGCTACATTTTTTTTCTCCCAACTGGATTTTACATATACTGTATATCTACACACATGTTTATGAGTAGACTCTGAACTTCATCAGAATACATGGGAATTACTTCAAAGCACAAAACTCTACTGATTCTTTGATAGAACT
The DNA here is from genome assembly GCA_023970755.1 of Azemiops feae. Lineage (NCBI taxonomy): Eukaryota > Metazoa > Chordata > Lepidosauria > Squamata > Viperidae > Azemiops > Azemiops feae. The sequence continues at coordinate 303,774 of JALGBA010000306.1, read as the reverse complement.
GTGACATGGGTCCATTGTGAAGAATAATGTGTGTGAATCAATTTGATAACCTGGGTATTAACTGCAACATTCTGTGAAACTGAACATTCTGCTTTCACAGGAAAGACTGTCAGCTAATGCAGTGAAATCACACAAAGCCTTCTTAACTGCATTAAGAAGTTTTAAAAGAAAAAAAGTGAAACAGTAAATCCTATTGCTTGATCAAAACTATTGAGTTTTACTCAAAATCTATCATTGCCTTTTTGTCTGATATTCTAGTAATTAGTATTAATTCATTAATTATAATATTATTTACAGTTTTTAAAAAGTGTCACTCATCTTTTTATATGATATTTTGTATGCTTAAATGCATGCATTTAGCCTTCTTGTTTGTGTATAAATGTGTGCGTGTGTGTGAGAGAGAGTAGCAACAGAGACAGGCAAATTACACCTTGTTGTGTATTTAATATAATCCCCACCCATTTCCTGATGTTATAAAAGCAATTAACTGCCCATGTTTTAGAGATGAATCTTCTAATATTTGTCTAATGGAGAAGCTTAGAAAATTAAGGGACTTTCATGGCAAAGGTACGGTGTGATAATTATTACACTGAGTTGGCTAGTTATATTAGGGTGTAGCATTATTCATTTTTTATGGACATAATGAAAATTGTAAACACTTTTCTTGTTGAGAATATACTGAATAGTTAATTCTTTTGAATACAATATATGTAGGTAGATTGCAGCTGCAATTATTCATATACTTAGAAAAATGCCATATGTTATTTACATCTGACTCTCCAGGCACAGGCTTGTAGAGTAGATTAAGAAGTGAAATAATAGAAAAACAACTATATTCATAGGAAAATATCTCTGAATTACTTCTTATATTTTTGCATTAAAAATGCCATCCTTTATCATTGATACTTAGACAAACTAGTGTAAACTATCATCAGAGAATTTTTCATGATTTTTTTGTCGAAACATTTGCATGGATTCTTTCTCTCTAATCTCTGCTTTCTTTTTTCTTAATATTTGTTTGGAAACACATGCCAAATGTGTAGACACCAAGAATAAATACATAATGAAAATTGGCCACACTATGTTTTCATTAATGTATCCATTATCCAACTGAACTCATTCTGAATGGACTTTTTCATTATTTGTTAAATGTTAAGGAATTCTGGAAAAAGCCAGGCTCTATTTCACAAGAAAGACTCTACCATCTTTGGAAGAAAGAAAAAAATATGACTATGAGTTTGCAACTTCCACCTCCTTTCATGGGGTCAACAATATTATTCATACCAAGAGCAAGACACGCAAGATCTTATGGATGGTAGTAGTCTTGGGCTCCATTGTCCTAGTTGCCTGGCAGATTTATTGTCGTTTCTTCAATTATTTCAGCTGGCCCACCACAACCTCAGTTGTAGTTCAATATGTGGAGAAGATTGAATTTCCTGCTGTGACATTTTGTAATCTGAACAGGTAAGGCACTATTTTCTTCTTTGTGTCTTAGATTATTTTAAGCTATGAAGATCACAATTGGACAACCATCAAGACTAACAATTCTAGCATTTTAGAGTATGCATTTATATGAGTTAAAGGTTGCAATATTGTAGCCAGTGTAAAATTAGATAATCTCTGTGTAATTCATCTTTGCTTTAAAAAAAAAACAGACAGCCTTGGGCTAATCAAGCATTCAGAACTTATATTTGCATTTCTCATTTATACTTATAGGTTCCAAACTCAAGCAGTAGCTAACCTGAGCATCGTTTTCTTCCTATGGAGCATAGTATCAGGAGTTCTTCGTATGTTCAGTACTGATGATAAGTTTAGTCAAGAACTACAAGATTTTTTTCAAGGGAATCAAAATTTCAGCATCAAAGAATTCACAAGAGATAATGGTTTCTATCTCAACAGCAGCACATTGCTGAGTTGTGAATTTTTTGGGAAAAAATGCCATCCAAAGGTAATATTTTTGTTTTTATAAAAAATGTACTAGCCAAATGCTGAAATAAATGTAGTCTTGATCTAATGAGCTGAAAGGCAATATTGTCTGAAAAAATATTGTCTGAAAACTGAAAGACAGTTTTCTACCAGGGTAAGAGAATGCATATTTGGCTATCAGAATGCATATTTTGATTTTTAGCAAAGGGCTATATATACAAAGTTAATAATGCACCAAGCAATGCAATGTAATAATACATGCTAATATTTTATTTGTTTTTTTTATTAAAGCCTTTTATTATTTTTATAAATAACTCGAGGCAGTGAACATATCCTCCTCCTATTTCCCAACAACTGTGTGAGGTGGGTTGGGATGAAAGAGAGTGACTGGTTCAAAGTCACCCATATGGCTTTCATGGCAAAGGTGGGACTTAAATTCACAGTCTCCTACTTCCTAGCCTGGTGCCTTAACCACTAGACCAACCTGGCTCTCAATATATCTTAAGGTTGGAGATTTTTTGCTCAGTGTTTCACCAATACATAAGGGTATAGGTATACATTAGTGCAGGGGTCTGCAACCTTGACAACTTTAAGACTTGTGGACTTCAACTGCCAGAATTCTGGGAGCTGAAGTCCACAAGTCTTAAAGTTATCAAGATTGCAGACCCCTGCATTAGTGAATCACTCCACAAGTTTTTAATTCACAAAGTGAAACTTGATTTTAATTCAAAAATTAATTCCCACTCATCCATCAAAAAAGGTCGGAACATAATTATTGAAATTTAAAAGCTCATAACAAATAGTTCCCATAGACGTACAGTATTCCCAAGCAGATTGCACCTCATTAATATCTGGTTTTATTTACGCTAAATAAAAGTATTGTGACTAAAAACTCCCTAATTAAAATCCACTGATTTCACTGATGGGACCTTACTACAAGCCTAAGCATGATGAGACCTGCACTAATTGGCTACTTTCAACAATGATCTTTAGCCAGAGCTAAAATTCAATCTTTAGTTTTTTAATTAGAAAGATATTTGCAAAACTGTGTGTAGTACAAACTTCTTCATTCACTGACTTCTGTGGTACTAAAATGCCACAGGTAATAGCAAAATCCAAAAGCTACAATGTCTGTGAGAAAATACTAACTTCATTTTTCTTTTTCTTTTTTCTTTGTGGAAGGACTTTGCTCATGTCTTTACTGAATATGGAAACTGCTTTACTTTTAATCATATTAACCTTCCTACAAGAAGAAGAGTTAGCCTTTCTGGAAGAGGCCTCAGTTTGATTTTTGATGTCAAACAGGTAGAGATATTCTCATGAATGTACCATTTTTGAAACTCCACTGGTTAGTGAACTACTATAATTCATTTGCTATTCCCTTGCCAAGGTTAGCAAGTCATGGTGAGGGAAAAGTCAAAGTTGGTGTCTGGGATGTAAGCTGTCTGCTGTTTTTTTACCATTTTCCATTGATTAACTAGAGGGAACACTGGCCCATTTAATGAGGATGGCTGAATTTGGGGAGCTAACCAGAGGGGAAACTCCACTGGGACAAAATCTTATGTAGAATAGTTACATTTGCTATGATTAGCACAGTGTTTTTCAACCATAGCAACACCTAGATGTGTGGATTTTGACATGACTGGCTGGGGAATTCTGGTGGCTGAAGTCTACATATCTTAAAGTTGCCAAGGTGGAAAACACTGGTTTAGCCTAAAGAAGAGAAGGCTAAGTGCAGACATGTCTTTCAATACATGAAGAGATGTTACAGAGTATAAGGCAAGAACCAGTGAGTGGAAGCTTAATAGGGAAAGATCCAAACATGGAATAAAGAGAAATCTCCTCATTGTGTGAGCTATTAAATAGAGGAACAAAATTATAGAGGTTCCATCACTGCACTTTTTCAAGAACAGGATGTCCACAACAGGATGGGATTCCTGCAATGGGATGAGGGTTGATTAGATTACCTTAAATAATTTAATACCCCATTATATTAGAATGATTCAATGCCTATCATTCCCAATCAGCTGGCATTATTGTGGTCTTGTTGAGATTAATGAGATGTGTGGAGGCAATAGATTGGGGAATGGCAAATTGTATGAATTTATCAGAATGTTTTGAACTTAATTATATTACCTTTAAGCATTGCCAAAGTTTGAATGTGCTAGTTTATTGTTCAGCTATATACTGCAATCTCATACATGCTGGAACTCCAAAAGAGCAGGTCCAAAAATACCCAGCAGGATATTGCTTATTATCAGGCTTCCTTCAAACTAGCAGTGACTTGCTTAAGTACTCTATGGAGCCCAGTCTAGTCTACATTCTTGTCCCCGCCTCTTAGAAATAGTCAAATGCAATTTTTAAAATACATTTAAAATGCATTTAAATGCATTTAATATATAAAATGCTATTTTTGAAACTCAAATACATAACAAACACTTAGAGGCTAAATTCTGATCATAGGGGTTTTCAAAGATCATCTTTACGTTTATGATTTGAGCATGTTAAAGTGAGCTTTGAATGAGAATTAATGATACAAAATATCAAATAGTTGTGTCTTTAGTTACATTTGGGCAGAATAAATTTCTTACCCTTAAAGAGTTAATATGATCGTAACTTAGGAATTCCTATACACAAAAGTGCAACAATATATAGCAAGATAAGATGCAATATCTTTCTTTCAAAGTGCAGTATGGAAAATTAAGGAAATTTCTACATACTGAGAAATGAGTGTCAGCACTGGGAGCAGGGGGCACTAATGCTATCATGTGCATCATGATATCATGGTTCAAATGACTTTAATAACATATTGGTATCTACCAGATGTTTGTGATGAGAGAATCTATTCTTGCAGTTATCAAGTATTAGAAGCAATAGGTTGTATGCTTTTAACCTGTATTCTTTGTCAGGGCATTTTCCATTGTTTAATTTTCTGTCAGTTTTCACTGTATTTGGGTAATTCTGAAACACTGATCACTTCATTTTACAGTCCAGATTCCAAGATATGTAGATAAAGTTTGAATGGTCATTTGTATGGTAGTCACAAAGACATAAACCTAAGATTATCCTAAAGTGTGTACATTTTACATTTGTTTTTGTTTGCACTTTTGATCAGTGACCATAATTAAAACTATTTGCATTTGCTCAGACCTAATGGGACCTGCTGTCCAGTAAGTGTGTATAGAACTGCAATCTTAATCTGTATGGTTGAAGGATAATTAACAATAAAAAATGACATATTACATAATATAGCAATACCTCATACCAATATAGTTCATATGGTTTTGTTTCAATTCATCAACACTGTAGATAATTTTTCAAGAGAGCAGTTAACAGATCACTGACATGGAATTTATCCCATCTATTTTACTATATCTTTCTCTAAATAATCTTATTAGGGTCAGTTCACTGATGATCCTAGTCTTGGTTTTGTTGATGCTGGCATAACCTTTGCTATCCACTCACCTAAAGAACCTCCCCGATTTGATGGTTTAGGTGTTTTTACACCAGTGGGGATGCATGCCCATGCTGCAATCCAAGAGGTAAAAGTAAGTATTAGCAATTGATATGCAAAATGGAATTCAATATTATTTTATTTTTTATATTTTAAACAAATCAAAAATAAAATATATGATTTGTATAGTTATAACAAACATGTTTTAAAGAGATTACAGAGCTTTAGGATTTAGTCTGCAATAATAATTGTTGATCTTCATAGTTAAATCAAATTCAGTCCTGATAATGAACTGCTTTAGAATAAGATAAGGGTTAGATTAGGGTTAGGATTAGAGAATAGAAGGGATAAAAAAGTAGCATTTTTAAAAGTTACATTGAGATAGGACCTTGATTCTGCTATAAAACAAAATGTGCATGTCTCCACTATAGCTTTTTTATTTATTTCAGCCTAGGAATATAATTCTCAGTACATTCAGTTATGTTTTGTATTCAAAGATGATTTGTGCTGAAAATGTTTCTTTTACAGTGATTATTTTTCTGGGCTTAATTTTTAAAAATTGTTCAGTCAACACTTTGCTATTGAAATTGATGCCATTTTCTCAAAATAAAACTTCTTTTTTTCACGTCAGACAATTATCCAAGAATACCCTTGGGGAGAATGCAACCCAGACATCAAGCTTCAGCATCATCAAATCTACAGTACATATGGATGTCTACAAGAATGCAAGGGCCACCTTATACAAAAGCACTGTGAATGTTTACCTTTTATGCTGCCAGGTACGACTTGGCAGATGTACTTATTTTACAAAGGGTCTGGACACTGGGTTAACAAAAATCCAATAATACTGTAGGAATCATGATTGGAGAAAAAAGCTACCCAGATGTCTAAAGGCAGATGTTACAATACATTTAGATTAAAATACAAATGGGTAAAGTTCAAAAGAGAAATATATAAATGTGACATACCACAATTAATGCAACAGTGAAGTATAAGGATACCTCTGCTATGGAGAGAGTGGACATTCTATTTTTGCTTCACATAGACCTTCTCTGTATACCACTTTCAGAGAAAACTTCAAAGGAGATATAAGTACTGGAAAAAATGGCTGAAATTGCCATTTGATTCATCAAGAGAATAGATTAATGTAAATACTCTTACTCTCTTTCTTTCTCCTATATAAAGAGATCTTATATATGTCCTGTGAGTGGATATAAAGCTGAATTGTTAGATGAATGGAAATATAAGTTTGAAAGTGCTATTCATACTTTTGTTTATATTTCTCATTTTCATTTACTGCAACTGTCGTGTGCACCGGTTGAAAAGGAAATGGCACAGAATGTGACTTGGAGAAATTTTACAGCTGTGTTTCTCCTACTTTGTGTGAGTATAACTAATAAATAGTATCACAAAACTAAAAACTGGTTCAAAAATTCCATTGTAGCTGTACCAAATTATACCTAGTTAGATCACTAAGATATGGACATGATAATATGGCCACTGGGTGAATGATGGTACATGACCTGAGCTCCTGCACCACTCTTGTAAGATTCAGTAAGATATAATACTAGAATGTAACATAGGGTTTTCCTAGCTATATGCATATCACAATTACCTAAATGCATCAGACATAATTATAAGGATTAGAAAACAAATTAACAAGAGTCTGGAAATAACAAATTAAGGAAAATATGCAGGGTATGGCTTCTTGAATTTTTTCCATCTCTGACCAGTACCGGACAGTACATGGTAGACTCTGCATGCACTGCTCTAGATACTGTGACCAATATGAATAGGTATTTAGAATGGAGCACTTGGTAATAGTCTGAGAAGCTGTACAACTGTCTCTTCCATACAGTTTCATTGGTGCAGTTATTTTCTGAGTGTTTTTCTGCACAGTCCCAAATAGGATCCATTGAAATTTTGGAACGTATTAATTTTGCTAGCTTCTACATCATTCCTATTTGATCCTATTCCACTTAGTTTTTTTCAGGGTGAACTTGTCTATGTACATAAGGAATCTTGAGCCTCTTTACCTAATTTTGTTCTGCTGGGTTGCAAAGAATACAAAATGAAACCAGTGCAGTTGGACATCAGTGAATATTTTATTGATATAAATAATTTAGTCTCTCTCTCTCTCTCTCTCTCTCTCTCTCTCTCTCTCTCTCTCTCTCTCTCTCTCTCTCTCTCTCTCCCTCTCTCTCTCTCTCTCTCTCTCTGTGTGTGTGTGTGTACTGTTTTTTCATTTTAGATAAAATAGAATTCATGGGATTGTGTACAGTAGGTACACATAATTCCACATGTCCAGTACCATGTGAAGAAACAGATTACCCAATCACCATCTCGTATTCTACTTTTGCAAGTGAACAAGCCCTGAAATTCCTATCTGCAAAGCTGAAGAAAAAACCAGAATATGCCAGGTATTTTTCTTTTTATCATATAGTCAAACCATAGACAGATTTCAGGTTTAGTTTCATTCCATGTGCAGCACCTGCTTAATAGTGTTGGGCCCAGAAGCTATACAAAACGTGGCCTGGTTACTACTTTTGCAGGAGACAAGAGAAATAATAATAAAAAAGACCCAATAAAAGTAATAGCAAACCAATCATGGTCCAAAGAGCAGCTTGGATATAGCCATGCATTCACAGGATTTTTACTTTTTACTTTTACTTTTCTTTTAATATGAAAACATTGGATTAAAGACCCTTAAATCTTATCATGATTGTGATGTCACCTGGCAGTGCAATCCCAGTTCTTTCTCAGTGTGCTCTGACCTTGGAACCACTAATGGAAAAAGGAACTGGATGTAAATAAATGTTTCCATCTGTTCTTTATTCTATAGATACTATATCAGTGATGGCGAACCTTTTAGAGACCGAGTGCCCAAAAACCACCCCCCACCCCTGTCCCCGCTCCACCGTGCCCACTGGACCACCCACCACCTCCACAGCCCACCACAGATCACCCAGCAGCGCTATGGTGGCCATGCCCTCTGCCCGTGCCCTACAGCATTATCTTGTCCCCGCTGCCTGGCTACCATGTCCTTGGCTGCGCAGCATTGCACAGGCCATGCCCAGGGGCAACTCTCCTCCAGAGGGCTGCTGGTGAAGAGGGGGCCATGGGAGGAGGCGGGGCTGAGGCGACGATGCGTGTGCCCACAGAGAGGGCTCCGAGTGCCGCCTCTGGCACGCGTGCCATAGGTTCGCCACCACTGTACTATATGTTGGTAATATTTTGGGCTAGGCTACATTTTTATTGGTCCCTGAAAGGACTATAGGCCAACCTTTTTTTTGCCAAATTGTATTAGAATTATTTGCTTTGAAAGATGACATATTTAACTCTTTCCTCAATTTAGTCCCATTGTTGCATTCTTATTTACTGATATAATCCAAGAACTGTTATGATTTATTTAGGAAAAGAAAATCAGTGTGAAGATTCCAGGGTGGGAAAGATTGAAAAAAAATCATTCTAGAAAAAGCATCCTCCCGTGTCATTGCTATGATAAAAACTGTACTTGCTTTATATCAAAAACAGGAGTGCCATGGATCCTTTTTACAGACTGAGTTTCCTATCAACCTTTTTATTTAATTTATTCTGACATTTGATTGTCCACAAATGGAGCTCTATCTTGCAATTACTCAGTGAAGCTTGACAAAATACAGGAAAATATTTCTGTTCCCAAGTACTTAACCAACATGAATCTAGCAAACATATTAATAAGCAAACATAATAAACATTATAAATGGTCATCTAATTGTCATTCATTGATTTAAAAAAACAAAAGTAAAAAAGTAAAAATATATATATAGCTGTAAGCCATAGGTATAGAGTACTAGCATATCTATTGTGTCAGCAATCATAAAAATGGTGCCCATTAGCAAAACCATTAAGTAATTGTAAGACAAAGTGTTCTGAAGAGAAAAATATTACCTAAGAAAGAAATTGTTGCATTAAAAAATCCTGAATTTTCAGAACTAGGCAAAAAATAGGCAGTCTTTTTATTATTTAAGAATCTATAATCAAAGAACAAAAAAGAAAAAAACACCCAATGTTAAAATACAAAATAGCTAGGCTAAAAATCCTGTTGACAGCTGGAATTAAACATCCAATGGCATCTGAACACCATTGCTCTGCCACAGAATTTAGCCACCTTCCCAGATATTAAATCAGTATTCTATTTTGCATTATCAGTTATACTCTTCTCTTTGTCATGGCCATGAAGCCCAGGAGAAGACATCCAGTTATGAGGCCACTGACATACCCCCATAGATGTTTTGTATATAATTACATGGATTGTGTGTATATGTTTACTTCTCTTTGTCATGTTTTCATCATACAATCAATAAATAACAATATTGGTTATTTGCATACTGGAATTGGTCTTCCAAAGTTGATTGATAGAGCATTTTAGGTATCCCCAGAGGCAGGAAGTTTCCATCTCTAGTTCTGGATGGAGTACATTGTCAAACTAGTGCACAATTTGGAGATCCTCCTGGATTCATGTTCAGAGACCAGGTGGCAAATGTTGTAAGTAGGGCTATTGCACAACTATGCTTTGAAAATCACACTCTTTCCTGGACTAGGATATGTTGTTCATGGTCACCCATGATTTGGTTACCTCCCAAGTAGACTATTACAAAGTGCTATGGAGCATGGTGGCTTGTGTGGTTAGGATGCTGGGTTGGAGGTTAGCAAGCCCACATTCAAGACCCGTGTTCTGCTGTGGGGCAGGGTGAGCTCCCTTCCTTAGCTCAAGCTCCTGCCAGGGACATGCAATAAACCCCCAACTGGGCGTCCCCTGGGCAATGGTGATGTCACCAGCTAATCCTTTCAACCCAAGGCACCACAGTGCTTCTGACATGAGTGTGGTGTGATTACAAAGTGCTCTGCGTGGGGATGCCCTTGAAAAGCATCTAGAAGTTGCAACTGATCCAGAATTTAGCAGCACAGACTTGTTATATCTCTGCTTTGTGAGCAACACTAGCTCCCAGTATGCTTGCAGGTATACTTCAAAGTACAGGTTGTCAGCTCTCAACCTTTCATGGCATGGGGCCAGGTGATTTATGGGACTACATCTCTCTGATTGCTTCTACCTATCTAATTAAATTCAGGAATGCTAAGAGTCCCATTGATTAAAAAATGCTATCTTGCAGAACCCAGAAAGCAGGTCTTTTCTGTCACAATACTTGCCCTTTGGAACATCATAGCCCTGAGATCTGATTGATCCTGACACTTTTCAGAAGGTTTTGAAGACATAGATATGTTTCTAGACAGGGGGTTGAATAATTTGTTGGAACCTCTCTGTTGTGATTTGAAATGATTATAGATTGTTTTTTTATTTTAGTTGCTTTCATAGGTTTTAAAATATTGTTTTGATGTACAGTGGTACCTTGATATGTAGAGTGGTACCTTGGTACTCAACTGCTTTGAAACTCATTGAATTTGGTACTCAATGCATTTTGATGTGAAAATTGTCCTGGTGCTCATTATTTCTTTAGTACTCAATGCACAAGCTAGAACTTGTCGATGTCAGCTGTCTTGTGACTCACTACATTATTCCTTATGGGAAAAATTTGTTTGGTACTCATCATGTCTCCCAGTACTGTTAATTGTATTTTTATATCTTGTTGGACATTTAGATTGCTATGGCAAATGAATAGCCATGTAAATTGAATAAATACATATTTCCATATATGCATACACTTTCAAGAGTATATAATTAACCATAATTTCAGTGTCTGAACACACACACACACACACACTTCTTAGGAGATATTATTAAATCTACTAGTCACTGATGGCAAAATATCTAAAAGCAGTAGCAACTTCATACTACCCTGACATCAACTGGGAGACAAACTCTGCACCAAGTGGAAGATCAAACAGATTCCTGACAAACCTAGCAAACAACTTTGTCTCCCAAAAACTAGACAAAGGAACTAGGGGATTAGCCATTTTGGATCTAATTCTCACTAACAGAGATGAAATGATAGAAGGTGTTGAAGCCACAGGAACCTTGGGAGGAAGTGATCATGCAATATTGGAATTCAACATTCTGGAAGCACAAGCGATAGAACACAGTCAAACTAGAGTCTTGGACTTTAAGAGAGCAAATTTCAATAAACTTAGAGAGGGCTTAGGAAGGATTCCATGGATGAGAATCCTCAAGGGAAAAACAACTCAAGAAGCTTGCGAAATTTTGAAAAGTGAGATAATAAAAGCCCAGTCTAGCACAATACCAACAAAGAGGAAAAATAACAGCTCTCAAAAGAAACCAGCATGGCTGCATAAAGAACTCTCTGATAAATTGAAAGATAAAAAGGACAAGTATAGAAAGTGGAAAGAGGGGCACATAACTAAGTCGGAATATCAGCAAATAGCCCGAGCCTGCAAAGATGAAGTGAGGAAAGTTAAGGTTCAAAATGAACTAAGGCTTGCGACCAAAGTCAAAAATAACAAAAAAAGCTTCTTTCAACGTGTAAAAAACAAGAAAAAAGTGAAGGAAATGATTGGTCCATTAGTGGGTGAAAGTGGCAAGAAGGTGACAAGCAACAGGAAGAAAGCAGAACTATTTAACTCGTTTTTCGCACCTGTCTTTACACAAAGGGAAAAAACAGACCAACCTATCAAAAATAGTGCCATAAAAAACAGAATAGAAACACAAGTTAAGATAGGCAAGAAAATGGTAAGTGAGCACCTGTCCAGCCTAGATGAGTTCAAATCACCAGGACCAGATGGATTACACCCGAAGGTTCTCAAGGAAGGCAGATGTGATCTCAGAACCACTGAACTATATTTTTCAAAGATCCTGGAGCACTGGGGAACTACCGGAGGACTGGAAAAGAGCTGATGTAGTTCCCATCTTCAAAAAAGGGAAAAAAATGGATCCAGGAAATTACAGACCTATCAGCCTGACCTCAATACCTGGGAAGAATCTGGAAAAGATAATCAATCAACGGATCAGCAAACACCTAGAGGCAAACAAAGTCATTACTAAAAGCCAATATGGGTTTGTCAAAAACAGATCATGCCAGACAAATCTTATTGCATTCTTTGACCAAGTGACAAAATTAGTGGATCAGAGGAATGCTGTGGATATAATTTACTTGGACTTCAGTAAGGCATTTGATAAAGTAGATCACAACCTACTACTTGATAAGATAGAAAAATGTGGGTTATGCTGTCTAACCACCAGATGGATTTGTAGCTGGCTGACCGGCCGTACTCAGCGTGTGGTCCTCAATGGAACTGCATCTACATGGAGGGAAGTGTGTAGTGGGGTGCCCCAGGGCTCTGTTCTGGGCCCAGTGCTCTTCAACCTCTTTATCAACGATTTGGACAAGGGGATAGACAGGGAACTCATCAAATTTGCAGACGACACCAAGCTGGCAGGAATAGCCAACACTCCAGAAGAAAGGCTTAAGATACAGGAGGATCTATCTAACAAAATGAAATTAAATGGTGAAAAAAGTAAGGTTCTACATTGAGGCAAGAAAAACCAAATGTACAGGTATAGTATAGGGGGTACCTTGCTCAGTAGTAGTAACTGTGAAAGGGATCTCGGAGTCCTAGTGGACAATCACTTAAATATGAGCCAGCAGTGTGCTGCAGCTGCCAAAAAAGTCAACACAGTGCTAGGCTGCATTAACAGAGGGATAGAATCAAGATCACGTGAAGTATTAATACCACTTTACAATGCCTTGGTAGGCCACACTTGGAATACTGCATCCAGTTTTGGTCACCACGATGTAAAAAAGATGTTGAGACTCTAGAAAAAGTACAGAGAAGAGCAACAAAGATGATTAGGGGACTGGAGGCTAAAACAATTAACAAATGGAACAACCTGCCTCCAGAAGCGGTGAATGCTCCAACACTGGAAGTTTTTAAGAAGAGACGGGACAGCCATTTGTCCGAAATGGTATAGGGTTTCCTGCCTGAGCAGGGGGTTGGACTAGATGACCTCCAAGGTCCCTTCCAACTTTATTATTATTATTATTATTATTATTATTATTATTATTATTATTATTATTATTATTATAATTATTAATTATTAATTATTAATTATTAATTATTAATTATTAATTATTAATTATTAATTATTAATTATTAATTATTAATTATTAATTATTAATTATTAATTATTAATTATTAATTATTAATTATTAATTATTAATTATTAATTATTAATTATTAATTATTAATTATTAATTATTGATTTCACTATATATAAAAAGTAAGATAAAATGTAATGATTCTGAATTCAAAATTTAGAAAAACTATTAGTTTGGAATTAGAAAAATAATTCTTGCATTTTAATAACCAATTTTAAGTGAATAATATTGAAAGCCTACCAGACATCTTTCATTTTAATTAAAATCCTGAGTTGATTGGATCAGGCATCCTCCCACTCTCTCTCTCTCTCTTTCTGTCTTTCTCTCTCAGCTAACTTATATTAACTAAGCCCATCACCCTCAAGAACTTATTATAATTATTTCACTGATGATTTAATTTCTGCTGCCAGAGTAGGAAGGGATACTTGTGAGACTTACTGTCTCATTCCAAAACCTGCTTAATTTTGATGATATATGCCTTGATTGGGTTAATATGAAGAAGCTGATCAATCTAGGCATCCAAATATCTTAAGCTGATGATGTAAAGCAGCAGCAGCACCAACATTCTAATCCAAGTTATTTGTCTATGTTCCTGCTTTGTCAATGCTTAAATTTTTTTTCACAATTCAGAGACTTATTATGATCTAAAAAACTGGGTATAAGAAGCCACTAAAACATAACAGGTTTGATGCAATGAACATGAATTTGGGCAAACTCCAACAGACAGTGGAGGACAGGGAGGCCTGCCGTGCTATGGTCCATGGGGTCACGAAGAGTCAAACACGGTTTAGTGACTGAACCAGAAATATTGTTTACTTTTACAGGTAAAAGTGTGCTGTCAGCTATTAATTGATTCTTTTTCCCTATGTAGAAAGAAAAGCATAGTTAAACTGACAACACATTATCTTTATAACCCTTAGGAATAATCTTGTATATATTGACATTAAATACCACAATTTGAATTACAAAATGACCCAGCAGCAGAAGGCACTGAGTGTATCAGAACTGTTAGGTAAGTATTCTATAATTACACAATTATATAATCTGCTATTGCTAGTTCAGATAAAGCTGAATAATATGTAATTAACTTTATGGTTCTTATTTTATTTAAATTTGCTTATATTCAACTCTAATATAAAAATAGGTGAGAATATAAGGATAAACAATATATATAAAACCCACAGGCCTATAGTGAATAAGTTTTTATCATGTTTTGGTCTCATTGACATCAAATATGTTCACAGGACTGAGGTACCAGTATCATATCTCCGTGTTAGATAACATGTCAATATGGAGAAAATGGCCAGCTGACATGCATTTTCATTCTGAACTATAAATATAACACAATATATTCTGTGCAGATGAGATCAAGTTGTTAATATATATAGTATTAAATTATATTGACTCCAAAATAAGTTATTTCTGATTAAATAAGGATATAATTGCACTTAAAAAACACTAGATTGATAAATTTGTGGCTTTCATTGCAGCTGATATTGGTGGTCAACTGGGCTTATTTTGTGGAGCTAGTATGATTACCATAATTGAAATTGTCGAATATGTTTTCACCAACTTCTGTTGGATGTGTGTTTTTCTTCTACTGAAAGCACCAAAATTGCCTGATTGGAACACTTCAAATCAGAATGAACAAATGCACAAGAGAAGAATACAAGAATGCTAAGACCTTGCAGAAAACAAATTAAAAGTGATGTAGACACCCCTAACCCTTTCTGTGTATATACGGCATTTATTTTTAACATCTATCTTTGTTACTAGAGGAAAAGAAGGCCTTAGTATTATTACTCATTTTTATCAGAATAGTAAAAAGTCCACTTTATGCACCTATCTGGACAGAGTAATAGTTACCTATATTATTACATTATACTTTGAAAATGGTCCAGAAATTTCAGCTGATGTGAAACAGCAGCCAGTAAAAATGGTGGTCACTGCAATCCCATTATGGCTGGGCTTTGCAATTTGTTGCCATTATCAAAGTACTGCTTTAATGTTCAAATTGTTCAAGAAGATCTTATTCCATACACCTGGTAGCAAAATTCCCCAAAAACATTTTTCAATCTGTAGTTACTGTTTGGTACTGGTCCCTGGAACCCTCTCAATTATTAAAAGTGGTAGTTTCAATGAAGAGACCTTTTCAGTTGTAATCCCCTTTTTCTGAAAAATGCCTGCTACCAAAGGGATTTTCCCCAAACTTGCATTATAATCTTTTCAACAGCATGTGAAAGCTTTGGACATGATTTAATGATTTATGATCTGTCTGTGTTCCTAATGTTACTTTGTTGATGTGTTGCATTACTTTTTAGCTTCAAGTGATAACTTATTGCATAGTTATATTGTTTGTTTTTTCCTTATCTTTCTTTACCTTAAATATTTAATTCATATCACTGCAAAACATAGATCCTTAGATAATTTTATTGAATAATGATCAGCAGGATGTGGTTAGTGTACAGGTCAATCTAAGAAAAGGATCAAGTAAAGTTCGATTAACTCTGATTAAGTGGATCATGTAAATACAACCACTATGTGAGTTTGGTTAATAATCTGTGACTGTAAGATTGTAAGACCTCTACCCAACCATATTTTTTTTTGGCCAGGAAAATTAAGATTTAATTTGGTTCATTTCCATATATTAATTTATTGATATATTTTTTAAAAAGAAAATGTATATTTATATATTGGGTAGAACTTTTCCTGAAATATGCATTTTTATTCAGTTATTCTTCTGAAATGAATTTATTTTAATACATTTATTTTCTAAAGCAATTAATTACTACAAAACTATGCTCTTTTGTGCTCAGATATCCACATGTGTTTTTATGCAGTTGCACATAATAACAGCTGCCTAAAGAACGTCATTAGTGACAAGGCTTTTTATAAACATCATTTAATATATAGATACTCTGATGCACACATTTTCACAGATAACAAGAGGAAAATATGTAGCTAAAATGAAGTAAATTTAAGTATCTGTAATTACAGTGTATTGCCAGCAGATGTCCTACTCATCTTTCTCTTTTAATTCCTAGTATTTTTTTTTAAAGCATGACACAATGTAGGACTGACTTTTATTCATTTATGGAATCAATGAAATATGGAAATGCATCCCGCTAATTCCATCAGAACAGCTAATAGAGGTAGTTCTTGTTTGGTATTGATAAAAACTGATGGTGCTTTTGTACTGAAAGATTTTCCAGCTACTTCACATCGAACTTATATTTTGACCCTTAGGAAAAAAGACCTATTGGAATTCTTAGTTTAAGAAGAAAAAAAGACAACTAAGGATACATGTGATAAGAATTATAAAGTTAT
The DNA here is from genome assembly GCA_023970755.1 of Azemiops feae. Lineage (NCBI taxonomy): Eukaryota > Metazoa > Chordata > Lepidosauria > Squamata > Viperidae > Azemiops > Azemiops feae. The sequence goes on along the minus strand of JALGBA010000306.1, from coordinate 286,956 downwards.
AAACACTTATACATAGTGGGGTCAAAATTACAATTATTTCTTCCAGTACTTGTTGCATAAAAACGAAGTCAGATCAGAGCTTATTCATGGGGCGCTGAAGATCTCAAAAGGGATATTTTGCTTCATAGGCAGTAGAAGTGCCTCTTCAAAGTGATTTTGTGAAACAAAATTGTGTCTCCTTTCCAGGGCTCTTTTTGTCATAGAACGCCCAGAACGGAGTTCCGGCACCATTTTTGGATGGAACCTTGTAGGGTAGGCAAGGCAGGTTGTATGACGTGTGTGAGTTCCGGCACCTTTTTTTTTTTTTTTTACAAAAAAAGCACTGCTCCTTTCTTATCAGGAGAGAAGTCAAATTACTTTGACATCGACAATGGTTACACTTTGAGACAGACCGGCCCTGCCTTAAAGCCATAAATTGAGTGTTAGCAGATTTAAGACAAGAAAAGAAATTATACTTTATCTATTGTGGAAAAGTTTTACATGAAAATAGTTCAGTCCCTTGGTCAGTTTGCAAACTAGAGTCCTTAGAAAACGGTTTCTTTTTTTTTTTTAAACAAGTTTTATTAGTATTTTTTGGTTTTACATAAAAGTGCTTTAGGAATCCACGTGGAGATAGGGTGATCAATCATCAAAAAAAAAACACAATATAATCAAACATAAATAGTTCAATAATTCCTTAAAAGTTCCTTCTCTATTTCCCTCAGGCTATAACCTAGTATTAATACAGTTCTAAATAAAATTCAATCATTGTAAAAAGAATATCAATAGTAATTCACTTATATCAATCAAAATCCTGTTTTAAGTTTAACTATTTTACAATTACCATTTTCCACTTTAGCCTAAAATGAACACATAAGTTACATTTCAGGTCTCCCAATTTCCCATCAAACAATAATTATTTCTAAAATATACATATTATATCAACTATTATATTTTAATATTTCCCAACTATATTCTCTTTCCTGTACTCTATCAAGTATATATTTTCTATTTCAAATATATATTTTATAAATCTTAAAACCCCTTTTTAACTCCTTACCTAAAATTTAAATCCTATCAAAATCATTATACTTATAAAAAGAAAACATATTATTCCACCAGACACCTTATTTCATTTCCAATCTGTATTCTATTTCTTCATCTATTTACTTTTTGTTTACCACCTTTTCCATATTAGATTTCCCAACCATAGTCAAATTACATCCCAACCATAGTCAAATCCATAGTTTTCATCTCGATAGTATTAACTCAGTCAAAATCTCTAGAAGCCTTTTTAACCCGTCAAATAAAGTTTTAACCATTTTTAAACCTAATTCTAGCTTTCTTTTTGTGCCAAGCAGGTTTCCACCAAAGAGCCTCTGACTCATCAAATCTTAATGTTTGGTTATCCATATGTCTCCACAATTGAGTCTGATCGTAATCCTCTTCTCTTTTTTCCAGTGTTGTCTGCACTATATAGTCGGTCTTAATCAGTATGATAGTTATTCATTGTTTATCCATGTTGTCACTGTTTTCGATGCCTCGTTTTTGAAAGTCCATTCCTGTTGCTTTTAGGATTATAGGTGTTTTGGTTGGAATCCGCCTTTGGTCATCAAGATTCTCCATACTTTGCATCTGCGATATAATCTCTTCCTCTGTGTTGATTGGTTCCTCTTCAATAGATTGTAGATATATTTCCTCCATCTCGTTGAATTGTGGTCGTTGCATATCGGCCTCTTTAGGGTTGATCTGTTCTTCCTCTATTATTCCTTGATCTATAAATTGGTCAGTCAAAATTTGAGAGTCAATTTTTAACTCTGGAGCATCATCTTCCATGTCCATTCTAAATTGTTCTTTCAGTTCCAAATTTTTTTCTAGTAAAAGTCCATAGTCAAGCTGTGGGTAAGATTCCATTTCAATAATAAAGTAGTCTTAATTTTTTAGTGAAAGTTCAGCTTAGAAGGTAAATACAACAATAAAAATTCTGTAGTAGAAATAGTATAAGGTATAGGATCCAAACAGAAATAGAAAAAAACAAAAAAATCAGGCCAAATAGAGATTCTATAGTAGCAAAATTATAAAATGTAATATCCACACAGGAGTAAGAAAAAATAAAAAAAGTCAAGCCAAACAAAGAGATAAAGGCAGAAAAAATCAAAATCAGTATTATGAGTATCCAATTTATAGTCCAAAATAGTAATAGAAAAAGGTGCCTTAAAGGTCAATAATTATCTTGTAATCCAAAAAAAGAAAAGTCCATTTTCTAGGAAATATATTTTGTATTATAAAGTCAAAGTAAACTACTAGAAGAAAGCAAAGGAAAGCAAAAAAAATGAAGCCTTTTGGCTGGTTTCAATACAGATAGGAATGTCTGGGCGTCACGCCAAGTTTAAGCTGAATACGCATCCGACAAAGCAAAGTGAAAGTGATCAGCGTAAAATGGATACTTTCTTGCCATTTCAATCCACAAAACACCGCCCAGACAGCCGAATTTTTTTTAAAAAGAAACAGTAATGTTCAGAAGGGGGGGAGGACGGAAAACACTCCCCCCTCCCTAAAGTCTTCCACTTAGACTAAAGACAAGCAGGCAAAGAGAAAGAAAATCCACCTTCACAATAAGGATTTTTTCAGAATCCCCGAAATCCAACAGCTCAAATAGTCAGTAAAAATTAATTATTTTTCTCAACGCTTGTTTTCCCAAGTATCCGAACGCTGCTTTCTGAAAATAGGGAAATAATTCTAGAAGCTTTTCTCAGGAAGGTAAATAGGGTATCAAGAGGGAAGGAAAGGTCTCACCCGGATCACCCACGGTGGTTCTTTTCACTTAGATGTTGCTGTGACTTTTGGCTGAAGCAGCTAGATGATCGGCCATGTTAATGGCTGATCTTTTTCCCCATCGGCCCAAACAGAGCTGTCTCAGACCGCAGAGGGAGCTGCCGCTCCCTCCACCATCAACGAGTGGCCTCCTCAACGGTGGTCGCCCCTCCAGGGCGACTTTCGACCCTATCCAGGGTCTACCGGCGGGGGGAAACCAGCCAGCAAAGAGAGCAAACTCTTTGTGCGACCGCCTGCACTGCGACCAAAACCAGAAGTCAGAAACCAGTTTCTGAAGGTAAGGCAATGGCCACTACTTTAGGTGACTTAAAAGGATTTATATAAATTCAGGAAAGAAGACAGGATCATAATAGCTCAAAGGAAATATAATTGAGACAGTAATATGAAGCAAAGGAGAAAAAGCCAATTGTCTTTTTACAAGTTTCTCAAAAGCAGCTAACTGGTCATTGGGAAATAAGAAACTGGACCAGATGGAATGAAAATCTCATCTAGCGTGGATGTTGGTGTGTTTAATACTGCAAACTGTTAATATATCTTAAAATATTATTTGTAATTATGTATATGTACTGAAGCCAACTAGCACATATCATAGCTTTTAAGTGCTAAATTCTTTTTTTGCCTGGTTCAGAAAATAATTATCTTGTTAAATGTAATGCAACCTACAGAAATGTATCCACCACTTTAGTTTAGTAAAGTAAAACAGAGAGTCATGGCAGAAAATTTTTAAAAGCTTACATAGTATAGAAAAATGAAGATACTACTTCTATCCATTCTTGAAAAATATTTACTGGAAAGGGCTCAATCCTCCCAATTGCAGATATTGATGAGGCATTCTTCCCTACTCTGAGAATTCCCAGACATCTGGAGAGAAGGCTGATATAAACAATAGCAGAATTGTTATTTGGAATAAGAATTGTAATATCTATTTTTTTTTAGAAGGGTCTGCAAACAATGTAGTCAAGTCAGTAATGGTGTGACAACAAAACAGTTTTGGTTTTCTTTTGTTGATAATGACTGATAATTCAGCATTCTCTGAAATTCAGTTGTGTAAACAAACACAATGCAGACAAAATGAATTATATATTGAAACTCATGAATAATTATAGACACAACATTTGAAGATTCACAGAATCCATTTGTTGATTTTAAGTCAGCTTTTGATCTAATACCAAGGGAGAGATTGTGGTATAGTCTAAGACATTCCACAATTGATAAAAGGCTGTTGGTCCTTATTCAGTCGCTCTATTCAAATACCTCCCTAAAAATTAGTTGTACCCCCTGGGGACATTTATCTAAAGTAGTTCCAACTTATAGTGGTGTTAGGCAAGGTTGCATATTAGCTCCACTACCTTTTAATCTGTATCTAAATCCAATAATGCAAGTGTTTGCTGATCCAGCCCATCATCCACCTATCTTAGCTGATCGTGCAATTCCAGCATTATTGTATGCCGATGATATAGTCATTTTGTCCACTTCTCAGGTGGGAATGAGAAAAGCACTTAGGGCATTAGCTTTATTTTGCACAGAATGCAAACTTTTAATAAATTATGAAAAAACTAAAGTTTTAGTATTTGTCTCTTACCATCATAAGATCCATAAATGGCAAATTGATGGGACTTCAATTGAACAGGTGCGTACCTATAAATATCTTGGAGTGCAGTTTCATGCCTCCCTATCCTGGAATATTCACTTTCTTTATTGGGCAAGTGTAGCACAGCGCACCTCTTCAGCTATCATAAAATTTTATCATTCAAAAGGAGCTTACTATATCCCGGCAGCTTGTAAGGTTTTTCAAGCTAAGGTAGTCCCTCAGCTCCTTTATGGCTCGCAAATATGTTCACTTGCAAAGCTTAATGTTATTGAAATTATTCAAAATAGGTTTATTAGAGCCATACTGATGGTACCTAAAAGTATAAAAAATGCCATCCTATGGGTAGAAATAGGTACAGTTTCATTAGAAGCTAGAGCATGGTTCCTTCTTACCTTTTGGCTAAAGTTAATTTTGATGCCTGTAGGTTTAGCCCCATTAGTATTTATAGACCATTTTAAATCGTTGTGGGGGAAAAAAGCCCTAGATAAAATTAAATCGCTGGGCTTCTCTATGGAAAGTCTGTGTTCATTAGGATTTGATAATGCTAGAACTGCCTTGAAACAACGAATCTGGGATATTGATCTCCAAACAAACCTAAGTAAGGTGGCACATTCCAACGTTTGTCACTTGCTTCCAGAAGGATTTTTCCCAGCTTCTTATTTATTTTCCATTACAATTTTGAAATTTCGTAAAGCTTTCACCTTAGCTAGGCTGGATGCATTGCCCTCGGCAGTCCTTTTTGGACGGTTTAAGGGCATTTCTATGCACCTTCGGTTGTGTCCATGTGGTGGTGGCTCTATAGAAACTCTAACCCAGGGCTTTTCAACCGGTGGTACGCGTACCACCAGTGGTACGCGAGCACATGGCTGGTGGTACGCGTAGGACGGGTTGAAAAAACATGTAAAACAAAAATGTAAAAAGAATATTAAAAAAAAAAAATTTGAAAATTTTTTTTTTAAAAAAAAGTGTAAAAGTGGATGAGGTGAAGCGGCAGCAGCGCCGCAGAGGCTTGTGGCAAAGTCAGCTGGAACTGCACGTTGCCTGGGTCCTACTGAGAGCCCAGGATCAAAGCGTGCAGCTCCAGCTGATTGGCGGCGGCCTTGGGGGTGGCAGGCAGCCTCACGCAGTCTTCAGGGGAGATTCTGCCGGAGCTGCGTGACGCATTGCGTGACAATGGAAGGGAGGGAGGGAAGAAAGGAAGGAAGGAAGGAGGGGAAGGACAATGAGAGGGAGGGAAGGAAGGAAGGAAGGAAGGAAGGAAGGAAGGAAGGAAGGAAGGAAGGAAGGAAGGAAGGAAGGAAGGAAAGGACCATGAGAGGGAGGGAGAGAAGGAACGAAGGGACAAAGAGGGAAGGAAGGAAGGAAGGAAGGAAAGGGACAATGAGAGGGAGGAGGGAAGGAGGAAGGGACAAAAAGGAAGGAGGGAAGGAAGGAAGGAAAGGACAATGAGAGGGAAGGAAGAAGGAAGGACAAGGGAAGGAAGAATGAGGGAAGGACATGAGAGGGAGGGAGGGAAGGAAAGGGCAAAGAGGGAAGGAAGAAGGAAGGGGACAATGAGGGAGGGAGGGAAGGAGGAAGGGACAAAGAAGGAAGGAGGGAAGGAAGGAAGGAAAGGACAATGAGGGAGGGAGGGAGGGAAGGAAGGGACAAAGGGAAGGAAGGAAGGAAGGAAGACAGTGAGGGAGGGAGGGAAGGAAGGGACAAAAGGAAGGAAGGAAGGAAAGGACAATGAGAGGGAGGGAGGGAAGGAGGAAGGGACAAAGAAGGAAGGAGGGAAGGAAGGAAGGAAGGAAAGGACAATGAGAGGGAGGGAGGGAAGGAAGGAAGGGACAAAGAGGGAAGGAAGGAAGGAAGGAAGGAGGAAGGGACAAAGAGGGAGGGAAGGAAGGGACAATGGGAGAGAAGGGAGGGAAGGAAGCAAGGTACCCACCCCAGTCCCATCCCCCTCCACCAGAGACTCACGGATTCCCCCCCACAGGCACCCTGCAACCTGGGTGATCAGCTGGCCACGCCCCCCGGCCATTGATCACATGACCCTGGGACTGTGAATGTCATAAGTATGAATCAGTTGCCAAGCATCCGAATGTAAATCACATGACCCTGGGAATGCTGCAACAGTCATAAGTGTGAAAAATGGTCATAATTCGCTTTTTTCAGTGCTGTTGTAACTTCAAACAGTCACTAAGCGAATTGTTGTAAGTCGAGGACTACCTGTACTTTCTCATTTTTTCCTTTTTTTTTTTTGGGTCAAGTTTTTGATACCTTGCTGGGCGAGTGGTGGTACTCGGATATTGCCTTATCCGAAAAGTGGTACAATGGGTGAAAAGGTTGAAAAGCCCTGCTCTAACCCATATGTTCTCTATATAAAGACTCTAGACCAGGGGTAGGCAACCTTGGCTCTTTTATGACTCGTGGACTTAAACTCCCAGAATTCCTGAGCCAGCATGGGAGTTGAAGTCCACGAGTCATAAAAGAGCCAAGGTTGCCTACCCCTGCTCTAGACAGATTCTTATATATCCGATATTGAAGAAATTTCCAGGCAGGGGATATGAATTTTATTTAAAGTTGCTACTTTCGGATAAGGATCCGAAAATATCAATTCAGGTTGCCCAATTTTGTGCCACCATTTGCACAATACGTCGCACCATTATTAAGGTCTGAACAAATTTTAATACGATGTTTTATTTTGAGAATTTTGGATTATACTATATTGATTGTTTGGTGGTTTTATATCCTGTAAATATGGAAGTAAGATTGTTACTGTTGTTATACATTTTGATTGTGTCTGGCCTTACGGCTGTAATAAACAGATGATGTTATTTGGAATAAGAATTGTAATATCTATTTTTTTTTAGAAGGGTCTGCAAACAATGTAGTCAAGTCAGTAATGGTGTGACAACGAAACAGTTTTGGTTTTCTTTTGTTGATAATGACTGATAATTCAGCATTCTCTGAAATTCAGTTGTGTAAACAAACACAATGCAGACAAAATGAATTATATATTGAAACTCATGAATAATTATAGACACAACATTTGAAGATTCACAGAATCCATTGCATTACACAATATTCAATGGTGTTTCTCAACTTGGTTTTTAATACAACTCACTCTCGCTCTGTCTCTGTCTTTCTCTTTCTGTGAATATGTATATTTAAATCAGTGTTCACTACCTAAAGTAGTGGACAATGTCAACCTCCTGGAAAAGTCCTTGCATTTTTATTGCCAAGATTTCAGGAGTGATTTGCCATTGCCTTCTTCCTAAGGCTAAGAAAGAATGACTAGTCAAAGGTCACCCAGCTGGCTTTGTGCCTAAAGCCAGACTAGAATTTACAATCTCCTGGTTTTTAGCCTAACACCTTAAGCACTATACCAAACTGGCTCTCAAATTCCCATTTATTCAGGTATGGCACAGCAAGTGCTTCCCTCCCAAAATTCAAACAGACAACCAAAAAAGATGTCCCAGATACCTGAGCATTATGGAGTCCTTGGTGCTCCTTGAGCTTGGTTGTTAGATTGCAGATGTTTCATTACCTGACCAGGTAACATCATCAGGGCTAGTGAATGTGTGGTTTGCTCCCTGTTTATATTCAGTAGTTTGCCATGCCAATGTTGATGGGGTGTGGTTTGCTCCTTGATAGTTCCTTGATTAATGTTTTCTGTTTCATTTTTTGGTCTGGTGTTAATCCCTGCTAATCTGGGTGCAGCCTGCTGGAAAGCATATGTTCTGGTCTTTTTGTTTCCTTATATTTGTATACAATAATATTTATTGTACTAATTTTATAGCATCAATATTTTTATAAATATATATTATAATGTATATATTGTAATATTTTATTGTAATGTATTGTAATAATATTTTTATTGCATTAGTTTTAGATTAGAATTGACTCATGGCTAAAGAGATAACAGTGCATAAAATGTAAAACAAAACAGTCTCTGACAGAAACCTACATAAAGCGTTTTCTTTTAAAAGAGTGTGTACTCCAAATCCAGTCCAAGGTTCCAAGAATAAGGTCAGATAGTCCAGAAGTCAAGGTCCTGCTTCTTCACATTCAAAGTCATTGTCCAATTACTGGATCATGACAAAAGAAAACAAAAAAGACCAAAATATATTTTTTTCAGCAGCCTGTAGGATCTGTATATATTAATTATATTATATTATATTATATTATATTATATTATATTATATTATATTATATTATATTATATTATATTATATTATATTATATTATATTATATTATATTATATTATATTATATTATATTATATTATTATATTATATTTATTACATTATATTTACTATATTATATGAGGGCAATTCGGAGATAAACCTCTGGTTATCAATGATAGACACTCGCAGATACAGAACACATTAGAAAACTACAACATTACATTACTTTTCGACATAATCGCCATTCAAATTGAGGCACTTGGCATAACATCTTACAAGGTTTGAAATTCCTTCTGCAAAAAAATCTCCCACCTGGGAATGAAGCCACTCTGTAACAGCATTGTGAAGCGCATTGTCATTGTTGAAGCGGTGCGACACAAGACACTGTTTCATTTAAAAACTGATTCATTTTCAATTGATCTAGCAGATGAGCCAACTGCAACACAATCTTCTCACTGCCTACTGAACTACTGTGCATGGCACCATAGGACGAGTGTCACTATACCAGCCTATTTGTCGCACATGCTCAAATGGAGGTTTATTTCTGAATTGCCCTTGTATTATTATTTTATAAGCCAGGATTTATTTTCATATTAGTTTAGTTACCTGAAGAGATTCTAGTCTTTTGCAGTCTCCAATATTTTGAATATGCATAATTGTTTCAAGAACAGTGCCTCAAATTTTTAAATCAAAATTGATTGCCTAATTTCCATTCATGTAATGTTTTATTCCATCTCAAGTGTTTATGCCTCAGATCCTTCTTATCTAGAACTGTTTCCAGCCTTTGCATAGGTTTTTAAGCCTGGAAGTTGGATAATTGTTGGTTGCTGACAGTACAAACATGTCTTCCCTGAGAAGCACCAACTGTCAATATTTTGACCCATTCTAATCATTTGCTCTTTTTGGCATGAATGAAAATGACTTACATTTTGATTCATAGCAATTAATAGAGAATATTAGTCAAACAGTTGACTGCTACCTCCTCCATATGCAATACAGCTTTTAACATAATAACAGAGTTGGAAGGGACCTTGGAGATCTTCTTGTCCAACCCCCTGCTCAGGCAAGAAACCCTATACCATTTCAGACAAATGGTTGTCCAATCTCTTCTTAAAAACCTCCAGTATTGGAGCACCCACAACATCTGGAAGCAAGTTGTTCCACTGATTAATTGTTCTAACTGTCAGGATATCTAAAACTCAGATCTAAAACTTTCTTTGAATGTTACCCTTTGATAGACATTTTGCTAACAATAAAAGCATTCTTGTTTATGGAAGATACTGTAGTAAATTTTAAAATCTTTTCATGAATTAGTTATTTATTACAATATTATATAATACTTTGTTTTATAGGAAATGGCTTTTAATATTTTGATTTATATGTGCAATTTTGATTGCCAGATACACACCATTATTTATCAGAAGCCATAGGGAAAGAAAAATATTGTGTAGGCCAATGGGAACAGGAAAGAAAGAATGAATGATACTCTGAGCAAAATAAAAACAATTGTTTCTGTTTCTCTAAACTTATAAATATGAAACCAGATATTTTTGTGATATCACTTCAATTATTTTGGTATTGTGGAATTGCAGAAAAATGGACTATTCAGTGATGTCATCAGATTATACAAAATCAATCAGAATTGTTTTCATGCAGTGCTGTGTTAGAGAATATAACATACTGTTCACTTCTTTTAAGACATGGGCACTGTTTTATTGAGATACCATGAATGTTTATGAAAGATGTTTAAGATGCTGTATATGCTCACAATAAACCCCAGAAGTTCTGCTTTGATTTTGATATTTATTTTAATCTTGTATTATTTTATTTGCTGTTTATGACACATCCTAGTAAATGCAATACAATTCCCACTAAATGAGTGCTACACAAAAATCTATATTGATCCTAGTAGTTCAACATTATCTAAACTAGAGGAGAGCCATATGCTAAGGTAACAACTCTCCCTCCCTCCCTCCCTCCCTTCCTTCCATCTTGAAAATTTAATATATAATAGTGTTGCACATAAAAATAACTGAAAACATACTGTTATGCTTGTGAAATCCACAAATTTTTTAACAGTGATAGCTGCAGAATAAAGGAAAAGTCTGCTCAAAAGGTTGTGAATTTTTCTTTGCTGGAGATATTTAAACAGAGCCTGGGATGCTGTAGTAATGAATTCCTGAATTAACTCCTTTTTTATTTGATTTGCTATCAGAACATTTGATCTGTATTAATAGGCAACTGATGTGCACAAAAGCAGTTGAAGAAAATATAAATTGTTATGATATGCTGAACATTTATAAGATTTAATATATCAAAATCATTGCTATAATACAACACTTTGAATCAGATTATTTAATTATTGCTGTTGTTGTATTGTATTTTTTAAATCCTTTTTAATATATAGGTTAAGGCAGTGAACATTTCTAATACTCCTGTCTCCTATTTTCCTTACAACAACCTTATGAGATGGGGGGCGGGGAGAAGGAGAGAGAGAGAGAGAGAGAGAGAGAGAGAGAGAGAGAGAGAGAGAGAGACCCAGTCACCCAAATAGCTTTCCTATTTGTTCTAATATATGGTATCTGCACGTCTCTTAAAATTGGTTTTGTTCTCCATCTTGGTGTATGTGTGTCTGTCCATCTGTCTGTCTTGATTAGATAAATTATTATAAAACTGAGTGTTACTGTAAGATTACATACCATGTATGTTCTCCAATGGATTCCATTATTATTAGTAGTATGATTACATTTTGCCTTCTGTTTATCTATGGGAACCAAGAGATTGTATTAAAAAACTTATAGCCATAGTTAGTTTTTTAGGTGTTTTTTTTTTTTAATCTACAAAATTAGAAAATTATTCTGTGACCTCCTCCAATATTATGATTAAAGCTTGGTTTCTATTTAGTCACAGTTCTTTAGTATTTCAAGCATTAAATATATATTTGGAACAGTAAGGATGAAAGTATAATATTCATCCTTATCACTTAATAAATCTACATTTTGAGATATTCAGTTTTAAAACAGGTAAATATTTTATAAAGGCATTAGTACTTTATATTTTTCAATTGTTTTAAAACTATTTAAATTATTGCAAGAAACTAGATTTCTTAAAACTGCAGAAATGCAATATAACCATTAAACATTTTTTTTAAAAAAATATAGTTTTTTCCAAATGCATTAGCAGTATATAAAACCTCTGAATCACATTTCTGAAATAGGTTTTGGAGTATTCTAATCTATAGTATTTCAAAGATAGTTACTGAGCATTGTTAATGAATACCACTTATTTGCAAGTACTTTGGAAGAGTGATAACATCTCAGTTATCATTTATAACTGAGTGTGAGACTAATTTAAGATTTATTTTTATATTTACAGTATTGGAGATCTCAGCAAGTGTAGCTAAGATGGGGACTAGCGGTTTTGTACAATGAAAAAGTAACATCATACTGGATTTAGTCTTGACAAAAACCTAAATGTTTACTTGCTTTCTTTAAAATCTGAGAATACAAAACATACATAATTGGGGCTTTTATTTGTCTTTTGTTTTCCTCCTTTTTCTGTAATTTCCTCCTCTTTGTGTTTTCCTGTTTTGCTCCTTTTTAATATTAAATTAAAAATAATTTAAAGATTCAAACACACTGGATAACACCATTACATTAATACAGTCCTTTTTTGGAAATGAAGATCAGGGGTTGGGATTTTTGTTTCTTTTTCTTTTTCTTTTTCTTGCTATGCCACTTGTAATTTTAACTGTTCTACCTCTGCATGATATCTTCACAACATCTACTGTTGAAAATAAACTGAATGTGGTTTTCCTTAGAACTTCTTAAAGCCGAGAGGAAATGACTTTTTAAAAATAGAGACAGATAAGGAAGTGATATTTGCAGTTTTCAACATCAGGCTTTCTTTCTAAATTTACACTTTCATACCAAAAATCTAAATGATATTAAGGACAAGCAAATTTTTGATTTATGTATTTATATTTATAAATAATCTGTATATTACAATAATCCAAAATGCCTGGCATTTGCATCCAGTCATTCCTCCTGAGATCTCCCTCAAGGTGCACATATTGTTCTGGTCCTCTTCATTTAATGCAGCAGCCCTCAACCTTTTCTATATCCTGCACCCCTAGAACGCTTCTGATATATTCTCTCACTCCTTACAAAAGTTTGAAATAACAGCAATGAATTAGGCATATACATTATAATTTTGAAAACCCAAGTTTTCGCACCTCCTGGAATATCGTCTCACATCCCCAGGGGGTGCGAGCACCCCTGGTTGGGAATCCCTGATTTAATGCATCATAAATAAGATTAAGGATTCCTAAAGGAGAAAGCGTAGAGGAAAAGCCAGGCTAAGCCAGATGCTTTAGCATTATATTTCTACAAGTTACTCTCCACTTATGTTGCATGCTGTCATAATTGCTGCTGCAGAGATTGGAAGAAGCAGCCAACTGACAAAATTGGTGGTGGAGCAGATGGAAGAGAAGTGAATGTACTACCTGGTTTCTCTTGTAACACTTCAGGTAGCCTTTGCCCTAAGAAATGGTAGTAGATGCTATCTCATTGACATTCAGATTCAGCCAGTATGATTGGCTTTGGCAGATGAAATGGAGGAAAGGAATCCATTTTGTCCCTTGCTGCAAGCAGAATATGCCTTGATGCTATGGACTAATCCTGCATCCAGTTCCATACCACAAATATGTCAGATATATCAACACATACAGGTGATGCAGTCAGGGATGGCCAGGTCTCAAGATGACTCAGATGTTAAGGAAGGAACTCCAGTGAATCTGGAATGTCAGTCACAGGAGACACAAAGTCAAGAGTCACTTGAGGCTAATGAAACACAGGAGTCAGATGATTTTGATAATGTTAAGCATCCCAGGGTAAGTCAAGGACTACCTGTGCTTGGAAGAAATGAGGATGTGGTAGATCTTATTGTCAGTGGCTGAATTAACTTAGCATTTTACATAAAATCCAATATTTCCCCCAACTCTCCTGCTTACCATAGCGTTTTATATCAATGCCAAAAGATTTTTGCTTGTTCATTTAGATGTAGCTACCACATTATCCAATGTAGCACAGTAGAACTTTGGCCTTTCTAATGAGGGGTTCTGAAAAACAGCTTACCCTTAGATACTGAATCCTCTTCCACTTTACTGTACTTCTGAAGAGCTATAAAAACTACCCTTTGGAGGAATGCATCTGAGATGCAGAGTTTGAGACAATTTCCATAATAGTGTTGCTATGGTACATACAATAGATATTTAATGTTGAATATATTTAAGATTGTTTTGGCATTCCATGAACCACTACAGAAGCCGTGATAAATACACACAAAGATTAAGAAATCAGTTTCATTAAAGTCCAGAAAAAGAATACACCAGGTTCAGAATCAACAGTTCTTGAATAGGTGAATGACAACTGGTCTGTTTCAAAATCTGTGCTATGATGAAGTGAAGATGGAGGCTGTGGAGACTGTATGGAGGGAAAAAAGGCTTCAGCTTAACCCTACCAAGACTGAGTAGCTGTGGATTTGGGGCCCCATGGATCTCTTGGAGGTTCTCTTGGACTCATTAGTTCTGCTTAAAATGCAGGGGATAGCTATGGCCACAGGTGTCTTTGCACAACTTCATATTGTGTGTCAACTGCACCCATTCCTGCTCCAGGTCACAAATGCTCTAGTCACCTCCTGTTTGGATTGCTGCAAAAATGATATTTATAAGAATGCCACTGAGGGTTAAATATTGCCCATATAATTCAAGTACCTGATCCTTAATTTTAGGCATTTAGAAAATTCAGCTTATCAGGTCTACCATTAGAAATAGTGCATATTCTGCTTATATACTGATTTAGAATTTTTTTAAAAAATAAAGCAGGTTGTATATATATTAAGAATAAAGTGTATTTATTATACCTTTTCAGAAAATTAACATATAATTTTTCACCAACACGAGGGAGAAAAAAAGAATATCTTGCGAAGCCTCCTTCAGTAATTGTCCACTTTTGGAGGTGTCCTGGGCAATGGCCTCCGCCCCCGCAAGTTCAAAAGAGTGGTTGTTACTGGCCATATGCATCCACACCTGTGAGCGTTGTTCATGCCGACTTATGCTCATGGATCCTAGTTTTGAGCTGTTTGGTCGTCTCCCCAATGTAATTACAGTGGCAGTCAATACATTTGACTCTATATACCACCGACGATCTTTCTTCATTGGGTAATGGCTCCTTGGGGTGCATTATTTTGGCACGTAGGGTTTGGCTTGGTTTATGGGTAATATTGATGTTATGTGGAGTCAATATCCGCGCCGTCGCTTCCGACACCCCATTAATATAAGGCAATGTTGTCCATGCCGTGGGCGTGCCTGTATTTTGCACCCTGCGAGGCTCATGCTGTCTGCTGTGCTGCCTGATGAAATCCACTGGGTAGCCGTTGCGCCTGCAAATACAGTAGAGATGATTCTTCTCCTCAATTCTTGCCCCGTTCATGTTGCAGTGAGTGTTCACACACTTAAAACAGTGAACAAGAGAAAGAGCGACACCATGACTCACTCCGCGCCGAGGACCTCATCCAATTCATGAGCCTGTGCCTTAAAACATATTTCATGTTCCAGGGCACCATCTATGAGCAGGTGAAAGGTACGCCGATGAGATCCCCGATTTCGGGAATCATCGCAGAGGAGGTCCTGCAACAACTAGAGTCCAAAGTGATGTCCAAATATCGGCCCAAATTTTGGCCAAGATATGTGGACGACACTTTTGCTGTCATCAAGCGGCAAGACAGTGCCAGGTTCATGAACATATTAAATTCGGTCTACCCGGATATTCGGTTCACGGTGGAGGAGGAGAACAATGGCACTCTCGCTTTTTTGGATGTGTTGGTCAGCCGTCAGTCCAACGGCACGCTCCATACGACCGTCCACCGAAAGGCAACACACACGGACAGAATCTTGCATTACAGGAGCAATCATCCCATGTCGCATAAGATTGACTGCATCAGAACACTGTTTAAGCGTGTGAACACTCACTGCAACACGAACAGGGCAAGAATTGAGGAGAAGAATCATCTCTACCATATATGCAGGCGCAACGGCTACCCAGTGGGTTTCATCAGGCAGCACAGCAGACAGCACGAGCGTCGCAGGGTGGAAAATACAGGCACGCCCATGGCATGACATGACAACAACACAAGAACTCACAACGAGTGCTAAGAGCACCGCCCCTACAAGATCAGAATGGCCAGCTCACGTGACGGCAAAGAATCACAACCAGGGAAGGAGAAAAACCTTCAACACAATCTGTGCGGGAATCAGGAATGGGGAGCATGGCATCATACTTGGACACACAGCAGGGGAGGAGGGTTACAGGGCAAGAGGAATCAGATGATGACTTGGCAACAGCATGTATCCGGAAACAGCTAAAGCAGGCAGATGAGACAACAACAAGAGAGGCAAAGACATCTGAATCCAAGAACAGATGGAGGCGAGGCAATTAGAGGCAATACGATCGACCGGTAGACCGGTGACGCGCTCGATGAGCAGAGCGCTGAAACAGCCAGCTTTATAAGCAGACTTTCAAACCCTGGCGTTTTACTCTGATGACGTTGGCAGTGAGTCGACGAAAGCTTAATTTATTAAACAGTTGTTTTATATTCATCCTGGTGTTCGATTACTTTCTACTTTTAATATATATATATATATATATATATATATACACACACACTTTAAAAACCTTCCTTGTGCACATTAATATAACATTTATACATATATTCTGTGTATATATAACTCTTTAACTCTTTGTTGGCAATCCAAATTTTTATATATATATATATGCAGGTCTTGGCGTATTCGGGTCTTTTCCCGTGTAAGATTGAGAGTATCTTGGCGACGTTTCGACGAGGTCCCCCTCGCCATCTTCAGGCTGGTGTCTTCGGCTTCGTGCTTGTGCGAGCAAAGCGTGATCGGAGCTGCCGTCCTTCTATAAATATTGGAGGTGGAGTGTGGCGTGTTGGCTTTGTTGCTACATGCCACACACACCCTCCAATATTTATAGAAGGACGGCAGCTCCAATCATGTATTTATGGAGATTCTCAGTCATCCAGGTTATAGGTGCTTTTTCACGAGGCACCTGGACTGTCTTGTTTTTCTTTGAAAACATTTTGCTTCTCATCCAAGAAGCTTCTTCAACTCTGACTGGATGATGGGGAATGGAAGGATTTATACTCCTTGCAGACAGCTGGTCATTTGCATTCTTTTAGAGTGTCATTGAGACCACCTGTTGAAAGGACTGTGTTTTAGACTGGAGATAGATGATGTCGTATCCCTCCCCCTCTGTTGAGAGAGGGCTGTTCAATTTTGACACAGATGGCCTCTTTGACTTCTCTTTCAAACCAGCAGTCCTCTCTGTCCAAAATGTGGACTTTGCTGCCTTTGTCTTTTAAATGCAGATGGACTGCTAAATCTTGTCCTGATGGGTTTGTTCTCCTACGCATGGCACAACATAGGAGAACAAACCCATCAGGACAAGATTCAGCAATCCATCTGCATTTAAAAGACAAAGGCAGCAAAGAAGCCTCCACACCCATTTGCATTACTCAGGTGACCCTGATGACACAGATAAACCTCCAGGTGGTTTCAACGTCTCTCTAAAAGAATGCAGATAACCAGCTGTCTGCAAGGAGAATAAATCCTTCCATTCCCCACCATCCAGTCAGAGCTGAAGAAGCTTCTTGGATGAGAAGCAAAACGTCTTCAAAGAAAAACAAGGAAGTCCAGTTGCCTCGTGAAAAAGCATCTTTGGGACTGCAAGAGTGTTCTGAGCACAAAAAAAAAGCCAGCTCCAGCATGTGACCATCAGTACATCTTGGGTCCTTGATGACCTAGGTTAAGCTCATGGTAGTTATAGTGGCATGAACCTTTGAGTCACTTTTGAGCCGTTTCAGATTACACATGGGGGTAGTGCCTGAGTCTGGGAAATTGCACTACTTCAAGCTCTGCCATGGGAAATACCATGTTTCCCCAAAAATAAGCCCTACCCCAAAAATAAGCCCTAGTTTGATTTTTGGGGGTGGGCCTAATATAAGCCCTACCCCAAAAATAAGCCCTAGTTTTAAGGCGAGGTGCACGCCTAAAAATCAAGCTTGGGTGGGGGTGGAGCTACCCCACGTGCCCCAGACCCACTTACTGTTGCAGCCAGGTCTGCCATGCCCCGACACCTGCCTCATCTCACCGACACACTTCTTCTGTGGTCGCTTGCCGCCGCTCATGCGCGTGTCACCCCCAGCCTCCATTTCGCCATCAGAGGCCTTCAGGAAATGCCTCTGCAGATGAGAATGGAGCTCTGGATTGACGCACACAGTGCCCCCCGCCTCCATTTTGCCATCAGAGGCCTTCCAGAAAAAGCCTCTGCAACCGAGAACCGAGCTCCAGATTGATGCGCACAGTGCCTCCTGGAGGCCCATGGCACTGCATTAGTCAATCCGGAGCTCGGTTCTCGGCTGCAGAGGCCTTTCCTGAAGGCCCCTGATGGTGAAATGGAGGCCGGGGGCAACGCGCATGAGCAGCAGCAAGCCACCACAGAATTAGTGGGCCGGCTGGGCAGGGCTGTTGGTGCCACTGCCGCGAGGTGAGACTTGGTGCCCATTTTGGAGGCAAAAATAAAATAAAAAATACTTGGTCTTATTTTGGGGGGAAACACCGTAGTTAACACAGCTCAGGCAGGAGGGCTAGTACATTAACTATAATCCCAACTGATTCCTAGAATGCAACTTCACAAAGTCTCACAATCAAAAAATCAGAAAACCATCTGAGTCTTCTGCATGACAGTAGCAACTCTACTCTACCTCCCGCCTGGCCTTATCATCATGATTTATTTATTTATATCTAATACATATTTAAATATCAAATTAATTTAAACTGATATATTATTCCCTACAACATACCTAAACTATATTTATTAGTTAGACATATTTGGAATATGGATAATCAGAACTTCATAGAAATATAAATGCGGTTTACATAAGCGTTATGTTTCCATTGGATTATATATGAACACATGATGAATCTGATTCACCCACATATAACTTTATTGTTTTTAAGCAATAAAATGAAGGTAATTTGAAAGGTTTTACTACTTACTCACATGTGAAATGTTTTACTTATGGATAAACAGTAGAAAAGATGTTTTGCAGAACTGCATCATCATTAATTTGGAGATTCCACCCGGATGCAATTTGAAACAGAATTATAAATTTTTCTTGTTCTTGCCATTATAAGCTTGGAAGGATAAAATATTACTACAGTACATATGAAATCTATGCTCTGAAGTTTTAGAGACATATCATGAAAATACAATTACTTTCAGTGCTCTGATACAAGTGAAATTATCCAAAAGAACAGGACTTCTAGAAAGGCTACATAAGAAAGGACCAGATTTTTAAAAATCCAAATGTGTTTCACAAGTTAACATTTTTTACAGATCAAAGCATACTAGCAATCATATACTATAATTTCCTTTAACATATGTTTTTCCTTGGATGTTGTTAAAGCAACATTTTTAAAGCAATTTGCTGCTGATTTGTATAATGGCTCTTTTTCATACATATTGGACAGATATGAATATTCATAGAGACATGCTTCCAAAACAAATCAGATGAGGGACCAAAAAATCTGCCCTAAGTCTGGGACTTAAAATAGGGCATCTAATTTTTTTCTGTGAAAGTCTTTCCATCCCTAATTTAAACAAATATTTAAACCAATTATATACATAAAAGGTCTGATAACTTATGCATAATAATATGATCAGCTTAGAGTAGAAATTGGTATTTATTTCCATAAACCTAACACTAAATACCTTCATTTTTCTTCTATATAGAAAATGCATACACAAGCTTAAAGATCACAAAATTAGTCACAAAATATAGAGATGAAAAACACATGTGTGAAATATTATTTTATGATTAGCAGGCATTTGCATGGATTATTTATGTTTATAACTCGGGAAGGAAGACAAAAGATCTTGAAACACATATACAGCATAAATATTATAATATCAAATACAAACTGAACAAAAAGCAGAAAAAGCAGGAAACTTGATGTAAGAATTGCTGCTTATTGTGGAGTTGGACATAAAATTGAAGCAACTGCAGTCATATCTTATACTGCAAGGCTAGATAAATGGCAGGACAGGGTTCACTCTGTTCTTCTCCAGCTTTTCACCTGGCTCAGTTAGCATCATGTGTTACTTCCTTGAAGGCATGCAAAAAAAGTTTAAAAAGTAAGGTACTGCAATCTAATAATAATAATATCTGGCATGTCAGAAATATATTTTAATTGGTGAACTATAGAAATTAAATAGTTTGAAACATTTTCTTTTCCCTCATAAGCCACTAGAATTACTGATATTTTTCTGCAACCTATTGTGATATGAATCTGTGTGATGTCTCAAAGGATAGAGCAATATGTGAGTTAATTCTTTCTCAATAATACAGCAAAGCATTAGATTCTATTTATTTTAATGAAGGCTAGGCTAATCTTGTTTACTTATCTCTCAATTGGATATGTATTATTTACTGCTTCCAAGAATGATGCTATTTTGCAGCCATTAAATATGAGAACAGTTTAATATTATACTGTGACCATGAAAATAGATTTACTAAGAGTTGAATGGAAGTGTTCCTCATATCCTTGGCAGAAGTTGGAAGTTATTCTTTGTATATATCTTTGTTTTCCTTTCTTTCTCTTTATACCTTTTTGCATTTCCATCCCTATTTTCTTCTTACTCTTTATCTTTTCTCTTGATTGTTAGTTTATGTTGTTTTTTATATTTTTAAGCTTCCATCTGAAAAAGATCATCCTTGTTTTTATTTCCAACATTCAGATTATTAAAAAAAAAAAAGATGCCACTTCAAATTTGCTATTTCGGATTCTGAACCTTGTGTGGTTTACAGTTTACTCTATGATTGGCTTTAAAGAAAAAAAATCCTCCTAGCCATGGAAACTTGAAGCACATCAGCAATTAAGTAACTTTAAAAGTCAAGGCAATTAAAATAAGCACAGAAACCATCCTTTCTGTTCAGAGTCAGAACCAATTTGGGAGTTCTGACCATTTTTGAAAACAAATCTAAAGCGCAAGCAGTGTAAAAAGAGCTTTTGACTATAATGTGCAAAAACAGTGAATTGTCTGATATCACTAAGACTAGACATTAAATAAATACCAATTCTAGTGCAGGAGGGGAAAAGATTAAAATTAATGTTTAATCAGTTGGCATTTTCTCAAAAATTTCCTGAAATACAAACACATAAAGTCTGGTAATATATAATAGTAATTGGCTGTCAAGATAGCAAATATATTAACATAGCAATATTTTTAAATGGCTCATTTCTTCAAGAGGATATTCAGTTTTACAATTAGAAAGCCTGATTTAGATTTTATATGTAGTCCTTGCATCATTTTTTGTTTCATTTTTATTTTGATGAACATATTTTGATTACTTAAACCATATTTAGTCCTTGCATCATTTTTGTTTTGTTTTTATTTTGATAAAATGTTTCGATTAGTCATACCTCTGTGCCCTTTCTGGACAAAAACCAAACTTGCATTGGTTCTTTTTTACCCTTCATGGAAACAGGACCTCTGTGTTCTAGATGGAATTGTGGATCTGAGTTTTCTGAAGTCATCAGACATCTGAAATTAAACAGATTATAATTAAATAGGAGCATGAATGAAATTTAAATGTAGAACATTGAATTTTGGAAGATTTGCTGACACAGTTCAGACTGGCTGTGATTCAATATAAACAAATCTGGAACAGTGCTGGACATTTCATCCACGAGGAACAGTGATTAGGTCTCTTGGGCTGCCAAAATCTGGATGACAACCAGAAGGAAGCAGAGAGTTGCAGAAAACTTTTATTGTTTGCTGTCATCTGGATTTTTACAGCCTGGATCTGGTATCCTGTCATAGCCTTCTTTGGAGCAATCGTTTGTCTGGGGGCTATTGGATTTCTAACTGAAAAGAATGTGAGGGTACATAGATTTGGCTCTGTTTCTGATCTCCCAAGGCACAGCCTTTCAATCACTTCCTCCAGAGCATGAGCACTCCTGTCAGAAAATATTAAATCACATTCACATGCTCAGAAGCACAAACAGCAAAAGTGTAATTATAAGTCACACACACAACCTTGATCAGCAATTCAATTACTTTTTTAATAACTGCATCAAATATACCAAATCAACAAGTTCAAATACTTTTGCAGCAAAATATACCATGGACATAAACAGGGCATAAATGCATGATCAAAATGAATGCATACACCTTAACAGAACAGGCTGACTAATACAGCATCTTCTTGCATCTTTAAACAGTCTCCACAAGCAAAAAGGCACAAGAGAATGTCTAGAGTCCAGTGATGAATGTATGACATTCAAAAATTTCCAAAAAAATCAATCAAAACAAAACAAGCTATCAGCAGAGAGCTTTTGAGAAAAACAGTAGCCACCAATAATGTTGATGATGGCTTCAGATTTTAAATATGCACTTGCACTGTTCTTTTGTCTGTTGATTGCAGACAATTCGAAGGCCCTTTGAAGATAACAAACATATTGCAGCAGGCATTTTGAATGTCAACATCATCAAGAACCAAGACCGTACACAGAGTATACACACTCATAATGCCCTGTAGAATCCCAAAATAGACAGATCAAAGAAAATACAACATACAATGTCAAAAAATGAATGAAAATAACAAAATAAAAACAAAACAGGGAGACAACCACTCACTTTCCTATAGTGATATGTGAAAGTAGTGACAAGCAAATAGATAAAAGAGACACTAGAAACCAGCATCTTCCATTATGCTGAATGCCTGATCATCCAAAACCATCATCTGAATAATATTCCTAGTTAAGCTACTGAAATTTAGTATCTTGGCTTTCATTTAAATATTAGATTATATTTGTCAAAAGTTACATTATAAAGACCACTCAGACTGTTTGAAAATGATTATATTATTCCTCTGGGCAATGCTAAGTTCTTAATCTAAATAGTTTACCTAAGATGAGATGTATAAGTTGAAGCAAAGGGAATTCAGGGTTGTAAACTAGACCAGGGCTTTTCAACCTTTTCACCGATTGTACCACTTTTAGGATATGGCAATATTCGAGTACCACCTAGCAAGGTGTCAAAAACTTGATGACCAAAAATAAAACCCTGTTCAAAGTTGCAATTGCACTGAAATGACTTATGACCATTTTCACACTTATGACCATTGCAGCATGCCCAGGGTCATGTGATTTATATTTGGATACTTGGCAACTGATTCATATTTATGATGGTCACAGTGTCCCAGGGTCATGTGATCCCCTTCTGCAACCTTTTGACAAGTAAAGTCAATGGCAGGGCTGCTGGTGGCCAAGTGCTAAGGCAGGATTTCCCTCCCTCCCTCCTTCCCTGCCTCCCTCTTTCTCATGTCCACCTCCTTCTGAAGGAAGAATTTGAAAAAAAAACACCCATATTTTTTCTCTTCCATATATTCATCAAACAAGGAAAAGCCTCCAGAAACAGAAAAGACAAACTGCTGAGTGAACTAGCTTAAAAAGGCACATTCCCCTTTAAGAATTAGCTACTGGCTAAAAAGGAAAGTAAGGAAGAAAAAAAATGTAGTAAGTATTGGCTGCCGGCTAAGGCAGCCTCCCCAAATGGCTCCATTCATAAGTAAAGGAATCTACGGCCAAAATCCATTCAGGAGAAAAATACTTCAAAATCCCTTGCAGCAAAACTTACAGCTAACAATAGGAGAGCAATAGAAGCTAACACAAGCCAACAGCCATCAGCCAAATAGAAATTGCCAAACACTCCTTAAGAACACAAAGCCCACATTGCACAAATCTCAGAACTTCAAAGTCACAAAAGCACATAAGAATCCTTCCACTCTCCATCTCCCTCCCTCCCTCCTTCTCTCCTCCGTGCCTCTGCAGCTCCAGAGGACTCTCTCACTGTAAGTCCTTGCCTGTGCTGGCTCTTTCCCTCCCCCACTACACTTGGCTAGGCAGGGCTGCGTACCACCTGCCACTCGTTAACGTACCACAAGTGGTACGCGTACCACAGGTTGAAAAGCCCTGAACTAGACTACAGGTAGTCCTTGACTTACAGCCATTCAGTGACTGTCCAATGTTACAATGGCACTGAAAAAAGTGACTTACGACCAGTCCTTGCACTTACAGTCACTCCAGCTTCCCCACAGTTATGTGATCAAAATGCAGGTGCTTGAAAACCAGTATATTTATGATAACTGCTGCATGTCCCAGTGTCATGTGAACTTCGCAGCTGGCTTCTGACAAGCAAAGTTAATAGGGGAAGGTGAATTCGCTTAATGAGATTCACTTAACAATTGTAGCCAAAAGGTTGTAAAATAAGGTGCAACTCACTTAACAACTGCCTAACTACGCAACAGAAATTCTGGTCTCAACTGTAGTCATAAGTCGAGCATTATCTGTAGGTGAACTACTTCCATACTGTTATGACAAAAATAACAATTTTACCAGAAATTTATCTCAACTTAAAACTGAACTTTAGTTAGTGTAAATTGAAAGAAAATATCCTTAGAGTAAATTTTATAAAAGCACCTTTTGGTTTAAAATTTGTGTTTTGGAAATAGATACAATGATATAAGTAAACTTAATTTCTCACCTATAAGTATATTCGGAGACATTGATCTTTCCTTTTTCACCTGTTGTTTCTGTTCTACTTGTGAGATTTACAGTGTTCCCAAAAAGACAATAACGAGGCATCCTTTGGCCAATTACACCTGTGACCACTTCTCCAGTGTGAATGCCTATTGTAATCTATTATAAAAAATCAATAGAAAAAAAAATGATAAGTTGATTTAGTATTAGGTCAATAGTATTGTTAGTGTCAGAATCCATTTATATTTCATTTCTATCTATCTCCTCTGATCTAAAACCAAATCTCACCTTCCCCTGGATTCTGCCATACTCCCAAGGGGGAGGGGGGATATGCCTGCGGGGTTATTGCTTTAATTTCCTCTATTCATTACAATGTAACCTTTTGTTTATTGCTTCTATGTCGGCTGCCCATTACAATGTAACAAATTGTCTCCTGCACTATGCATCTCTCTGAACTTTCTTCTCCCTAACCTGGCAGCTAGGAGAAGGGGGGGGGGGGGGAAGAAATACAAACCTCCAGAACCTTATTTCTCCTGTCTCAAAAGGAGGTGTGAAGAGCTGTGGAACATCGTGCTACAACCGGAGCCGGACCAATGTTATCTCCCCTTTCCCATGATGGACTTAACACCTGGGGATTGGCCGGTCTGAGCCATCCGGATGACCCGGGGGGTAGGGTTTGCTTAGAGACACTTTAAAGTATTGATCTGTAAAGAAATCCCTCAGATCCTGTCCTGTCCTGTTATCAACTACTCTTAATAAAAGTTCCTGTTGGAAGAAATTGTTTCCAAGAGTTCTGCTTTCTTAAGATGTGGGATTGAAGTGGGTCCTTACAGTTAGTCAGTAATAGGAATACAGTATGAACCTTATGCTTAATTTTAACTGAATCTATATACCAAAATATGTAACACAACACTAGAGCAAATATAGCATAGTTGGTCTATTTCAAGTTTTCATTTATACAACTGAACTAGAAAATTCATTCAATGTAATTCTGAAAACATCTACACTTTCTCTAAGAATGGCAAAATAAAATTATGTATTACAAATATAACCAATTGCTTAGTAAAGAATTGCAAAGAAATATTAGTCTATCTTTTTCCAGATAAATTACAATACTATATTATAGAGGCATGTTAACATATATAAGATTTCTTCTTCTTGTCCATAATTTTATACTAATGAACCCTCGATTTTAAGAACTGTTTTATCTATATAGCCACAAGGAATCAGGAAGTAAAGAAGTAGCAGACAGATTTCCCATAATGTGGGTCATCATCTTGCCTATTTTTATGGAGTTTAAAAACCTGAAAGTTGATCCTACATTAAGTCAGGACTGAAATTGTATCATAATAAAATCCCTAAATCCCATAGTATGTTGCCAATCACTGACCTGAACAGATTCTCCATCGACTTGAACTTGTCCAGCTATTTCCATCATATCCAATGCTAAGTGGCAGATAGAACGTGCATGATGAATGCATGGTTCTGGCAAGCCACTTACTGTCATATATTTGTCTCCAACTGTCTCAACCTAGCAAAATATAAATCTGAAAGTTATGATATGATATTCCCTTTCTTTGCTTGCCTCAGTAAAGTAGTAACCTTTGATTATCAATTATCTGGCATTAAAACAATATCATTTCGTTAGAAAGATTATTTTCATAGTTATCAAACATGGAACATATTTACCCGATCTTCCCCATTTTTCACAAATCCTGAGAAGCTAAAATCTTCAAAACATACACATATTAATAATTATGGGAGATGTATTCCTAACTTCCCATCCCAATGTAGCACTTTTTTGCCCCAAAATAACATCTTTTCCATCTTAATATACCCACTGGCTTTCATTTGCCAAAATTCCAGTATGGTCAATAGAAGAAATGTTATTTAAAAATAATGTTGTGATTAGGAAGTACATCAAAAGATATATCTCCCAATAAGCCACTAAAAGGAAGTGCAAGACCACGGATCATGGCAATCTTTTCCTGAAGGAATAAACCTATTATCTATACTATTTTATAGCAGTAGTTAAAGCAATTTTCCTGAATAATATTCAACCCTCAGTGACATGGAATATTCAAAATTATCACTAAATGGTTAAACATAATAAAATAGAAATTATTATTATGTTTATCTGTATAGGCTCTAGCAATCTGTTGACCAAAACCGATTTTTCATTCTATTACATGATAAACCAACCTGGAATTTAATTTCAGACTGTAAACACTGTGCCTAGCACCAGATTGTGTAAGCCCATATTAGGAAAGTTGCCAAGAGATAGTTTGAGACTTCAGTAAAATGTTTTGGGATCTGCAACCCACTTCTCTAGCTTCTGTTGTTTGTAATACATAAAAAAAATATGCTCAGCCATATATATTTTACACTATTAGTCATAAGCTGGCCCTTATACAGTGTTACCCTCTTCACAGAACAGAAAGGACATATCATATTTACCTTATAAACAAATGGGTTTTTTCGTGAATCAGTCAAAATATCAAATCTTGTATAAAGATCGTTTAAAAGATTGACGATTTTCATAGCTCCTTCTCCAGAGGCATGTTTACTGCAGAAGGCATTGAAACCAACAATGCCACTAAATAATATAGTCACATTATCATAACGTTTTGCTGGTATAGGACGTTTGTGTCTCAGTTCATTGGCCACAGACGGAGGAAGCACAGAATACAATAATCTACATAAGATTGTGTAACAGTAGCAAAGGAAAAAATAGAAAAGAAATAAATTAACCTTATTCCGATAAATTTATTATATTCATATCTAGTATTCACTGATTTAAAAACTTATATTCTACAGCAGGCATAATTTGCATTAGAAACTTTACTTCTAAACAAACAACACAATAAATATATACAGTAAATTATTTTATACATTTATTTATATTATTTTATTACTATTTATAGAGACATACACCATTTCAGCTCAATGTAGGCAAATTACATTCTACATAGATATATGGTTAAATTGCTATTAATATGCTTCTTAATTATAATTATATTATCAATAGCTAACAATTTTTGTAGCACTTCACTTGATTTGTTACATGTTTCTGATTTTATTTTTACTTATTTAAATTTAATACAGCAGTCCCCAACCTTTCCAGCTTTGTGGACCAACAGGGACAGGGGGGTGGAAGAGGGGATGGTTGTGCACAAGTGGCATGTGCGCGTGCTTGCGAAGCTCCATTTGCACAAGTGGCAGGTGCACATACCTGCCCCCTGCACAAATGGAGATTCGTGTGCTAGCTCGACACTTGCTGTGGACCAGTAGTAAGCTGCGTACCCGGCGTTGGGGAATCCTGATTTAATGCATAATGACTTTTGTAACAGAAAATACTTTAATAAAGACAAAAATTGCATGACAAAGTCAGTAGTAGCCCATGATAAATTAGGATTTCAAAAAACAGATATCTCTGAGATGCACTCTCATAACTAGAAATTAATTTAGCAATGATGACTACATATTATGAGGAGTGAATTGCAACTCATTTGGGGAGCATTTAGATTGTGAAGGCTGAAGAATGCATTTATTACAAAGCTTCATAACCAGATTGTTTAGTTCATGGCATGACATTAAACCACGTTCACTGTATTCAAACATTTATATCTTCTTTATCCACCCAGACTGATAGAGAAATGGTGACCTAAATATAAAGGTCACATGTGTGCAAGAACTGTAAATAGAAAACATTCTCAGGCTTCAGCAAGAGACATGTTTGTCTTTCTTTGTTCAACATTTTTATCTTACATTATCTAGAGCAACGTCACTGACTTTAACTAGGCAATTAGGAATAAGAGTTGTTTATGAGCCTCCAAACAGAGGACAGAGTGATAAAAATTGATCATTTATACCATTTCATATTCTAAGTAGGAGATTAAATCTTACGTATCTGTCTTCTTCTTTTCATCTTCCAAAGCTCTTAAAGTGTGCTGGAGCCTATCCGTTAATATTTCCAATTCTTGTGTCAGTTTGTATTCCTCTCGGAATTGCTCTCCCAAAAGGACCAAATCACGAGTAGCATCATGCAGGGGAATGTCACTTAAGTAGAGTCCTCTTCTAGTTAAATCATCCAAATTCATCACACTAATGCAATCAAAAGTAAGATGAGAAAATGACAGGGTAAGATTTTTCTGGTACTTATGTAAAAGATAACGATTAATCTGTTTTGCAAATATTTTTCAATTGCCAAAAAGTAACAATACATCTCTATTTCATCATTTAATACACTATTAATATCGCATGTTTCTATTCTTCTAACAAAATATGTGGTACATTTCTATAAAAAGGCAGTTCATCAACTAACAACATTAGCTTTATTCTGCTGCAATAACTGATTCTTTGACAACATTGTTTGAAATCAAAATCAAAATACAAGCAATTAAAACAATTGTTATTGAGGGACTTTAACCATTACCAGCCACATTTATATTGCCTATTTTTTCCTTAATATTATTATACTTTGATACTTTCCCCAGCAGTGATGTTATCATCAGCTTCAAGAGTGGATCTTATACAAGGATGCAGGACAAGCAGAAATGTTTAATCACCTCATGATCAAGAATCAAAAAGAAGCTTCTAATGTAGCAATATAACATAAAACAAACATAGAACCTTTTGCATCACAGCTCTTTGGTTTCAAAGGCTGCAATTCTAGTTGTTGCAACAATATAAATGCACTATAGACATAAATCTTATTTGCTTACCTTGGAGAACAAAGAAAGAGAATACTATCTGCTTCAGGTAAGTAGATCATTTGCCCTTTCAGGCGTAAACAGCTAATTTCTGTACCAGTCAGCTCATCTTCACATTCCAATTTTTCCACATCCAAAAGTCCTTCCTATTAAAGAACAAAAAGAAACTTCAGTGAAAAGTACCATTGTTATAAGCCTGTGCCCTCAGGTGCACCCACAGAAAAAGTGAATGCTTTTATTTCTGATTTTCTGATCTTTACCTAAACAAATATGATAAAGAAAAGCATTTCTGTTGTTGTGGTTAAACCCAGTTCTCAACAACTCTGGATGGCTCAAAACAATCAAAAGAAAGAAATTACAATAGAACATTAAAAAGGAGAAAAAAAGATTTAAAAATAGATAGCAAGAACAGTAGACTGAATGGAAACAAAGCAAGAGTCTCACTCTCCCTTGCCAAAGGCCTGATTGAAGAGCCAAGTCTTCACCATATTCTGAAAAATAGCAGGGTAGGGGCCATATGGATCTCAGGAGAAACCCCATTCAGGAGGGCAGGCAATGCTATACAGAAGGTACACTTTCAAGGTCCAAATAGATAGCATTATTTAACCAAAGGAACTCAGAGCATACCAACTATGCAGGACAGATCAGCTAATCCATATTCAGCAACCAGGCCCTAAGCCATGTAAGGCTTTATAGGTAAAGACCAGCACTTTAATTGCACCCAGAAGCAAATTGGCAATCTGTGCAGCCTGCAAAGCAGAGGTTTACTGGGGATACCAAGGCACACCTATCATTGCTCATGATGTTGCATTCTGGACCAGCTGGGGCATCCAGGTGGCCCAGCAGTCCTATGTAGAGCCACAAGACAATAATCTTGAGTGACTATCTAAAGGCCCTGAAAGGATACAATTGGTACACAAGATGAGACTGCCTTCTTGACCACAGCTACCACTGGTTCTTTAAGCATAAGCTTTAGTTCCACTAAGATTCACAGATTGTGGAAGCCCATCCAAGATCCAAGATGAAGTATCCTCATATATGGACAGTCAAAAGATAACAGAATCAGAATTGACCTTGGAAGTTATCTAGTCTAACACCCTGCTCAGGCAGGAAGTCAAATGGTTGTCCAATCTCTTCTTAAAAACTTCCAGTGCTGGAGCATTCACCAATTCTGGAGGCAAGTTGTTCCACTGATTTAATTGTTATAACTGTCAGGAAATTTCTCCCTAGTTCTAGGTTGCTTCTCTCCTTGATTAGTTTCCATCCCTTGCTTCTTGTCCTGCCTTCAGGTGCTTTGATTCGTTCTTCTTTGTGGCAACCCCTTAAATATTGGAAAACTGCTAAAATGTCACCCTAGTCCTTCTCTTCATTAAACTAGACATACCCAATTCCAGCAACCGTTCTTTATATATTTTAGCCTTCAGTCCCCTAATTATCTTTGTTACTCTTCTCTGCACTCTTTCTGAAGTCTCAACATGTTTTTTACATTGTGGTGACCAAAACTGGTGCAGTATCCAATACCCTACCCAAAGGGTTTTTACCCTTTCAAACTAACGTGAGCTTTAAGTCTTCAACAGAATAGAATAACAGAGTTGGAAGGGATCTTGTAGGTCATTTAGTCCAACCACCTGCCCAAGCAGGAGGCCGTACACCATTTCTGACAGATGGCAGTCCAGTCTCTTCTTGAAAGCTTCCAGTGATGAAGCTCCCACAACCTCTGAAGGCAAGCTGTTCCATTGGTTCATTGTTCTCATTGTCAGAAAATTTCTCCTTATTTCTAGGTTGAATCTCCCCTTGATCAGTTTTCATCTGTTATTCCTTGTCTGGCCTTCAGGTGCTTTGGAAAATAGGTTGACCCCCTCCCCTCTGTGATCTAAGTCGTTTATGAAGATATCGATGAGTACTGGGCCTAAGACGGAACCTTGTGGTATCCCACTGCTTACTTACCTCCATGTAGACGTAGTACCATTAAGGACTACTCGTTGAGTACGGTTTGTCAGCCAGCTACAGATCAATCTGATGGTGGTGTTGTCTATCCCACTTTTTTCTAGCTTACTAAGCAGCAGGTTCTGGTTTATTTTGTCAAATGCCTTACTGAAATCTAAGTATACTATGTCCACAGCATTTTGCTGGTCTACTAATTTGGTCACTTTGTCGAAGAATGAAATAAGATTGGTTTGACATGATTTGTTTTTAACAAACCCATGCTGACTTTTAGTTGTTACTTTACTCATTTCTAGATGTTTGCAGATCTGTTTTTTGATTATCTTTTCCAGTATCTTCCTGAGTATTGATGTTAGGCTGATTGGTTTGTAGTTTCCTGGGTCTTTTTTTTTCTTCCCTTTTTTGAAGATGGGAACCAACCAGCTCTTTTTCAATCCTCTAGTAGTTCCCTGGTGCTCCAGGATTTTTGAAAGATATGGTACAGTGGTTCTGAGATGACATCTGCAAGCTCCTTTAGAACTCTGGGATGTAATCCGTCAGGTCCTGGTGATTTATATTCAAGATCAGATAGGTTTTCTCTTATCATTTTTTTTTTGGCTTATTTTAACTTTTATTTCTAGTCTGTCTTTTACAGTTAGGTTTTTTGTAGGTTGGGCAATAATTTCTTTTTGCGTGAAGACTGATGCAAAGAATGAGTTAAACAGCTCTGCTTTCTTTTTGCTGCCTATTATTTCCTTGCTATCTTCTCTCTTTAGTGAACCGTCTGTTTCCTTGATTTTTTTCTTGTTATTTATATTTTGAAAGATTTTTTTTTTATTATCTTTGTCTTTGTTCATTCTGAGCCTTTGCTATCCTGACTTCGTCTTTGCAGATTCTGGCTATCTGCTGATATTCTGCCTTAGTTATGTGTCCCTCTTTCCATTTTTTGTACTTGTCCTTTTTGTCTTTGAGTTTATCAGAGAGATCTTTGTGCAACCATGCTAGTTTCTTAGATTTCTTGTTTTTCTTTTTCAGTGGTATTGTGCTGGACTGGGCTTTTATGATTATATTTTTCAGAGTTTCCCAAGCTTCTTGAGTTGTTTTCCCCTTTAGGATTTTCATCCAAGGTCTCTTTCCCAAGCTCTCTCTGAGTTTGTTAAAATCAGCTCTTTTAAAGCCTAAGACTCTGGAATCATTATGTTATATTGCTTCTGTTTGCATTATATTGAATCCCCGTATGACATGGTCACTCTCACCCAAGATTCCTACAATTTCAACTCCCTCTATCACATCTTCTCTGTTCATGAGAATTAAGCCCAGTATGGCTGTCCCTCTAGTTCTCTCCTCTACCTTTTGGACAACAAAATTGTCAGCTAGGTTGGTCAAGAACCTATTCGATTTCTCACTTGGTGCAGAATTAGTCTTCCAGTTGATGTCAGGGTAATTGGAGTCTCCCATTACTCTTGTAGTGTATTTCCTACATATATTTGTTAATTGGTTAGCAAAAAGTGCATCTATTTTTTATGCTTGGTTGGGCGGCCTGTAGTATACACCTATGGCAATGTCATTCTTTTTTTCTTTTATGTTGACCTATATGCACTCTAGGAGTTCTTCTTTGATCTCATACATTTCTGTAGTAATATAGTGGTCTTTTACATATAGTGCAACTCCACTTCCTCTTTTATGTGGTCTGGGTTTTTTGAACAGTTTGTATTCTTCTATCAGTATGTTCCAGTTATGGGTTTCATCCCACCAAGTTTCAGTAATTCCAATTATATCATATCATATCATATCATATCTATCTTCATGTATTAGTAATTCAAGTTCACTCTGTTTGTTCCCCAAACTCTGAGCATTTGTATATAGGCAGAGACCTTTATGTCTGGCTCTGGGTATGCTTCCTATGTCTCCTACTTGGTGTCTGAGTTTGTCTTCCTTCCCATCCCTCCTTACCTCATTATTTGACTTGTTTTTTATGGGTTTTTGCTTGGTATTAGGTCCTGGAGATCCTAAAGATTTGTCACCCTCCCACCTCAATTTTAGTTAAAAGCTCTCCTGATAAGTTGGGCCAGTCATTTTCCAAAAACATTCTTTCCAGTTTTTGTGAGATGCAGCCCATCCCTTGCCAAAAGTCCATCGTGGAGGTAGTGCAGACCATGGTCCAGAAATCCAAAGTTGTTTTGGCGACACCAACCTTTTAGCCAGTGGTTCACTTCTAGAATCCTTTGTTCTCTTACTGGATGTTGACTTTTCGTTGGCAGTACAGATGAAAAAACTACTTGAGCACCCAACTCCTTGACTTTCTTGCCTAGCTGCTCATAATCAGTCAATAGTTTTCAGGTCCATTTTCGTGTCATTTGTCCCTACATGTAGTAGTAGAAAAGGGCAGTAATCTGTGGGTTTTATTATTTTGGTTACGTTCTCAGCCACATCTTTGATTTTTGCTCCAAGGAGACAACATACCTCTCTGGATTGACTGTCTGGTCTACAGATGGCTGATTCTGTTCCCTTGAGAATTGAATCTCCTATCACCAATACTCACCTTTTTTTTCCTAGGGAGTTTTGGGATATTTTTCTATCTATCACAGAAGCACTTGATGTTGCTACTATTCTAGGGACATTTGATGATGCTTCTTTTCTAGGTGTCTGCATGTTTTCTTCCAGGGACAGTCAATGAAATCGATTGCTCGGCACTGGTGGGCTGCATCAGAGTGGGTTGGGTTGGACAGGGGTTTTGTTCTAGGTTTCTGTTTTTTTCTATTAATGACATGTTTCCATCTCTCTTCTTCTTCTAAGGGATCAATTCTTTTAGAAGTTGTTTGATCATTATTATGTTCAATTTGAAAAGACTTATGTTCAAATCTTTTCTTCTTCCTAGTACAATAGATACCTTTTGAAGTGGCCCACTGCTGGACCATGGCCTCTTGGCCACTGGGCCACGTGAGTGGCTGGCCACCCCCCCTTGCGCCGGTGCTAGCCGAGCTGTGAGCCTCGCGCCGGTACTAGCCAAGTCGTGAGCTGTGCGCGAGCATTAGCTGAGCCACGAGCCACGTGATGGCGCTAGCCAAGCCGCAAGCCACGAGCCTCTTGCTGGCACTAGCTGAGTCTTGCGCTGCACGCTGGTGCTAGCTGAGCCATGAGCTGTGAGTCTCGCAACGGCGCTAGCCGAGCCACAAGCTGGCACTAGCTGAGCCACGAGCCTCATGCCAGCAGCCCCATTTGCAGAGCGCGTATGCTCGTGGCCCCATTTGTGCACATGCACAGCCACATTAGCATGTAAGTGCATGCACGCATAAAGGTGCCTGCCCCTCCCTTTCCCACTGGGCCAACACAGAAAGGTTGGGGACCCGTTTTAGATTACCTTACTCCTTAGCACGAAAACTGTGTTGATATGTGAGAGGATTCCATGGAAACTAATATCAATATGAGGCCGAACCAATGAAAATACTGATAATAGATTACAATACCCCGGCTGGAGCTGAAATATAAGTAAAAAAGAAAGAAAAACATTTTAAAACTTTGAATTCTGGTTAGTGATTGCAGTCCATTTTCCTATGTTCTGTCTGTGGTGGACAGTACAATAATATTTAGTGAACTAGTGCTCATATTGTACTGAATTGTTAACAATTAAATAATGGACTTTTTTGCATAAAAAATTAAATTGAATAAGAGTTGTTCACACTGTCCAAGCTCCAGGATGAGAATCCTATCTTCAATGACACTGAGCAAGGAAATATTCTAAAGCAATATTTTTCAACTTTGCATGATGGCTGGGTAATTCTGGAAGTTGAAGTCCATATATTAAAGTTGCCAAGATTGAGAAATGCTATTCTAAATGATCTCTATGCTCTCTTTGTTTTCTATAATCTACAGCAGTAATTCAAGCAACACTTCTAGAAATTAATGGCCACTTCTACTTTGACAGAGGGCCTGTTCCCAAATTTCATGTTTACATTGATTCAGGCTGCATAGGCTAAAATAAATTCAAATGAACTCTTTATGAAAAAGAGTTTTAGGATGAAAAACTCTAGGCTTTTCATGAAGGATTGTATTCTATTGTCATACTTTATGAAAATCAACCTGAAAAGGGTGGGAGGAGGAAAGGAAGAAGCATAAATAATATAAATATTTTTAAATGATGGATTACTTAATATTTGCTAATTTAGACAGGAAAAAAAAACTTTTCAGCTGGTAACATAGGCATAGCTAACTATGAAGTGAAAACTATTTAAAATATATAAGTGCCAAACTACACCAGTCATGGCTTATGCTTGTTTTTCAGCATTAATGTTTTTTTTTAAACAAAATGTTTAAAAGATTGATTACTAAAACTTAATGTGTGCAGATTCAGATATAATACTAAAAAGGAAGAAATGTAAAATACATTTCATAGTCCAAGTGGTGCTTACAAAATATTGAATAATAGAACTGATATAAAAAACTGAATAGTAGCACTTGAGTAGGATGGTAGAAGGGCTGGAATTCAAAAGCTCTGCAGAAAAAACAAGAATTCTTACCTGGGGAAGGACTCTATATATTGCATTTCCACACTGAGTGACAACTAGGCCTCTGTCAAATATAATGTGGAAAGGAAAGGCCTTGCAAAATGTGTATGGACTGATGCGAGACTCTTGAGTACCATTCTCTTCAAATCTGTCAAGATCTTCATAAAAATCTTCTTCTTTAGATTCTTTTTCTTCGATTAAGAACTGAATATGGTCACACTCTTCATTTCTTTGTTGAATAACCTGAACATCATAAAGAAAAGATGGTTACTACAATAATAGTCTATTTTTATTCCTCAGCAACAAGTATTGCTCTTAACCTTCATACTAAATTCCAATCTAGACACCTGAAGTGCATGACTGAAAATAAATAGACTTAAATTAAAATTCCTGGCAGTGTTACAGCTATCCAAACAATGAACTAATAGCATAAATGTAAGGCATGATAACTTAAGAACAAGAAAGCCTACTTTTGAAGCTCAATTTGCTCTTCAGATCAAGTGATTTGTGAAAGGAAGAGGATCACCAGGAAGAATCAATTTACAGCATAGAAAACTATAGGTTCCAAAAAGCCCCTTGCACGATTAAGAATAACTTGACAATTTGAATCTCTGCTTTCTAGAATACCTAGGTCCCTTTACAATACTTCGAATACATCCAGTGCTTCTATAGTATATGAAACCGAGAAAGGAAAAATAGTGCCAGTGAAGAGGATATGCTTTTGCTTTAAAATATAATGAAATATAATAATTTAAGGTAGAGGGATTTGGTCTAAATGGGACATTTTCACAATATAGTTTTGTGAAGCAGATGTCCAGTTATAATATAAACCCCTTTTCATGCATTTACTATTTTTTAACATACTGTAATCATATTCATAAAGAATCTTTCATTACAACCTTATACAGATCCAATAACCCTGAATTAAAGGTTTAAGAAGAGTAGCAATTTTTAAATTGTATTTTGATTTCTCTTCAAATTATATAAAGCTTTTGCCCAAGAAGGAGGAAATTATTCCCCATGTACAAGAGATGTACTCTGTCATATACAAAATCAGTCTCTGGATCCAAGCTGAATTTGCTTCTACTGTTTAAGCTATCTGCACTGTTGCTTGGAGAGAAGGCAAGAAGGTGAAAGAAAGAAACAGGGTTCCTCCAAAATTAGTTCTATCTGTGGCTCACTGTTATTTAAACTGATGATCTAAATAACATACATTCATAGCTTTCCACTGAATTTATATGAACTGCATTGCAGAAAATAATGTACATGGCATGAAACTATTCATTTAATATCACTGACAAACTACCACACAATAATGTAAAAGAGCCTGAAGATATTGCATATACCTGGAAAAAAATTCTATTAAATTCAACATACCTTACTTCTGAGTAGGCATGGATTCCACTCTAACTTGAATGCTTAAATGTTATTTTTCAGCTATATAATACATATTAAAATTAGAATGGTATTTAGTTACCAAAACCTTCATTCATTTTTATTGGTTAAAATAGTAATGCATCATTGTGACTGGAAAAATAAGTCTTAATAATCTTAGTTTTGGCTAGTCATATGTACAGTATGTCACAGTAGATATTATTTTACAGAAATAAAAGAGTGTTGTTGCTGTTAAAGTTGTCACCAGCCAAATGCTTGATAGTTAAAATGTGAATTTAATGGCTTTCAAATATGCTTTAAAATATTCTATCTGACTTATTGTACCCAGGTTTTACTAATCATTTTTTTTTAATAAAGACATAAATTAAGTCCTGTAGAGTAGACCTATTCAAAAACACTTTTTGAACAGTATAACTGAAATGTTCAAAATACTAGTAAATGATTTAATCATTTTCTGTTCACCACCAAATTAACCACCAAATTAAAAAGGTAAACAAGACAAAACATTATCTAGAAAACAAACATCCTACTGTTTCAGGCTGTTTCAAAAGCTGACACTAATATACACTAGCACTGTAAACTTTCATAATTTGATAAAATTCATCTTTTAGTATTCTGCTAGTCTCCTGTGCCAATAACTGCAAAGTTGCAAGGCAATTTATAGCAAATAATTTAGAACATAAATTAATGTAAGACAATCATAGGGAGAATATGTGTCTGGGAGAAGCAAGGTCATACATAAAGCAGAAATGAGAAATAAATCATTAAAGCACAGCTGAAATTAGCAGAGTTTTTGGAATATATTCAGTCCACAATAGGAACACTGAACAAACTAAGCATGTGAATACATGTTACTACACATTACTGATATAAAGGCTCACTTCAAGGTATTTTATCCAAACTTACATGACAACTCTATTAAAAGATATCTTAAAATTAGATGCAATAATCCCTTTCATCTACAAGTTTTAAAATATTAACTGTTGCAAAAAGTTGCATTTTCCATTCCTAGCAAATTTGACATTCCAATTTCCATTGTATCAAAATAATACTGAATAATACAGTTCCATTCCTTGCTTTGTTTTCACAGGACAACGAACAGTTGTATTATCTTCAATATTAGATTGTGAGATTTTTTTCAAGCAGAAACACCTGATCCTAATAAATGGCAGGGAAGTGGAAAATAAAACCAACTCCCTTTCTATGAACTCTCTACATTCCATAAGCTTTCACGCAGCTTTAGAGATAGATGTGCTAAAGAAGAGGCTAAACAAGAATACCAGTACCAGTATTTTGCGCACTAGCGCAAATAACCGAGGGATTGTGGGGCTCCGCACCCTACAGCTGTTTTTTTTCTGTTTGGGGACCCTAAATGGGCCTAAAGTCGCCCCAAAGAGGTGACAAAGAAGGAGGGAAGCCCCGCTGATTGCAGAGATTGATCCAATTGTTCGGGGAAAGCCCTCCAGAAACCAACAGAAGAAAGGCTAGCTTTACTTCAGAATCTAGCCCAAGCTATAAGCAGCTGAAGCCAAAAAGCACTAAGTTAAGCTTGATAGTAAACAACGTGTTTGGAACTGGGTAAGAATACCGATTCTCTCTCTTCTACTTGATAATTGATCTCCTGAAGAAAAAAAACCCCAAGAAGCAAAAATCCTCCAAAAGTGAGAGGAGGGGGATTTTTGCTCCACCCTCCCACAGACAGAAGTGGCAAATTAAATTTTTATGGGGGACAGAAATATACTGAAATGAAATGAATATAAGACTTAAATCTGGATAAGTGTGAAATTGGTGGAATTAGTTAAGATTTTCTTGGCAAAAGATTATTGATGAAAACAGAAGGCAATTGCCTGTTTTGAAAACTGAAAAATGAACTGGTGCTGACATCTAATGGTGGATGAAAATATACAATTATAGCTGCTCTAATACAGGAACTGGCAAGCCCAGGAAAAGATAAGTTGTTTTTCTGACCTTCAACACTTTAACTAAACAAAGAACAGCTATAATAAAGAAAAGAAAACATTTTGGGCTATCTACAAAGCGAGAACCATAAAACTTCGGGGAAAAAATTCACTTTCCTGGATTATAAAGACTTATTGAACTGTAACTCTAGAGCTGTTTGCAGAGAAAGGAAAACTTTGATTTTTGGCTGTTATGGAACATCAGAGATCTGCAGAAAAAACATATCAAGAAAAAACAAATACTTTCCAGGAGGAAATGTATGCTATGTTACAATTAATACAAATGACAATGACTTCAAACCACGAGGAAATTAAAAAATAACTTTGAAAATTTAAATGAACACATCTTCAATTTAACTTCACAACAAAAAAACTCTCAGAAAATAAAAAAGAGAGCAATCAAATAAAGCAGATAACTGAACATAAACTAGAGGAAAGAGATTTAAAGATGGAATTCAACAATGGAAGGAACTATGATTTAACTCAAGTGGAGAAAAACTCGCAGGAAATATTGGACATGGAAAAGACAACTTATACTTCAAGACTGCAAAATAAGTCTAAGGACAAGAAAAAAAGATTTGACAAAATGGATTACAGAGCTGTCAGGAGTACTACGAAAACTGGAGAGACAAAAAAATGATAAGAGAAACTAAGAGAGAAAGAAAGAAAAAGATTTTCAAGGAATACGAAGGGGCGAAACACTCCCACAAAAACATCTTACTTGACTCGTCTCTTGTACTTATAACAATATCTGCAAAACTATGGGAAGACCTTTTGGTCCAGTGGAGCATATTGATTAGGAAAGATGTTTGGCAAAAAAAAAAAAAGGCTAAAGTTAGAATTAAGAAATTAGATGATGGGACTTATCAGATGGAATATTTAAAGATTAAGCACTTGTTTGAATATGGTTAAAGAAATAAAATTTTGGATATAAATGAATTTTAGTTTAAGAGGGATAGGCTCCTTAAGTAACATAGTACTTTTTTTAATATGAGAAATATAAAAATGTTGGATTGATTTATATGAGGAAAATGTTTTAGATTAGGGGTCTTCAAACTTGGCTCTTTTATGACTTGTGGACTTCAACTCCCAGAATTCCTCAGCCAGCGTGCCTGGCTGAGGAATTCTGGGAGTTGAAGTCCACAAGTCATAAAAGAGCCAAGTTTGAAGACCCGTTTTAGATACTCAAATGTAATGGATTTTGAGAAAATTTCAATTAATAAGAATGTTTTGAATAGTTTCAAAAGATTAGCTGTGGATTTATTAGACGGAATATTTAAAGATTAAATATTTGTTTGAATATAGTTAAAAAGAATAGAAACATTTTTGGACATAAATGTATTTTAGCTTAAGAGGGACATGTTTTTCAAGTAGTATATTATTTACTTCCTTTTTTCTCTTGTTTTTGTTTTAAGATATGAGAAATATAAAATTGTTGGGATGTCTTGTATGAGGAAGAAGACTTAAATACTTAAGCGTAATTAACTCTAAGAAAATCTTAACAGATAAAAATGTTTTTGAACATTGTGGGGAAAATAAATTTAAATAAGAACTTTAAAAACAGAATCTATGATAAGATAAGATAAGATAACCTTTATTGTCATTTTTATATTGTGGGCACAATGGCACACATCAAAAATGAAATTTAGTTGCCCGCTCTCAAAGTGAAACACATACATGACACACACCTAAACATACTATGTACAACATATATATAGACCCACATCCCTACATATACATAGCAAATAAATATTAAATACTGTCCATCTTGAATATATAATGCAAGGAGGAAGCTTGAGAGTTCGCAAGGTTAATGCTGTATGGAATGAAACTATGGCTGAATCTGGATGTTCTGCTACGGATACCACGAAGCCTTCTCCCAGAAGGTAACAAGGAAAACAGGTCGTGAAGAGGATGTGTAGTGTCCCAGATAATCTTATGGACCCTGCTCAAGCAACGCTTCTGTGCTATGTCCTGGATGGGAGGGAGGGAACTGCCAATGATCTTTTCAGCCATTCTCACCACTCTCTGCACCGCCTTCCTGTCTGAAGCAGTGATGCCTCCAAACCAGACTGTGATGCTGTATGACAGGATGCCCTCGATTGTCCCCCTGTAGAAAGTGGTCAGGACAGGGGAAAGAAGATGTGCTTTTCTCATGCAGCGCAGAAAATGCAGGCGCTGCTGTGCCCGCTTCACCAGTTTCTCACTGTTGAGCGACCAAGTCAGCCTACTCGTTAGCTGCACACCCAGGAATTTGATGCTGGTAACCATCTCCACAGGTGAATCATTAATGCACAGAGAAGTGTGCCTGTGCCTGCCTTTTCTGAAATCAACAATGATCTCTTTGGTTTTTCCGGTATTTAAAACTAGGCTGTTTTCCTTACACCAGTTCACCAACCCCTCAACCTCCTTGCAGTAAGCTTCCACCTTGTCATCCTGAAGAAGGCCCACTACTGTTGTATCATCTGCGAACTTCACAATATGGTTGGTGGCAAACCTAGCACAGCAGTCATGGGTCAACAGGGTGAACAGCAGCGGACTTAAGACGCAGCCCTGAGGAGAACCTGTGCTCAAGAAAATGGTATTTGAGGTATTTGTTCCAACTCGCACATATTGGGGCCTGTTGGTAAGAAAATCCAGAATCCAGTTGCACAAAGGAGTGTTTAAGCCTAAAAGGCCCAGTTTGTCTACTAGATGCTGGGGAATGATTGTGTTAAACGCCGAACTGAAGTCGACAAACAGCAAACGCACATGAGTATTTCTTTCCTCCAAGTGCTTCAGGCTCAGATGGAGAACGAAAGAAATAGCATCCTCCGTAGAGCGATTTGGTCGGTAGGCAAACTGAAGCGGGTCAAATGCTGGCGGGAGGCTAGATACAATAGTGTCTTTTATCAGCTTCTCAAAGCATTTCATGATGGTGGATGTCAGTGCAACCGGACGGTAATCATTGAGGCCTGTAATTGTGGACTTTTTTGGCACTGGCAAGATGATGGCCATCTTAAAACACGATGGGACCACTGCCTGCTGCAATGAGAGGTTGAAAATATCTGTGAGAACACAAGCCAGCTCCTCTGCGCATTCCCTGATGACACGTCCAGGGATGTTATCTGGCCTGCTGCTTTCCGAATGTTAACTGTCTGCAGTGTTTTCCAGACAGAGGTGACATCAAAGCTTGCCACTTGCTCATCAGGATGGGGCACAGCTTTCCTAGCAGGAGTGCTATTTGATGCCTCAAATCTACCAAAAAATGCATTCAGTTTGTTTAGGAAGTCTGTGTCATCCTTACATCTCGATGGAGCCACCTTGTAATCCGTAATGGCCTGGATCCCTTGCCACATTTGCTTGGTGTTTGTTTGGTCCTGAAAAAAGTTCTGAATTTTCTGGCAATGGGCTTGCTTTGCACCTTTTACGGCACTTTTCAGATTTGCTCTGGCTGTTCTAAGTGCCAGCATGTCACCAGATTTAAAAGCCACATTCCGTGCTTTCAGCATCTTGCGGACCTCATAAGTCAGCCACGGTTTTTCATTCGCCCTCACAACAAAGCTTTTCAGGACACAGACATCTTCTATGCACTTTTGGATATATGCAGACACCGTGGTGGCATACTCCTCAACATTTGTATGTTGGTTATCAGTAGCTGCTTCCTTAAACATGCCCCAATCTGTACATTCAAAGCAGTCTTGTAATGCTTCTATAGCTCCCTCTGTCCAAATCCTCACCTGCTTTACTATAGGTTTCACTCTGACTAATAAAGGTTTATATGCTGGAATAAGCAGCACTGAGAGATGGTCAGAGGAGCCCAGGTGAGGGCGGGGGATAGCTTTGAAAGCCTTCTTGATGTTGGAATAAGCAAGATCCAGTGTATTGTCCCCTCTGGTTGCAAAGTCCACATATTGATGGAAATGTGGCAGGGTAGCTTTCAAATCCACTTGGTTAAAGTCTCCCACTGCAATAAATGCACCCTCTGGGTGAGTAGTTTGTAAGTCACTGATGGTATGGTGGAGAACCTTCCAGGCCTCTTCTCTGTTTGCATCAGGGGGGATATACACAGCTGTGATAATGGTAACAGAGAATTCTCTAGGCAGATAGAAGGGTCTGCATTTGATGGTCAGAAGCTCCACATCTGGGGAGCACAGACTTGAAACCACCTTGGCATTATTACACCATCTGTCATTTATATAAAAACAGACACCCCCTCCCCTGGATTTGCCACTAAGAGTAAAACTCCTGTCCAGCCGAAATGGTGAAAATCCCATCAAGCTAACAGCACTATGATTAAGGTGATTAAGATGATTAATTAGAAAAGAAGCTTCACATTGATGTGGTTGTTACTTGTAGAAATACTAGAAAAATGTTTATATTCAATTGTTTATGTATTAAAATACTAAGAAATGTACTAATTTAAGGTT
The DNA here is from genome assembly GCA_023970755.1 of Azemiops feae. NCBI lineage: Eukaryota > Metazoa > Chordata > Lepidosauria > Squamata > Viperidae > Azemiops > Azemiops feae. Next base: position 243,792 of record JALGBA010000306.1, on the reverse strand, counting down.
GATAAATGAGAATATTATTGGAAGAAGAGAAAATTAAGGAAAGCTACTATGTGGATTATGGAATTATAGAAACTAATTGTGATTGATTGTTTGTAAATATAAACCCAGACAACACGCTGTTTACCAAATATTAAGGTGATTATGTTAAAAAAAATTAATAAAATGTATATATATATTTAAAAAAAGAATACCAGTACCAGTGACACAACCTGAAATAGAGTTTAAATTATCTTCCTCCATGAGCTAGCTAGCAAACAAGAGCAACCAGCACATCTACAAAGTCTTTCACCATGGAAACAGCAGTAAAAATGAAGACAAATTGCCCATCAGGTTTCAAAGATGTAGCAGACTCCTCCAGAGCAGCAGCAAAATGGATCTTCTGCAAAACACACACACACACACACACAAACAAAACATTCCTCTCTTTTCCAGATTTAAGCTATGTTGTCACATATATTGTTTGAATAAATTAAATATTTTTATTTAGCACCAGAAGGGAAGAATATTTGGTGTTTCCACATTTTCCTAATATATGCATGAGTTATACTGAGAAAAAAATCATAATATGTGCAAAGATGCAGGCCTAAACAATCACTTATTAATTACAATATTTAATGTTAATATAATTATGAAAGAGTTTTTAAGGACCTTAAAGACCTGGCTCTTTGGAAAGCATGATTGATGCCCTTTCTTTCTGTTCCCTTCTGGGTCAATTTTCTTTGCCGTTGTTGTTCTGCCTTGTGCTGTTTTTGTCTCCGTGTATTTTTCTATTGTATTTTGTTTTTAAATATTTTAATGATTGTAAGCTGCCCAGCAACATTGGAAATTGGCCAGCATATAAATTTAATAAATTATTGTTGGTCACATAGTCAGCCAGATGTTTGGACTGGATCTGGCATTTTATCCACCTATCAAGTCCTTCTGAGGGATGTGGGATAGGCAGATGTTGTTTGATGGTATTAAAGATATTATTACAGGATGTAAGTTTTTCTGCCTTTTTCAATTGACTGATGGGGATTTTGTCAATGCTGATGATATTCAAATGGTACTCCAGATGTTTTGGGATTGCGCTTATTGATACTATAATTACTTTATTTTGCCACAGTCGTTCTACACCTCTACATTTTGTGATTTTATGCAATTATTAAAATTGTATAACCTTTCCAGAAATATTTGGTAGCCAACATTATGCACAATTTTGCCCCACCTGCTTTGGGAGGGCATTGTCTTTGTTTATTAAAGCTATTTCATTTGCCTTTGACTGACTTTTCTAGGAAGATTTTTCAGTAAAACTAAACAATAGGTATTGTCCTATTCCACTTCTAATTTCACTAATGCTTTTCCTGGCCCATGTTAGGCAAATCAATAAACCAGTGAGGATACGGTGTTTTCTTTTCTTTTTTTAAGTATTCAACTGGATCTGTTTATCTAATCAGTTATCCTCCACCCATGGTGCAATCCATCCTATCCAGATTAAACAGTCAACATTTACACTTTAAAAGATAAAACAGAAGTAAGGCATTAAAGTATGAATTACAGATATCATCTAGTTTAGTCCTCAGTTTGTAAGCAGTCACTTTACCTGACAATGCTAGATTGGTGCCTGCCATTTACTCATTTTCTGTATGATCTGAAAAGCAGGAATTGCTCTTAATGCATAATAGAAAGTAGCCTACCGGTGCCATCCCTCAGTTGAACCAGCATCAGAAATAGCCATGTTATCTCAGATGGGAATACTATTCTGCTGCCAGGTAGGTAGTTTGTTTGTGGAGCACCTAACTAGCCAGCTGCCATCAATGGTGAGCCCAATTTGTTCTGGTGGCAAAACTCAAACTCAGTCAAGTAACTTGGTATAGATTATGGAAAATCCACCTCCATCTTAAATGCATCAGAGAGGAATTTTTTATTTCCTCAAGCACAGCATGCCTAAACAGAGAAGCTGTAATCAGATATAACTATGGGTAAATGAAAGCAATCATTCTGAAATCTTGTTTTATAAGGATACCAATAAATCATAATTAAAATTAGATGCGATTTATAGTATGAGCTAAGCTAAACTAAAACAAAAGCAAAGCTCCCCATTTCATTCTTGCAACTAGGTCACAATAGTAGAAAAGTAAAAGAACATAAAGCTGATTCCATGTGTGAATAAATCATCTTTATTGTTTCCACATGTACAGAATATTGAAAGGCAAGATAAATCTACTTAAAGTGTTGGGTGCATTAAACTAAATTTGGCATTTATAGAAAAGCTTGACTGTGATGTTTAGACATATTTAGAATTACCACCAAAATTGTTTGCTTGGGTATTCAATTGTATTCATTTCCTACAATGGTCATAATAAGCTCTAGCAAACTACAAAAATTGTAGAATAAAAAAATCAAACAAATGTTCAGTTGTCTCACAACTTCAATTGCCTATTCTACCTGAATTAAAAAGTGGAGCAATTATCAAAAATCCCATTCCAAGAGATACTTTTCAAGACAATTTCATGTTCATATGAAACAACATGTGTAGTCCTTTTACATAATTGTTGACAATCTTTACTAAAATAGGACAACCTTTTTAAAATAGTAATTATGAAAATCATAGACAAACACTTTCTTTGTCAGTGGGGTTAAGAAAAAACATGAACCAACCAAGTCAGGCAGAAAAGACTAGAAGAACAGCATTGTTTGCCTACTGAAGTCACTCTCTTATATATATGATACTTTTTCTTTTATTTATCCTCTCTAATCATTAATGTTTGTGTTTCTGCTAAACTGACTTCTTTTATATATATGTGTGTGTGTGTGTGTGTGTCCTTTATAACACTAAAAATGCGAATCCTGGGAATACACATTGTGGACTATTGCAACCAATGGGCTGATGACGCGCTCGAGAAGCCGGACGCAAAGGCTATATAGGCCAGCTCCCAGAATGCCTCCCACTCCAACTCTGAGGACATCGGCAGTTTGGCCGACGAAAGCTAAGTGCTCTTTTATCTACAGGCTTGTTTATATTAAACGGTCTTATTTTTATCCTGGTGTTCGCTTTTTTCTTGTAAAATTTTTATCAATATATATATATATATATCGGGCTGGGATTGGGATTTTCCCAGGTAACATTTTCAGAATTTAGCAAACAGCATATTGTCTGGGTACATGTAGTTTAACTAACAATAATATATATAGTTAATTATCATGAACAGTATTAATTAATCACTCAGTAGCCTTCTTCTTACTCATATATATTCAAAATTAGATATCACATTCCTTTCTCTCTGACTCGTTTTTCTAGCCATTGGTAAAAGTTATCCCATGTTCTAAAGTAGACTGAGTCTTCTTTCTCTTTAATCTGTAAAGTCAATCTATCCATTTCTGCACACTCTAAAACTTTCTTAATTAGTACTTCTTCAGTTGGTAAGTTTTCATTTTTCCAATATTGGGCAAATACAATTCTTGCTGCTGTTAATATATGTAGTATTAAATATCTGCAATCTTTCTCGTATTTGGCTCCTATTATTCCTAACAAAAACAATTCTGGTTTAAAGTCTATTTGTTTTTTAGTCATCTTCTCCAACCATAGATGTATTTTAGCACAATACCTTTTTGTTTTAGGGCATGTCCACCAGATGTGGTAATAAGTACCTGGCCTTTGTTTGCATTTCCAACAAGTGTTTGAAGTATTTTTAAACATTTTCGCTAGTCTCACTGGTGTCATGTGCCATCTGTAGAACATTTATAAGTTTTCTTTATATGGCACCGCTTTAGTTAATTTAATATTTCTTTCCCATAATTTTTGCCACTCTTCTAATTCTATAGTATATCCAAAATTCTTTGGCCATATTATCATTGTTTCTTTTACTTGTTCTTTCTCTATCTTTAAATTTAACAGGAATCTATAGAGTTTCTTGATCAACTTTTCATCTGTTTTTAACAGTATCTGATCAAAGTCTGTCTGTTCTTTATAAAATCCCGTTGTTTTAACATCTTTTTCATATCTCGTTTGAATTTGCAGATATGGCCACCATGCTAAATCAATACCTTGTTCTTGTAGTTCTTATCTGTCTTCCAATTTTCCTTCATTGTCCAAAATATCTTTATAAGTCACAACTTAAGAAGACAGAACTCTTGGAACGTTTCTTCCAACAGGAATCTTTATTAAGAAAAACTGACTGAAGGCATGCTAGACAGGATCTGAGGGGTCCCCCTCTACCATTCAATGTTTTAAAGTGTTCCCAGGCAGCCCCCTCCACATTCCTTCCGGTCGATTAAAATTGGCAGATAGTTGGGTGTTAAGTCCATCAGATCCCAGGCGTTGCAATCTTCCCCCCCTTTTCCTTTGCTGCCGGTAAAAGGAGATTTCATAGGGAGTGAGATTAAAGGCTAATGGCCGCATTGTTATGGTTAGTACTCTCGAAGGGAATCCACAGAGGTTGTTACTTTGTAGTTGATAGAGGAAATGCCAGTCATAAACACCTATGTTTACTCCCCCCCCCCTTTGTAGTATGACAGAATACAGAAGAGAGTAAGAATTGGTTTTTCTCAGAGTAAGTAGCTAGAAATAAAATATAATTGGATTCTGACATCCGGCTCCCCTTAAAAATAAGAGATCCACCTGTAGAGAAAATAAAACAGGTATAAAAGTTAGTCTGGCTTGTTAGGATACTCTGTATGAAACTTCTTTAAAAGCTTCGGGGCACTGACATGACGTTTATGGACCCACTCATTTTGAGCAGCTGGGAAGTGTTTCCATGCTATTGAGTTGACCCATGATGTTTTCTAGAGTCCAGGATTTCCTGTATTTCGAAGTGTTGTTCTCCTTCCACCATGATTGGGGGTGGTGGTGGGGGGATTTTTGGCCGTAAGAGTGACTGTTGTTCTCTTTTCAGCAAACTACAGTGGAAAATTGGGTGTATTTGCCTAAGATTCTTGGGTAATTCTAATTCTACTGTTACTGGGTTTATGATTCTTTTAATTGGAAAAGGCCCTATATATTTTGGTCCAAGTTTTTTACAGGGTTGTAGGGATTTTAAGTATTTTGTAGACAAGTACACCATTTCTCCTATAATGAATGGTGTGGGCTCCACCCTTTTCTTATCTGCTTGTGCTTTGTATGCTTGCCTAGCTTCATCTAGGGCTTTTCTAACTATTGGCCAGGTGTTTTGTAATTGTTCCATCCATTCTTTCAGTGATGGGATTGCCGGTTCGTTTGGGGTTAGTTCTGGCATGGGGTTGAAACTTTGACCGGTAGCTATTTGAAAAGGAGTGTAACCTGTGCTGGAGTGGACTGCATTATTGTAGGCAACTTCTGCGAAAGGGAGTAGGTCCGTCCAATCTGACTGCTGGAAAATAAGAAAACATCTTAAATATTGCTCAAGTACTGAGTTAGATTTCTCTGCTTGACCGTTCCCCTGAGGGTGATGACTAGATGTCAGTCCCCGAGTGGTCCCTAAAAGGGATAAAAATTCCTTCCAAAATGCAGACGTAAGTTGCACTCCCCTATCAGATATGATGCGTTGGGGTGCCCCATGCAATCTGTAAATATGCTGCACGAAAAGTTTCGCTAAAGCTTTTGCGGTGGGGATCTTTTGGCAAGGAATAAAGTGCACCTGTTTGGAAAACAAGTCCGTGACCGTCCAGATGACAGTATTCCCATTGCTTTCTGGTAATTCCACTATAAAATCCATGGCTATTTCCCTCCAGGGGGCTGAGAGATTTGCCACTGTTTGTAACAGTCCTGGCGATTTCCCTTGCAACCTTTTTGCAATTGCACACTTTGGGCAGCTGGCCACGTACCTTTCTATGTCTTTTTTCATGGATGGCCACCAAAATTGCCGTTTAATTAAGTGCAGTGTTTTTACAAATCCAAAATGCCCTGCTGATTTTGTGTCGTGGCAAAGCTGCATGAATGTGATCCTTTGGGTGGTCGGTATATATAACTTCTCCCCCACCCAAGGCAGTCCATCTTTCATTGTGCATATGTGTTTATTTTTCTGGAACCATTCATCTGTTTCCAAACTTTTCCGGAATTCAATTCCGGTCTGGCTATCCAGCTGCGGTTTTAATTTAGCTTGGGCTCTGGTAGTCACTGGCGCTGCCACTTGTGATTCTCCCATAATCGGTTTAGAGTCGGTGGCTCACGTGCTGTTATATTGGGGCATGTGAGATAATGCATCTGCCAGAAAGTTCTTTCCCCCCAGCAAATGCTTGAGTGTAAAATGGAATTGGTGAAAATGCTGGGACCAGCGGGCTTGCTTGGGGTTGAGCTTCCTGGACGTTTTCAAGGCTTCCAAATTTTTGTGGTCTGTCCACACCTTGAAAGGGATTTTATTGCCATGTAAGTAATGACCAATGTATCCCGTATGCCTCTTTCTCCCACGCGGGCCAGCGCTGTTCCGTTTCGGTGAGTTTCCTGGATGTATACGCGCAGGGTTGCAATACTCCATCATTTTCTTGTAATAGTACAGCCCCCACTGCCACATCACTTGCATCCGCCTGTATTACGAAGGGTTTGTCCATGTCTGGGTGCCTCAGTACTGGTTCGGCAGAAAAGAGTCTCTTTAATCTCTCAAATGCCGCTTGGCATTCCATTGTCCATTTTAGTGGCTGGCTAGGTTTCACTGAGGATTCTCCCTTCGTTTTTAGTAAGTTCGTGAGGGGCAGGGCTATCTGGGCAAATGAGGGGATGAATTGGTGGTAAAAGTTTGCAAAACCCAGGAAACTTTGCAGTTGCTTTCTTCTGCCAGGTGGTGCCCATTCTAATACTACCCTGACCTTCTCTGGGTCCATTTCAATGCCCTGTGGGGATATGCGGTAACCTTCTTCGGGCATGGAGGGGGCTAATATAGTCACTGTCTTGAGGATGGGTGGGATGGATCCACTTATCAGGGGTTCGCCCTCCGAGCTGTCGTATGGGGCATCCACCGGCCCTGCGGTGTAGGCTGGAGCTCTATCCCCACGATGGGCGGAGGTAGGGGATTCCACAGCCTCTATCACTCTCATGGCAGATTCTTTTGACTTAGCTGGGGACTTCCCGGATTTGCTGGCCGGTGATCTGTCTGGGTTGTGCTGGGGGGCTTTCGAGCGGCATTCTACAGCCCGATGCCCCTCTCTCCCGCATTTGAAACAGCCCATTGGCTTCTTGGCCATAGCCGATGGCGTCGCTGGTTCGTGCGTCGGTTCAGGCGGTGAGCGGCTCCATAGTTTTCCTCGGCGGTGCCTCTTCAGTAGGTCGATCTCTGCTTCCTCTGCCAGCACGTACCATTCGTCGGGTTGGTGTGGGTTCCCCCGGGGCAGGCGTCATAGGTCATAATTTAGACCATCTTTGAAATGGCTAAGGAGGATGTCTTCCGGCCAGTTCAGCTTGCTGACAATGGTTCAGAATTCCTGCGTATATTCGGCTACTGGCTGTCTGCCTTGCCTCATTGTTTTGATCCTTCCGCGGGCTTTGCGATCAGCCAGGGGGTCTTCAAATTGCCTTCTCAGAGAGGACACGAAACGGTTGAAGCCGTTGAGCTCTGGGGCATCGGAATCATGCAAATTCACCACCCAATCGGTGGCCGGCCCGTCCAGAGTAGATTGCATGATTCGGATACGGGCTTTGTCACTAGGGATGTGCCGTCCATGTAGCCAAGGACTTGGGTTAGGAAAAACCTGAAGCGTGTCGGCTCCCCCTTGAATTTCGCGTCCAGCGGCAGGAGTCTTTGAATGGATCGGCGCCTTCTTCATCGGTGGTATTGTCTTCCATCCGGATCGCCATCTGCGGGTCGGCGGGTGGTGGGGACTACTGGATCAGTGGATGTCCCCGGGGCTGCAGGTTCCAATTCCCCCTCAGTGTCTCTCCAGTTGCGGCTCCAGGAGTTGGTGCGGCCGTGGGGCTCAGGATCCTCCTCTCTTAGGGAGCTGAGGGTTCTCTTCATCAAGTCGATAGCTTTGTCTAGGATCCAGTTCGAGTGCTGTGCCCAGCTTCCTTCATCTTCACTTGTGTGCAGGGATCTCTCTATTTCCTGCTTCCATCCTGGTTGGTTGGCCCCCCGTCTCAGGGTCACCGTTCTTGATTTCTTTTCCCACTCGCCTTTCTTTCCAATGCCCATTGACTACCGAGGTTTGTGGTTACGCGTCTCCACCACCTCTTCTCCTGAGGAATCTGACCCTTCAGATCCAGATATTTGGCAGGTTTCCAGTCGGGGCAACGGCTCTCTCTCCGGGGGGCTTTCCCCCTTCCCCGCTTCGTTATCTGACATGGTAGTTTTTGCGAAGTCCCCCGGCAAAGTTCTTCCTTCCAGGTTGACCAATTTTGCAGATCCTGTCTAATGTAAGGACCCACCTCAATTTACATCTTAAGAAGACAGAACTCTTGGAATGTTTCTTCCAACAGGAATCTTTATTAAGAAAAACTGACTGAAGGCATGCTAGACAGGATCTGAGGGGTCCCCCCCTACCATTCAATGTTTTAAAGTGTTCCCAGGCAGCCCCACTCCACATTCCTTCCGGTCGATTCAAATTGGCAGATGGTTGGGTGTTAAGTCCATCAGATCCCAGGCGTTGCAATCTTCCCCCCCTTTTCCCTCGCTGCCGGTAAAAGGAGACTTCATAGGGAGTGAGATTAAAGGCTGATGGCCGCATTGTTATGGTTAGTACTCTCGAAGGGAATCCACAGAGGTTGTTACTTTGTAGTTGATAGAGGAAATGCCAATCATAAACACCCGTGTTTACTCCCCCTCCTTTGTAGTATGACAGAATCCAGAAGAGAGTAAGAATTGGTTTTTCTCAGAGTAGGTAGCTAGAAATAAAATATAATTGGATTCTGACAGGTTGCTTGGTAGTATAACCTCCAGTCCGGTAGTCGAAATCCTCCAGTGTCTTTTGCTTCTTGTAACATTTTCACTTTGATTCTAGCTTTTTTTCCTTGCCAGATAAATTTCAATATTATTGTATTCAGTTCATCAAACAAGGCTTTTCCCAACCTTACAGGGATCGTTTGAAATAAAAAGAGTATTTTTGGTAAGATATTCATTTTCACTGTTGCTATTCTCCCCAGCATTGAAAGTTGGAAGTTCTTCCACTTTTCCAAATCCAATTTTATTTGTTTTAGCCGTCTTACATAATTGTCTTCTTTTACTGTTACACATCTTGCTGCTAGATAAATTCCCAAGTACTTAACTTTAACTATTTGAAGATTTGTTTTTTTTTTGTTAGTTTTTTTTGTTTTTCTGTTAAGTTCTTTGTCAGCACTTTAGTCTTTTCTCTATTTATTATCAGTCCTGCCACTTCTCCATTTTTTTCTATTTTCTCCAGAAGTTTAGTGCTTTTTTCGAATGGATCTTCCAGTATAAAAACCAACTCATCTGCAAATGCTTGTAATTTATATTTTTTATCTTTTATCTCCAGTCCTTTAATTTCTGTATCTTGTCTTATGTTTCTATTCAATACTTCCAATGTTAATATAAATAGTAATGGAGATAATGGACACCCCTGTCTTGTGTCCTTTTTAATGTTGAAGTTTTCTGTATAGTCTCCATTTACAATTATTTTGGCAGTCTGTTTACAATAAGTTGTTTGAATTGCATTTATAAAGTTTTTCCCAAAATCCATTTCTGCAAGCTGCTGAAATAATAAATTGCCAATTTACGTTGTCAAATGCTTTTTGTGCATCAAGGAATATTAAAGCCATCGGTTTCCCTGGATGAATTTCATAATACTCTAACATATCAAGGATCATTCTTAGATTATTTTTTATCTGTCTTTTAGGTAAGAAACAATTTTGATCTGTGTGTATAAATTCAATCAAAAATTTCTTTATTCTTTCTGCCATTATTGAAGCAAAAATTTTGTAGTCTACATTTAATAATGATATTGGTCTGTAATTTTTTATTTGTGTCAAATCAGAGTCTTGTTTAGGTATTAAAGTAATATTGGCTTCAGTCCATGTATTTGGTATTTTAGCCTCCAGGAGAATTTCATTACACAATTCTTTCAAAATCGGACTTAATACATCTTGTAGTGATGTATAGAATTCTGCAGGTAAACCATCTGGGCCCAGACAGAGTCTTATCCTTTTTTTTTGCCTTTTTATAGCCTCTATAATCTCCATCATTGATATTTTTCCATTTAATATGTTTCGGATGTTCTCCGGAATTTTTGGTAAGTCTGCTTTTTTTAAGTACTGTTGTATTTTTTCTTTTGGAGTTTCCTCTGCCTTGTAGAGTGTCTCATAGTAATCTTTAATAATTTTTTTAATTGTATCATTTTGAAACTGTAATTCTCCTTTTGGATCTTGCAGCTTACTTATCAATTTTTTCTCTTTCTCTTCTTTCAGTCTATATGCTAACCATCTCCACGGCTTATTGGCATTTTCAAAGAAATTCTGTTTAGTCCTTTTAATCTGTTGGGCCATTATTTCCATCTCGGCTAAATTTAATTTATGCTTTATTATCTCCATTTGTTTCTTAAGTATTTTCTTTTGTGGATCTATTTGTAATTCTGATTCTAACTTTCTGAGCTCTTCCTTCAACTTTAACTGTAGTTGTTTCTTTTCTTTATTCTTTTTAGCGATATAAGTTATAGCCAACCCTCTGAAATATGCTTTAGCCGTGTCCCACACATTTTGAAGCGATGTTTCTACTTTGTTTATTTTGAAGAAAAATTCCATTTCCTTTGTCGCTAGTTGTAAGAATTCTTTTTCTTTCAATATGGATTTATTCAAGGACCATCTTGATTTTTTCTTAGTTCCTTTCCAAGTCATTTTTATTGGGTTATGGTCTGCCCAAACATTAGTTTCTATCTCAACTTCTTGTATCATTGTTTTCAATTCCAAAGATGTCCATATCATATCGATTCTAGACCATGATTTATGTCTATTTGAATAGAATGTGTATTGCAATTTCTTTGGGGTTTTTTTCTCTCCATATATCTTGAATGCAGAGTTCTTCTATCATTTTTAAGAACGCTTTAGGTAATATATTTCCTCCTTTTCTCCCGTTTGATGCTTTTATCATCCAAAGTTCCATCTACTATTGCATTAAAGTCTCCCATTATACAAAGATTTTGATAGTTTAGATCTAATATTTTTTATATAGTTTTTGATAAAATTGCTCTTGTTTATCATTAGGTGCGTATATTGCTACCATCAGTATCTGTTTTTGATCCATCATTATTTCTACCATTAATATTCTCCCCTCTTCATCTGCGTAAATTTGTTTGGGGTTCATCTTTTCTTTAATGTATTAATGTATAAAGCTATTCCTCTTTTCTGTTGAGATGCTAATGCGAAGTAAAGTTTACCAATTTTCGGTTGTTCTAACAATTTGTAATGTTGTCTCTTAATATGTGTTTCTTGAAGACAAATTATATCCATTTTTAATTTTTGTAGTCGTGTAAAGATTTTTCTCCTTTTTGAAGGAGAATTTAGTCCATTTATATTTATTGACAAAATCCTACTCTCCTCCATCTTTTTCAGTTATATCTAGCTCTTAGTCTTTTAGTCCAGGGCTTTTCAACCTTTTCACCCATTGTACCACTTTTAGGATAAGGCAATATCCGAGTACCACCAGTCGCCCAGCAAGGTTTCAAAAACTTGACCAAAAAAAAAAAAAGGAAAAAAATGGTAAAGTACAGGTAGTCCTCGACTTACAACAATTCGCTTAGTGACTGTTCGAAGTTACAATGGCACTGAAAAAAGTGACATGACCATTTTTCACACTTATGACTGTTGCAGCATCCCCAGGGTCATGTGATTTACATTCGGATGCTTGGCAACGGATTCATACTTATGACGGTCAGTGTCCCAGGGTCATGTGATCCCCTTATGCAACCTTCTGACAAGCGAAGTCAATGGCTGGGGGGGGGGCGTGGCCAGCTCATCACTCAGGTTGCAGGGTGCCTGTGTGGGGGGAATCCATGGGTCTCTGGTGGAGGGGGTGGGACTGGGGTGGGTGCCCTCCTTCCCTCCCTCTCTCCCATTGTCCCTTCCTTCCTTCTTTCCTTCCTTTCTTCCCTCCTTCTTTGTCCCTTCCTCCTTCCCTCCCTCCCTTCCATTGTCCATCCCTCCCTCCCTCAGGTTGCAGGGTGCCTGTGTGTGTGTGGGGGGGAATCCATGGGTCTCTGGTGGAGGGGGCTGGGACTGGGGTGAGTGCCCTCCTTCCCTCCCTCTCTCCCATTGTCCCTTCCTCTCTCTCTCTCTCTCTCTCCCCGCTACTGTAATAATTAATAATAATAATAATAATAATAATAAAGTTCAAAGGGACCTTGGAGGTCATCGAGTCGAACCCCTGCTCAGGCAGGAAACCCTACACCATTTCAGACAGATGGCTGTCCAGTCTCTTCTTAAAAATTTCCAGTGTTGGAGCATTCACTGCTTCTGGAGGCAGGTTGTTCCACTGGTTAATTGTTCTAACTGTCAGGAAGTTTCTCCTTAGTTCTAGGTTGCTTCTCTCCTTGATTCGTTTCCATCCATTGCTTCTTGTCCTGCCTTCAGGCACTTTGGAGAATAGCTTGACTCCCTCTTCTTTGTGGCAGCCCCTGAGATATTGGAACACTGCTATCATGTCCCCCCTCATCCTTCTCTTCGTTAAACTAGACATACCCAATTCCAGCAACCGTTCCTTATATGTTTTAGCCTCCAGTCCCCTAATCATCTTTGTTGCTCTTCTCTGTACTCTTTCTAGAGTCTCAACATCTTTTTTACATCGTGGTGACCAAAACTGGATGCAGTATTCCAAGTGTGGCCTTACCAAGGCATTGTAAAGTGGTATTAATACTTCACGTGATCTTGATTCTATCCCTGTTAATGCAGCCCAGGACTGTGTTGGCTTTTTTGGCAGCTGCAGCACACTGCTGGCTCATATTTAAGTGATTGTCCACTAGGACTATGAGATCCCTCTCACAGTTACTACTATTGAGCAAGGTACCCCCTATACTATACCTGTACATTTGGTTTTTCTTGCCTAAATGTAAAACCTTACTTTTTTCACCATTTAATTTCATTTTGTTAGATAGCGCCCAGTGTTCATGTCTGTCCAGGTCCTTCTATTGTATCTTAAGCCTGTCTTCTGGAGTGTTGGCTATTCCTGCCAGCTTGGTGTCATCCGCAAATTTGATGAGTTCCCCATCTATCCCCTCATCCAAATCATTGATGAAGATGTTGAAGAGCCCTGGGCCCAGAACAGAGCCCTGGGGCACCCCACTACACACTTCCCTCCATGTAAATGCGGTTCCATTGAGGACCACACGCTGAGTACGACCAGTCAGCCAGCTACGGATCCATCTGGTGGTGATGCTGTCTAACCCACATTTTTCTAACTTATCAAGAAGTAGGTTGTGGTCTGCTTTATCAAATGCCTTACTGAAGTCCAAGTAAATTATACCCACAGCATTCCTCTGATTCACTAATTTTGTCACTTGGTCAAAGAATGCAATAAGGTTTGTCTGGCATGATCTGTTTTTGACAAACCCATGTTGGCTTTTAGTAATGATTTTGTTTGCCTCTAGGTGCTCGCTGATTCGTTGTTTGATTATCTTTTCCAGAATTTTCGCAGGTATTGAGGTCAGGCTGATAGGTCTGTAATTTCCTGGATCCATTTTCCTTTTTTGAAGATGGGAACTACATCAGCTCTTTTCCAGTCCTCTGGTAGTTCCCCAGTGCTCCAGGATCTTTGAAAAATATAGTTCAGTGGTTCTGAGATCACATCTGCCAGTTCCTTGAGAACCTTGGGGTGTAATCCATCTTGTCCTGGTGATTTGAACTCGTCTAGGCTGGACAGGTGCTCACTTACCGTTTTCTTGCCTATCTTAACTTGTGTTTCTATTCTGTTTTTTATGGCACTATTTTTGATAGGTTGATCTGTTTTTTCCTTTTGTGTAAAGACAGATGCAAAAAACGACTTAAATTATTTTGCTTTCTCCCTATTGCTTGTCACCTTCTTGCCACTTTCACCCATTAATGGACCAATCATTTCCTTCACTTTTTTCTTGTTTTTTACATGTTGAAAAAAGCTTTTTTTGTTATTTTTGACTTTGGTCGCAAGCCTTAGTTCATTATAAGCCTTAGCTTTCCTCACTTCATCTTTGCAAGATGAGCAGTGTTAAGTCCAATATAAAGGAATGACTAAATCTCTTGATACAGGAACAGTTGCAAAAACTGCATGCCAAGATTCTGGTGCAAGAAATCTCAGCCTTTGTGTAAGAACTACAACCCACCATAAAAGACACCCCAAAAGTTGTTACTATTGTGAGTGGGCAGGAGGGAAACCAAACTTTTCAATAGGCATGTTACTGTTTATACTCTGAAGGGCAAATATGCTGCTTGCTAAGTGAAGCCCCAGGATAAGCGGGCTACATGTGTGTGTGTGTGTGTGTGTGTGTGTGTGTGTGTATGTGAGAAAGGGAGAGGGAGAATGTATATGAATATGCATATGTATTTGTGCATATATTCATATTTTACAGTGCTATTCCAAGTTCATATTATCCAGATTGCATATTTAAATTTCATCTTGTTGTATATCTGTAGTATGAATAAGCCCTTTTAACATATTCTGATTTGATATTGTTTTTTAGCCAAAATGTTTGTCTGAAAGTACTTTTTTAACCATCCTGAATTTCTCACTTTAGTTTTGGATATTCTGAGTATTTGAATGCCAATTCTTTTGTTCTGGTTAATGACTGCAATAAAGTTAAGATGATGATAAGATGATGATAATGATAATGCAACCCAGAAGGGTGCAGTAAAGTTGAGAAATATTGAAAAGAATAACACTTTGATTCAACTGATAAAGGAGAGTATTTATAGCTCAGGGTTGACATGAGGGGTCCTTGGTGCTCTCTGAACTTGGTTGTTTTCTTGCGTTTCTGAGCACACGCCCAAATGACACTTTTATCAGAGCCCTCCCCCCATGCACCTGTTGACAAAGCCTTCCAAACGTCCCCCTCCCGCAGTCATTATGGGCTGCGTATCTTGATCTGGCATTGTGTGTGCCCTTCCATTGCCACTCCCCCCTTCCCCCTCTGGTGTATCCACTTGTCGTTCCTGCCTTTTTCTGTTCATTCCTGTCAATCCCGCCTTCTCCGGTTGTTCCTCGCGCATAGGTGTGCGCGCGCGTTGCGGCGTCCTTCCCCGTCTCGTCCGTGCCCGATTGGCTGGCCACTGGAGTGTTTGCAGGATCATTCTTAGCCTTGCCCCACCATCCACGCTCAGCAAGCTGTTGTTCGTCCTGCTTCTCCTCCCTGCGGATCGCGCCATCCTCCTCCACTCATCGTTCTTCCAAGGATCCCTGCGTTGTGTATGTGTATACACACATACACACACACCCTCACCCACAAAGCGCAACAGCAGCCCAAGACCTGCCAGAGCCCAGGTCCTCTCCCGCCTCCTCCGCCCCCCAGCCAAACCCTTCCAGCAACTTTCAGGGAAATTACAGCCCTGCATCTCGCCAGGCTCACCCCATGAAAATCAGGCAGGAGACATGGCAACATTTCACCTTCTCAGACACGTCGCACAAACCTTTTTTACCCTGGCTCCCGGCAATCTCGCTCGATTGCTTTCCGCACGCGAGCTGGGCAGGAGTGTGTGATTGGCATTTCTGAATGCAGCTCAGCTGTAGTTGCACACGCTGATCCCGCGCTCCTGCCCAGTTAACTTGCTTGCGGAAAGCAAGCAGAAACCAAGAAATGAGCTGGCACTGGTGTTGGCAGAGAAAAAAAGGGCCGGACGCCCCTGCTCCTCCTCAGCATGCATTCAAGGCCGTTGAGGAAAGGGCGGGAAAAAAAAGTGGAGCAAGGGAGAAGAAGACGATCAAGACACTCGCCCTGTGCACACCTCCCAGAGTTTGCCTTTACACTGCCTCTAAAAGCGGCGAGTTAAAAAAACTTTAAGCCCGCGATACAGGCAACGCTGTGCGCTTCTCCTGGCCCGAAAGGGGAAACTGGCGGGCAGGCCGGCCGGCCGTCGTGATGGCGAAGGGTTACATGCTGTGAAGCAGTGGCGGGGGAGGGAGTCAGGCGGGTGTGTTTTTCCCTCCACCCGCGTTCTGATGGCTTTGCCTGGTGCGCATCAGCAAAACAAACATGGGCCTCGATTCCCACCTGCTGCCGCGGGATGAGTCCTCCAGGAGGGCGCGCGTCATCTGGCCACTTTGCTTTCCCCTCCGTAAAGCTGGGCACCTCGAGAAGAGGAGAGGGGGAAAAGTCTCGAGCCCCGGGAGGCAATGTGAGGGCCGTGAGGGGTATCGCAAGCTCATGGGAGGGGAGGAGAGGAAAAGAAAATGGAAGAGAGTGAGGCCGCAACAGAGAGAGAGAGAGAGACAGAGAGAAGGGGGGAAAGAAGGAGGGGGCGGTTGTGAGCGGTCTCAAACACCTACCTGCTGAGGGAGTGGATAGCTCTGTCCCCTTCAGGCTCGCGCTGGCTTCTGAAGTAAGAAGGGGGGGGAAGGGCGACACGGATCCTGCACAAGAAGAAGTCAATCCAGTTGCTGCACAACGAGTCCCTGGGGAGGGCGGGGCCTCGCTCTGCGCCTGTGTTCTTCACGTGCCCTCGGTAGGGTTCCTGCAGGCCGCTGCCAAGCAGCATGTTTTCCGCAAGCAAGTGAGCTGGGAAGGAGCGGAGCGGGGGGGAGGAAGGCGACGCCGCGTACCACCAGCCAGGTGCTCGCGTACCACCAGTGGTATGCGTACCACCGGTTGAAAAGCCCTGTTCTAGTCGATCTTATCTGTCTCTGGTCTCTTGGTCTTGCTCCTTCTTCTGCATATGTATTTTTAATTTCTTCCTCCTCTCTTTGTTTGGCCGCTCCTTCTACTGCCATTTCTTCTTGTTTCTTTGGTTCAGGATCACCTCTTTCCAGAAATGCTCTGTGATTGTCGAAGAACTCCATTGCTTTGAGTGATGTGTCCAGTCTATATCTTTTCGTGTCCCAATAAATTAAGATCCCTTCTGGAATCAGCCATCTGAAATTCACTCCTTTTTCAGTTAATTTCCTAGTTAGGAACTGATATTCTCTTCGAGACTCTCTTATTCTCCTGACTTCTGATATAAAGTATATAATGTATTAAAGGCTGTTCTACATGATCTCATCCATAATAATACAAACTAATGTATGGGACATTCTCAATTTATGGAACAGGAATAGAATTAAAGAAATCAGAAGTCAGGTAGTTTCTACAACTAATCTGTCAGGCCCCACTTCAAAACCTCATCCTAAGAAAGCAGAACTCGTGGAAGTAGTTTCTTCCAAAAGGAACTTTTATTAGGAGAAGCTGATAGCAGGCATAATAGATAGGATCTGAGGGTTTCCCGCTCAGATCAATAGGTTAAAAGTGTCCCAAGCAAACCCCACCCCAAAGTTCATCCAGCCAGTTCGAATGGGCCAATCCCCAGGTGTTAAGTCCATTGTGGGAAAGAGCAGATAATGCCAGGCTGTCTCAGGGTTGCAGCGATGTTTTGTCGGCTCTTCACACCTTCTCTTCCGAAAGCGGAGATAAACCAGTTGCCGGAGGCGCATTCCTTTCTTCTCCCCCCCCCCTTCTAGCTGACATCAAGAGGAAGCATAGTTCACAGAGGAAGTATGCAGAAATAGCAAAGTGTTACAGTGTAGCGATAGAGGAAATCAGAGCAATAGCCCGCAGTGCTTTCCCCCCCTCCCCTCCAGGAGCATGGCAGAACCCAAAAGCATAGAAAGAGCGAGAAAGGGGTCCCCTTAGAATATGGGTTCTGACATCCTGCCTCCCTTAAAAAAAAGAGAGATCCACCTGTGGAGACATAGAGACAAATATATGCATAAGTTAATAAGGCTTGTTCGGGTATTCGGTGTGGAATTATTTTAGCAATTTGGGAGCTTTAATATGGCGTTTGTGGACTCACTCATTTTGGGAGGATGGGAGGTGTTTCCACACCACTAGGTATTGAGTGGAGCCATGGTATTTCCTGGAGTCCAAAATTTCTTTAATTTTGAAATGTTGCTCCCCTTCTACCATAATGGGAGGAGGGGGCGGAGCGACAGTTGGTCTTAATGGTGACTGTTGCTCACGCTTTAAAAGGCTGCAGTGGAAGACTGGGTGAATTTGCCTGAGGGATTTTGGAAGTTCCAATTCCACTGTTACTGAGTTTATAATTCTAACAATGGGGAATGGTCCTATATATTTGGGTCCAATTTTTTTGGATGGTTGTAGGGATTTTAGGTACTTAGTGGATAGGTAAACCATTTCCCCTATGGTAAAAGGTTTTGGCTCGATTCTCTTTTTATCTGCTTGAGTCTTATCTACTTGTCTAGCCTCATCCAATGCTTTCCTAACCACCGGCCAGGTGTTCTTTAGTTGTGCAATCCACTCCTTTAATGAAGGGATGGCAGGTTCTGCAGGGGAAAGTTCTGGCATTGGGTTAAAACTTTGTCCTATGGCTACTTGGAACGGAGTGTAGCCCGTTCTGGAGTGAACGGCATTGTTGTAAACGACCTCAGAGAATGGGAGTAGGTCGGTCCAGTTGGTCTGCTGGTAATTAATAAAGCATCTTAAATATTGTTCTAGTACTGAGTTCGACCATTCAGTCCCACCATTCGTTTGCGGATGATGACTAGATGACAGTCCCTGGATGGTCCCTAACAGAGTCAAAAACTCCTTCCAAAACTCCGATGTGAATTGCACTCCTCTATCTGATATGATGCGCTGTGGGGCTCCATGCAGGCAATAGATGTGCTGAACGAACAGTTTCGCTAGTGTTTTTGCTGTAGGGATTTTGAGCAGGGGATAAAATGCACTTGTTTGGAAAACAGGTCCGTTACGACCCAGATGACTGTGTTTCCGTTGCTCTCTGGTAGCTCCACTATAAAGTCCATAGAGATCTCCTTCCAAGGTGCCAAGGGGGTTGCTACCGGCTGTAGCAGCCCAGGTGATTTCCCTTGTAATCTTTTTGCTGATGCGCAAATTGGGCAGCTGGCTACGTAGCTTTCAATGTCCTTTTTTATTGATGGCCACCAAAATTGCCTAACTAGGTGTAATGTCTTCACAAACCCAAAGTGGCCTGCTGATTTTGAATCATGGCAAAGTTGCATGAATGCCAGTCTCTGACTTTTGGGTATATATAGTTTTTCTCCCACCCAAGGTAGACCATCTGTAATAGTGCACAGGTTCTTGTGACTTAGGAACCATTTGTCGGTCTCTAGTGCTTTTCTGAATTCAATTCCTGCCTGGCTCGCTAGCGTTTTTTGCAGTTTGGTTTGCGCTCGGGTAGTTACTCATGCTGCCAGTTGTGTTTCTGGCATGAGCGGTTTTGTTACACTAGCCCGAGTGCTATTATATTTTGGCATTCTGGATAATGTGTCTGCCAGGAAGTCCCCCCCCCCCCGGTAGATGTTTCAGTGTGAAATTGAACCGGTGGAAATGTTGTGACCACCGTGCTTGCTTAGGGGTGAGTTTCCTGGGCATCTTTAGTGCTTCCAGGTTCTTGTGGTCGGTCCACACTTGGAAAGGAATTTTGTTCCCCTCCAAAAAGTGCCGCCATGTGAGGAGAGCCCATTGCACTGCGTATGCTGCTTTTTCCCAGACCGCCCACCTCTGCTCTGTTTCGGTGAGTTTTCTCAATGTGTATATGCAGGGCTGTAATGCCCCTTCATCGTTCTCTTGTAACAGTACAGCCCCCACTGCTACGTCGCTGGCGTCTGCCTGAATTACAAAAGGATTGTTGGTGCCTTAGAACTGGTTCTACGGAAAACAGCTTTTTCAGTCTCTCGAATGCGGCTTGGCATTCTACTGTCCATTTTAACGGCTGGCTTGGCTTGGGTTTTCCCTCCCCTGTGGTTTTTAGTAAGTTCGTGATCGATAAGGCTATTTGGGCAAAAGAAGGAATAAATTGCCGGTAGAAGTTGGTAAATCCCAGGAAGCTCTACAATTGCTTCCTTGTGCGGGGTGGCACCCATTCTAGTACTGCCAGGACTTTCTCGGGGTCCATTTCTATGCCCTCTGGGGATATGCGGTATCCCAGATAGTCTATTTTATCATTATGAAATTCACATTTAGAAAGTTTGGCATAGAGGTGGGCTGCCCGTAGTTTGTTTAGGACTGCCCTGACCAGTTTGACATGTTCGTCCATGGTCTCTGTGAATATAAGGATGTCATCCAGGTAAACGAGCACACCCTTGTATAGGTGCTCCCTTAGTACGTCATTTATCAGCTGCATGAATACGGCAGGAGCTCCCTGTAGCCCAAAAGGTAGAACTCGGAATTGGTAATACCATAAGGGACAATTAAAAGCAGTTTTCCACTCATCTCCTTCTTTAATTCTAATTCGATAGTATGCTTCCCTGAGGTCTAGCTTGGTAAAAAATCTTCCCCTTTGAAAGGTGACAGGGGGGGACAGGGTATAGATTGCTTTCACTTATAGCGTTCAAAGCCCTATAGTCCATGCAGAGGCGAAGAGTTCCATCTTTCTTTTCTCTGAATAATACAGAGGCGGCCGTCTCTGGCTTTGCTGGCTGAATGAACCCCCTTTCTAAATTTTTCTCTATGAATTTCTGCATTTCTTTCAATTCCTGTGGGCTCATAGAGTATAATCTAGGCTTTGGAAGTTTCGCGCCTGGTCTGATTTCTATTGCACAGTCCGTGGGCCGATGCGGTGGCAATTCATCAGACCTCTCTTTGCTGAACACTTCAGCTAGGTCTCTATACTCCTCTGGTATTTCGGGTATTTCCTTTTCTCCCCCTATTGCGGTTTTCTCTGTTGGGGTTTCCCCTGATTGGGGGTGGGCTGGTGCCTTGGTTGATTCCCCTTTTGGGAACCTAAGTTCTGCCGTTCTCCAGTCCACCCGTGGGTTCCATTTGGCTAGCCACGCCATGCCTAGGATTATGGGACATTCCATGGCAGGGGTTACCACGAACATTATAGTCTCTATGTGATCCTCCAGGGTGAGTTGAACTGGTAGCGTTGCTAGGGTGGCGGGCATCCCCCCTGCTATGGACCCATCTAATTGACCGAACAAAATCGGTTTCTTCAGCCTCCTTACCGGTATTCCTAAATTCCCCACTAGTGTTGGCTGATAAGGCAGCGGGTGCACCCAGAGTCAATTAATGCCCTAATGTCTACAGCTTTGGACATGGTCGGGGCTAGCAAAGTTACTGTCCTGGTGAGGGGCGCAATGGGTCCACTTACCAGGGGTTCATCCTTGGAGTTGTCATCGGATGAGTTGGACGCTCCCGCTATGTAGGCCAGAGTTCCGTTTTCTCACTGAGCTGAGGTGGGGAACTCAACGGTCTCCGTTCCTTTCATGGCTGCCTCCTTCGGCTTCGCTGGTGGTTTTCTGGACTTCCCGGCCGCGGTCTGGCCTGGTTTTCCAGTCGGGGTGCGAGAGCGGCATTCGGTGACGTGATGCCCTTCCTTGCCACATTTGAAACACCCGGTGGTTCTTTTGGAGGTTGACGGCTGCTTTGCTGGCTCGCAGGTCGGCTCCGGTGGCGATTTCCCCCACGGTCTTCCTCCTCTGTCGATCCCGGCTTCCTCGGCTAGGACATACCAATCTTGCAGCCGGTGAGGGTCTCTCCGAGGGAGGCAGGCATCGTATAGGTCATAGTTTAAGCCGTCTTTGAAATGGCTAAGCAGGATGTCCTCTGGCCAGTTCAGTTTGCTGGCCAGGGTTCAGAATTCTTGGGTGTATTCCACCACCAGCCATCTGCCTTGTTTCACCGTCTTTATCCACTCCCGGGCTTTCCAGTCGGCCAAAGGATCTTCGAACCTGCGCCTGAGGGAGACCATCAATTGGTTGAAATTCAGTAGCTCCAGGGCATCAGAGTCGTGGAGGTCTATGACCCAGTCTGCTGCGATGCCATCCAAGGCGGCTTGTACGATGCGAATCCTGGCCCGGTCAATGGGGATGTCCCGGCTGTATTCCTCCATATAGTTGAGTACCTGGGTTAGGAAGAATCCCAGGTGCCGCGGCTCCCCACGGAACTTCACATCTAGTGGAGGAAACTTCTGGATGGACCGTTGCCTCTTCTTCCATTTGTGTCATCTCCCCTCTCTGTCTGTGGCTTCCATGCGACGAGGGGTGGCTACAGCAGCGGCGACCGCAGCAGGTTCGGTGGTTCCATCAGATGGGTCTGGGACCACGGGTTCAGATTCCCCTTCATTTCCTCTCCTGCCGGACCCCAGACGTATGGTGCCTCGGTAGGATTTGGCTTTCTCCTCTTTCATGGATCTTCACGGCTATCTTCATCATGCCGATTGCCTGTTCCAGCAACCGGCTGGAATGCCCCGGGTGATCCTCCTCGTCCTCGCTGAGATGGAGAGATCTTTCCATCTCCTCCTTCCAGCCTGGTTGATGACTGCCCCATCTGAGCGTCACCTTTCTGGCCTTCTTCTCCCAGTCGTCCTTCTTCCCAACACCCATTGACCACCTAGGCTTGTGGCGGCATTCTGTCACCACCTCCTCTTCCGAAGAGCTTGAGGATCTGGAACTGGAATGCTTGCAGGGGTCTGCTCGGTGGGAGGTTCCCCCCCCATAGCAGGTTCCTCTCTCTCTATTCCATTGTCTGACATGATTTGCCAAGTCCCCCGGTAAGGGCTTTCCTTCCGGGCTGACTATTACTGCAGATCCTGTCTAATGTCAGGGCCCACTTCAAAACCTCATCCTAAGAAAGCAGAACTCGTGGAAGCAGTTTCTTCCAAAAGCAACTTTTATTAGGAGAAGCTGATAGCAGGCATAATAGACAGGATCTGAGGGTTTCCCACTCAGATCAATAGGTTAAAATGTCCCAAGCAAACCCAATCCAAAAGTTCATCCGGCCAGTTCGAATGGGCCAATCCCCAGGTGTTAAGTCCATTGTGGGAAAGAGCAGATAATGCCAGGCTGTCTCAGGGTTGCAGCGATGTTTTGTCGGCTCTTCACACCTTCTCTTCCGAAAGCAGAGATAAACCAGTTGCCGGAGGCGCATTCCTTTCTTCTCCCCCCCCCTTCTAGCTGACATCGAGGGGAAAGATAGTTCACAGAGGAAGTATACAGAAACAGCAAAGTGTTACAGTGCAGCGATAGAGGAAATCAGAGCAATAGCCTGCAGTACTTTTCCCCCCTCCCCTCCAGGAGCATGGCAGAACCCAAAAGCATAGAAAGAGTAGTTAGGATTAAAGCAAGAAAGGGGTCCCCTTAGAATATGGGTTCTGACATAGTCTATGCAGAGTCTATTATTTGTGTATATTTTTAAAAAGAAAATAAGAGGACGCAAAAAGAGAAAGAATTGATGTCCTCACACCTGAACAGGTAATGATAGTCATTCCCAACTTGGTACTTCTCAAACAGCATGGTCAATGAATTGAGAATAATGGTTATAGGTAGTCCTCGAGTTACGAGTGTAATAGAGCCTGCCCATTCCACTCGTAGCTCGAAAACTCGTAGAGTGAATCTCGTTCGAGATACAAAATCACTCCCTTGCTCATTAAAACACATGCGGCTCGTTAAGCGAACATGAGGTATCTCAGGGTGGGGAAGGACATGGAGGGCCTAGTGCTGGAACAGGCCCCAAGGTCTCCCTGACTCACTAAGATACTGCATGCTTCCCCCTCCTTTCCTGTCGCACTGGACTCACCTGGAAAAGATCTGTCTCCTCTCTGCCGTGGTTCCTGCTTCTGCCCGGATTTGAGGCTGGGGAACGCTTCCACAGCCCTCCCCCTGTGATCGGGCTGCATGGGGTGTGCGGAAGCAGTCCCCGGCCTCAAATCTGGGCAGCAGCGGCCTGAAAAACGCCTCCGGAGCCTGGATCCAGCCTCCGGAGACACATGGAAGCATCCCCCAGCTTTGGTTCCATTCTCTGTTGCAGAAAACAGAGGCCTAAAGTACCATGAGATCACGCAAGATCAGTAGCGTGAGATCTCGCCCCACTGATCTCGCGTGATCTTGCGTTACTTTAGGCCTCCATTCTCTGCAAACGCACCGAAGGCCTGGAGCAGCCAAGAAAGCAAAGGATCTCGATCTTCGCAGGGTGAGTATTGAAGGCCTGGTGCCTAGGGAGACCCGGGGCGGGGGTGGGGAGGGAGGGAATGACCAGGGTGAATGTTGCAGAGCCACTGCGATCGCTCGTAAGGGCGAACGACTGCTGTGGTGCTGCAATATTCGTAACTTCGGGACTTGCTTGTAAGCACTAGGGGGCGCTCATCACGTGACTTTGAACGAGCGTTAAGTGAACACTCGTAACTTGGGGATTACCTGTATTAAAGTTCATAGAATCTGAAGGACACCAACTGGAGAAGTCAGGCTTACATTAAGAAACTGGGGTATTCCAAAGTAACTCTTCTATGAAGACTAGAATTGGAAGCTCTCTAGTAATACTACTCTCTAGTAGTAGTATTTTTGTCCATTCTTAAGAATCCTCTTCCCATCATGTGTCAGATAATAAAATAGTGGGGCAAATCCTGATTTTGTATCATAAACATATTTAGGATTCTAGAATTGTTGGATCAATTAATATACAATTAGCCATAAATTAAATAAAATTTACACAGGATTCTGTTCCTGATATTGCTATTTGTAACTTTCTATAAATAAAAATTAACTCTTGAAATTTGTAAATAGAATAATGAAGTAATGATGAGATATCCATTGTCACAATAATCCTGTGTGCCTAACAATGGGAACACAGTATCTTGAAAATAAGTTTACTTTTGAAAAAGAGATAAAGAAATTGCTATAAATAAAGTTTACATATTTGTGAAATATCAATCATTGGAGAGACTTTATCTTAACACATACCTTCATATCTATTTCTGTGCCATGAATTTGTTGAGCAACTGTTTTGATGATTCCAATGACAATATCTTGGAGCCCTTCCCTCTCTGAATAGTAATGCAGAATGAGGCCTTTCCCCTTTTCTGCATCTGTACATCTAAAGGAAGGAGCACGCATACCTGGGTATATTGTAGCAAGATGGTCATGTAAAGCATCAAGATTCTGGGGGGGAAATAATTACAAGAAAATGTTATAATCTAATTTTCTAACATTCTTATTAGAGAAGCTATGTTCAAGCTTAGGTAAACAGAGATTCAAAGTATACCTTTTATGTATAAAATAAACCCCAAAAGTTGTTGGAAAGCACATATTACAAGAAATGAAATCAAGAAAACAGTACTTGGATGGGAAATCTGTTACTTTGCAAGGAACCCCTACTTTCATTAACTTACTTTTACTTACACTAAGATAGTGAAAGAAAAAAATTCACAATAACCACAATCAGCATCATTTCCATCATTTCTAAATTACTGTACAATCAGTATTTGCTATATTTATCCCCACTCCTGAATTTTATGCTGCTATATGTTGTTAATGTAACTCTAAAGCATATGTGGTGAGGAACAAAGATGTTTTTTGTGTAATGAGATATCAGATCCATATTTAATATCTGTAAATGTTCAAAACTTTGGAAATAGCTAAGAATTTATCTCCTATGAGTTATGTAAAGCCTCATCTTTTGGGATATGTCCAAAGAAAACAAGCATCTTATGAATTAATTTCTTAGGTACCACATAGCCAGTTTCCTCCTTCACATTCATGCTTGTTTTAAATTTATCCAAAAGAAGAAGTTTATTTTTTCCCCACGGAATTTCATTTTGTTTTGAATTAAAAATATAGCAACAAAAATAACATACATTATAATACAATAAGCTGTCTACATGAACTCACTAATTATAAACCTCACTATTTCAAGGATATGCTTGTGTGATAAATAAAACAGAGCAGCCTAGGGAAAAACTTATTCTCTAATGAAAAATTGGATGTATTACTTACTTTAGATTTGTGTGTATTGTACTTCATAATACGCTACATGGTCAACTTGATTATACTGGTATTGTAATAAAATTGTAATAAATTGTAAATAAAAATAAATTGTAATAAAAAATTAAATGACTTGTTTTATGATTTCAAATTATTTCTCATTTTTTTTCAAAGAGAAGAAGTATTTATTAAAGCATAAATCATGGTACTATAAGTTTATTTAAAATGTGAATTCCTTGCATTTGAAAATTTATAATATTTCCAAATGCTATTAAACCCTTGTGTATGCATCTATATGGGTCATTCTGAAAAGGCAGGAAAAATGCATTATAATGCATTAAGCACCATAATATTTCTTAGGGGAAAGTAGAAAGTGCCTGAATAAATCTCTGCATCATTCAGCAAAAAGAACTAAAAGGGCAGAGGTAAATTGAGGATACAAAAATGGCAGGAAGACAGTTCTCTAAGAATTGCAGGTGAGGCCATTTTTCCACCAGACAAATGAAAAGCGTTCCTCCTATAGTAATGTAGGAAGTCAGCACCCCCCCCGCCCAGAGAAGGAATATTAAAAAAGGCAGAATATTATATTTCCGCAAAGGAATAATAGAAAATCTTAGGCAGAAACCACCACCCCTCCAGTCTCTCTGCCCCAAGCAGAAACCAGCTTTTAGAAATGCAGATTTGGTGATTAATTGAGGAAGACTGGGGTCAGGAAGCTTGGAACTGATGGGATTAGAAAGACAAAGACTACATCTCCCACCCAAAATCTAAAGACATGACCTTTAGGACATAATAGAATTAACCCAAGAATACCAAAAGGGCACACTCATTAGAATACCAAATGGGCACACTCAAGCTCAGGTCAAAGTACATGCTACAGGAACAGGAAGAACCTCAAATACAAAGCCCAAAGGAGGTATAAAAACCCATCACTCCCAGCTCCATTTTGTCAGCCATCCCAGAAACATGCTGTGTCGCTGAAGTTTCTGGCAACTAAATAAACAATAATCTTCTTTCCCAAACAGCCTCCATTTTATTTCCAGCATCTTAGACTACATTTTGTTTACTCCTGGCTTGGACTGGACCTGAAGAGTTTTCTTTCAACAATTTGGTGGCCCAGATGGGACTTCAAGCTAACCTCTTTAATGGACTGGGCCTGGGTAAGCCCCATCTTGCTGACAACAGATCCCTTGTGTCTGTAGGTGGGTTTCCCAACCCTGCCCATCTGGAGCAAGGGTAGTAAAGGGAGTTTTGAGTTCAAACTCAAGGGCTGCTTTGGAAAGAAGGTGAGTACCTCTAAATTTTAACTTTAAAGCCCAAGGGAATGAGGAGAAATGTATGTATGTCTCTGTGTGTGAATCAGAGGACCCTTCTCCCAATCACAGCTGGATCCTGCTCTCTCTGGCCTTTCCTAACTACAAAAAGGATCTGTTCAACCAACAGACCCTGGAAAGCATGGGGGTTAGGCCAGAGCGCAGCACCTTTAGTTAGGGAAATGGGAGAGGCTGTGTGGAATGGAAAAGTGAGTGAGAGAGTCAGACCTGGGCAATCAGCAGGGAAATCAGTGAGCAAAGTCCTATCAAGGAGGTACACGTACTCACTGTGTAAGGTCCTGCCTCAGCTAGCGCTCCCAAGAAAGCAGAACTCTTGAAACAGGCATTGTTTCAAAGAGTAACTTTTATTGAGAATCAATGAAAACAGAAAGGCAAGGCAAGATCTAAAGAATTCTCATGCAGAATGCTACATTAAAATATCCTTTTTCAAACCCCTCCCAACTGTCCAGTTCGTTTCCAGCCAATCCACAGGTGCAAAGTTGTTATGAGAACCAGAGTGATAAGAGACATTTCCCAGGCATAGCCTCATCTTTACAATGGAGCAGAGATAAGGCAGATGGCCCCTGGCACATTCCTCCCCCTTCTTCAGACCAAAAGGGATACATCAAAGACAGAGAGAATAAAATAAAGGAAATGCATCCGCTAGCCCCGTCCCAAACAAGTGAAACCTCCCCCCTCCCACTAGAATGGCAGAGCCCCAAAAAAGGTGAAACAGAGGGGATCTGACATGCTGCCCCCTAAAAGAAGGAGAAATCCACCTGGAGAATACATAAAATAATAAAATGGGAGAAAAAAAGAAAAGGCGTTAGTCAGGTTTGTCTGTGTGAAGCACATGAAACCTTTTGAGCAACCTAGGAGCTTTTTTGTGAACCCATTCGTTTTGGGATGCTGGTAGGTCTTTCCAGGCCACTAAATATTGAGTCATGCCATGATGTTTACGGGAGTCTAGAATCTTCTTAATTTTGAAATGTTGCTCACCCTCTACCATGATGGGCAGTGTTGCTGGGGAAGCTGCTGGCCGTAAAGGCAAGGTTATTTCAGGTTTTAACAGGCTGCAGTGGAATACAGGATGAATTTGCCTCAGAGTTTTGGGGAGTTCCAATTCTACTGTAACTGGGTTTATGATGTGTTTGATGTGGAATGGCCCCACAAATTTTAGCCCTAGTTTCTTTGATGGTTGTAGGGACTGCAGGAATCTAGTGGACAAATACACTCGGTCCCCTATGTGGAATGGTTTGGGTTCCATTCTCTTTTTGTCTGCCTGACCTTCATAAGCTGCCCTGGCTTCATCTACTGCTTTTCTGACTACTGGCCAGGTATTTTGTACCTGTTTAATCCATTCCTTAAGGGAAGGGATGGTGGGTTCCTCCTCTAGTAATTTGGGCATGGGATTGAATACTTGTCCCGTGGCTACTTGGAAAGGGGTAAAGCCAGTGCTGGAGTAGACAGCATTGTTGTACGCTACTTCCACAAATGGCAGGAGGTCGGTCCAATTGTCTTGCTGGTAGTTGATAAAGCATCACAGGTATTGCTTCAGTACTGAGTTTGTTTGTTCTGTCCCACCATTCATTTGGGGATGATGACTAGAACTCAGGCCCTGGCTTGTCCCCAAAACATCCCAAAAGGCCCTCCAGAACTTGGAGGTGAATTGGACTCCCCTGTCCAAAATTATATGTTGTGGGGCCCCATGCAGGAGGTAGACATGGTGCAGAAATAGCTTTGCTAGAGCTTTGGCAGTCAGGATCTTCTGACAAGGGATGAAATGGACCTGCTTGGAAAACAGGTCAGGTACCACCCAAATATCGGTGTTTCCCACACTTTTGGGCAATTCCACAATAAACTCCACAGAGATCTCTTTCCAGAGTGCTGAAGGACTTGCAACCAGCTGCAACAGGCCAGGCATTTTCCCTTGCCTTCGCTTCGCTGTCACACAGGTGGGACAGCTGGCCACAAAACTCCACGTCCTTTTTGATGGAGGGCCACCAAAAATGTTTCTTCAGTAGTAGGGTTTTTACAAATCCAAAGTGCCCAGCCGCCTTTGAGTTGTGGCATGTTTGCATAGTCTTTAGTCTCTGGCTAGCTGGGACGTACAGCTTACCCCCTACCCATGCCAGTCCCTCCTGCATGGAGCAGAGATTTTTGTGACTGAGGAACCAGTCATCTTTCTCTAAGGCTTGTTTAAACTTCAATGTAGCAGTGGTGTCCAGTGATGGGGTGCTTTTTGATTACGCCCTCATGGTTACCGGTGTGGCTAGCTGCTGCGCAGGGAGCATAGGTTTAACTACTTCTATTTTTACGCTATTGTATTGTGGCAGTCTTGACAAAGCATCCGCTAGAAAGTTCCTCCATCTTGGCAAATGGGGAGGGTAAAATTGAAGTGCTGGAAGTGTTGGATCCACCATGCCTACTTAGGGGACAGCTTCCTCGGGGTCTTCAGCACTTCCAGATTGTTGTGGTTAGTCCAAACCTGGAAAGGGATTTTACTCCCTTCTAGGAAATGTCCCCATATGAGAAGGGCCCACCTCACAGCATAAGCCTCCTTCTCCCACACTGCCCAGCATTGTTCTGTCTCAGTTAATTTCTTGGAGATGTAAGAACAGGGCTGTAGTTGCCCTTTTTTGTCTTCTTGGAGTAGGACTGCACCTACGGCCACATCACTAGCGTCGGCCTGAATGACAAATGTTTTCTCTAGGTCTAAGTGTCTCACCACCAGCTCCGCGGAGAAAAGTCTCTTTAGTTTTTTGAATGTGGCTTGAGATTTCATGGTGCACTTTAGTGGCTGGTTGTGCTTTGGCTTATCCCCCGCCCCTTTGGTCTTCAGCAAGTTTGTGATGGGGAGGGCGATTTGTGTGAAAGAGGGGGAAATTGCCTATAGAAGTTGGTGAAGCCCAGGAAACTTTGCAACTGTTTCCTGGTGCGCGGGGCTTCCCATTCTAAAATGGCGCACACCTTTTCTGGATTCATTTCCACCCCCTCATGCAAGATCCGGTAGCCTCGGTAGTCAATTTTCTCTTGGTGGAATTCGCATTTGGAGAGTTTAGCATACAGCTTGGCTGCACGGAGCTTGCTCTGACCAATTTCACATGTTCAGCTTTCGTTTCGGTGTAAATTAAGATATCATCCAGGTACACCAAAACTCCTTTATATAGGTACTCATATAGCACCTCATTTATCAGCTGCATGAACACAGTCCAAATTTCACCCAAAGGGAAACAATTTTGGCTCAGGTTCAGGCTGCGGGGCTCTCCCCCTGGCTACTAGGGGTCCGGGCTGCTGAGGGGTGGCTGGGGTGGTCTCTGCCACTCTGGTAGAGACAGCCACCCTCGCACCTGCATCAGTGGTTGCCGACTTGCTCCTGCCTCCCGTGGCTTTTTCGATCCGGTTGTCACCTTTCCCTCTGCGTCACTCAGATTTCACTTTCAGGTCTTGAAAGCTTCAACCATGAATTGCATTGCCCGTTTCAGGATCTGGTCAGTGGGGTCCTGCTCTCCCTCAATTTCTTTGTCGTCGCAGAGCAGTTCTATTTTACACCTCCAGCCCGGTTTTCAGCTGTCTCTTCCTTTTCCCCCACACCAACCAACTATCTCGGTCTCATAGATTCCTCCATGGCAGCCATCTCCATCCATCTGGAGGAACTTTTTTCAGGTTGTGTCTTGGTGGAGGACTCTTCCCAGCATTCGGACTCTTCTTGCATGCTGCCATGGAGCAACATAGCGTGCACGGTCTCCATGGTAGGGCAAACGCCTCTCCAGGTTGACCACTTTGCAGATCTTGCCTAATGTAAGGTCCTGCCTCATCTAGTGTTCCCAAGAAAGCAGAACTCTTGAAACAGGCATTCTTTCAAACAGGAACTTTTGTTGAAAATCAGTGAAAACAGAAAGGCAAGGCAAGATCTAAAGAATATAATGTAGCTCAATGCTACATTAAAATATTGCTTTTCAAAACCCTTCCTAGAGCCCAATTGTCTTGTTTATTTCCAGCCAATCCACAGGTGCGAAGTTGTTATGGAAACCAGAATGATAAGAGACATTTCCCAGGTGTAGCCTCATCTTTAAAACGGAGCGGAGATAAGGCAGATGGCCCCTGGCACATTCCTCCCCCTTCTTCACACCAAAAGAGATTCATCAAAAACAGAGAGAATAAGGCAAAAGAAATACATCAGCTAGCCCCATGCCAAACGAGTGAAACCTCCCCCTCCCACTAGAATGGCAGAGCCCCCAAAAAGGTGAAACAGAGGGGATCTGACACACTGCTAGGGTAGACTAGCAAGTCCTCCCAGACCCTCCTGAGCCTGAAACCCATGGATAGAAAAGCCTATTGGAAGGAGGTGCCCGTACTCACTGCATAGGGGAGCAGCAGGACCTCATGGACCCCTTTTTGGTCTGAAAATGGTTGGCGGAGTTCCCTTGAAAGGAGGTTCCCTTACTCTGCTAGGGAAACCAGAGTCCTCCCAGAGCCTTGGTTTTTTTGGTCCAAAAACTGACAGGTGGAGCGGTAAGTTTGGCGGTGGGAAAACACCCGGCTAAGCCATTTGAACCCCACAATGGGTGTGGGGAAACATGGGAGGCTGTAGCTCAAGGATCAGATCCCCTCTAGGAGACTTGCTCATGGGTTGGGATGAGAGGCGAGTGCCCATCCTAGCCAGTATGAAGAGAAAAAGAGCAAGGGAGATATGTAGGGAATGGGCTTTGCTCAGGGATAAAGCTGGAAAACCAATTTGGCTAAATAAAGGTACTTGGAAAAAAAGGAATGTATGTACGTGTATACACACACACACACACACACACACAGAGGAATAGGGATTCTTTCTCTCTCTCTTCTATGCAACCATGTGATATGTGGGATTTATGATGGGAATGACCGGGATGTGTAAAACCTAAGAATTCTGTTTTCCTTTTCTGTTCTCTTTCCCTTGTCTTAGTGTGTGTGTGTCAAAGTCTTTGTGTGTTAGGTAAATGTAACCATTAAATGTCTCTAATTCAAAGAGAAAAAAAATTAAAATTCTGTTAGAAAAAATGTTAAAATAAGCCACCAAAAGAAAATACCTTCACCCTAGTTTGCCTGGCCAGCAAAACAGGGTGAAGAAAACTGTGTTCCTTTCTTGTTTTTTTCTTCCCTCTCTGTGCTTTTAAGAACAGCCCAAAGGTATAAAAACCCAGTACTCCCAGCTCCATTTTGTCAGCCACCCCAGAAACCTGCTGCGTCACTGAAATTTCTGGCAACTAATTAAACAAGAACCTTCTTTCCAAACAGCCTCCATTTTATTTATTCCAGGGTTGGACTGGACCTGATGATGATTTTTCTTTCAACAGTAAGATTAATAGGAGTGAGTGCTATTCTTATGCTGGATATATTTATTTTTTAAATCTTTTTAGTGTAAATTGGGAGTATAAAACATCTAGAGCTGGTTATGATCAAAGTGGCTTATAAGCTTAAGTACAGAAAAAACACTCCCATTTAAGAAAATATCCCCTTCCTATATTTTCATCTAGAAGACACGGACATCTACAGGGAATTGGGTAATATTTATAAACACATTTGTTATACCTTCCTATCCCCTCCTTTACATCAATTTTTATTCCTCCAAAACAAAAATAATTCCTGCAATCTTCTATATATTCATATCATAATAATCTTTTAGTAACATACCCATGGACAGGCATAAAGGTCTTAAATGCTTATATACAAATGCTCAAAGCTTGGGGAACAAACAGGGTGAACTAGAAGCAATAGTACACGAGGGTGGGTATGACATAGTTGGCATTACAGAAACCTGGTGGGACGAAACTATGACTGGAATGTACTAATAGATGGATACAAATTGTTCAAAAGAAATAGATCTACAAAAAGAGGAGGGGGAGTTGCACTATATGTAAGAGAGCACTACATATTTACAGAAATGCACGTGATCAAAGATAAAATCCCTCCAGAATGTATATGGATCAATATAAAAGGGGGAAAAAGTGACATTGCCATAGGTGTATATTACAGGCCACCCAACCAATCAGAAGAAATAGATGAACTCTTTGCCAACCAGTTAACAATTGTATGTAGGAAGCATACCACAGTAGTAATGGGAGTACAAGTACAAAAAATGGAAAGAGGGGCACATAACTAAGGCCGATTATTAGCAGACAGCCAGAACATGCAAAGATGAAGTCAGGAAAGCAAAGACTCAGAACGAACAAAGACTTGCAACAGAAATCAAGGACAATAAAAAAGTTTATTTCAACATATTAATAACAAGAAAAAAAGTCAAGGAAACTGTAGATCCACTAAAGAGAGAAGATGGCAAGGAAGTAACAGGCAGTAGGGAGAAAGCAGAGCTGCTTAACTCATTCTTTTCATCAGTCTTCACACAAAAAGAAATTATAACCCAACATACAAAAAAAAACTAGAAATAAAAATTAAAATAAGCAAGAAAATGGTAAGAGAACACCTATCCAACCTTGATGAATATAAATCACCAGGACCCAACAGATTATATCCCAGAGTTCTGAAGGAGCTGGCAGATGTTATCTCAGAACCATTGCACCATATCTTTCAAAAATCCTGAAGCATCGGGGAACTACCAGAGGACTGGAAAAGAGCTGGTTGGTTCCCATCTTCAAAAAAGGAGGAAAAAAACAGAGCCAGGAAACTACAGAGTTTCTTCTAAAGCAAAGAAGAAACAGGGGTGACATGATAGCAGTATTCCAGTATTCGAGAGGCTGCCACAAAGAAGAGAGCATCAAGCTATTCTCCAAAGCACCGGAGGGCAGGACAAGAAACAATGGTTGGAAACTGACCAAAGAAAGAAGCAGCCTGGAATTAAGGAAAACCTTCCTAACAGTGAGGACAATCAACCAGTGGAACAGCTTGCCTTCAGAAATCGTGGGCGCTCCATCACTGGAGGTTTTTAAGAAGAGACTAGACAGTTACTTGTCTGAAATGGTATAGGTTCTCCTGCTTTAGGGGGCTGGACTAGAAGACCTCCAAGGTCTATTCTATTCTATTCTATTCTGTTCTGTTCTGTTCTGTTCTGTTCTGTTCTGTTCTGTTCTGTTCTATTCTATTCTATTCTATTCTATTCTATTCTATTCTATTCTATTCTATTCTATTCTATTCTATTCTATTCTATTCTAATTCTATTCTATTATTCTATTCTAATCCACAAAACGTGATTAAGGAAACTATGCATGAAGTCTGTTTGCAGCCATGCTAGATGCCTTTGTTTTCTAATTCCTAAAACAGAAAATCATAAAAACTGATGGAAGTTGGAGTAGAAGACTCCAAGTTCCCTTCCAGCTGTATTCTATTCTAGTATAATTTGTTAGTAAAGAATATTATTCAGAAGAAATCTATGCATACTAAAAGATAAAGGACAAGTGGATTTCCAACCAATGAATCTCCATTTTTAAATATTCAGTGTTGTATATTCTATTCTTATTTTTCTTTTTGTTTGCTTAATGGTCCCATTTAGCACAGCATAGTTGGTAATTTAAGGACATTTTAGCTATTATCAGTTTTTTGAATGCTAGTATTCACTGCTAATTAGACAATCAATTGTATACTTAAGTCAGTTTCTCGCCAGTGATCCATTTTCCTGAACTATCTGACTGGTAATGATAAATCCTAGGAGTGTTAGCTGAGGCAGGGAACAAATTTTGGCCAGCTGATTAGTGCTAAACATGAAAATATTGTAGAGCAGCTGTGCAGTCACATGGAGCATAGTTGTAAGTTCACTGTTCTAGAATGTTATGGCCATGGCAGCTGGTGACATGAGCCAAGGAGGAGGAGAATGTCCCATGTTATCCTTACAGTTGTAGGGACAGGAAATGGTTGTGACTCTACCACTGATATATCTGGTTGCTAATAGTCCTTCCAATTATTTGTTAAGTAACACCCTAAATTGTTCTTTTAATATAACTCTGACTTTTATACAAGCTTTTATACATCAAAGGAAGTGGAAAGAATACAGATTCCATTTATTTCAAGTATCAGTGAAAAATATGGATGCCCAATCATGTTTTCCTCATTATATTTTGATGTCTATGGAGATTCTCAGTCATCCAGGTCATGGTTGTCCCCAAAGTGCTTTTTCATGAGGCAACTGGACTTTCTTTTTTATCTTTAAAGACGTTTTGCTTTTCATCCAAGAAGTCTGAGAGCTGAAGAAGCTTCTTGGATGAGAAGCGAAACGTCTTCAAAGAGAACAAAGAAAGTCCAGTTACCTCATGAAAAAGCACCTTTGGGACATTACATTTTGAGTGTTTAATAATTGCACAGAAAACTTAGTTAAAGTAGGTGGAAACATAAAAACTTTATTCATTTTTATACCTGACCATCTTTAACCTAGCTTTCAAGGTCAAAGCTGCCTGATATGTTGCCATATTTTTGAATATTATATTTTCAGAGAGTGCATATTTGTGTCAGTAACAGAATATGAGCAGACTATTAGACTACTCTCTAAAGTATTTTTTATTAACCACCACTCTATGTCTGATTTTTCTTTTATGCTATTAATGCAAATATTCTCCTGGGATGCTTCAAATTGCACTTATTGACTAGCTGTTCTTCTTTCACATACTGCGTTAGCATTGCTTTTAGCAATATTTTCTTCTCAAATTATGTACTGAATATATTTTTAAAGTCATAAAATTAAACAGTTGTATTTAAAACAATGGTTGCATTTTGGAATGATGTATGAATAATGGCATTCATTATTCATACATCATTCCAAAATGCAACCATTGTTTTAAATACATTTTCTCAAGTTTTTGATTAATGCTATTTGATGTATAAATCATCTTGTCATTTATTGTCTACAAAGCTATAGAAAAAGAAAAGTTATACAATTAGAATATTTGTTTTAGATGCTATGAAGTGTCATCAATAGGATTAAAACAATTCCATTTGTCCCCGTATGAATAAATGTATATAGGATATTATAAAAATAACTCCCATTATTAAAATAACTCAAATTAACTTAGCATGTTCTTACTGGAACAGAAGATATTCATCTCAAGATGTCACAGGTTCAACTACAGCATTATCTGGTCACAACAAAAATGAAATGGAAATGGAATTTAGTAGTCAGGGCTGGGGCTTTTTTGTTGTTGTTTTTGTTTTAGATGACTGCTATTTGAATATGTTTCTTCTTATAATTTCCACTAATTTCCTAATTACAAGAAAACTGAAGTTTGGTGTGTATTATTTTGGTTCTTAAATGTGAATTATCAAGACATTATTTTTGATAAGGCTAGTGTCATAGCAAATAAAAAGTTACTGTCTCCAAAGTAGCCAGAGTGAAAGAATTTCCGTTTCTGGATCCAGAGATTTGATAAATTATATTGTTGTGTTTAAATAAATGTGCATAGTACCACAGCAAACTACAATGTTCAAATTAAATTGTCCTGAAACAGAGCCATTGATGATTTGTCTCAGTTAACTTACTTGTAAAAACTCTCTAACATTTGATCCCAACACACGTAAGATGGTGTCATAACCAGATTCTTGGCAAAACACAAAAAACATCTTCCCAAACATTTGAAGGATTTCTCCAGCATTAAGGTCTGCAAAATAAACAAACAAAACAATAAAATTCTATTTTTTGAAAGTTGCTTTTTGCTAAGAAGAAATAATAGTACAGTACTGATTAAGCAAAATAATAAAATGAGTAATGTCAACCAATACCATAAGGAAATCAGCAAATTATAGTGTAGAAAGACACACTATATTACTTCTTTTCAAAACCAGTTTAAAATCCTTATGAGAACTTAAAGCATTTTAGAGATTTCAAGTTAAATAACCAGCACATTTAGAGAAGCTTCAAGAATTGTCTCAAAGTTCAAAGGATTGGATTGTGTGAAACAAATTCTTCCAAAATTCAGATAAACACATGTACATTTGTTCTTCTAAATTGAAGCTTATAATAAAGAATAACAGTGATATGCAAAATACATTGTGTACCATATCTCCATTGGTTGAGAAGCACATATACTATAAGTATCTTGCATTCTATCTCACGCAATTCTAATTTCAACAAACTACAATTCATGAGTCTGTTTTAAAACAATTTGGAACAAACTATATATGATGTTAAATGCTCACATGTATTAGACATGTTTGTGTTTATGTGTGTACATATGCATATACATATAAATTTAAGTGGCAGAAATCAGCCAGTGAAGGGGACACTAATATTTACTGAGATCATAGCATGTAGGAATATGAACATAAACTTAGCCACTTCAGAGGAAAATTGATCCTCTGAGGCCACTATATACCTTCTAAAGCAGGGGTGTCAAACTGCCGGCCCGCGGGTCAGACGCATCATGCGGAAGCCGCGCCCACCCCAGTGCCGGCAATGGCAAAACAGTCCCGATATGTTGTGCGATGTCACGTGACGTCGCGAGTTTGACATGTCTGTTCTAAAGAAAGTGTTCCTTAGCAGTCTTGAGGTCTGCTCTTAATTTCAAACATTCTAAGAATGACTGCATATACCACTGTCAAGTCATTGAAAAATAATAGTCCAGAAAACATTTTTTGTACTATGTGTAAACTATCATGTATATCATAAAACAAGTTACAGAAGGCAATGGCCTAACTAGCTGAATTGCATCATATCCTTTAGAAGTAATGCTGAAAGAAAGCCAGATTTACTCACTGAGGACTTTACTTGCTGCAGCAACCAAATCATATGTTTTGGAATCATCATAAATAATTCTGACCAGAAACTGCCCTTCCTCATCCAGTTGTGCCTCTCTCCTAGAACAAAGTACAACATACTTTTTTAAAAATTGATATATTTTGGACATTTATAAAAGAGAAGATCAAAGTTGCTAGTTGCTGAGAACACTGAAAATGTGTAGGAGTGAAGATGTAAGGTAACAAGGTAACAATCTTAATGGAAAGAAAAAAGAAATAAAGTATAAATGTCATATTTTGACTCCAATACTAGAAGAATCTCAAATATAACATAAGAAAACATAACACAGCATAACATAACAACTTATTGGATTTTTTGTGTGTGTTTTTTTATATGCCTTTGAGTCAGTGTTGACTCCTAGCAATTGCCTGAACAAGTCATTACAACTAGCTTCCTAGGGCAGAGAGACCTATTGGCTCAAGGTCACTCAGCTGACTTTGTGTTAATGCAGGACCAGAATCAGAAGGACATGTCTGCCATTAGTTTACATATTTACAATTGAAAGAAAGATTTAAATTAGATAAAAAGAGTTATGGTAGTGGTAGTAATTGACATATTATTGGTAAGGCTTATAAATTGTTACTGAATTTGAATTTGGAGAATGAATATGAAAAGCATTGTATGACTCAGTGGACAAAAAACTTTGGATATAATGTAATGTTTGAACAATGGGAGAATATGAATGAAAGGTCTAAAATTTACACTAAATTATAACTTAAAAGAAATTTTTTATAAGACGATGTATCATTGGTATTTAACACCAGATAAGTTGTCAAGAATGTATAAAGGTATTTCAAATGAATGTTGGAAATCCAAATGTAAAGAAGGGACCTTTTATCATTTGTGGTAGCTATGTGATAAAGCAAAGAAATATTGGAATAGAATTCACATCTTAATACAGAAGATTCTCAAAGTGAATATAAAAATAAAATCAGAAACTTTTCTCCTGGAAAAAGACTTAGAAAAAAATTAGTACTTTGATGTTATATATGTTGACGGCAGCAATGTTACTTTACACACAAAAATGGAAGGACACTTTGATTCCTACAATGGATGAATAGTTACAAAAGTTGAAGTTAGCAGAGATGGCTAAATTGACTGCTTTGGTCAAAGAAAAAATACAATTACTTTTGTTTCTACTTGGAAACCGTTTCTGGACTTTGTGCTTCAGGTGGAAAAAAATGAAACTTTGATTTTGGGTTTTACCGATTAACAGGTTTGTTGTTGTAGAAATGGCTAGTTTATATTATTATGTAAAAGTAAAAAGTTGAGGTTTGATGTTATTATCTTACTCTACTGCACCAAAGGGAGTCAGAAGTCAATGCCTTTTCTTTCTTTTTTCGCTTTGCCCCACACTTTTCCCTTCCCTATTTCCTCCCCTATTTTCCTACTATTTTCTTTTGTATTATTGTATTATATATTATAAACAAACAAATAAATAAATAAAATAACAGAATAACAGAGTCTGAAGGAACCTTGGAGGTCTTCTAGTCCAACCCTCTGCTCAGGCAAGAAACCCTATACCATTTGAGACAAATGGTTGTCCAAACTCTTCTTAAAAACTTCCAGTGTTGGAGCATTCATAACTTCTGGAGGTAGGTTGTTCCACTGGTTAATTATTCTGTCAGGAAATTTTCCTTAGTTCTAGGTTGCTTCTCTCTTTGATTTGTTTCTATCCATTGCTTCTTGTCCTGCCTTCAGGTGCTTTGGAGAATAGGTTGACTTCCTCTTCTGAGCCCCTGAGATATTGAAACACTGATACAGTATCATGTCCTAGTCCTTTTTTCATTAAACTAGACATACCCAATTCCAGCAACTATTCTTTGTTTTAGCCTTCATCTCCCAAATCATCTGTGTTACTCTTTTCTGCACTCTTTCCAGAGTCTCTACAGCTTTTTTTATAATATGGTAAGCAAAACTGGATACAGTATTCTAAGTGTGGATCCTACTAAGGCTTTATAAAGCAGTACTAATACTTCACGTGTTCTTGAGTCTATCCCTTGTTAATGCAACCT
This sequence comes from Azemiops feae, assembly GCA_023970755.1. Classification (NCBI taxonomy): domain Eukaryota; kingdom Metazoa; phylum Chordata; class Lepidosauria; order Squamata; family Viperidae; genus Azemiops; species Azemiops feae. The sequence continues at coordinate 204,035 of JALGBA010000306.1, read as the reverse complement.
AGGATTGCATTGGCTTTTTTTTTGGTTGCTGACACACACTGTTGGCTCATATTTAAGTGATTGTCCACTTGGACTCCACAATCCCTTTCATAGTTGCTGGCATTGAGCCAAGTTTGTTCTAATCTGTATCTATATAGTTGGTTTTCCTTGCCTAAGTGTAAAACTTTACTTTTCTCTCCACTGAATTTCATTTTGTTATATATGGCCCAGTGTTCAAGTCTGTTGAGATCCATCTGGATCTTGAGCCTATCTTCTGGAGTGTTGACTATTCCTACCAGTTTAGTGTTGTCTGCAAATTTGATGAATTCCCCTTCTATTCCCTCATCTAAGTTGTTTGTGATGATATTGAAGAGTACTGGGCCTAAAACGGAACCTTGGGGTACCCCACTGCATACTTCCTTCCATGTAGATGTAGTTCCATTGAGGACCACACTTTGAGTGTGATTTGTCAGCCAGTTACAAATCCTTCTCATGGTGATATTGTCTATCCCACATTTTTTTTTAGCTTACCAAGAGGTAGGTTGTGTTCGACTTTGTTAAATCTCTTACTGAAATCCAAGTATACTATGTCCACTACATTTTACTGGTCCACTAATTTAGTCACTTTGTCAAAGAATAAAATTAGACTTGTTTGGCATGATCTGTTTTTGACAAACCCGCGGTGGCTTCTGGTTATAACTTTGCTTGCTTCTAGGTATTCGCAGTTCTGTTGCTTGATTCTTTTTCAGGACCTTCCCAGATATTGATATCAGGCTGATTGGTCTGTACCATCAGAAGTACCAGAGCATGAAGGTAAAAGGATACTACTGAACTTGCAATATGCCGCTCTTAATTATAAATAAACAGCAATAATAGAAGTAACTAAGTATTTGGAAAGATTAGAACATGTAAAACTATATCTAGCCCTTTGAATATGCTGCCCTGGCTGAAAAATGTAAATAATTAATGATTTCATACATCTCTATAATAATCAACCAAAGGACAATTTTCACGTATCAGTCTCATTATTTAATGAATTGCTATTCATTAAAATGATCCAAGAAATTGACTAAGAAAAGATTATTCCTTGTACCAAATTACAAGTCTAACATGCCCACCAAAATAAGTTGAGTTAGCTTTGGTTGTTAATTGCTAAAAATCTTTTATAATCATTCTCCCAGCTAAATTTAAGCATATGCCTACAATATACACACTGGAAAAGGATCATTATGCACATTTAAATTTGGAGTTTAAAATAAAGCTAATCACCCAAGGACTTCATATTTCCTTCCTGAGCAGAAAGTACACTAAAGGTTACTATTGTTTCCTTTTTTCATTTGGAATTAGAAAAATGTATTGTAGTGCTAGTAGTTTTACAAGAAGATTAGCAAGGAGGATTTGGATAATTATGTGTATCTCTTTGATATATTATAATAAAACTTCATATCCCTGTGTAATGATTATGTAACACAGACTCAAGCAAGCATTTATTTTTGTCACTAAAGAGTTGTATTTTTGTATACTTTGCTTTGCCTTGTCCTTTGGGGTGGGGGGCGCCTATAAAATAGAATTGCCTTTCTCATCTTCAATCTTGGGAAAGAAATGCATCTTAATCTTCTGATTGTGTCATTGTTAGTTGGTACTATGCAAAGCATTCCTAGGAGAAGAGAAGATAAACATCCTCTTTGGTCTTGGCAAAATCCATGAAATAACACAAAGCAGTAATATGGTTCAGAGCTCATATATGTCAGTCAGAAATTCCCCTAAGAATTATTGAGACTTAATCAGAAGGGTATTGCATACTTGCTGACTTTAAAGGCATCTACCCACCATCATCTCTTTTGTGTTTCCTGATTGGAACAGGGTCATAAGAATGTTTTCCTTTGTTATTGTACTTTGGTATCCTTGAATATTTTTTATTTCTGCTCATGCTATGTTACTATATTATTTTCTTACGTAGAAATAAAGGCTAAAGTATTCAGACCAGTGAGGTCATTGCTTCCAAATTCAAGAGAATTTGTAATCCAATTGTGCTGGTTTGGTGAGAGACCAATACATCTATAGACACCAAATACATTTTCAAAAATATTCATATGGACAATTTTTATTTGAATGTAAGCTTAATTTTAATGCAATTTGAAATGTATCTGATGGAGTAGTGTGCAATCTCTCTTTTAATCTAAGCTTCATGATATAGATGATTTTCAAGAGTATAGCAGTAGAGAAACCATACACTGGAAATTAGGGAATTAAGCCACCTTCAAAAGAACTATTATATACATGCCTAACTTTCTACATTTGGTATCTATGGGACTTTTAACACCTTGTACCAAGGGCTACTTCACTGCTGAATCTTCAATATTTGAACTGAAATGCTTCTAATATCTCTTCTGTCTGTCTATTTATCTACCTACCTACCTACCTCCATTTTTAAATTTCCTTCTATGAACTATAATGTGTGCATATTTAACTTTCCAAAAAGAATTTTTTGCAAATAGCTCACATTGCCAATTAGGGGAGGTTGTCATAAACCTGTTTGCTGTGAATTTTCTACAACTTTACATATATGTAAATGATGAAGCATACATGTAGTCAATCATGTAATCATTTCCTTGGTAATGAAAATGATCTTTTATTCTATAAGACATTTTTCTGATCTCACATTAGTTCCATAAAATATCCTTGATTATATGCCATCAAATTGTTGTCAATTCTTAGTGACAACATAGAAAGACAGATGACAATCTGTCCTTAACCTGTTTTTTCAGGTCTTCCAATAATGCACCTATTGCTATTGTAACTGTAACTTGATGCTCATTGTCCTCTTCTTCTCCTCTTTCCTTCTACCTTTCCCAGCAGCTAATGCTGCTGAACTAGGATAACTTGCCTGTTCATTTGTATCTTAAGTGAGAACTCTGAGTTGATTTGGTCAATGACCCCCTGGTTTGTTTCCTTGGCTATCCATATTTTCAGGAATCTTCTCCAAAATCAAAGTTCAAAAGTGTCAATACTCTTGTTATCCTGCTTCTTCAAAGTCCAACTTTGGCTTCCATAGAATGTCACAGGGAATAGTATAGTTAGCATAATTCTGATGTTTATAAATACAGACACTTCACGGATTTGAATATTTTTTCAAAGATTTTCATGGCTGCTCTACCAAGTGCTAGTGTGCAGGCGATTTCTTGACTGTTTGTTTCATTATTGTTGGTTGATCCTAAAGGCAAAAGCTATCTTCATAGTCAGTTCTAAGGTTGGTTGTTCAACTAGTTTTTATTAGTTTGGTCTTTATATTTACATTTAGTCACATTATTTTCACAGCACTACTTGATTTTTATTACTAGAACTTGCAGATCCTTTGCATTTTTTGGCTATAAAAGTAGTGTCATCAATCTAGTGAAGACGTTTTACATTTCTTTCTCCAATTTTAAAACCACACTGATCTTCTTCCAATACAGATTCTCTTACTATATAATCAGCATATAGGGTGAATAAATAAGGAGAAGTCTTGTTGCACTCCTTTGCCAATATGAAGCCAGTCTGCTTTACCATGTTGTCTGTACTGTGGTTTCCTGACTTGTATACCATGTTTCCCCAAAAATAAGACCCGGTCTTATATTTTTTTGCCTCCAAAAGAGGCACCAGGTCTTAGGACCGCTGCAGCCAGGCCTCTCACGCCCCAACACCTGTGGCGCTGCTGCCCAAGTTCTGCGGCCGCTTACAGCCACATGGCACATTGCGCCGGTGCCGCCGCTCGCAGCAGAGGGTCACATGGCTCATTGCATCGATCATGCTGCTGCTGCCACTTGTGGCAGGAGGCTGCGTGTCTCGTCGCACTGATCATACCGCTGCTGCTACTCGCGACAGGCCACATGGTTCATTGCGCCACTTGCACCGCTGCCGCCGCTCACAGGAAGCCACATGGCTCATCGCACCAATTACACCGCAGCCGCCACTAGCAGGAGGCCGCATGGCTCATCGCACAGTTGCTGTGAGCTGTGACAGCAGTGCAATTGACAGGTATGATAATGTAAACCTACTCTCTTCAACAAACATGCTTCTTGGGTTGATACACATAATTTTCAGAATTTTTGAAGTCATGAACTTTGGCTTAATGTGCAGGAGGCCGCGTGGCTGATCGCGCTTGCTGCCACTGCTCACAGAAGGCCGCATGTCTCATCGCGCAGCTGCTGTGTGCTGTGGCAGCAGTGCAATCGGTGCGATGAGCCACATGGCCTTCTACTGCGAGCGGCGGCAGCGGTGCGATCAGCCACGCGGCCTCCTGCACATTAAGCCAAAATGGTTTCTTTTGAATTCATGACTTCAAAAATTCTGAAAATTATGTGTATCAACCCAAGAAGCATGTTTGTTGAAGAGAGTAGGTTTACATTATCATACCTGTCAATTAAAACTTAGACTAATTCTTAAACGGATTCTATTAGATATGAATACAGACATTGGGGATGGGTTCTCTTATGTTTTAAAACATTGCTGATATCATTTTCAAGTGCAAAGATGCTTTCTATCCTAAAGTTGAATGAACGCCAGTCAAAATTTTAGTAATAAGACTAATAAAATATTAGAATACTTTTTCAAACCCTGCAATCTAAAATTAAAATGTTAACTTTTATAATTATATTATAAATTTTCTTAATATATTGGTTGGAACTATCCTAGGGCAGCTATTTATGAAAAACTCCCATTTGCAATTGGGCTTTTTTCTCAAAATATTCATGAAGTATAGTATCAAGTTCAAATGTCTACATGAGATTTCCTTTGAAAATAGCTGCCGGGTCAAACAAATACAGAATAATTGCAATATGTAATTGATGTCATATTTTCCTCCTAATTTAGAAGATACTTCAGTTCTAGCCAAACTGATTTGCAAAAAACAACAAACAAACATGGTAAAGATATAAAGAGGAGGAAAGTGACAGTAGTGGAGGATACAAAGGAGCTTAATTCAGATTATTTGTAATAATATAAAACCTGTTTGTTGGTTCTATTATTGAAGTATCTTGATAAACTTTGCCATAAATAAAGTCATGCACTAAGACTCAATATGTGCCATCAAATATTAAAGAAGTACATTCATTTCAAGTTATTACAAGCAAAAATAATTTATACCAATTAATAATTGCTTAACACTTCTTGTCATACACAAAATTGTTTTCATATATCATTAGCAAAATAAGAAGTTAGAAAAAGAAACTACCCTTATTTCAGGGCACACCATAAATGGACTCTCAGGCACCTGGATTAGTTAAAACTAGTTAATTTAGATATTAGAAATAAACAATGATAGTGTTTCTTTTGTATAGTTTTAGCTGTTCCTTTCCTGTCAACCCTAAAATAAGAAAAAGTTGGTGCTACCAGATCTGGGCTACAAAAATCTGTACATCTATTAGAGTCACCTTGTCAGGAAGATGGGTGGCATAAAAATTTAATAATACATAAATTAATAATAACCAGATGGTACAAAAAGATACAGAAAAATAGATTTTGTACTTCAGATACAGATATACACTGTAAGCTAAATACATTCATAAATGTACTGTATTTATGTTATACAGTACATAAATGTGGTTTATCTTATCAAACCATACTTAAGATTTAGCACATTTTAGGATTTAGAGGAGATGATAATGCACTGTTAATCAAAAGTTTTGCAACCTACTCTCACCCTTGGTAGATGATGAGAGTGTGTATAAACACTAAAGCAAATAAGTCTAATTCTTTTTCTCTTTTTTTGTGATCAATAAATATAGTCATTTATGAGGATGAAGGTTCGTTCTCCAAGCTTGTAGATTGGTTTCCTAATGTTTCATTACCAGACTAGGTAACATCTTCAGCGGAGTTTAGAGGATGGCAGTGTCATTGTTCTTCTGTTTATAAGGGTCAGTAGGTCTTGTGATGGGTCAGGTGTGGATATGTCAAGTGAGGTCTTATGATGAGTCTTGGATGGGCCATGTTTGAGTCATCAGTGGGAGTCTTGTGATGGGTCTTGTGATAGGAAAGTTACATCAGGTGAGGGTCATTGGTAGGTGAAGTGCTGGTTGGGGGGGTTTGTGTGGGATGGTTGAGGGTCGGTGCTGTCTCTGGTTAGCTGTGCAGTTGATTTGGATTCTGAGGGATTTGTAGGCTGGTTGTAGGTCAATGTGTCTGTTGATGGAATTACTTATGGAGTGCCAGACTTCGATGAACTCATGAGCATGGTGGATGGTAGCGTGGCAAATGATTTTTGTGTTACTCCAATCAAACTGGCGCTTTTTGGTATCGGTGTGGGTAGAGATTAAGGATTTGGGATTGTGGCGTTTGACTGCCAGCCGGTGTTCATGGATCCTGGTTTTTAATTGACATGATATTTGTCCCACATAGAATTGGTTGCAATTGTTACAGTTGATTTTGTAGATTACATTGTTTCATTCATCCTTCTGTATCTTGTCTTTGGTTCTGGATAATTCCTGGCGAAGTGTGGCTGTGGGTTTGTGAGCTATTGCTATTCCTAGAGGTTGGAGAATTCTTGCTGTCATTTCTGACACCCCTTTTGTGTTTGGTAGGGTTAGTTTTTACATAATGGTTGGCTATGTGGTGTGTTGTGGTTTGGGTCCTGTGTGTCAAGAATACGAAGATTTTTGGATAGCTGTTATAAAGAAAGACGTCAAGCAACCACTTCTCTTCCACTTCTCTTAGTGTTATGATGCTGTATTGTGTCCTGGCCCTTCTGAAGAGTGCCTGGACACAGCTTCTTTTGTGTGTGATGGGGTGGTTGCTTGCAAAGCTGAGGATCTGGTCCGTGTGCATGGCTTTGCGGTAGATGCAGTTTCCAGTTCTCCGTTGTCTAGCCTCCTTATGTCGATGTTGAGGAATGGGAGTCTGTTGTTTGTTTCCTCTTCACATGTGAATTTGAGCCCAGGAAATATATTATTGAGTAGATGGTATGTTTCTTCAATTTGGGAGCATTTGATAGTCATTTATGTTTGACCTATTTCTATCACAATTTGGTTCATTCAAGGACAAGACAAAAAGAGTATTTATTAGCAGGGAAGAGCAACACAGAAAGAAGTGGAAGTTAAAGTCACTGCTTATGTTTTGAAATTAAGTTGGGTGGGCATATGCCACCAGTAAACAGATTACAGAGGGTAGTGAACAGGCTTCTCTATCACATCAATAATTTACTCCTTTGGATAAAGGGCAGTGACTGTAATTCTGCTCAATAATCCAAATAACTGAGCATATTTAAGCTGCATTAAACTCAATGAGAGAGATTTATATAAACAAATAAATCCTAATGTTTGCAGAGAACATTAAAACAATTTACTTTGGTGTATTATGTGACCTATTATATAATCTAATATTTTGATCTACCACATTATATAAGAGTATTTTCTAAATTTTCCTTTCTTTTTGCAAATTTTTGTTTGATGGACAAATGATATAAATTGAAAGAATTAACTTTGACTTTCTAACCAATCTATCAGGGATTTTTTTGCAAAGTAGCACTTTTAATATTTCTGCTATTTGTTCACTCTTTGTATCAACCTTCTATCTAATAGTGGTAACTATAAGCAATCAGCCAAATGACAACTAAGTAACCGGGTAAGCAGAGGAAGGACAGTGATCATATTAACTGTTCAATCTTTTGCTCCATATTTTGCAAAATAAAATGCAGCATTTCATTGGTCTTCTGCTAACAAAACTGTATGCAACCTGATTACATAGCACTGTTTTTCCTTACTGTGATTTATGGCCATGTTAGAAAACATGACATATAACCTTGATGCTCTATCTAGATACTGCATTAACAATTCATTGTGAAAACCCTTGCAATAAATTTTTAATATAAAAAGGAATAGCTCATCAGTAGAAATGTTCCCAGGAGAACAATGGCAAAATTGAATGGAGATCATCCCAGAGAGAAAAAAGAAAGCACTACATCTTTTTTATAAATGTTAATACTGCAGGGTTTTTGTAACTGGAACTAGAAAAACAAACAAATGGTTTAGCCTAACTGCTGCTATCTCACTTCCGTAATCAGCGTTTGCATCAGGGACAAATTTTATGCAAGCATGAGAAAACACGTACACAGATGTACTGAGGGAAGAAGGGAGTGTATAGGAATGATTGATGTCTTTCTTATATGGTAATAACTCTATTGTCTAATGTTGATTAGTTGACAAAGTTTATAAAGCGATGCCATTAACTTTCTAAGGTGTGGAACCACTGAATGCAATCACTGCCAGCATTTGAGATTATGACCCACCCAGCACTTCATTCAATGTCTCTTTTTGGAAACCTCCGTCTGAGTTTCTTGATTGGATTGTATAGATAAGAGTCTCAGATTTCTTTATGCCAGAGGACACTTGAAATAACTTACAATACAATTCAACTTTATCTAGGACAAATTTGATAATGGGCTGTCACAAACAATTAAGTCAGATACAAAATATTTATTCCATGTGACTTAAATATTTTCTGAGCTCATGTTTATCATTTTAAATACTTCTCATTAAAGCCCATATTCAAGATTCATTGTGCACACAGAGGCATTCTTTCTATTGGGTGTCTTGTTACTCTTGTTGTTTCAATAACTCTTGTTTTTTTGTGTGAGATGACAAGAATTCATTTTAGGGATATTTTGTTCAGATTAATATTTATAACAGAATAAATTCCAAAATACCTGTCATGAATGTCTTGATAGCATATTTTGATTTACCCTATATATAAGAAGACAACGCTTCTGATGCACAGTGTTGAATATGACATTATTAACTTTGAAAGAGATAAATTTAAAAAATAAATTTGGATCATTGTAAATATTTTTGGGTTCATTTGTAGATACCATAGAACTTTTTGATATGAAATAACATTGTTTAGGAAAGTGGCAGCACAATTTGGAAAAGTATATCTCTAGTGTAAATATTAGTTTTATCAGAATGCATCCAACATTTGAAAATTATTTCTGAATAAAAGTCATAGACTAATAATGCTAATTGCCCTGGCAGTAACAAATGACTTTTCTAGACTTTCCTACACTGGGATACAGTTATATAAAATAATTGTTTTGGTGATTAGAAAATTAAGTGATCATTAGATAAATCATTCTCAGTTGAATTGACAGTGAATATATAAACTGTCTGAAGGTAATGATGTGTTTTTTTGCAGCTGGTTCATGAAGTTTCCAGTTCAGGATACTCCCCTTTGGATTACAGGGAGCCCCAGCAATGTTCATGCAGCTGATCAACAAAGTCCTCCATGAGCACCTATATAAAGGGGTTTTGGTGTACTTGGACGATATCCTAATCTACACAGAAACCAAGGCCGAACATGTAAAACTGGTTAGAGTGGTCCTAAAGAAGCTCCTCTCTGCCAAACTATATGCCAAACTCTCCAAGTGTGAATTCCACCGGGATAGGATTGACTATTTGGGCTACTGCATTTTGCACAAAGGGGTGGAGATGGACCCAGAAAAGGTGCGGGCCGTCCTGGAGTCGGCCCCTCCTCACACCAGAAAGCAACTACAGAGATTTCTGGGGTTTGCCAATTTTTACAGTTCATTCCCTCCTTTGCCCAAATTTCGCTCCACATTATCAACTTATTGAAAATGAAGGGAGAGAACAAGCTAAAACCTAGGCAACCATTAAAATAGACTATGGAATGCCAAGCTGCATTTGAAAAGCTTAAGAGACTGCTTGCAGCAGAACCAGTGCTGAAGCATCCGGACCCAGAAAAATCATTTGTAATTCAGGCCGATGCCAGCGATGTGGCAGTAGGCACCGTACTGCTTCAAAAGAATCAAGAGGGTCAGTTACAGCCCTGCGCTTACACCTCCAAGAAACTGACTGAGACCGAACAGTGGTGGGCCACTTGGGAGAAGGAAGCTTACACGGTACAATGGGCTCTTTAGATTTGGAGCCATTTTTTGGAAGGGAGTAAAATTCCCTTTCATGTCCGGACTGATCGTAAGAATCTGGAAGCATTAAAAACTCCCAGAAAATTGATTTTGAAACAAGCACGGTGGACCCAGCATTTTCACTGGTTTAACTTCTCTATCCACTATTTGCCGGGGGGGGGGGGATTTCCTGGCAGACGCCTTGTCGAGAATGCCGCAATACAAAAGTATAAAGTCGGGTTGGTTAAATCTTTGTTTTCCCCGCAACAATTAGTGGCCCTGGTCAATACCAGGGCACAGACTAAGGGCACCCGCCGCTGGACAATGCAGCAGTGTCAGAACCCATATTTTACAGGACCCTTTTTCCTTTCTAAACTCACAAGGGAAGATGCGAAGAGCCGACCAAACATCACTGCAGCCCCGGAGACGGATTGATGTTATCTCCTTTTTTGCACAACGAACTTAACACCCTAGGATTGGCCTGTTTGAACTGACCAGATGAACTATGGGGTGGGGTTTTGCTTGGGATACTTTTTACCTATTGATCTGCCAGGAGATCCTGTCTATTATGCCTGCTGTCAGCTTCTCCTAATAAAAGTTCCTTTTGGAACAAACTGCTTCCACGAGTTCTGCTTTCTTAGCATGAGGTTTTGAAGTGGGCCCTGACATTAGACAGGATCTGCAGTAAGAGTCAGCCCAGAAGGAAAGCCCTTACCAGGGGACTTCGCAAGACCATATCAGACAACGGAGCAGGGAAAAAAGAATCCATCGCAAAGGGGGAGCCCCCCTGCCGGTCGGACCTCTGCAAACTATCCAGCTCGGAGTCTTCCTACTCATTGGAAGAAGAGGTAGTGGAGGTATGCAGCCACAAACCTCGGTGGTCAATGGGAGTCGGGAAGAAAGACGACTGGGAGAAGGAAGGTGACACTCCGATGAGGCAGCCACCAGCCAGGTTGGAAGGAAGAGATGGAAAGATCCCCCCATCTCAGCGAAGACAAGGAAGACTGAGCTGGTTGCTGGAGCAGGCGATCAGCATGATGAAGATAGCCCTGGGCTTCCGGTTCCGGATCGCGGCACACGCAGTCGCACGGAGAGATCCGTCTCTCCCACCGGCTGTTTTCCCTCCGCCGGTAGACCCTTAATCGGGTCGAAAGTCGCCCTGGAGGGGCGACCACCGTTGAGGAGGCTCTCGTTGATGGGGGAAGGGCGGCAGCTCCTTCCTCAGTCCGAGCCAGCTCCTTAGGGCCGTCGGAGAAAATGGACGATCACTTTGCTGCACCAGCCGAAAGCCAGAAGAACTAAGCATAAAGAACCCCCGTGGAGAATCCGGGTGAGACCTTTCCTTCCCCTTCTTTCCCTAATTACTCTCCTGTAAAAAGCTTTTGTATTTGAATTACTTCCCTGCTGTGAGAGAGCAGCGTTTGGGCACTTGGGAAAAACAGCTTTGGGAATTGAAAAAAAAATAAACCAGTTAATTTTTTATTGACTATTCAACTCCTGGAATACTGAGGGAGCCTGAAAACATTTCTATTTTTGATTATTACTATTATAACTACGCTATCTGCTATTTTGGAGAGGCCTTTCTTCTTTATTTTTTTAATGTGAAAAATAAAAAATCTATTAACTTGGAAAGAAAGACCTTATAGCCTGCTGAGGACATCTTGTGATGAAAAGTGTTACTGCAACTGTATATTTTTTCATTGCTGGAGGATGGCTTTAACCTTCAAAGGATGATAAGAGTAAGATAACTGAAACAGCTGTGTGGTGATTTGGTCTACTAAGAATTGGAGGTGAATATTTGTTGACTTTTACGAAATATAGCCTTCACTAAAAGATTAAAAGATCCTTTCACCACTGACATGGAGGTACTTAACACACAGCTGGCTTATGAGCTTATACTGGAAAAAATCTTGGAAGCCACGGAGGATATGAACTCTTACTTCCAAACTTTGACGGATCAAGTTATAGGTCGAAGAACAGTGGAGAAGGAGCAGAGTGGCGCTAAAGAGACTAGTGAGCAATATATACAACCTAAAGAGAAACCATACCTACAACTCAACTATGAAATTATACCGGGAGAAATTGTGGAAACTAAGGAACAAATCAACTTTATACAACCCCAAATACAATTTATGGAGAAGCTTGATGATCAAAGAATAACTTTAACTGAGATGCCTGAAGCATCAACACCAATAGAGACTGACACCCAGATACAAGTTATTGAAAATTGTGAAAATGTGGATAAACAACTAGTAACTACAACATGGAATAAAACGGCTTCCACCATCCAAAAGCTACTAGAAGAAAGGGAAGAGAATTTTGACCAATCTGAAGTGTTGAGAAATACTGACTTTCTAATATTGTGGTTTGATGATGCAGGAACTTTATTATGGAAACCGGTGTGTCACAGAAAGAAACCTAGAGTTAGATTTAAAAATGTGTTTTAAAATTTCATTTAATGGGTTTAAAAAGGCTTTTGAGATTTTGACTGATTTAATAACTAACGGAGTACGTGAATTCTGTAAGAGGATATCCTTTGTAATAATATTTTGTTTTAGATATGATAATTATTTGGAGAGGTAAACTTTATCTACTGGGCTAAAAAGACTTTTTATAGACATAGATGAATTGATAGAATATATATTTAAATCAGATAGAAATGTATCTATTGGACTGATATTTTTATTTTAAATAAGATAATTATTTTGTAATAGAAGAAGAATAAGAGGGATTGGTGACAAGAGAAGAAATGGTATTAATGAAGAAAACATAAGAATGTTATTGTGGGAATAATATACTCATTTTAGATATAATTATTATGTTAAAAAGGGAAATGAAGGACACCCGAAGTGTTAATAATATGTCTATTTAAGGCTAATTGGAATATGGTAACTGTAAATTAGTAAAGCCTAAAAACAGGATTTGGATTTTTATAATTGAAATGTGATTGATGTTTGATAGGATTGTTTGAAGTTTATTTAGAAATGTATTAATTTGAATATGTAATACTATATGAGGGAATTAGAGAGGGAATTTTCAATGAATCAATTTGAGCTATATATCTGTGATTTTTCTTTTGGATGTTTGATATACCCATCTCCACGGTGTTTCCTAAGCACCTTGATGTAACCTTCCCACCCCCATAAAAATCCAATAAAATATATTACATGGAGGAATACGGTCGAGGCATCCCCACTGACCGTGCCAGAATTCGCATTGTGCAAACCACCGGCTGTTTCAAATGTGGCAAGGAGGGGCACCGCGCTGCAGAATGCCGCTCGTGCACCCCAACCAAGAAGGCAGACCGGACCCCAACCGGGAAGTCCGGGAAGTCACCCACCAAGCCGAAGGAGCCAGCCATGAAAGGCATGGAGGCCGTCGAGTTCCCCACCACTGCCCAGCGAGGGAAGGGAACTCCGGCCTACACCACAGGAGTGTCCAACTTGGCCAACGACAACTCCAAAGACGAAACCCTGGTAAGTGGACCCATCACACCCCTCACCAGGACAGTGACTATACTAGCCCCAACCGTGCCCGAAGCTCTAGAAGTCAGGGCATTAATTGGCTCTGGGTGTACCTGTTGCCTTATTAGCCCAATGCTAGTAGGAAACGTAGGAATACCAGTGAGGAGGCTGAAGAAACCCATTTCCTTCAGTCAATTAGATGGGTCCATAGCAGGGGGGATGCTGGCTACCCTAGCAACGCTACTGCTCCAATTCACCCTGGGGGATCACATAGAGACTATAATGTTTGTGGTGAAACCCTGGCATGGAATGCCCCATAATCCTAGGCATGGCGTGGCTGGCAAAATGGAACCCACAGGTGGACTGGAGAACAGCCGAGCTTAGGTTCCCAAAAGGGGAATCAGCCAAGCCACCAACCCAAAACCCCTCCCAGGAAGCCCCAACAGAGAAAGCAGCGACAGGGGGCAAAAAGGAACTACCCTAGATACCCGTGGAATACAGGGACCTGGCTGAAGTGTTCAGCGAGGAGAGGTTGGATGAGTTGCCACCGCATCAACCCACGGACTGTGCCATAAGAGATCCGACCAGGGGCAAAACTCCCAAAACCCAGGCTATACTCTATGAGCCCCCAAGAGTTGGAGGAGATGCAGAAATTCATAGATAAAAACCTAGAGAGGGGTTTCATCCAGCCAGCTAAACCAAAAATGGCTGTCCCTGTCCTGTTCAGAGAAAAGAAGGATGGGTCTCTTCGTCTCGGCGTGGATTATAGGGCTCTGAACGCCATAAGCAAAAGCAACCTATACCACTTCCCCTCATGAAGGATATGTTATCCCATCTTTCAAAGGGAAAGATTTTTACTAAATTAGACCTCAGGGACACGTACTACCGAATCAGAATCAAGGAAGGGGACGAATGGAAAACTCTATTCAATTGCCCCCTGGGGTGTTACCAATTCTGAGTCGTTTGGACTGCAAGGGGCCCCCGCTGTCTTTCTGCAACTGATAAACGATGTACTAAGGGAGCACCTATACAAGGGTGTACTGATATCCTTATATTCACAGAGACTATGGAGGAGCATGTAAAATTGGTCAGGGCAGTCCTAAACAAATTGCGGGCAGCCCACCTCTATGCTAAACTGTCAAAGTGTGAATTTCATAAAGAGAAGATAGACTACCTGGGATACCGTATCTCCCCCAAGGGCATAGAAATGGACCCTGAAAAAGTCAGGGTGGTGTTAGAATAGACACCACCCCACACAAGAAAGCAATTGCAAAGCTTCCTGGGGTTTGCCAATTTCTATCGCCAATTTATTCCCTCGTTTGCTCAAATAGCCTTGCCCATCACGAACTTGTTAAAGACCAGAGGGGAAGGCAAACCTAAACCCAGCCAACTGCTAAAATGGACACTAGAATGCCAAGCTGCATTCGAGAGACTAAAATGGCTGTTTTCTGCCGAACCCGTCCTGCGGCACCCCGACACCAACAAGCCTTCTGTAATTCAAGCAGACGCTAGTGATGTAGCGGTGGGGGCTGTATTGCTACAGGAAAATGAGAACGGAAATTTACAACCTTGTGCATACACATCGAGAAAACTAACTGAAACTGAACAGAAGTGGGCGGTGGGAGATGGGAACTTCTCACCTGGCGGCACTTCTTAGAACAAAATCCCCCTCCAAGTATGGACTGACCACAAGAATCTGGAAGCGCTAAAAACACAGAGAAAACTTACCCCTAAACAAGTGTGGTGGTCACAACATTTCCACCAGTTCAATTTCACTATAAAACATCTGCCAGGGGAAAGAATCTTCTAGCAGATACGCTATCCAGAATGCTGCAATACAATAGTACCCGACCCAGTGTAACAAAGCTACTCACACCCGAAACACAGCTGGCAGCACGAGTGACTACCCGAGCACAGGCTAAACTACAAAAACCGTTAGCCAGCCAAGGAGGGATTGAGTTCAGAAAAGCACTAGAAACCGATGAATAGTTCCTGAGTCACAAAAATTTGTGCACCATTACATATGGTTTACCTTGGGTGGGTGAGAAGCTATACATACCTAAAAGTCAGAGACTAGCATTCATGCAACTCTGCCATGATTCAAAATCGGCAGGCCATTTTGGATTCGTGATAACACTACACCTGGTTAAAAGGCAGTTTTGGTGGCCATCAATCAAAAAAGATATTGAAAGCTATGTAGCCAGCTGCCCAACGTGTGCATCAGTCAAAGGATTACAAGGGAAATCGCCTGGGCTACTACAACCAGTAGCAACCCCCTCAGCACCCTGGAAGGAAATTTCCATGGATTTCATAGTGGAGCTACCAGAGAGCAGTGGGAATACAGTCATTTGGGTCATCACAGACTTATTTTCCAAACAAGTACATTTCATACTCTGCTCAAAAATCCCCACAGCAAAGACACTAGCAAAGCTATTCGTTCAACACATCTATCACTTGCATGGGGCACCCCAGCGAATTATATCAGACAGGGGGGTGCAATTCACCTCAGAGTTCTGGAAAGAGTTTTTGTCCCTTTTAGGGACCACCCAGGGGCTGTCATCTAGTCATCATCTGCAAACGAATGGTGGGACTGAACGTTCGAACTCAGTACTTGAACAATATCTTAGATGCTTTATTAATTACCAACAGACCAACGGGACAGACCTACTTCCGTTTGCTGAAGTCGCTTACAACAATGCCGTCCATTCCAGCACGGGCTAAACCCCATTCCAAGCAGCCACAGGACAAAGTTTCAACCTGATGCCAGAATTGTCACCCACCGAACCTGCCATCCCCTCATTAAAGGAGTGGATTGCACAATTGCAGAATACCTGGCCAGTAGTTAGGAAAGCACTAGATGAAGCCAGACAAGCATACAAAACTCAGGCAGACAAAAAGAGAGTCGAGCCAAAACATTTCACCATAGGGGAAATAGTTTACTTAGACACTAAATACCTAAAATCCCTGTAACCATCAAAGAAATTAGGACCCAAATATGTAGGACCATTCCCCATCATTAGAATCATAAATCCTGTAACGGTGGAATTAAAACTACCAAAATCCCTCAGACATATCCACCTGATCTTTCACTGCAGTCTCCTAAAACGCAAGCAACAGTCACCCTTAAGACCAGCTGTTGCTCCACCTCCTCCTCCCATTATGGTTGAAGGAGAACAACATTTCAAAATCAAAGAAATCCTAGACTCCAGAAAACACCATGGTTCGACCCAATATTTAGTAGCCTGGAAACACCTACCGTCCTCCCAAAACGAATGAGTCCATAAACACCACATTAACGCCCCTATACTGCTTAGAAAATTCCACACTGAATATCCAAACAAACCTGACTAACCTATATACAACTGTCTCTATCTCTCCATAGGTGGATCTCTCTTTTTTTTAAGGGAAGTAGGATGTCAGAACCTATATTTTACAGGACGCTTTTTCCTTTCTAAACCCGCATCTCATTCTCTTCTCTTCCTGGGTTCTGCCATACTCCTGGAGGGGAAGGGGAAGTGCTTGCGGGTTATTGCTTTGCTTTCCTCTATTGCTACAATGTAACACTTTGCTGTTTCTGCATATATCTTCTGTGAACTTTCTCTCCCCTTGTTGTCAGCTAGTAAAAGGGGGGAGGAGAATGGAATGTACCTCCGACAACTGGATTATCTCCGCATTTGGTCGGGAAGAGCCGACCAAAAATCGCTGCAGCCCAGAGACGGACTGATGTTATCTCCTTTTTCCACAAGCATTTTGGGTTCGTAAAAACCCTTCACCTGCTAAAAAGACAATTTTGGTGACCTTTGTTAAAGAAGGACATTGAAAGTTATGTTGCCAGCTGCCCTACATGTGTGGCGGCCAAAAGGAGGCAAGGCAAAACGCCTGGGCTCCTACAGTCAGTCGCAAACCCTTCAGCACCCTGGAGACAGATCTCTATGGATTTTATTGTAGAGCTGCCTGAAAGCGCAGGAAACACTGTCATTTGGTCGTTACGGATTTATTTTCAAAACAGGCCCATTTTATCCCATGTCAGAAGATCCTGACTGCAAAAATATTGGCCAAATTATTTGTGCAGCATATTTATCAGCTGCATGGAGCCCCAAAATGGATAATTTCAGACATGGGTGTCTAATTCACTTCCAAGTTCTAGAGAGCCTTTTTAGACATTTTAGGTTCTGATCAGGGGTTGTCATCTAGTCATCATCCTCAAACGAATGGATGGACAGAATGAACGAACTCTGTTCTAGAATATCATCTTCATTGTTTTATTAATTATCAACAGGACAATTGGACTGACCTACTACCATTCACTGAAGTGGCCTATAACAATGCAGTGCATTCCAGCACTGGCTTTACCTCCTTTCAAGTAGCTAATGGACAAATGTTCAATCCTATGCCGGAGCTACCTGCTAATGAACCTGCCATTCCTTCCTTTAAGGACTCTGTTCAGCAGTTACAAAACATTTGGCCTGTTGTCAGGAAGGCCCTTGACGACACTAGGGCAGCCTACAAAGCTCAGGTAGATAAAAAACAAGTGGAATGAAAGCCTTTTCATATGGGAGACAAAGTTTACCTTTCCACAAGGTTTTTGCAATCATTACAACCCTCTAAAAAATTAAGGCCGAAATACATCGGTTCTTTTCCTATTAAACACATAATCAATCCAGTTACAGTTGAACTAGAACTCTCCAAAAGTCTATGACAAATCCACCCAGTTTTTCATTGCAGTCTCCGGAAGCCTGAAATTACATCTATGCTTCAGCTTGCGGCCATTTCTCCTCCACCTCCCATCATGGTGGAGGATGAACAACATTTTGAAATTAAGGACATTTTAGACTCTCGTAAACATCATGGCTCTACTCAGTATCTCGTGGCTTGGAAGACCTTCCTGCCTCGCAGAACAAATGGGTTTATAAGAAACACATAAAGGCCCCTAGGCCAGGGCTTTTCAACCTTTTCACAGATTGTACCACTTTTAGGATATGGCAATATTCGAGTACCACCAGTCGCCTAGCAAGGTGTCAAAAACTTGATCACCAAAAAAAGGGGAAAAAGTGATAAAGTTCAGGTAGGTCCTCAACTTACAACAGTTCGCTTTGTGACTGTTCAAAGTTAAAATGGCACTGAATAAAGTGACTTATGACCATTTTTCACACTTATGACCGTTGCAGCATCCCCAGGGTCAATCTACATTTGGATGCTTGGCAACTGATTCATATTTATGATGGCCACAGTGTCCCAGGATCATGTGGTCCCCTTTTGCAACATTCTGACAAAGTCAATGGATAAACCAGATTCACTCCTCCTTTTATATCCTCTCTTCTCTCCCCCCTTCTTTTATATCCTCTTCTCTCCCCCTTTTATATCTTCTCCCCTCCCTTTTATATCCTCTCTTCCCTTCTTTTATATCCTCTTCTCTTCCCCTTTTTATATCCTCTCTTCTCTTCCCCTCTTTTATATCCTCTCTTCTCCCCCCCCCTTTTATATCCTCTCTTCTCTCCCCCTCCTCCTTTTCTCTTCTGTGCACTTCAGCTGATTCCTCTCAAGGATGCACTTCTCCGTCTCTTTTGCCATCCCCTTCTCTTTCCCCCCTTGTCTTTTTTTTCTCTCCCTCTCCTGGCAAAACCATCTCCTTTTATAGCCTCTCCTCTCCCCCCCCCCTCCTTCTCTCTTCTGGGTGCGCTGGAAGCACTGATCCTGGGGCTTCTGCCTCGCCCCATCGTTCTTCAGAAACGTGCGCCAATCCTGGGCTTCTGTCCACCCCCCATAGCCCTGCAGAAGTGCGCACCAATTCTGGGCTTCTGCCCACCCCCCATAGCCCTGCAGAAGCAGTGATCAGCTGTAGCTGAGTGCGCTGATCCTGGGGCTTCTGTCTCGCCCCCATAGCCCTGCAGAAGCATGCGCCAATCCTGGGGCGTCTGTCTTGCTCCTGTAGCCCTGCAGAAGTGTGCCGATCCTGGGGCTTCTGTCTCACCCCTGCAGCCCTGCAGAAGCACGTGCTGATCCTGGGCTTCTGCCCAACCCCCATAGCCCTGCAGAAGTGCTGATCAGCTGTAGCTGCGTACACCAATCAGCTGTAACTGCACGTGCTGATCCTGGGGCTTCTGCCAAGCCCTGAAAGCCCTGCAGCTCCAGTTGTCTCTCTCTCAGGCTTGTGCGGTGCTGCCGCCGCTTCAGCTCATTCCCCTCCCCCGTTGCACTTGTCTAGGACGGTCGTGTACCACCTGCCAGGTGCCAAAGTACCACAGGTGGTACGTGTACCATCGGTTGAAAAGCCCTGCCCTAGGCTACTTAAATGTTTCCATGCACACTATCCTGATAAGCCTGATTGATGTGATTGTGTTCCTCTTTTCCCCTTCCCTCTTTCTGTTTTTCAGAGGGTTTTGTCATTCTATTAGGGGGGCCGTATGTAAGACCCCTCTATTTTACCTGCTCCCATTTTATTACTACCTTGTTTAATTGTTTAATCATTTTCAGGAGCTGCCATTCTGGTGGGAGGGGGGCTGCTTGCTGGGGGATGTATTTGCTTTGATTGCTCTTTGAGTCACCCTCCCTCCATGAGAAAGGAATGTAGCTTGAAGACATCTGCCTTATCTCCAGATAGGGGAGCCTGGGACCGTTGGGAAACGAAACTGAGGGAGACCTTGAGATGGGTGCTATATTGCCAGGCTTTCAAAACATCTTATCACTTATGGATTGGCTGGAATTCAAACGGACTATTGAATACTAGGGGGAGGAGTCCTGACTGCACATTATGATATAACCTTTCACACATAAAATCTTCAGACCTTGCTTTGCTCTACTGCTATCACTAACTCTCAATAAAAGTTCCTTTTGAAACAATGCCTTTCTAGATTTCTGCTTTCTTGGGAGACCTAGGTGAGGCAGGTCTTTACATGGAACCAGAAATCCCCAAGGAATATTGGGATCTTAGGGAGGTTTTTAGCGAAAAGGGGTTTGATGCACTCCCACCCCACCGGCCAACCAACTGCACCATCGAAATTCTCCCTGGGGCCAGATTGCCGAAACCCAAACTGTATTCTATCACTACCCAAGAATTGGAAGAACTCCACGCGTTCATAGACAAAAACCTACAATGTAGATTCATTCAGCCAGCCAGACCCCGGTAGCCGCTCTGGTTCTCTTTTGAGAAAAGAAACGTGGCTCCCTTCGCTTATGTGTGGATTATTGTCGGCTTAACACAGTCTGTGTGGAGAATGTGTATCCCCTACCACTAATGAAGGACACGCTATCCTACCTAGTCAAGGGGAACTTTTTAATGAAATTGGACTTATGAGAACCCTATTACCGTGTCAGGATTAAGGAGAGGAATGAGTGGAAAACTGTGTTCAATTGCCCGCTGGGGTGTTTTCAATACAGAGTGCTTCCCTTTGGCCTACAAGGGACCCCTTGTATTCATGCAGCTGATAAATAAAGTCCTGCATGAACACCTGTACAAGGGGGTGCTGGTATATTTAGATGATATTTTGATCTACACTAAAACGAGGAATGAGCATGTGAAGCTTGTGCGAGCACTACTAAAAAAATTATGAGCGGCCAAACTGTACACTAAACTCTCAAAGTGCGAGTTCCACCAAGACCTAGGGTATTGGATCTCACACAAGGGAGTGGAAATGGACCCAGAGAACATCAAGGCAGTGCTAGAATGCCCCTTCTTGCACAAGGAAGCAACTTCAAAGCTTCCTGGGGTTTGCAAACTTTTACCGGCAATTTATTCCCTCTTTTGCACAAATCACCTACCTATCACAAACCTATTAAAGACAAAAGAGAAGGCAAAGCCCAAATCTAGCCAACTCTTAAAGTAGTCTATGGAATGTCAGGTAGCCTTCGAAAAACTGAAGTGACTGTTCACAGTGGAGCCTGTACTAAGGCACCCAAACCCAGATGCCCCCTTTGTTATCCAAGCAGTTGCTAGTGATGTGGCCATGGGAGGGGTGTTGCTACATGAAAACTCCCAGGGGATCCTTCAACCCTGTGCCTATACCTCCAAAAAACGAACTGACACAGAACAGATGTAGGCAGTGTGGGAAAAGGAGGCTTATGCAGTTCTATGGGCACTGCTCACCTGGCGACATTTCCTAGAGAGGTCTAAACACCCGTCTGAAGTATGGACAGATCATAAGCCTTAAAACCCCCACGGAAGCCTTAAAAACCCCACGGAAATTGTCCCCTAAGCAAGTCCGCTGGGCGCAATACTTTAATCACTTTAACTAACTGTGCTATATCCCAGGGGGAATATTTTTTTTTAGCAGATGCCCTGTCTGCTACAATAGTGCCAGAAATCATCCAACCAGTCACTCTGTCAAACCAATTAGCAGCAGCAGTAATAACAAGAGGCCAGGCATCCCCTGCAAAATACTACACAAACTGAGAACTGTCTTAAAAATGATGAATAGTTAATAATTAATAATATTAACTATTCAGGAATTCACTCTGAGGGATGGACTGGCCTTGATCGGGGCAAAGCTATATGTTCCTGCCCCCCTGCGTGCTACTATTTTGCAGATCTGCCATAACTCAAAAGCGGCAGGACATTTTGGCTTTGTAAAAATATTGCATTTGGTCAAGTGGCAATTTTGCTGGCCGTCCCTCAAAAAAGACACTGAGAGCTATGTGGCCAGCTGCCCGGTATGTGCTTCGGCTAAAACAGAAACCCATGGGATTACTACAACCAATGGCAAATCCCCATGCACCTTAGAAATAAATTTCTATGAACTTTATAGTAGAATTATCGGAGAATGCAGGGAATATGTAATTTAGGTGGTCACAGACTTATTTTCAAAACAAGTCCATTTCATTTCATGCCCCCAAATCCCATCAGCCTGCACCTTAGCTAAACTATTTGTACAACATATCTACCAGCTGCATGGCATTCCTAACTGCATCATCTCAGACCAGGGGGTACAATTCACTTCGCAGTTTGGGCACGAATTTTTGAAATTGATGGGCACCGCTCAGGGCTTAAGTCCTCCCATCACCCCCAAACAAATGGGGGTGCGAGAGAGCCAACTCAGTGCTGGAACAATACCTCGGATGCTACATTAATTATCAACAAGACAATTGGATTGATCTCTTGCCAATTGCAGAGGTGGCATATTATATCTCAGTACATAGTAGCACTGGATTTACTCCCTTTAAGGTAGCCTCAGGTAGGACTTTGTGGCAATCCCCGAGCTACCTCTGGAGAAACCCCAAGCTACCTCATTAATGGAGTGGATACAACAACTGCAAACTACATAGTAAAGGTGCGGAAAGCATACAAGCAACAAGCCAATAAAAAACACACCAAGCCAAAAGAGTTTAAAGTGGGTGACAGAGTATTTGTTGTTGTTAGTTGCGAAGTCGTGTCCGACCCATCGTGACCCCATGGACAACATTCCTCCAGGCCTTCCTGTCATCTACCATCTTCTGGAGTCCATTTAAGCTCACGCCTACTGCTTCAGTGACTCCATCCAGCCACCTCATTCTCTGTCATCCCCTTCTTCTATTGCCCTCAATCTTTCCCAGCATTAGGCTCTGCTCCAGGGAGTCCTTCCTTCTCATTAGGTGGCCAAAGTACTTGAGTTTCAACTTCAGGATCTGGCCTTCTAAAGAGCAGTCAGGGTTGATTTCCTCTAGGACTGACCGGTTTGATCGCCTTGCAGTCCAAGGGACTCGCAGGAGTCTTCTCCAGCACCATAGTTCAAAGGCCTCAATTCTTTTGCGCTCAGCCTTTCTTATGGTCCAACTTTCACAGCCATACATTGCAACTGGGAAAACCATGGCCTTGACTATACATACTTTTGTTGGCAGGGTGATGTCTCTGCTTTTTAGTATGCTGTCTAAATTTGCCATAGCTTTCCTCCCCAGGAGCAAGCGTCTTTTAATTTCTTGGCTGCAGTCCCCATCTGCGGTGATCTTGGAGCTCAGGAAGATAAAATCTGTCACTACCTCCATTTCTTCCCCATCTATTTGCCTGGAATTGAGAGGGCCGGATGCCATGATCTTGGTTTTCTTAATGTTGAGTTTCAAGCCAACTTTTGCACTCTCCTTCTTCCCCCGCATCAAGAGGCTCTTTAGTTACTCTTCACTTTCTGCCATTAGAGTGGTATCATCTGCATATCTTAGGTTATTGATATTTCTCCCAACAATCTTAATTCCAACTTTTGATTCATCTAGCCCTGCCTTTCTCATGATGTACTCTGCATATAAGTTAAATAGGCAGGGCGACAGAATACAGCCTTGACGGACTCCTTTCCCAATTTTGAACCAATCAGTGGTTCCCTGTCCAGTTCTCACTGTTGCTTCTTGACCCGCATATAGGTTTCTCAAGAGACAAATAAGATGGTCTGGTACTCCCATCTCTTTAAGAACTTGGCACAATTTGTTGTGATCCACACAATCAAAGGCTTTAGCATAGTCAATGAAGCAGAAGTAGATGTTTTTCTGGAACTCCCTAGCTTTCTCCATGATCCAGCGTATGTTGGCAATTTGATCTCTAGTTTCTCTGCCTCTTCGAAATCCTGCCTGTACTTCTGGTAGTTCTCGATCCACATACTGCTGGAGTCTAGCTTGTAGGATTTTAAGCATAATTTTACTTGCATGTGAAATGAGTGCAATGGTGTGATAGTTTGAACATTCTTTGGCATTGCCTTTCTTTGGAATTGGAATGTAAACTGACCTTTTCCAATCCTGTGGCCACTGTTGAGTTTTCCAAATTTGCTGGCAAATTGAGTGTAACACTTTTACTGCATCGTCTTTTAAGATTTTGAATAGCTCAGCTGGAATACTGAGCTACCTCCACTAGCTTTGTTGTTGCTCAGATTTACTAAGGCCCATTTCACTTCACATTCTAGGATGTCTGGCTCGAGGTCAGTGACCACCCCATCGTGGTTATCAGGGATGCTAAGCTCGTTCTTGTATAGTTCTTCTGTGTAATTTTGCCACCTCTTCTTAATCTCTTCTGCCTCTGTTAGGTCCCTGCCATTTTGGTCCTTTATCATGCCCATCTTTGCATGAAACATTCCCTTCATCTCTCCAATTTTCTTGAAGAGATCTCTGCTTCTCCCTATTCTATTGTTCTCTTCTAATTCTTTGCACTGTTCATTTAAGAGGGCATTCTTATCTCTTCTAGCTATTCTCTGGAATTCTGCATTCAATTGGGTGTATCTTTCTCTTTCTCCCTTGCCTTTCGCTTTCCTTCTTTCCTCAGCTATTTGCAAAGCTTCCTCAGACAGCCATTTTGCTTTCTTGCATTTCTTTTTCTTTGGGATGGTTTTAGTTGCTACCTCTTGTACAATGTTGCGAAACTCCGTCCATAGTTCTTCAGGCACTCTGTCTATCAGATCTAATTCCTTAAATCTATTTGTCACCTCTACTGTATATTCATCAGGGATATGATTTAGTTCATACCTGAGTGGCCTAGTGTTTTTCCCTACTTTCTTCAATTTAAGCCTAGATTTTGCAACAAGAAGCTCATGATTTGAGCCACAGTCAGCTCCTGGTCTTGTTTTTACTGACTGTATAGAGCTTCTCCATCTTTGGCTGCAGAGCACATAGTCAATCTGATTTCTGTGTTGACCGTCTGGTGATGTCCATGTGTAGAGCCGTCTCTTGGGTTGTTGGAAAAGAGTGTTTGCTGTGACCATCGTATTCTCTTGACAAAATTCTATCAGCCTGTGCCCTGCTTCATTTTGTACTCCAAGGCCAAACTTGCCTGTTATTCCAGTTATCTTTTGGCTTCCTACTTTAGCATTCCAATCCCCCATGATGATAAGGACATCATTTTTTGGTGTTGATTCTATAAGGTGCTGTAGGGCTTCATATAACTGGTCAATTTCATCCTCTTCAGCACCAGTGGTTGGGGCATAGACTTGGACTACTGTGATATTGAATGGTTTGCCTTGGATTTGCACTGAGATCATTCTGTCATTTTGGGGATTGTATCCCAGTATTGCTTTTCCTACTCTTTTATTGACTATGAAGGCTACTCCATTTCTTTTGAGGGATTCTTGCCCGCAATAGTATACCTGATGGTCCTCTGAATTAAATTCACCCATTCCTGTCCATTTTAGTTTGCTGATTCCTAAGATGTCGATGTTCAGTCTTGTCATTTCTTGTTTGACCACGTCCAGTTTGCCTTGATTCATGGATCTTACATTCCAGGTTCCTATGGGAAAAAAATCTTTACAGCATCGGACTTTGCTTTCACCACCAAATGCATCCACAGCTGAGCGCCCTTTCGGCTTTGGCCCAGTCGCTTCACTCTGCTCTTCCCTCTGCTCTTCCCCAGTAGCATATTGGACACCTTCCGACCTGAGGGGCTCATCTTCCAGCGTCATATCTTTTTGCCTTTTGATACTGTCCATGGGGTTTTCATGGCAAAGATACTGGAGTGGGTTGCCATTTCCTTCTCCAGTGGACCACATTTTGTCAGAACTGCTATGACCTGTCCGTCTTGGGTGGCCCTGCACAGCATAGCTCATAGCTTCATTGAGTTACGCAAGCCCCTTCGCCACGACAAGGCAGTAATCCATGAAGGAGGTGACAGAGTATACCTTTCAACTAAATATATACAGTTTACGCAGCAATCCCAAAAATTGGGTCCTAAATACATAGGTCTATTCTCTATTAACAAAATTATAAATCCAGTCACAGTGCAATTAAAACTGCCAAAAAACCTGAAAAGTGTCTTCCACTGTAGCTTACTAAAACCAGAAGTCCCCTCTCCCCTTTGCCCTCATTTTCCACTTGTTCCCATTTTTATAGAGGGAGAGCAACACTTCGAAGTAGAAATCCTAGACTCTCAAAAACACAAGGGGAAAGTACAGTATCTAATAGCATGGAAACATTTCCCTGCATCACAATCTGAATGGGTTGATGGATGTCACGTTCAGGCAGCCAAACTTTTGAATTCTTTCCACAAAAAATACCCCGACAAACCCCGAATGCCTCATCCCATTTAATTGCTTATTTAAATTTTCCTTTCTTTGTGTTCCAGGGTTAACGCCTTTGAAAAGGGGAGCCAAATGTCAGATGCCTATCTTCGCTTTCTTTGACGCTCACTAGCAACCAAGGGGGAGGTGGCATTTGGGAGGGGAAGAGTACTGGTGGTGTGAAAGAATGCTGTGGGAATTTGGGGAGCATGGACATTAACAGGAACCAGAGGTGCCAAACCAAGCCATCTTCCTGCTTTCAAGGACACCGGCCCTGGGAAAGGAATTTACAGCGATGCCTGAGGCACCGGGTTCCCAAAACATCAGAACACAGCCTGATTGGACTACTCTCACAGGGAGGAGGATTTTGGACATTGGTGATTGCTTTCAATATATGATTTTTGCGTGGTCTTTCTTCATAGCTTGCCTAGCTCACATTCAGCATCTCTAGTAAAAGTACCTTTTCTTTAACACCTATGGAGTCAAGGGTTATTCTTTCCTAAGGAGCAGGCTGTGGCCAGTCTGACAAAAAGGCTCTAACTTTTTGCCTTGTGAAGGCTACTTTTACAATTCACATTTTTTCATAATGTGAAGAAATGCTACAATACATTTAGAAATACACAAAGTAAGAAAAAAAATCCAATATTCTAACTTCCTTCCATTTCCAATTGCCTCTGAATACATATATAAAAATATAAAAACTGCACATTTTTATCCAGTGAAACACTCTTTCATTTATTAAAATTTATTGTCTTTATTGTAACATTTATTGACAATGGGATACATTGTCTTTTATCTATGTGATGATTTGACACTTACTTCTCAGGGAACAAACTTCGAGGAGGTGGAAGACAAGCTTACTCTGGCTCTTAAGAATATATGGGAATACTATAACGAGAATGGACTAAAACCTAATCCATCAAAAACTAATGTCTGCCCATTCCATCTTAAAAACAAGCAGGCCAGATGCAGTGTCAAAATTATCTGGGATAGAGTGAATCTGGCACATTGTGAGACACCATGTTACCTTGGCATTACCCTGGACCAAATAATTAACCGTTGAAAGACATTGTTACAATTTAAAGCAAAAAATCTCTACCCATAATAATCTCCCTAGAACGCTGGCTGGAACTATAGTACTTGGGGTGCCCACCCCATTATTCTATGAATGGCCACACTTGCACTGTGTTACTCAGCGGCAGAATACACCTGCTCCATTGGGGTCTGGTCTGTGCACTCTACACAGGTGGATAGAGTGCTTAGTGATACATGTCATATTGTTACTGGATGTCTGCACCCCACCCCACTTGGCAAATTATATCTTGGCAGGAATAGCCTTGCCAGGCGTTAGAAGGACTGTGGCACAAGACATGGAATATGGAAAGATGTTACATGATCTGGCACACCCATTATTTGGCCAAGTATCCCCTACAAAAAGATTGAAATCAAGGAGCTTTTTAGACTGCACCAAGGAGATTGTTACCACACCTCAAATAGAAGAACTAAAAAGATGGAAAGTAAAACATCTTTATGATTAGCTAGAACTACCTGAGAAGCTGCCTGGAGGTTCAAAGGAGAAGTGGATGGTTTGGAGATGTTTAAATGGCTGCACTCTGGTTTGACTAGAACTAAAGACCACATGTTGAAATGGATGCTCCTTTTTGAGGATAAGGATGTTTACTGCGAATGTGGCACTATTCAAACAATTAACTATCTTTTGCAGTGCCCCGAGACTGACATGCACAGAATGACTTGCTGGTCAGAAATACCTCCGCCATTATTATGGCCCAGCATTGGGCAAGAACTATATAAATTTATATTTTTACTAAAGTTTTTCATTTTTTAAAATTTAAATTAATAATTTCTTTCTAGTTTCTGCATTTTTGACATGAGACAAGAACACCTAGGATCCGTTTCTCAAGGTTATTCTCACGGACCATTACAATTCTGAAGTTCCCTTTTCATTGTCTTTGCTGTTAATTCAGAACATTGCTTTGTCAATTATATATTGCCAAGGTAGAATACCCCAAATTCTTGTGATAGGAAATCTTGGGAAAGCTGTATTTCAGTAATTTTTTTTCATCTTCAGCAAAATGGCAATAGTTTGCAATGGAAGCCCAAATATACAAGCTGTCAAAATATAATGTGTAATGTTTGTTGTCCAACTTCCTGCAATTATGCTTATTTATTTTTGTTTTTGGAATTATTTAAAATGATTTTGATAAATCCAACTCCTATATATATATTTCTATCTTTTAATACATTTGCTATCTATTTTTCATGAGAATATTATTCAAATCAAATTGGAGGTTACAAATTTTAATATCAAAATAGATGTCAGGACTTTCCTTTATGTAAATCCATTGACTCTGATGCATGTGACAGGGTAAGGGGTGGACGGAGTGCATATAAATAACTCCAATTAGTTAAGAGGAGCTGGAACATTTGGCAGTTGTTGCTGCTGATTACTGTTAAAGTCCAAGAGCAGGAAACCACATGAATCCAAATCCTCAGGAAGCAGTTGGAATATTTCTGAGAGATAAACCTGATGTTGTACTCTAATAAGATAAATGCTACTTTTAGCCTTCCCTTTTTAAGAAAGAAAAAAAGCAAGAACTATTGTTTTATAATTTAAAATATTTTTAAGCCTGGCTTTCACTGCATAGCTGTCAACAACAGCTGAAAATAAGAAAATTTCTTGTTCTCTTAGTGTCCCTGTTTCTTTCTGTAGGTAGACAAGGTAAACACCAAACATTAACACATTAATTCATACAATGTTAACTGGTTTTTATATAAAAGCATAATAAATACTGTATGATAGATAAGATAAATGTACATATCTAAAAAGATAGGAATGCTTTCAGGATTATTATTTTTTTGGTAGACCAGGGTTACTTGTTTCATAAAATAAACTATTCCAAAATAAATGATTGCTTGAGGAGCAACTGCAGCACAGGGCAGATGACTTTTTGCTTAACAAAACACTACACAGTATAATGTGTAACCGTCATTTCCTATTTTTAGGGGGGGGGGGGAATCCCCTTCATAGATTTCACCATGTATGGAAACCATGATCTACAACTATGAACACACGCCAACCCACAGAATTGTCATGTTATTTAAAGCTTTACTTTAATATTAATTCTGAACTTCAATAGAAAAAGGTTAAAAAGATGTGTTTTCAGAATTAGATTTTTTCCTAAATATTCTGATCTCAATAGACAGGAAATCATATGATATTTTGTTTTATTGAGATGATTTCTTTCTTTTGTATAGAATTGTTTTAGAAAAAATCAATTCAGAGGCATGACTTAGTATTAGGACAACAGCAAATGGAGCTGTCCTCCCTCATAAGTGGCAAGCTATGCTCAGGGGCTATGATCTTCTGGTACTCTATCTGGTTGGTAGGTAAAAACTATTATATAGGCATTATAACTATGGACTAGTATAAACATTAAATGCATTCTCCATTAGGATGCAAATCACACAGAACAGTTTTCTTGCTTTTTCAGGAAGAAATGAAATTGAAACATGGATATGGGCTACCTAGTCAATTTCTGTATTTTGTATTTCTGTATTTGCCATTCTTGCCAAGATGATAAGAGTAGGTTTTAATTCTAAGTATTCTTGAATTTTTAAAACTTTTGCCATCTGGATGCTGCATTACCATAGCACTAAAAGAGAATTGTTGGCTGATTGACAATCTGTATCATACCAAGGGCTCATTTTTCCATTTTCAGTGCAGTCAGTCATATTATATCAAGAAAAAGTGGTTAGTATAATAAAATGTGGATTCAAAAGCTCCTCTATGTTTTATTGTGCAGTTTGATATTTTTATTTAGTATGTGTGTTAGAGCTGTTATTCTATTTGACAACAATTTAATTAATATAATGAAATTAAACTCTAATTAATTTTTAAAAATCCATAGAACCCACATTAAACAGGTACAAACTCAGCCATCCACTACACATCAGTAGTGCAAGCAAAGAGGAAAGAACAATTTCATGAAATCATGAAAATGTCTGTTTTTCTTGACCTTTCGGCGGTCTATGATACTATCTGGAGAGAAGGACTGTGCTGGACCAGTATGTAAATCTGGCCAGAGCATATATTTAGCTTAAAAGAACTGTGTTAGAGCATTTAGCATTTAAAGGGTTAAAAGCTGTATCCTTAAAAGAACTATATGTTAGAACATTTAGCATTTAAAGGGTTAAACGCTGTTTCCTTAAGAGATGGCCTCTGGGAAATGTAGTCTAGTTGTTAGTCGGTCATATATCTTATCTAGTCAGTGGGAGGGGCTTCAAAGTTTATTACAGGATGTCCTGGCTATGTGTCAGGGTTGTAAAAGCCTTTGTTTAATCAAGCATCATGCACGCATCGATTGGCATCCGTAACCATGCCTAGCTGAGATGGGGAATTATTCCTTTTTACCTACGAGAATGGACAGATATGAATATGACCGGATGTATCTACTGCAAAGTAAGTCTCTGCTTAGAATTCCTGGACAATAAATATTTGTTTAAAACCATTTTCGTGGAGTTTGTGCTATCTGGATCAGAACTATAACGCATCTCAGTTCATGGTTCCAGAATAAGGACTTCTCAAACTAATCAAGGTTACATCTTATCATAATACCATTGCCTTGATTGATAACATGTTGAATAACAGTTTATTTCAAGTTTTCAATAGAAACAATTCAAGAATTCAATAGAAGCAGATATCATAAGTTGAATAACGGACTACCACAAGGATCAATGTTATCCCCTGCTCTTTTTAACTTGTACATCCATGACCTGCCTGAAACTGTTTCTCAGAAATTTATCTATGCTGATATCAATTTCACAGCCCTAAGAACTAACTTCAGTGATGCAGAGGACATCCTCTCTCAAGATCTCTAGAAGCTGGATGACTATTTCAAAAAATGGTGCCTCCAACCAAGCCTAACAAAAACAGAAGTAGTTACATTCCACTTCAGCAAATAGGTACACAAATTACCAGCCTTCAGTGAAGTTCCAGAACTGTATTTTACAATGTAATAACTCTGAAGTACCTGGAGATTACACTGGACAGATCACTAACCTTCCAGCAACACCTGGAAAAAAACAGCTGCAAAATTGAAAAGCTGCAACAATTTACTTGAATAGACTCGCTGAAACATCCTGGGACGCTGATGCTAACACCCTATGAACAGCGGCCTGGCTTTGATTTATTCCAGAGCTGAATATTATGCCAGCGTATGGCTTAACAGCACCCACATCCAAATGGTTGATGTTCAACTTCGCCAGACAATGCGTATAATCTCTGGCATATTGCATCCCACTCTTAGGCACTGGTTACAAGTACTTAGAAATATCATACTGTCTCACATTAGAAGACAACAAGCTCTCATTCAGCTATGATCAAGGCTGTTGAACAAAAAGGCCCTCCCTGATCACCAGGACAATGCACAGCCTATCACAAGATTGAAATCCCGTAGGCCAGCATGGAAAACAGCTATTCATTTAACTTGTACCCAGTTGAACCCCGAGAATGCCTGGAGAGAGGAATGGTCCATGGTACCTTCTTGTGGCCTGACCTTCTTGGTGATCCCTCTACCAAACCACCTTGTTTTGATCTGCCTCACTCTGTCTGGTCGAAATTGAACAGAATTAGGTGTGATACTGGAAGAAATGCCTCTGCCCCGTATCAATGGGGATGGAAAGATTCCCCATGTTGCAATTGTGGTGCTAATACGCAAACTATTAAACATATTGTGCAAGATTGCCCATGATGTGCGTTCTCTGGTTCACTATAAGATGTGCATGAAGCAATACCAGAGGCGATCGCTTGGATAGCTGAATTGGACATCCAGTTATGAGACCACTGCCATACTCCCACCATATAAGTTTTATTTATAATTATGTGTAATTATGTGTATATATGTTTACTTCTATCATGTTCTCATCATACACTAAATAAATAAATAAATAATAAACTGAAATCATTGATTTTATTTCTAATTCCTTCAACACATCTTCAGGCCATGTGCTTATGTTTATTACTTTATATTTATATCTGGAAACAAGAAGGAAAGAAAAATGCAATCTCATCAGTGGTGGGATTCAGATATGTGAACAACCGGTTCTCTGTGTGGATGCCGCTTCTGGAAGTCCATTCTGGGCCTGGGCAACAAAAAATTAGCTACCGGTTCTGCTGAACTGGTGCAAACTGGCTAAATCCCACCACTGGATCTCATGCCTACTTGGAAAAAGTATTAGTGAATTACAGCGCCATTGTCTCAGAAATGCTGACCTCGAAGATGAATATTATTCTGGACATTATAGAAAGACAGTGATGTTAGTTTATGGTAGCCAAAACTCAATATGGGTCTGGTAACACCTTATCAAACTAATACATTTATAAAAAGGAATAAGCTTCTGTGCCACCGTTCTATCACCTTTCTCAGTATCTCAGCAATATGTGATTTATTAGACACAATCTATTTAACTCTACATTATGCAATGTGTTTGTGGTAATAAATTCACAATGAGTCAGTATAAACTAAGAATATTTGTGTAGAATTTTACCTGAAGCTGAGGTGATATCTCAAATTAAGATAAACAAAAAACATTTTTTGTAAGCAAATAGATTAATTTGACAATACCAAAATAATAAGACCCCCTAGAAGAATATATTGTAATGACTACGATATTGTTGTAAAAGCAAATTAGATGTTTTCTTTTATCTGAAGGCCACTTTCTACAATGACAGATAATAAAGGAAAATAAATATTGGTCTCAGGGAAGGGAAGAAAAGGGAAAGTTTTTTTATTACATCTTCATTAAATGACACAACTTAAATACTTGTTTCAGACAGCTTGGTGTTATATATACATACCATTTGCTCAATCAGATCATGATACATGTGTTGTCATGTTAACATTATCATGGCTTGTTATGGATGCTACTATATTCATATGAAATCTCTTGTTTTTGCAGATCCAACATCACTTTGGGCACATACAAACAGAACATCCACAAGGACAGACAATTATATCTAAATTGTCAGCATGATCAAGCAATTGAAGCCTCATTCTTTTTTCATGCACATAAAAGAGGCACAACCCTGCCTGCCCAGTCCTGACTGCCATTTTGACATTACTGACCAGATGCCCTCTGTCATGATAGAATACATTTAATTGGGGAAATAAGATACTGGAAATTTGGAAAGAATTAATTTGGAAATTTGGACAGCTAATAGAGTAAAAGTAGATGGCATCCTTATGAACTCTGGATACAAAATTATTTTAAAACAACAAAAAGAAATATTACTTTGATTGTAAAGTATCATCCGATTTTACTCTATGCAGAGACTGACCTTTTCATTAATAGCAAGTATTTTGTTTTGTAAATACTGTAAATCACTTACATTCTTATGAAATTGTGAGTCATAAGAGATTTTGTCCCCAATGAAATTTAAAATTAAATAAAACCACTGTGGGCAGCATTTGGACGCAAGAGTCATTCTTATGCAAATTAATTAACTGGGTAGAGATGCAGAAGTGAAATAGATGACAACTAATAATATGAGGTTGCATTCCAATAAGCTGAGAAATTTATGGTAGGATGATTCCTAGATATGAGAAGTAGTAAGTCTGTCAATGTTATATTTCTCAGAAAGAATGGATATATTGTTTGGGAAATTGCAACAAGCTTCATTGTCATTAAAAGTTCAATTAACCTAGAGTACCTATTATCACCTTTCTTTCCTAGCTAAGATAGCTTGGCTACTAGTATTCATTTAACGTATTTTAACATATTAACAATATAGATTAACGTATGTACTGTAACATACTGCACATGAGACTATATATGTGCTTGGTTTGGAAGTTATATCTTGTCTTCTCTCTGGAATATCCTACCATATTATCCCCTTTGGGTCCTTCCCTATATGGATGAATTATTTTGTTTTCCACCCTACATAGTTATTTTAATAAATACATTTTATGCAATATTAATTTACAGTCTTTTGTTACTGATTTTAACACTTTTTATTATAAACTGCTTTAAGATATGACTACTTTGGACAAAATTATGTTAAATGCATTTTTATGACCCTGTAATTCCTTAATTTGGAGTAGAGTCAGGGCAACTAGATGGAGCTGAGTGTTTACTGACCAGATGGCCTTCCTGACACCATGCAGAGTTTGCAGGAAATATTTTTTTCTTTGCACCCTAGGAGAGAAACATCTACCACTACCTAGGATTGAACTTTCAATCTTCTGAATGGGATGCAAATGTTTTCACCACACTGCTCTTATGGTACATACAAAAGAATTTTTTTAATCATATTTTTGTGCACTTACGTAAGATACATAGGTGGACAAAAATATGATTTTTGCCTTTTATAGTCCGTAAGAAAACTGAATCCTTTAAGATCTAGTTTGAAAATAAATCAGGTCAGGTTTGACTCACTGGGAAAGTTCAGACAAAAGAATGTAGGTAATCTAAAACAGGATACAAAAGAGTGGTTAGTCCTGCTATACAGGTTTGCTAAGCATCTGTGTGTGTATTTTTAGGTGTATTGTTTTGTTTCTGTCTTAGAAATGATGAATCTCCTGTTTCAGTTTAAACAATATTGTTCTGGTTTACTTTGTGTAAATGAAAGAACTCAGTTGCAAAACTCTGAAATTTCATCATATATTCACCTCTTAAGAGCTAAGCCCCATAAACTCAATTACTTTTAGCCAGTGCTTTTTTTGTAAAAAAAAAAAAAAAATAGGTCATACAACCCGCCTTGCCTACCCTACCAGGTTCCATCCAAAAAAGGTGCCGGAACTCCGTTCTGGGCGTTCTATGACAAAAAAAAGCCCTGCTTTTAGCAGATAATATATATTGCATTGTCAAATATTGTGTTTATGAAATCTAACTCATTTGGCAAAGATCCCATGGAAGGACTAGAAGAACTGCATGTTGAAATAGCTAAATAGACCTCTCTTTTTACATCTTTAGTTAATTAAATTAGTATAATTCAGTTTAATGTTATGCCTGTCATAACACAGATTTAATTAAGAAAATGGAAATATATATTTGTCATAGGCAGAGGTTAAAGTTGGGCATACTACTTCATCACTATTACATCAATCATAAGGGAAGCAACAGTATAAAAGACAAGGAACCTACATGAGAAACATAATTTACTTTCTGAAAGAACAATATGAATTTCTCATCATGTGATATAGATAGAAATTTACTACTAGCAGTTTGTCAAAAATGTACCTGAAACACAAGATTATTATTTGTATTTCATTCCCATTCTTCCTGTTACAGAATGATGATTTTTTTAAACCTGTTCTTACTAATCTATTTCCTCTGGCATATGTTTTGATCCTCAGGAGGCTGACAAGATAAATGTGACTGAAAGTAACTGCACTTTCAGAAATATGTAAATTTTGGATGGAGAAACGGCTGTATGTTAAAAACTCAATCATTATAAAAAGTGAGTTCATTGTGTAACTACCTACTTAGTTACACAATGAGCATATTTGGAAGATCCAGGGAAGAAATTAAACATCAACAGAGAAGCTAAAGTATGTGTGAAGAACATCTCATATTCTATCACTAGCATGTCCAGGTAGAATTAAAAAAAATCTCATGCCTGAGATCCCAGGAAGTAGCTGGCAGTTAACATAAAAGAGTTTCCTAAATGAATTGGGGGACTGATTCATGAAGATGGGCCTCCTTCTGTAAGTGAAGGTCTAGGAGCACCTAAGTGTTCCACCCTCTCTTGAATGCATAGAAGAACAACTACTTGATAAACTAAAATATCAAAACAAAAATGAATTAATATGGTTTTTCTCCTATCACTAAATATTACTGCTCTTTTGCATCTTCCTGAATGAAGACAAATGGAGAAAGCTGAAAGCCTTCTGAATTGTTCTTCCTCCCTTTTCCTATTATTTTTAATTAAAGGAAAGTAAATCTAATTAAAAGTTTATTTGAAAAAAGTTATCTTACTCAAATAGTTTTTTGTTTTGTTTTTCTCTGTCTGTGCATACTTATGTACATTCACAGAGCGTGTATTTTTGGGTTAGTTATAAAGGTTTTGTTTTTGGCAATAACATCAAAATAAATTTCCAGAATGTTCTGGAATGTTTTTTTCAGCTTCCCAGTTTAGTTTCTTACTGGTCTTTAATCCAAGTGTAATCAGATCCAATTTGTGGTTATCTTTCATGGACAGCCAAATGTGCCAAAGTACAAAGGAACATCCAACTGCCTTTGTGGGATGCTGGTCATAGACTGAGTTAAGGCATGTAAAACCAACTACTGTCCCCAGAAAATAGTGGACTGTCCTTTGGTCAATGTCTTCAAGCTGAAGCTAGCCAGTATGTTAATTGAGATTCCTTCAGCAAATAAATTAGATTCTAATCTCAATAGCCATTTCTAACTCTATGATTTCACATTTTCTATACATGATTGACAACACTTAATCCAGTTATGAAGGGATGATTCAGACATCCTGGATAAGATCGTATCTTATTTATATGTAC
Organism: Azemiops feae; assembly: GCA_023970755.1. Taxonomy (NCBI): domain Eukaryota; kingdom Metazoa; phylum Chordata; class Lepidosauria; order Squamata; family Viperidae; genus Azemiops; species Azemiops feae. The sequence continues at coordinate 167,242 of JALGBA010000306.1, read as the reverse complement.
ACAAAGTGTAATGCAGTCTCCCAAGTGAAACTATTTGTTTGAATGAGGAATTGTGCCAAATGACAAAATGATAAGCATATATATAGTAATTTCATAAAACAGAATGTGCATATTCCTGCCCATTAACAAGTGACATTCAATTATGGCAAAGAGAAAGAAAAAAGATGTAACTTATTAACTGAATTTCGTCTAGGGCAGTCTTTCTTAATCTATTTACCATAGAAGAACCCTTGAAATAATTTTCAGGCCCTAGCAATTGAATTGCAGCATGTCAAAATTCCCACAGCTGCAAGCATTAACACCATGTAGTGCATGAATTTCTAAATGTATTTTTTTAATTACAATATCTAAGGTTCCATAGAAGCCTAGTTGGCCTAGAAATTAGAAAATCCCATTTTTCTAAGAGTCTTAGAAAAGACCCTTAAAGCTTGTTATTTAAAACCTATAGCCAGCTGCCACATTTGCAACAAACATGTCAAAAGAATGTCTTTTTCTATTCTTTTTCCATATATTTTTGGGATTGTGTTGGTTTTGTGATTTGGGCTAGTTTACATACATTGATTTTAATATAGCAATCAGGCTATGCTATAATTTTTGAAAATTACTATTTAACAAAAGCATGGCTATAAATTTGCATATATGACAAACAGCATATAAGTCTAACACAATACTTCTATAAATCCATAGAAAATTATATCTAATCACTTGACTCACATAAGGTCCATTTAAGATTTTCCAACACCAAATTTATTAAAGCCCATTTAAGATTTCCCAGCAATAAAAATAATATGTGATGAACATGTATTAATTTTTGCAGACCCAGAGCAACCAATTCCTCAAAAAATAATAAATCATCTCAGGAACAATATTAGGAATCATTGGAATTAGGAATAATAATTTCCCTGCTCAAGTTACATCCTAATTTTATGCATAATGGGATAATGCTTATATTAGATCTAATAATATATATAACCTTCAAATAGAATGGTTTTGCATTTTACAGAATTCTTCTTAGGATGATAGAATGGATGGCTTTCTGTTGCTAGCCTGTTTGCATCCACACACAAATAACAACAACAATAGAGTTGGAAGGGACCTTGGAGGTCTTCTAGTCCAACCCCCTGCTCGGCCGGAAACCCTATACCATTTCAGACAAATGGTTGTCCAGTCTCTTCTTAAAAACTTCCACTGTTGAAGCATTCACAACTTCTGGAGGCAGATTGCTCCACTGATTAATTGTTCTGTCAGGAAATTTCTCCCTAGTTCTTGGTTGTTTCTCTCTTTGATTAGTTTCCATCCACCGCTTCTTGTCCTGCCTTCAGGTGCTTTGGAGAATAGCTTGACTCCCTCTTCTTTGTGGCAACCCCTGAGATATTGGAACACTGCTATCCTGTCACCCCTCGTCCTTTTTTCATTAAACTAGACATACCCAATTCCAGCAACCGTTCCTTATGTTTTAGCCTCCAGTCCCCTAATCATCTTTGTTGCTCTTCTCTGAACTCTTTCTAAAGTCTCAATATCTTTTTTACATTGTGGGGACCAAAACTGGATGCAGTATTCCAAGTGTGGCCTTACCAAGGCGTTATAAAGTGGTATTAACACTTCACGTGATCTTGATTCTATCCCTCTGTTAATGCAGCCTAGAACTGTGTTGGCTTTTTTTGGCAGCTGCAGCACACTGCTGACTCATATTTAAGTGATTGTCCACTAGTACTCCGAGATCCCTCTCACAGTTACTACTATTGAGTGAGGTACCTACCTATACTGTACCTGTGCATTTGGTTTTTCTTGCCTAAATGTAGAACTTTACTTTTTTCACCACTGCATTTCATTTTGTTAGATAGCGCCCAATGTTCAAGTCTGTCAAGATCCTTCTTTATCTTAAGCTTATCTTCTGGAGTGTTGGCTATTCCTGCCAGCTTGGTGTCCTCTGCAAATTTGATGAGTTTCCCATCTATCACTTCATCTATTCCCTCAAGTACACAAGTTATTTTGTATTTAGCATCTATAAAGGCATATAGCAAACCTGCAAGCTTGTATTCTAATAGTTGATCCTAATAAAATTATGAACATAACTACTGCAGTCTGTTGACGTGATTAAAGCACCAGTCTAGAAGCTGGGAGAGCATGAGTTCTAGTTCCATCATAGACACAAAGAGTGATCTTGAGCCAGTCTCTTTCTCTCAGCTCTAGGAGGCAATGGCAAACCACTTTTGAAATCTTGGTGAGAAACTGCAGGGGCTTGTCCAGTTGCCAGGAGTCAAGACTGACTCAAAAGCACTAAAAAGCATGTTCTGTGTCTTTTATATATTGTTTATATATTGTTTTTGCAAACCTAATGCATATTTACTTAAGAGGTTACATCAAGGAAGCAAAACAGGACATAATTCCAGGTAAGGGAGAACCAGAAAAAGGTACTTGAAAAAAGTGCTTCATCCTGCTTGAAAAATTCATGGAGCTGGACCTACTCTTTCCTGAAAAATAGCTGCTGTAACTAGAAATGCTAAAAACGTAAGATGTTATTCACCCTCTCCCCATGGAGATTCTCAACCCTAAAAGTTTTGGCTGCCTGTTTTGTTTTTCTCATCAACTTTGTGGTCAGAGTCAGCCATGAAAAACAGTCACCTCTTCCCATGAGCGATTGAGTGCCAAGCTGCTCTCACCTCCTTTTTCTCCCCTTGGGGAAATAAGAGTCTTCCACCAGCACTTCTCTCCCTCTTGCACCCTTCAGAGCGTGAGAACCAGGCAAAGTAATGGCCTGGAGAGAGTCCCACCAGCAGAAGCAGACTCACTTCTCAGCTCCACCAGACATGAGACAAGGAGGAGGAAGAGCCTACGGAAAACTTTCACCCCACTTCCTGATAAGAAACAAGGAAGCAGAGCCAGTTCCAGTGGGGAAATGACAGTGTTTTTCTATGCACACATTTGGCCCTGAGGTTTTTCAGGTAAAGCTGAAGCCCACATGGCTTCTACTTACTTGATGTCTTCCCAGACTTCAGGGCCGTAATTCCGAATCACCAGCAGCTCCAGGGCGTGATTGACAAAACCATACTGTGAAAGATAAAAGCCGGGAAAAGTCTTTTGTGGCTAGAAGGCTTTGGAACACTTAAGAGTAGCAAAGGGCAAGAGGGAGAAGATGGGTGGAAACCGGAGAAAAACCCAAGTTGGGTTCAAAAGAAGCAAGAGACTAGGTAGGAAAGCTGGCAAGTGTCCCTTCACCTACTCCAAGTATTTAATGCTTATTCAAGACAAAATTGAATGACCCACTGAAGGCGGAGCTATTAAAATTTGCACAGAAGGGGAGGGGGGAAGGGAAATGCGAGAGACAATCCGGACTGGGACGGATAGGAAGGAGCAGGGTGGGCCGCTGCATCGCTCCGCTTGCACCCCCTTTTCTCCTTCGGAGCTCTTCTCTTCCAATTTTCCCCCCATCTCCCACCTCAGCACCGCGCATCTTTTTCTTCCCCACCTCTACTGCTAAAGACGAACCAGCACCCTCCGACGGGCCCTTGGAAGCCTCGCATTCACACTCACCATCGCGCCTGCGGTCTACCCTTCCCCGGCTCCGCGGGGATACCGTTCCAGTAGCGGCTTAGCGAAGCAAAGGCTGAAGAAGAGCAGGCAAGCAGCAATTCGGCGCGACAGCCGCCCACGCGGGCACCCTCTGATTGTCACCGGACCGTAGCCAATCGCAAGATCAGCCAAGAGGGTGACTTCCAATCAGAAGCAGAGGAGGAATTTGGGTACTCTTCTGGCTCCGGGCGGGGGACGAGAGAGGCCGGGGGAGGAAAATTGATTAGAGGGCAGGAGAATGCGGGCCGATGTACATAAAGCTCGCAAAGGCGTGAATCCCTTGACTCTGGGAGGGAGAAGATGCGAAACCTCGCATTATAAGTGTTCACGTGTGATGCCCCTAATGCGGTGATAGCAGGACTTCCCTGTTGCGCACATTCATACCGCTTTCTCCAGTAATATTAGATGATGCCCGGTCGCCTTAGTTACCTGTTTGCTTTTTAGCTGATTAATAGAGATGTACCTTTCTAGAAACTGATTTTTTTTCCCGGTCTTGTAGGGAAATTATCTCTGCTATATTTCATTGCCTTACCTTACTTGACTGAATAGAGTCAATTCTATCCATTATTTCATCTCCAGGAAGTACAGTATACACATTCTTGTAATGGAAATCTGTTACATTTTTATTTATTTATTAAATTTGGTGGCCGCCCATCTCGCCACAAGGACACTCTGTGTAGCTTCCAAGATTAAAATGAAGCCATAAATATATGAATAGATAAAATCACATTAAAATTAAAAATGCAAGTTATAACTAAAGATGGGGAGGAAGGGAGGAGAATGAGGGAGAGGGGGAAACTGCTATTAGTTAAACAACCACCAGTGTGAAATTTCCCCATTGGAGCCCCAAGCCAACTGGCAGAGCTTCAGGCTTTTGCGAAAGTCTAGTTCTCCAATCCAGGTCTCCAACAAGCTCAGGGATACTGCTTCTTGATCCTTAGATATTCTGCCCCCTCAAGAACTGAACATTACAGATTGTCCCTTTACAGTCTGTTTCAGTTCATTTCAGCTGCCAATTGACAACAAAGATGTGGATTCTGTTGTAGTTTAGACCTTATTAATAATTGCATAGGGAAGAGCCAATCTGACAGCACTCAACTGAAATTATAATTACAGTTGAATGACCAGGTTTAATAATACTAGCATAGACTGTTCCCAAAGGAAATGGGAAAATGCTGTGATTATTTACCAAATTGCTTCATCATTAAAGTGAACATTAAAAACTGGGGCTAAAAACCATAACATTTTCCAAAATTATATCTGTACATAGATGGGAAGCATTAAAACAAGGATAAGGGATATGAGCCACTTCATTACTGAATTACAACTTTTTCAACCATCATGGATTATGGTGAGGAATATTGGTAACTATAATAGAACAATATTTTGAAGCCCACAGTTTCCCCACCCACTGGAATGCCAAATGTTTCAAAAATATTTCTTAAGGTCTCATTTAAAATGTTTCCTTCTGCCCTCCCCAGGTCTTCTGAGATCCATTTAAAAATTGCAGTAATTTTTACTATACTGTAAACAGTATAGACAGTACTATACTGTCTTGAAAAAGGCATTAGAATTTTTTCATGATATACTGAAAAATTGTATGAAATAAATTGGCAGAAATAAAATTGGCAGAAATAAATCAATTGAGAAATGATATTGGTGTCTTCTATTTTTTGGAAATAACTGATAAAGATATGGAGTACAATGATTCAAAGCAATAATGTGAATTCAGAGGTATGTTAATATTGGATTTTTAATTATACTGTGATTATTAACATCTATGAAAAGGAGAAACTGTAAAGTATTAGATATGTTTTGGTGATGATGCAAAATTAGCTCTTATCAGAATTAACCAAGTTTCTCATTATCTAAATTTATTACATTTTATTGCAAATTATGGTTCAATTCAAATCACTCCCTTCCAATTTTCAGGTTATTGGCAAGTAAAATGAAATATGAATCCAAATTCTCACTGCACCTAGGTTGCAATTGACTAGAAATAAGCGATTTGATTAAAAATCCGCAAAACAGCCAAACTACACATCCAGTATAAAAAAATGACATCTAATCAAAGAAAATTTTATTATAATCGGTTTGTTCTTGGAATATAAGATAATCAAATGATTTTGCCAGGCTGATTCACAATTTACAGATTACTGCATTCGTTTTCTATATTTATAATCTACACTTTTCTGCTTCATCTGAACTTTTCTCATCACTGAATTTATAAAATGTGATATGTGAACTTATGAATTTATTTCAAGGATTTTGATGTGTTTCTCACGGGCCTATATTTATAAAAACAGGGAGAAAGCAGAACTACTCAACTCGTTTTTTGCATCCGTATTTACACAAAGAGAAAAAAAAGGCCAACCTATCAAAAACAGTACCATAAAAAACAATTAGAAACACATTAAGATAGGCAAGAAAATGGTAAGTGAGCACCTGTCCACCCTAGATGAGTTCAAATCACTAGGACCAGATGGACTACAAGCCAAGGTTCTGAAGGAACTGGCAGATGTGATCTCAGAATCAATGAACTATATCTTTCAAAGATCCTGGAGCACTGGGGAACTACCAGAGGACTGGAAAAGAGCTGATGTAGTTCCCATCTCAAAAAAAAAAGGGGGGGATGCATCCAGGAAACTACAGACCTATCAGCCTGACCTCAATACCTGGGAAGATCTTGGAAAAGATAATCAAGCAACGAATCAGCAAACATCTAGAGGCAAACAAAGTCATTACCAAAAGCCAACATGGATTTGTCAAAAACAGATCATGCCAGACAACTCTTATTGCATTCTTTGACCAGGTGACAAAATTAGTGGACCAGAGGAATGCTGTGGATATAATTTACTTGGACTTCAGTAAGGCATTTGATAAAGCAGACCACAACCTACTTCTTGATAAGTTAGAAAAATGTGGGTTAGACAGCATCACCACCAGATGGATTCATAGCTGGCTGCAAAGCCGTACTCAGCGTGTGGTCCTCAATGGAACTGCATCTACATGGAGGGAAGTGTGCAGTGGGGTGCCCCAGGGCTCTGTTTTGGGCTCAGTGCTCTTCTACATCTTCATCCATGATTTGGATGAGGGGATGGGGAACTCATCAAATTTGCAGACGACACCAAGCTGGCAGGAAGAGCCAACACTCCAGAAGATAGGCTTAAGTTAAAGAAGGATCTTGACAGACTTGAACACTGGGCGCTATCTAACAAAATGAAATTCAATGGTGAAAAAAATAAGGTTCTACATTTAGGCAAGAAAATCCAAATGCACAGGTATACTATAGGTGGTATCTTGCTCAATAGTAGCAACTGTAAGAGGGATCTCGGAGTCCTAGTGGACAGTCACTTAAATATGAGCCAGCAGTGTGCTGCAGCTGCCAAAAAAGCCAACACAGTACTAGGCTGCATTAACAGAGGGATAGAATCAAGATCACATGAAGTGTTAATACCACTTTACAATGCCTTGGTAAGGCTACACTTGGAATACTGCATCCAGTTTTGGTCACCACGATGTAAAAAAGATGTTGAGACTCTAGAAAGAGTACAGAGAAGAGCAACAAAGATGATTAGGGGACTGGAGGCTAAAACATATAAGGAACGGTTGCTGGAATTGGGTATGTCTAGTTCAGGGGTGTCAAACTGCCGGCTCGCGGGCCGGATGCATCATAGTGCCATTGCCGGCAATGGCAAAAAAGTCACGATACGTCGTGACACGTCACGTGACATTGAGAGTTTGATAACCCTGGTCTAGTTTAATGAAGAGAAGGACGAGGAGTGACATGATAGCAGTGTTCCAATATTTCAGGGGTTGCCACATAGAAGAGGGAATCAAACTATTTTCCAAAGCACCTGAAGGCAGGACAAGAAGCAATGGATGAAAACTAATCAAGGAGAGAAGCAACCTAGAACTAAGGAGAAATTTCCTGACAGTTAGAACAATTAATCAGTGGAACAACCTGCCTCCAGAAGCTGTGAATGCTCCAATACTGGAAGTTTTTAAGAAGAGACTGGACAGCCATTTGTCTGAAATGGTATAGGGTTTCCTGCCTGAGCAAGGTCCCTTCCAACATTATTATTATTATTATTGTTGTTGTTGTTGTTGTTGTTATTATATGTTCATACAAAATCTCTGCATTTGTCAAGACAATTCTGTGTGTTTGTGTGTGTGTGTGTGTGTGTGTTAGTGTGTCAGTCTCTCCATTCATCCACATAAATTGATTCCTGAGTCTACAGGAAATTCATTATAGAAAAAGAATATGGGGGGAGGAGTTCTTTTGATATCAGTATTCCCATCCCTCAAAATGGCACTACTCCATTTTCTCTAGACATCTTCAATTGACTAGACTAAATCAACCTGAAACAATCAAGACAATCTGGATTTTAATGCTATATACCAGGGGTCCCAAACCTATGGGCCGCAGCCCACTACCGGGCGGCGGCCTCTTGGCCAGCGGGCCATGGAAGTGGCTGGCCAGTGCGTGCATATGTGTGCATGCACTCCCCCCACTCATGCTAGCACCTGTGGCCCCGTTTGCACTGCCACTGTGCGGGCGCAAATGGGGCCGCTAGTGCCGTGTGTGTGTGGCCCATTTGCACATGTGCAAACGGGGCCGCTAGCTGCCATGGGGATGTGTGGCCATTCACACATGCACATGGCACTAGCGCATGTGCAAATGTGGCCGCTAGTGCCGTGCCAGTGCACGTGGCCCCGTTTGTGTGTGCCCACATGCACACACCAATTTGGAAGTTGCTCTCCTTCCCTCCGGGCCGCAAGTCCGGAAAGGTTGGAGACATCTGCTATATCAGGGCTTTTCAACCGGTGGTACGCGTACCGTGGCTCACCCGGAAGAGAAAGGAGGAGAAGGGGGGCAGAGATAGGAGAGGCTATAAAAGGAAGCAGTTTGGGCGGGAGAGAAAAAAAGCAGCAGCCTTGGGAGGAGGTGGAGTCAGCTCTAGCTGCACCGAAGGGAAAGAAGGAGGAGGGTGGGGGGAGAGGAGAGATCAAGCAGGCCGGCCATGAGATGATCTACAACTGCTGTGGCAGCCACCTGTGCTGGCAGCAGCAAACAGGCAAGAAACGCAGCAGGGGAGGGGTCGCCTCCACGAGGAATGAAAAAAGGCAACATCGGCTGGAGGTGAGGCATGGAGGAGGAAGGGAGGGAGGGAGATGGAGAGTGGAAGGATTCTTATGTGCTTTTGTGACTTTGAAGTTCTGGGATTTGTGCAATGTGGGCTTTGTGTTCTTAAGGAGTGTTTGGCAATTTCTATTTAGCTGATGGCTTATGTCTTGTGTTAGCTTCTATTGCTCTGCTATGGCTCAAGGTTGACTCAGCCTTCCAATCTTCCAAGGTCGGTAAAATGAGGACCCAAATTGTTGGGGGCAATATGCTGGCTCTGTAAATTGCTTAGAGAGGGCTGTAAAGCTTTCCAAAATACAGTACCAAGTTGGTCATCCAGTGTTTTCAAATGATAAATTTGAACTTGATTTCTTCTACACAGAATTCATTATCTGTATTGTCAAGATTATATAACTATTTGGGACTTTCCTTGCATCCCTTATCTAGTGCATTTGTAGTGCAATAAAATTTAATACTTGTCACCTTTTGCCAGCCTTTTCATTAAAAGACAATTTTGAAGACTGGTTTAGCTGATTATTTTACTTTACTACTTTTTTATTTCAAGTATGCAGTCTGTCATCAAGCTACATACTTTGTAAATTGATTTAAGTGCAACATAAACTTTATTTAACATTCAGCTTTGCTGAATAAATTTCCCCAAATGGAATTATTTCTTCTGTCCTTTTATGGGGCAATTCCTGCTATTAACAGAACATATTAAAAATCGACTAGTACAACAGACAAAGCCAGTATTCTCTGATATGTTGTTTCTGAGCTAGTTGGTGAAACTGCTTGATTAATCCAATGATGTCTTTTTTCTTTCCTACCTACCTTTCAACCAGAGATGAAACCTTATTTATTTCAGAGTTTCCAGAGAAGTTTTCCAACTATGTGCCAGTTATTCCCAGAGCGTTATTCCTAATTCAGAACCAGTTGTTTAAGAATTCCTTCAGCAAAGAGACTATCAAGACTATATAAAATAATGAAAGGGTTAATTGGATCGTGTTCATGTATGTTAAGATATAAAGTTTGAGTAGATATAAAGGAAAAGGAAAGTTTGTCTTTGCTTGCTGGCATAAGCAGAAGAGCTACTCTGCTGTTGGCTCTGAAACCTCCAAAGCCCAGGGGACATATATTGTTAGAGGAGTGTTTATTTTATTCCAAATTCCTGAACAGTTTATTATTTCTTTGACTGTATGTCTAACCTCATGTTCCAACATAACTGCATATTTAACATTCAGATCTACCCTTTGTACTTGGGAGAGAAACATCTTGAATTGTTGTATTTGGGTACTATGGAGCATTCATAGCAATGGATTATATGTTTGTATATGCCTCAACAAACATATAAGTGGAATTTTGTGGCACTGAAACAGTGCAAAGGAAACTTTGAATATGACTGAAACACTGCATATAGGAAAGCAGTAACTTTTTTTCTTTTTCCAGTTCTTCTGTATAGTAATAGCGCAGATCATAATTTCTGGTGAAAACTGGAAAGATTGTATCTATTACAGGAAGATTAGGTAGCTGATAATAGTGAATAGCCAAGATTTATCAAACAAGATAGATATTGGCATCTTCTATGCTACCTAATAGTTATAGACTCATTTCTTCTTTAGAACCTTCCAATCTTAGAATCACTTCATTATAATGAGACCATTTAACCCAATACTCTGATCATTGTTAGGATCCATAATAAATCATCCAAAGCAAATGTCTACTCTTGCTTAAAGAAACCCACCACTTCCTATTGAAATGACCTTACTTTAACTTTCCACCAGAATATGCCTTCAGGTACCTTAAAACCATTATTTTTTGTCCTGCAATCTGGGATTCCTTCTTCCCTTCCTCCAGCTTCAGCCTTTGTTTTCATCTGTTTAAAAAAAGCTTACTACATATTAACATTGGTGTGATTATAACTCTTTATACAGAATTCTAAATCATAGGTGGAATCCGCATTGAAGCAGGCTTATATCTAAAATGTGCCTTTCCAGCAAGTGAATAGTAAGCCTAGAAGTCACCCTGAGATTTTCCAAAGGACTATTTAATCAAGGGACCCTGAAATTCAAAGATTTTTACAATTGGGCTATTGGTGTTACTTTATAATGTCATTGATTTGTTCCAATTATACACTAGAGCCTGAAACCATATTTTAAAGTATCCCAACAATTTATATATCATGTCAGAAGAAAAAATATCGCTAAAGATATGTCGTTCTTTAACTGAAATGCTGGCGCTACTGTTTATGGGGAAGGAAAGGAAAAGTAGAAATGCAAAATGTTTCAGTGATCTGAGTTCTGCCTTTTTCTTTTTTGGTAGTTTCCCAACCTACATGGGATGCCTAACATAAAACATACAATGGGCAAGGAATCTGTAGTATACCCCCCAGCTCAAGACAGGAGTCTTACACCATCTGAATCAAATGGTTATCCAGTCTATTTTTGAAAACCTTTAGTGATGGAGCATCCACAACTCCAGGAGGCAAGCTATTCCACTGATTGTTCCGTCAGAAAATTTCTCCTTCCTTCTAGGTTGGATCTCTTTAACAAGCTTCCCCCATTACTTCTTGTCCTGCCCTCTGGTGCTTTGGAGAATAAGTCAATCTCCTCTTCACTGTGACAGCCCCTCAAATACGGCTATCATGTCACCCCTAATCCTTCTCATTGTTAGGCTAGTCCATGGGTCGGCAACCTGCGGCTCCGGAGCCGCATGTGGCTCTTTGAACCTTCTCCTGCGGCTCCCAGCCTCCTCTGCCATTTGCAGAGACAGAGACAGAGAGAGGCACTTGCGCTTCTTTCTCTCTCTGTGTAAAAAAGAGTGGCCTCACACTGTTCCGACGAGCTGACAAACTTACTGGGCGGGGCTCCTCCCTTTGCTGCATCTCTGCAGGAAGCAAGGAAGGGCAGGAGAGAGCCAGCTTGTTGTCAGCTTGTTGGAGAAGAGCCTGAAGCCAGCTTGCCAGGTGAGCAGAAGATCGGAGAGAGACAGAGAGAAAGGGAGGGAGAGAGAGAGAGAAAGAGAAAGAGGGGGGAGAGGAGAGGGAGAGAGGAAAGAGAAAGGGGAGAGGAAAGGGAGAGAGAGGAAAGAGAGAGGGGGAGAGGAAAGAGAAAAAGAGGAGAGGGGGGAGAGGAAAGAGAGAGGGAGAGGAAAGAGGAAGAGGGGGGAGTAAAAGAGAGAGGAAAGAGGGGGGAGGAAAGAGAGGGAGAGGAAAGAGGGAGGGAGGGAGAGGAGAGGGAGAGGAAAAAGAGGAAAGAGAAAGGGAGAGGGAGAGGAAAGAGAGAGAGAGAGAACTCATGCACAGCAGCCTCTATTTCTTTTTAATAAACTCTTCAATCAACCTCCACAGCCCTCGCGCGCGCACACACACACAGGTTTTGCGGCTGCCAGTGTTTTCTCTGAGAAACGGGTCCAAGTGGCTCTTTTGAGTGTTTAAGGTTGCAGATCCCTGGGCTAGTCATATCTAGCTCTTTCAACTGTTCATCAAATGATTTAGCCTCCAGACCTCTTCCCTGCACACTTTCCAGGTTTCATATATATGTTTCATATATACCATTTCCCCCCGAAAATAAGACCCGGGGTTTTTTTTTGTCTCCAAAAGAGGCACCGGGAGGGGTGTCTTTTCCATGGTCTTACCTTGCGGCGGAGGCACCAACAGTCCCGCCCAGCGGGCCCACTTCTTCTGCGGCCGCTCACTGCCACTCTTGTGCATCACCCCGGCCTCCATTTTGCCATCAGAGGCCTTCAGGAAATGCCTCTGCAGATGAGAATGGAGCTCCAGATTGAAATGCGCCCCTCGGCCTGCATTTCGCTGTCAGAGGTCTTCCAGAAAGGCCTCTGCAGCTGAGAACCGAGCTACAGATTCAATCAAATACAGGAAAGGGAAGAAAGAAATGAAACAATACAAATATAATAGGATGCAAATAGAAATGGAAAAATTCATGTCCCATTAGTCACAAATTTATGAAAGGCATTATACAATATGATCTAAAATAATATCTAATTCTCCACATCATTAAAAATGCTATTCTTTTTTTACCATGTGCTATCATTGATTTCTCCTCATTTCAGTGCCTCTGAAAATCATCCATACATGAAAGACCAGAATGTTGCAATGAAAAAGTTACTTGTATTTCTCTTCCCGTAATAGGTATGTTGCACAGCCTGAAGTCTGTGGTATCATCAGAAGCCCTGTGTGGCCTCCAGAGACCTAGAAACATTGTTTCCAAACTTGATAGTACTATATTTCATTTTAATATAAATTGTAAATGAAATGAAATTGGTCTTCAATTTCCCTACCCATTTCTTTTCAGATTATGGTGCTAGCATAGCTCTCAAAGGACAAATAGTCCGGTTATGTATCTCCGAGGTATGACATGGAATAACAATGAGCCCTAATTAATAAGCATACTGGCACTAGTGAGTTGAAGTAAGCATGTCTAGTTATTCAGAAATATTAGGAACTATAAGAGTAATGTTAAGTTCTCTTTGTTAAAAAAAGAATTGTAGAGGATCTACTCAGGACTGAAAAACATAAGGATTGAATTAAATTAAATGTTGCCCTATGATATTAATTTTATTATTAAGCACAACTGGCAAATAAAGTATACCAAGGCAAAATGTTTTTTTGTGGTATCAAAGTTCTGTACATCCTTTCTGTGTAATTCTTTTTATTGAGCTCAAACATTACCATAATATATTCAAAGTCTCTATATACATATATTTGATTCATTTCATATTTTCCCATATCTTGCTATGTTAATACTGTTAAGCAAAGATTATTTAATCTAAACAGTTAAAATTACTTAACTTGAGGAAACATTTATTGCTATTATACAGAACAGAGGATATACAGAATGTGCTTTCTATAAAATGTATACTTCCCAAACTTAAAATGCTGTTTGAATACAGATTGTAGATTTGATTATACAATATATTACATATATTAATTTATATACAGTGATAGCAGTGAGTGGCATCTTGTGTATATTAGTTCTAAAAATTGCCAACCCCATACAAATAGGGAAATAATAATCCTATGTATATTTACTCAAAAGTCCTACTGAATTCATTGGCATTTATCTAGATAGGTGCAAATAAAATTGTCATCTAAATGATTACCTCTTAGTATTTCCATAATCTTTGATATTGCCACCTGACCAAAGCATTCTTATTGTTGTTAAGGAGCAAATATTGCAATAGTGAGTAATTTTAATGGCCTTCACATAAACTAGATAAAACATATACTCTTTTCATGGAAAGATATAAATTGTAAATAATATTAATAGTTGTGCATTAAAAGACTAAGCATAGAATGAACCAGAGCCAATTCTGAATTTAAGTTCATGTAGTCCACAGGTGCAAATATTGTTTAACTGACTAGAAACAGGAAGCACAGTGTCATCAAAGTTAATTTATACATAACAAGAAAATTGCCAAGGAAGTCAACCATAAAAAGGACATTCAGAAGGAAAAAAAAAGCAAGAACTGGATTTCAACAGACAGGTACGAAATCCAGATATTCTGGACTACAAATCCCATAAACTATGACTTTTGGGGCTGTGTTTATGTTTTAGTCTAAACAGCTTGTTGACATCCTTAGCAGTAACTAGACCATAATGTATGGCTGCACTAATTCCTTATGAAATAATTTAGAAAAATTCACTAAACAGCTGTGGTATTCATCTGGCTGGGCGTGTGTATATCACCTGTGTACGTAATATTTATTTAATTTTTATCCCACCTATTACTTTATAAATAACTCTAAGGTGACAAACAAACATAATATTCCTTCCTCCTATTTTCCCCACAACCATCCCATGAGCGAGTTAGGTTGAGAGACAGTGACTGGCCCAAGGTCACCCAGTCGGCTTTCAAGCCTAAGGTGAACTCAGCCTCCTATCTTCTAGGCCAGCAACTTAACCACTACACCTAATTGCTCTCTTAAAAAAAGAAAAAGTTATAGTACATGCTCTGATGCTCACCCAGCCCCAGATGGAGGTGTAGAATGCTGAGAAACTTGTGAAAGCTGATTCCAAAAACTGGGAAATTTGGGGAGGTGCAAGCACGCTATCAAAAAACTGGCTTCAACGTTCATTGCTGGAGGGACGGAATTCTTCACAGGCAGATTATCTCTCTCTTGTTACTGCTTCAACTATTCTTTTTTATATACTGAATGTATTATCACAATAAAAATTCTATGTAGTATGCAATATTCTTTTTATCTAAAATTTAATACTGGCTTTCACTGATTAATAAGCTAAAGTGCTATTATGTTTCTTTAACAAAAGGAAATCAAAACTCAGAAATATTATAAACACACACACATACACATACATACACAGTTTTGTCTCCAAAATACAATTTAATCCACTCCTGTTGATATCCCCAAGAAATTTGTCTTGTCTTCTTCAGCATCTTTCTTCTGAAACCAGGCTTTTGTACTTTTCCCCTGAAGATAAGCATCAAGAAAGTAACAGATTCCAGGTATATCACTTGGAAAGTTGGGAGGAAGTTCTTGTCTTGAGCGAGGAGTAAACACAAAGCCAGGGTGATCCTTTATCAACCTGCAATGAGAATGAAAAGTATTATTACGTATTTCAGATATAACCTGTACTTCTCATCAGCATAGTTAGGAGACTGGAAGAGTTATCATCACTCCACACAAGGTAACATGGTAAGAATTCAAAAAAATGCCACTAGACAGAAGGAAGGTTTCAGATCATTGTTACAGGGGTAAGGAACAAGCAGCAAAAGCGAGTATTGGACATGGTAAGATACTATACCTGTAGGTAGTGGGGCTGACATTTATTTTCCTAGGGATACTGCAAGACTCAAACTTGTTGGCAAGTGTTACATTGTTTCCAAATAGACAGTAACGTGGCATTTTCACACCAACAACACCAGCAAAAACAGAGCCAGAATGTAGTCCTATACGCATCTTTTATAACAGAGAAAGAAGAAAGAGATGTTAAAAATCATAACCACATTTAGCGAAAATGAAAACATTATTGAGTTCTACATATTTCTATATATCAGGATGAATTGTGAGCTCAGTTTGGAAGCTGTATTCAGTTGAGTTCCAATGCTTAAATTTTAGAGGCTTCTAATGAATATGAAATACTAAGATAATTCATATCTATCGTATATAGAAAGATTCAACCACAGCCTATAATGAAGAAAGATCAAAATCCTTAAAGTCTCAAACATGTATGTTATCACTATTGCATGTGATAATATAATAATATAGTAAGCATTATACGCAAAATAGTCTAAGAGCAAGCACCATATCTCAAACCCAGTTTTCCTGCTTCTCATAGTCATCTTCTACTCAAACGTGCCCAATTTTACAAGCTTGGGAGATTTAAAAAAAGCAGGACAACAAATTATCTGATGTCATTCATCTGTCCTGCTATTGAACTGTGAAAACCTCAAGTTAATATGAAATACAACTCACAACGAATAGACTAATGCATCATTAATATGAAATATTACTTGCATATTAAATTAAAACGTGTATAAAAAAGCATACACAATAATATTACATGGGACAGTAATAACAGAAAAGGAAATTTCCTGAAAGCAGATAATCCATTGCAATAACATCACCCATTCCTCCCATTGACAAAAAAGTGGCTAAATGTCATAATATTAACATACATGAGCGGGGGGAAAGGATAAGAGGTTTGAATTTGGATTTGTTATACATAAACTAGGGTGATAATTTTATTTGTATTAATGGAATTGTTTTAATATCAAACTAAAAACTTGTTAAGAATTATGTATAGGAAGTACAACTGTGAGTCTTCAAGTACAAGTATCACTTTGGGGAAAGCCTGAAACTACAGAGAAAATAATTGAAGTCATGTTCAAATAGCTTGCTAACCTTGATGGATTCTCCATGTGGTGACATCACTTCATTGGACAGAACCATCATTTTAAGTGCCATTAGTGCAATCTGAATCGCATGGGTCTCATTTTCTTTATGTAAGCCTCCAGCTACACAATATGCATCTCCAATGGTTTCTACCTAAACATTAAAATGAACAATTTATAAGATGAGAAAATTAAAAAAGGAAATTCAAAACAGAGTTTGAAATGCTTTTGTCAACCATATTCTTTCCCAAACCACCCACTATTCCCATGGTGGCAAACCTGTGGCACGCGTGCCACAGGTGGCACGCAGAGCCGTCTCTGGTGGCACGCGAGCCATTGCTGGGCAGAGCTGCTCCCTCCTCCTCTCCACGCATGCGCAGTCTGGGAATAGGTGAGAGGCTATAAAGGGAGCAACTTTCGGCGGAAGCAGCATTTGCTGCAGACAGCAAGAGAGTGAGCACAAGTCGGAGCGGACAGTGAGCGAGCGAGCGAGCACGAGCCGACAGCGGTAAGTTTCAGCGGCCGGCCACGCAGGGGAGAACGAGGGGCGGCCGGCGGCAGGGGGGGTGCCTTGCCTTGGCCTCATTCGGTGACGGCAGCAGAGCGGTAAGGGCGGCGGGGGTTGTGTGCCTTGCCTTGCCTCGGCCTCATTCGGCGACGGCAACAGAGCGGTAAGGGCGGCCAGCAGCGGGGGGGTGCCTTGCCCTCATGGGCGACGGCAGCAGAGTGGTAAGGGCGGCGGGGGGTGCCTTGCCTTGCATTGCCTCGGGCGGCAACAGCAGCAGAGCGGTAAGGGCAGCCGGAGGCGGGGGGGTGCCTTGCCTTGCCTCGGCCTCGTTCGGCGACAGCAGCAAGCAGAGCGGTAATTGCAGCCGGGGGAGGGTGGGGCTGCCTCGCCTCGGCCTCGTGTGCGGCGGTGGCAGCAGCGAAAGGTGCAGAGGCTTCCCTGCTCCAGGGTCCTCTCCTTTCGCAGCCTCCACCCAGCGGCCGGCACACCGCCCAGCCGAAGCCAGGGACAATGGCTTCCCTGCCCTCGGCCAGTCTGTGATCCCACCTGCCGGGCGGGGAATCGGCGGATCGCTTTCCGTGCCGAGGCGGGCTGTTTGTGGGACAAAAAAAAAGTTCCATGAGACTTTCTAACTTCTCGCAAGATCTCGCGAGGAGTTAGAAAATCTCATGAAACTTTTTTTTTTTTACCAATAGTCCCACAAACACATGGCGAAGGCTGAGAAGTGAGTGGAGAAACAGAATGCAGCTGCTCGCGCCCAGTCCAGCCCCGGAAAGCGATCCGCTGATTCCCCGCTCGGCAGGTAGGATCACAGACCGGCCGAGGGCAGGGAAGCCATTGTCCCCGGCTTTGGCCAGGCGGTGTGGTGGCCACCGGACAGAGGCCATGAAAGGAGAGGATCCCGGAGCAGGGAAGCCGTCGTCGCAGGTAGGCCGCCCCCGGCCCCATCTGGGCAGCAACCTTATCCTGCATGGTGGCAGGAGGGTTAACGGCAGGCACGGGGGCCCAGGAGGAGCTGCGCAAAGCAGGGGGAGGGGAGGCCGGGCAGATTGCAGGAACGACGGAACAGCCATGCACGGCAGAGGCGCTGCTCGGGGCCGGAGGGGAGGCCAGGCAGATTGCAGGAGCTGGCAGCGGCGCAGAGGGCGATCGCATGCGCGAGCGGAACAGCCGCGAACGGCAGAGGCGCTGCTCGGGTCGATGGCGATCGCACGCGTGAGCGGGACAGCCGTGCACGGCAGAGGCGCTGCTCAGGGCCGGAGGGGAGGCCAGGCAGATTGCAGGCACTGGCGGCAGCGTGGAGGGCGATCGCATGCGCGAGCGGGACAGCTGCGCACGGCAGAGGCGCTGCTCGGGTCGATGGTGATCGCACGCATGAGCGGGACAGCTGCGCACGGCAGAGGTGCTGCCCGGGGCCGGAGGGGAGGCCAGGCACATTGCGGGCGTTGGCGGCCCGGCCTCCCCTCCAGCCCCAAGCAACACCTCTGCCGTGCACGGCTGTCCCGCTCCCCTGTGCGATCGCCCTCTGCGCTGGCGCCACTGCAGAAGTCACGCAACGGGGCGTGTATCCGGGAAGCTCGGGCAAGAAGGTGGGCTTCGTAGGGCTGGACCCCGGCTGGCCGGTGACAGGCTGGAGAGCACGGGACGGCGGCAGCCACCCCAGGACGAGCAGTAGGTAGGGTAGGCGCTCCCGATGTCCACGGGGGAAGCCGCGAGGAGGCTCCACGCCCAGTCCAGCCCAGTCCCGGCACGGAAAGTGAGGCAGCAGCCCTATGTGCGTCCCCATGCGCGAGAGTGCCCCCATCCTGCCAGGCAAGCAGAGCCGTGGCATGTTCGGCAGAAGAGCGCAGGTGGGCAGTGGAAGGCATTCATTTTTGGTAATTCTTCTTTATAATAACAATGTTCTGTCAAAATATTTATCCTGAATTCTACTTCGAGGCACTATCAGCAATCCCAAAGCATTTACTCATAAATAGTGTCATTGAGATCAATATATTAATTTCAAGGTAAATGTAGTAGAGATTGCAGTCTAACGCATATAATTTCCCATTTTACAGCTAAAGCATCAATTTCTAAGTTACATTATGCTTCCTACTTGATTATACCTACAGTTTAGCTGCAAATAAACATGCTCCATATGTTTTAAACCTGTTATAATTTTGAATCAAAAGAGTTCTTCAAATCCCATTCACTTTTGCAATCATTTCTCTTGGAAAAACTATTCTTTACCTTGTAGATATCCAGTTCTCCACACTGATAATCAAAGCGAGTGTAGAGCTCATTAAGCATGGTGATAACCTGCATGGGTGAACACTGAGAACAGATTGCAGTGAATCCTACGATGTCAGAAAAAAGCATTGTGACATTATTAAATTTCTTGGCCTGTACAACTTGTCCTTGCCATAGCTGCTGAGCAACCTCCTCAGGGAAAATAGAGCACAAAAGATCAACTGTCTTTTTTTTCTCTTCTTCAAGAGCTTGATGAGCTTGTTCAAGAGTTACTTTAAGCTTCCCTAATCTTTTCTTCAATCCATCTTGAGCTCTGGCTTGTTCACCTATTAAAACAACATCCCTAAGTGCATTATGAATTGGAATATCTGAAAGATATAAGCCACGTCCTGTGAAATCTTCCAGTCTATCCACACAAGGAGATCCCAAGAACAAAATGGCATTAGATTCGATAATGTAAATCATTTGTCCTTTAAGATCCATAACCTAAGCCAAGAGAGAAAAAGGAAGCAATGAGAGAATTCTGAAGCTATTAACATATACAAAGATAACAAAAATCAACTTATTTACTCCGTGGTATCTATCCACATTCCAGGCAAACTGATCTGGATTATTTTTTCTCCATAAACAATTCTGTATTTAATAGATTTTTACATTCTGATGCCTATATTCTATGTTTTTTATCTTCTGATAGCTAGTTTATCTTCTGATAAAGTTAGTTATAAATGTGATTTTCAAAGTATCTCTAGACTCTTGCAATTTTCATCAAGATGAACATCATCTATTAATCTGAAGAACTAACCAATGCTTTTCACAAATGCATGCAAGAACATCTCCCACTTTTGGAAAATCTATTGTACTGAATGAAAATGAATATGCATAGAGGAAAGATACAGATTCAAATATTTAACATGTTTCTCTCCTTCATAAATTCACAGTGAAGAGAATTAAGTGAAAACTTAAAAAGGTGGGGTAGATCATTTACACAAATCAACTGATAGGCTGGGTTCATTCATTACGATAAGCCATAATCTGATTTGTTTTATGAACCATGCCACTGTAGGCTATGAACCATGGTTGGTGGCTTATTTATCTGAACAAAGATAATTAAGCAAACTGTAGCTCACCATAATATATACAAATCCAATCATAGTCTTATACCTTAATTAAAGAAAAATAGATATAATGAAGAAAAAAGATACATCCAATTCTTACCCCAGTTGGCTTTTTAAGAACTTTGTCTCCTCGTCTCACTCTTATATTAAACTGCATGTTCAGCATTGTCATGATCCCACTAAATGCGCAATTTATTTTAGGAGCTAAAATTTCAAACCACTCATCAAACTGTGGCTTTGCTTGAAATTCTCTTTTGTTTAATAGTCTCCTGATACCATTGCCAACTTGCAATATAACCATGGCCTTGTCAAACATGCAATGGAAAGGAAAGGTTTTACAGAACATAGAAGTAGGAATGACAAGAGAAGATTGGGGTTTACAGGGTGATAGTGATGGCTTTGTGCTTTTGACGTGCACAGAATATAATAAATAAGGTTGATCAATAAACTCGGAACTGTCTTTGCAGAAGCTGAGTGGCATTACCATTACTTCCACCTCCATGTCATACAAAATGAGAGCTGCTGCCTTAATAATGCCAGACAGGATGAGTGTGGTTGGTTTTTTGGGGAAAAAATAATATACATTTAAAAAATTGGGATCTTTTTCCAAGCACAAAATTGAGACTTCTTCAACTCTGCCCATTTTTCCAGCTTCATGGCAGTGAGAGCTCTGCTTCAGAAGAGTACTGAAACTGTTCAAAAAGTCTTTCAGACTTCCCCCAACAACTCCAAGGATGTGTTCATCTTCTTCATAACATATTTTGAACAGCTCTTCACCAAGTGATTCTCTTATAACAGTGACTGGAATTCCTGCCAGCATAAAACATTTTGATTACCAGTATTGTTCTAAATACAGTCTTTAAATTCCTCTATTCAATGTGCGTTTGATTTTCAATGTACATTTTTTCATTTCCTTTATTTAACCCTGTTTTCTATTACTGAACACTTCAGATAAATAACTATTTACATCATCTCTACAGTTAGTTTTTCTCTCATGACACCTTGTATGATTGAAGCAAAGTATTATTTTTCTGCTTCTAGCTTTTTTTTTTTGTAAAAATCTGGTGAGCATTTATTATTGGTTGTTGCAGAAGAAATATAATCACCAACAAACTTTGGGATGTAATTGCTCTACTAAAAATTACTATTGGTACAAGTGGCAAATGTAAAATGGATCACAGATGGATCTTTAACCCTTTTCTAAATTTAATCTGTTCATAGTCATTTGGCCTTCTGAAATGAGAAGGACAGAGATGCAAATGGCGAATGACTGAAATGAAAAATCTAAGGATAAGAAAAAAAATAAACTGCTGTTTTTCTTCTACTAATCAAGGGAACAGATTCTACAGATTTGGAGTTTTGTCTTTGCAGCTTAACATTTAATTTGAATTTGAGATTATCTGAGATAACATTTAATTTGATGTTTTCCACAGAGAGACAACATCAGAGGAGAACTGCATTCTAATCTTTTATTCAGGGAACTGTTTGTGTGCGCATATGTGTGAATAACAAAAAAAGAAGAAGAGGACATTTGGGGGAATGAGCTAGGGTTTAGAATTTTTTCCTGTTAGGGAACCAATCTGAAGTCCTATTGGTATGGCAGAAGAGAGGGCAAAACAACAGATGTTTTTCTTTCCTATTTTTCTTTTTTTTCCCCTCAAATTGTTTTCCTCATACTAGTAATAAAGAGAGTTCAATAAATCACCTCAACTTCAGTTGTGGAATAGTTGTTCCCCATTTTGTTTTGAAGCCATGAGTGGACAGTCAGAACTCAGTCAGTCAGCTATATTTGATGGCAAACTCCATCCCTTTGGGTATGGATGCAACATCATAATGCACATTAAAAAGCAGCAAGGGTTTGCTGCAATACCACAATGGTGCTATCAAATCCTCCTCCCCATCACAATCACCCCAAGGCCTGGGATGCCCTGCTATAATCTTTTCCATATTTCTAATATTTTCTTTTTATAACATTTCCTTGGAACTTGTTGGGGTCAAAGAATCAGGCTATCCATGCAGATTGGAACATAAATGATTTATCGAAGCCTATACAATCAGCAATAAATTGGCACTGGATTACAGAATTCAAGGGAGGATTAGACTTGTACAGGTAGTCCTCGACTTACAATTATAATCAAGCCCAAAGTTTCTGTTGCTAAGCGACACAGTTATTAAGTGAGTTCTGCCCCATTTTACAAGGCACAGTTGTTAAGTGAGTGACTGCAGCTGTTAAGATAGTAACATGGTTGCTAAGTGAATCTGGCTTTCCCATTGACTTTGCTTGTAAGGTCACAAAAGGTGATCACATGACCCTAGAACACTGCAACCACCATAAATATGAGTCAGTTGCCAAGATCTGATTTTTGATCACATGACCATGGAGATGCCGTAATGGTTGTAAGTGTGAAAAATGGTCTTAAGTCACTTTTTTCACTGGCATTCTGACTTTGAACGGTCACTAAATGAACTGTTGTAAGCCGAGGACTACCTGTATCTCTTGTGGTAACGCAAGAACTCTAAACTGATATACATTTTACTCTGCCCCATCCTCCCTGCTTTTTCTGCTCTTCTCCTTAAAAACTCCTGGAAAAAGATTTGTGAGATTAAATAGTTTTGATTATAGATGTCTCTTTCTCTACAGTGAGAGAATTAGTTTTAAAAGGAATGTCCTTGGGATTATAGCCTAAGCAATTTATTATTTGTATTGTTCTATGCTGCCATGTGATTTCATGGAAGGCAACATTCTTTTAAATAACTAATAGACAACAACTGCAGGCAACTCCACTTAAGGAATAAGTTTTTTAACAGGTGTTCTTATTTGTAATGAACAAATTGCATGTATATATGTATGTATGTATGTATGTATGTATGTATGTAAAATAAAAAGGATCAGACAAACACTCTTTTGGATCTTCTAATTACTACATACTTCTTTTGTTAGACAATCAGATTATTTCCTGAAATATATGCATCCTTGATACGTTGTGTTTTATACTCTCCATGAACTTTATCTATTGACCAGCAAGATATCAACGGAATAATGAAAATATATCAAAAGAGGCAATAAACAGAGGAGAGAAAATAGAATCATTTTTTTAATGATCCAATATTGGTGTTTAACAATGGGGGGAACGGCATTTCTCTGTTCCCCATGATAAAATTCTATCCAACATATATCAGGAAACCTTTTAGCATAAAAAGTGGAGTGTAAATGTCTTATATACATACATACATACATACATACATACACTATACCATACATACACCATACTATACATATACATGGTTAGCATTATCGACAATTTTATGCCATGCTATCAGAATATAAGGGTCATAAACTCAGCTGTTATTATTATTGATTATCTGCCTGTTCAGTTGCATGCCTTCCTTTTGATAGTAAGACATTAAAGAAGACTCTATGTCATTAGTAGTCTTGGTACAATTCAGGTTATTGGGGATACTAAATAAACTGATTGTAGTGTTAGCACTTGCTATTCATAAATATATAATTACCAGCCAAATTTGCATGATCAGTGAGTAGCTTCTCAAAATCTTTTTCCCCACACTGTCTGTAAAGGAAGAAAAACACAATTTTAAAACTGCAATTGTCTAGTAAAGATGAAATAAAACATAAATATACATAATAAAACAATAAGTAATATATCAGTGTTTAAAGTATGATGCTTATTCTTAAGTTTTTTCCCCATTTTTCACAAATTAAATGACCATTCTATATATCCATATTCACCCATGAAATTCTGATCAAATCTATACTTGAAAACTGATAGAACATGCAGCCAAATCAGTGAAATATTTCAGTACTCTAAAAAGGGGGTACAACTCAAGATTCAGTCTCTTAACCCTGTCCAAATTTTGCTATTAAATTATAGCTCAAATTCTTTGCTATTTAGTACAGAAGACACTGTTTTATAGTTCAGCACAAATTGAGTCACCAGACCTGAGCTGCAAAAATCTGGATGATCACAAGATGGCAACAAAGTTTACATTTTACATACATTTTTATCGCCATCTTGTGGTCTTCTCCATACTTGTACTTATTGGATAAATGGGATAGAAACCTTTGCTAACTTACAGAAAAATCACTCCCTATTTTTGTAAAAGAATATGAGTGTTACATTTAATAAAGTTAAAGCCTTTAATAATATACATCACTCTACCAACAGCGTATTAAGCGTTACAATCCAAAATACCGAGAGAAGAAACTATACTATAAAGTTGCAATTCAACTTATACTTTGTAAGTATTAAAACTTAGTCATTATATAATAGGAAATTGAGATTAATGAGGCAGCAATAACTGCTAGATAAATCTATCACTCTTTTTGAATTTAAATGCTGCAACTACAGATAATAACTTACCTGATTTCTTTTATGTTATTATTGGCTAGGCTTCTTTGAAATGCAAGACACAACTTTTCAGACTGGAATGAGAAAGGTCATATTAAATCAGATGATATTTCAATATGTAATACTAGTGTCAGAGAGAACCTGGTCTTTTAAGCAGAAGGAAAGAAAAGGCACAAATGTCATTTAGCTCAGGTGTAAATCCATTCTATATATTTAATAGAAATATATATTTAAATAGGAAGGTCTCTTTCCAAGGATCTGCACATAATGTGTTACATTTTGTCAACCACAGTTTAGACCAAGAGTAGTTTCTTTACTTTCTTCAAAGACAGCACAGTGATATTTACGTAAGGCAGAGAGAATATTTACATAAGGGAACTTGAAATGATTTAGACATGATGCTGTAGTATAGTTTCTTCACTAAATGTCAACCAACCATCTGGCCGGCCAGCAGCAGGACTGAATCCAGGAACATCTCCCAGCTGTGAGCTCTTGTTTAAGATAGAATTCTATCTCATACAAAACAAAAATAAGTGGATTTTTGGATTGCCAAAATTCCTAACTAATGTATCTGCCTTGTCTGCATAGTAGCAATTGTTTCCAAGATTCTTCATTATATCTGCATACAGATCATAAATTTACAATTTTATGATACATTGGAATAATATGCTCACCAGGAATAGCTGTCATTGCACCAACATTTTTTTTAAAAAATGAACAGTGCACTTGTATTTCACAATTATTCTCTATTACTCCTCAGCAATCCAACTCAGAGATTATGGCTTTAAGAGACTTCTGGTTAGCAAATTTCTAAGAGGAATGAAGGGGACTTGTAAGGTATCTAAGCAATTAAGCCAGGCCTTTGCACAATGCAGAATATACAGAGATAGTTATCCAGGCACCAACTATCCTCAATAGATGGTTGTCCAGATTCCTATTATTAACGGCCCATCAGAATGGCACACTTGAGTAGATATTATGTTTAACATCTGTTACCATTTTCATTATTTATTGCACCAAAATTTTAGACATTTAATGGAAGGAAAATAGGTATGAAGGAAGCTTATTTTGCCTGAAGAAAAACTGTAGTGCTGACTTTAATATTTTATATTTGAAATTACCATAGAAATAATATTTCTCATTAAAACAAAATGTAATAATTATATCTAAAAGAAACAATATATCAAGGATTTTCCATTTCCTCGTTTGATTCTGCAATTTCTATTTTTTAAACTCAAATTAAGTAATAAACACAGATATTTATTGGTATCTTCAACTTGATCTAATGCTATTTCAACTATATTGTATTCTCCACATGATTCTTAGAACAATCTCTGATTGACGTCAATGGACACATATAATCAGATCTGGGCGTGATAGTTGAAAAAATCTTTCCAAATAAAAAATGGGTAACATAAGCTGATCTTCAACTAATAGAAAGAAATCTAATGTTTAAATATATCTGGATCCATTTAAGAAAACACATGCAAGTAGGTGCAATTTAGTATATGATATATAGTATCATATAAGCAATTCACTGACATATTGGAATACTTTGTCAGCCAATTTATATATAAAATTCTGCAGGTATAACAGAAAACATCTTCATATAGGATTCAATATCCCACCATCCCTATACATGCCAGATTCCTACTCTACTTTAACAAAGAATGTAGTATGAAAATATTGAAAAGGACTTTAGAAATGGCAGACTATGCATTTTACATATTTAAAGTCACATATCTCATGTTCCACTAGAGGATCCCAGACAATGCGATTCAAAAATACCTCTGCTTTAAAGATCCATAAGAATTGCTGACTGGAACAGGAAATTAAGACTCAATCCAGATGTTTTAGATAATAATTCCCATATCTTCTGCCATTGACTTTCCTGACTGAAATTTATGGCACTTAAATACAAAATACTCATGGTGCAATAGGTAACTTGATTAATCTAGACCATGGGTGTCAAACTGCTGGCCCGCGGGCCAGATGCATCATAGCGAAACCGCGCCCACCCCATTGCCAGCAATGGCAAAAAAGTTGCGATACGTCGCAACACGTCACATGACATTGCGAGTTTGACACTCCTGATCTAGACTGAAGCAAAACACTATTAGACAGATGGAATAAGAAGAAAACTGTTTTTTTCTCTAAGAAGTACCGAGACATTTTTTTTCTCATCAATGTATATATTTATGTAATATGCATATTCTTCACTAATCAGAAAGATTTTTTCAAAATACTGTTAAAAATAGATTCGAAAGGAAAGTTCAGCTGGGAAAAAGATATAAAATGTGTTTTGCTAAAGCAAAAATCCCACCTCATTAGCATATATTGATGCCTCCATCATTTCTGAAGGCAAAGTCAGAACTCTAGGAACCAATTTCTATTGCTGTAAAAAACAAAAGGGCCCTGAAATGTATAAAAAAAATAGGTCCATTTAAATTTTGCTGTAATGCTCCTGCCAGAACTAATTCAGTATCCTGAGTTTTGCTAGGTTGCTAGCCAGTATGAATCTTGTTATATAATTACTAAATCAAAGTATTATACTTGGGTACGTGTATCAACATGTTTCCAATAGTCTAGAAAAAAGATTGGAAAGTGGTATTTTTTAAAAAAAACAGGATTTTCCAATTGATATTCCAAACAACTTACTTCTGGAGAGATGAGCTTGTAAATGCTTTCAGCTAAAGTATGAAGAAATACTCTGTTCCTGCTGATTTTCCTCTGTGGAAGGTTTCCATGAGGGACTTTCTCTCTGCAGATGGGCAAAGGAGCCTTAGAACTGTTGGGCACCTCAGCACATTCTTCCTCATTTTCATCTGGAATGCAACTTTGGTTGAGCAAGGAGAAAGGACATTCGCCAGTGATCTTCAGCTCTTTCAGTTTTGTGCAGAACATGCTGTACAGATCACTGTTATAAAATTGTGTGTATATCTCTATTTTGTTTTTAACGTGCCCCCTCCATTAACCAACAACAGAAGAAAGAGCTAACAGCAGGAATTCATGGGGCAAATTACTTATGACTGTAAAATCAACTTCCAAAACAACTTTATTTTTATTAGCCTGCAATGAAAGAAGAGAAAAAAGTGAAAGGAGACAAATAGTATTATATTATACTTTGAATTATATTAAAGAACCAGCATAATTTCTATGTTGCTCAATTTTTGTGATCTATTTTTTTTTTGGACATCTTATTAAATGACACAGTAATTGATGACATAATAAGCTGCAGGCACAGGAATTCTTACATTCTTCTCTTTTGGTGGCAAAAGAAAAAGATATGAAAACCTAGTTTTCACTGGGTTGCCAAGAAACGGAGAGATATTTCTGGAACAATGAAGCAGAATCAAACTAGTTGAATCAATTTGGGCAACAATATGGGAAAACAGTTCTGAAGACAATCAATTGTATGAACACTTTAATTTTTTTTATATATCATATCTCAAATGGGTAAACTCTGCTTTTATTGCTTCCTAAGGCAAAAGGTTTTGACTGATTATGGATTGGATGGAAAGAATGGTATCAGTGTAAGCTTGTACTTCTTTTAAGCTCTTCGGCCATCAACACCAGATATCACCAGGACAATCTATACTTATCCTACTTTCAGCACTATCCCTCCCTCCCAGCATGCCTACATATCTAGCACACTGCAACTTTCCCACTACCATCTCATTGGTAGAGTAAAGAGACCAGTAGGTTCATTTCCAATGAGGTCTTCTAAGGCTAAATGTTTTCATACCACTCCTCCCAGACTCTATCTTTGAGATAGTAACCAGCAGATTTCTATCGTTGGCATTGCTAATTGCTGGGAAAGAATGCTAAAAAAACAGCACTATTTCTTTTCAAAGCAGTACTTAAGACTACATTGATCCTCCCCCTAAACCTACTCACAATTCACAATATTCATAGTGACATAAATATTAATATTCATATGTTTTGCATTATTTAATAGTTTTAGAATACTGTATATCTTGCTTTTAAAATCTGTAAATAACAAAAAAATAAAACCATTATCCTATATCATCAACTTACACTTATTTTACTATAGTCTAAGATAGCAGAGACTGATATTTATTTGATTACTTACGTGCTTCCTAGCTAACTTTCGGGATCCGGCCAGATACTTTGCTGTGGAAGTCTCATGGACAATTAAATTATTTTTATGCCTAATACAAAAAATTTTAGTAAATATTTTTCCTCAGATGTACATATTTCCTTGACATCCAAAACCAGCTGCCTAGGAAGACCTTCTAATTCTCATTAAACCAAACTTTATTAGTGCTTAGTACTTGATGTCAAGAAATAATGTTATGTAAATGGTCTAAGTCTACTCTCCCTTTATGCTTTATATTCGATGCTTAAATCAAAGGTGCTCCATCACATCAGCCTAACAACCACCACC
The DNA here is from genome assembly GCA_023970755.1 of Azemiops feae. Lineage (NCBI taxonomy): Eukaryota > Metazoa > Chordata > Lepidosauria > Squamata > Viperidae > Azemiops > Azemiops feae. Next base: position 138,045 of record JALGBA010000306.1, on the reverse strand, counting down.
ATCTTAGCTTGATGCAGGTTTCAGACAACACCCAAAAATACAGAGAATGAAGTCACAAAGATTTACTTTTCCTGAAAAGTGGCTTTTTTTTAAAATAACTCATAGATAGTTCTTGATATTTAGCGTTTTCTGGGAACTGGACTTTTTCCTGGACAGAAGCACAACTGCAGATGGCCAATAGAAGAAAGAGAGTAAAATAACATACCATGTCACTGGAGCCAGTCTGAGCTTTGATGTTTATTTTTAGTATAAGCAAGGATATGATGAATTTTAATTCTTATTGAAATAAAAAATCCAATTTTCAAGTAAGTCCAAGGGCCAATATAGAAATCAGGGCTTCATAAAAGTCAGTATTATTACCAAACGTTTTGGCATTTAGTCTGTTTCCAATGTTGGATCTTCCTGTAAACATAGTGATTTATTTGATCCTTTAATACTTTGACATTTCAAGCCCAATTTATTGGAATTAAATCCAAAGTAATAAGGAATGTATCAAACTGACTACAAAAAGATTTTCTAAAGCAGCATAACATTTTAATTAAAAGATGAAATGCAATCTAATATCTGAGATTTAAGAGAGATTAATATGTTCTCATTTAATACTTACATTTTATATAATACACTTAAACGTATACATAGTACTGTTACTTTATTAACAATGGGAAACATATTTATTTTAATATTAACATTTTAAAGCATGAATTTTTATGGAAAGTAGGATTATTGACTAATATTTTTTTTAAAAAAAACAGATGGCAACTATAAACGGAGCTTTGATTATATCTGTCAGAAACTTCATTTTTATTTTTCAACCCTTAAAAACAGTGACACAGGGAAAGGAAATCACAATAAAACCTCTGGTTTACTAGAAGGCAGATCGTAAGACATGGATAAATAATTAGCATTTCTCTTCTAGTGACCATAGCTCAAATCTTATTTAAATTTACCCATAACTATTTTTAATTAAAAATGAAAATGCATCCTATCATAATTTTACCATATTCGGTATGAAAAAGCACCTTTGGGACAACCATATTAGGCTCAGAGCTAAAGAAGCTTCTTGGATGTGAAGCGAAACATCTTTATAAAGAAAAACAAGGAAGTCAGTTGCCTCTTGAAAAAGCACCTTTGGACTCCTACTGAAAAGTTTTGCTTTACAATGATTCCCTCTTGACTTTTTCTCCCAAATCACTTTTTTCACACTATGCTGCTCCCTACCCCAATTATGTCTTTCTTAATATTTTGTAATATAAACAAACCTTTATAGCTTATAAATAACTACAGAGATGAGACTGGAGACAGATGAAAGATAAAATATAGAGTTAATCTGTCTGCAATCCCACTTTGTACAATCATCATGTATTTGAGTTTTTGAATTATAGGAAAGAAAATATAAAACCACCAAGTCTCACCCAAGTTTCTCCTGTCTTATTTACACCTATAATTGGATCACATAATATTGTGAGGAATTTGATGATAAGGCTTGTAAAAACATCATGCCATATCAGGTTTTATCAGATTGCACAAATCCTATTTGTAAAAATAATAAAGGGGGATAGAAATAAAATAAAAATAATAGTCCGAGGGAAAAAAGGGGATTTCACCCAGGCTGTTTTCGTGCGAAAACTCCAGAACCGGCTCTGCTGCTTCTGTGCCTCTCTGGGTTTAATCTCAGTCCAGTTCCGCTCTGGGAGAAACAAAGTCCCAGGAGTTTCTTTCGCTCTTGAAACTGACCGGATGGTGGGCAGAGGCTGGGACAGCAGCCTCACTCCTAGCTGACCCTGGGAGCCCCAGACATGAAAACTCGGGGGGGGAGCAAAGCCCCTGAGTGGCAAGAGGGGTTCTGGGATGACCACTGCCCCTCCACCTCCCCTCCCCAGGGGTCACATCAATAAAAATGCAACAATTGATGAAGGTGCAAGCTGAAGGCTGGGAGGACAAACTTTGCAGAATGCTGGAAGAAAGAATGCTATGCCTTCCATAATACTGTGTTGATTCAGATATCTTTTTAATAATAATAATAAAAAAAAAAAAAACACTGTTTTAAATACATGAGAAAGAAAGAAAGAAAATTAAAGAAAAAAGAAAAGAAAAAGAAAAGCTTGATTGGTTCAAGCCAAGGCCCATCTTTCTCCTAATTTTCTCCTGTGTTTCAATCACTTTTCAAAAAGTTTTATTTGGAGAAAGAAAATTTCTTCTTTTCACTTTCCCTTTTTTGCCTTTGTGACCCACAATATACACAAATAAGCAAAATCCAGCAGAAGATTCAAGGGGAAAAAGCGCAAAGTGTGAGGTGGCTGCAAAACCCAACAATTTTAGGCAGCATCAACACAAAGATACATTTTTAAGGAAAGAGCAAAGGACCCCAATGAGGGGCAGCCATTTGCTCCCCATCACTTTCAGAATCCCCTGAAGGAAGAGCTTCTCCCCCCCAACTGAAGACTGACAAACCCCAAATCCCCCTTTCAGAGCAGGATGGACAGAAGAGATTTTGGGGGATCTCAAGGGGGGCATAATTTTATTATGAGTATTTTATTTGAAAGTAACCTTCGACCCAGCGTCTTTTTTTTGGAGTTCAAAATGTTTTTGTTCCATGCAGAAATAAAAATTTGTTTTCTTTGTAGCAGTTCATTGATTTCATAAATACAACACACTATAGTTTTTTTTATCCATAGCATAAAGGTAAAAAACGATATATGCAGTGTTATCTTCATTTTAGATGTCAAAAGGGTTTTGTGGCTCCCAATGTTTTCTTTTCTGTGGGAAACAGGTCCAAATGGCTCTTTGAGTGTTTAAGGTTGCCGACCCCTGACCTAGCTAGAAGGATCCTTCTTTTGTGCCAGCACAGCTGAGCCTATTTTCATTCAGACAGAGGGCTTGGCCTGGCCACAAGAGACCTTCCAGTGGCACCAGCACAAAAGAAGGTAACACAAAAAAGGAAGGCCCTGGCTGGTAGTAGTGCACAATGAGGTGGGCAGGTAGGGAGTGGGTAGGTAGGCAGGCAGCCAAAAGGCAGTCATAAAGGTTGGCAGGCCCATGTGAGGCCAAATTTGCTTCACATGATTGCAAGGGTGAAACAGCTAAAACTTTGAGGATTAGTCATAAGTCTCTTTGTTCAGCGCCTTTGTAATTTCAAATGGTGACTGAATGTATGGTTGTTAAACAAGGACTACCTGTATTAAGTTGTAAGATTATTTTTAAGGGATATAATCTAAAATTCAAGAATTATTAATGTGTAGTCAGCATAAATTGCTCCAGATGAGATTATGTGGGGATACAAAACATGTCTTTCTCTCATCTCTTATATATATTTTCCATGAAAAATGTGAAACAAGGCTTACTTACATACATTCACGCATGCATAAATTCTGCATACAGGTAGTCCTCAACTTACAACCACAATTAAGCCTAAAATTTCCATTGCTAAGCAAGACAGGTAAGTGAGTTTTACGACCTTTCTTGCCATAGCTGGTAAATGAAGCTCTGCAGTTAAGATAGTAATAGTTGTTAAGTGAATCTGGCTTCCCACTGACCTTGTCAGAAGATCACAAAAGGTAATCACATGACCTTGGGACACAGCAACGGTCATAAATATATGCCAGTTGCCAAGTGTCCGAATTTTGATTACATGACTATGGGGATACTGCAACAGTCATAAGTGTGAAAAACAGTCATAAGTCACTTTTTTCAGTGACGTTATAATTTCAAACAGTCACTAAACAAATGGTTGTAGAGAAAAGAACAGTTGTAAGTTGAGGACTACTTGTATACAATTTTATTTATTTATTTTTTACCGTTCTGACTTTTTACATTAACATGCTATAGAAAAAAAGTTAGATATTTGCTATTAGGCATCTATTTGCAATGTATTCTTTGGAGAATGTATGCAAGGCTACATCTCATCCCGCCTCCCATTATTTTCAAAGTGTATTAATAATGACAGAGAATTAGCCTCATGAAAAATTAATTTCACTAAGAATGACTTCCAATGGAATGTTATGAGTTTTGACAGTTCTGTGATTTAAGGTAATGCCCTCCAAGGAATTCTGAATAATAAAAGTTAACTGCTTTGTTACTGCTTAAGGAGTAAGAATTTTGTGATTATATCAAATGGTAATACAGTATATGAAAGAGGGAGAAAGACAAATGGAAAAAAGAAAATGTTCCTCCTGGCTTTAAATACCAATGAAAGAAATTATGGTACAGCAGAAACAAGGCATACTTCGTATACATGTTTTCCACCGCAGTGGAATTCAGACAATTCAAAGAAATATCTCCTTTGATTTTATTGTTTTCAGATAATGATCCCTTTGGCTGATCAGCCATCTCATCCTTCTCTCCAGCACCTAATTCTGTAGTCTCCTGACAGATCTGACTGATAAAATGTAATGGGGAACAATTCTTAGCACCATAATCAAAGTAATGCACAGAGATGACCACAAATTAACGCACTGAAGAATGTCCACAAATTCAAAAATACTGATAAAACCCTGGAGTTACTTTATTCATCCAGTGAAAAATACTGCTGTGTCTCTAAATAAGAATATCAAATTTGGACATTGTAAAATAAAATTTCAATACTTTCAGTTCAGTGGTATGTTTATTAACATTTTTAGCCATTCTTATTCGCCAGTATCATTTAGTTGAACTTGATTTTGTTGCTCCTTTAAAATTTTACAAAAGGCTCCTTATTATCGTAAGCCTATAATCTGACATATTGTTCTATATCATCAAGTCTATTTCATCAAGATGAAAGGTATTATTCTCTCCACTAGCCTTGCAGTGCCTGTCAAAAGGCAGTTACGAATAACATGCATGTAATAGATGACAAGGTAACAAATCATAAGGAAGCATAATAAAGTTGCAAAAATTCTTATGGTATATTAAAATGTTGGATGCATTGTACCACATGCTTTTTTATTATCCAGCTCCAATTTTTAAATGCATTTAGTAGAGTAAGCTCGTAGTTATAACACAATAAATTTACCAATTCTTCAGCTGCATCTAAATTTCAACCAATAATGTAATTTTAAACAATTGAAGTAAAAAAGTGGTTAAAAATCAGAAACAAATACATAATGCTTAGCTTTCACTTTTCCTTCCTCCCAATAACAATTAAAAATTCAAATAGCAAACATAGCACTGAAATCCTTGCTACACATAAACATCTACGCAAAATATTGCAATCTGATGTCTTAATGATCAACGAAAATGTTTTAAACTAATATACAACTTACAAACAAGCCTTTCAAAGGAAACATCCTATTAAAATAAATCCATAATGAACCTACTAGGCATAGCAAATTTTAATCAAAATATTATTTTATAAGCTTATGGAAAACAACACAGTTATGACTCTATAAAATCATTTGTAAACAAATGAAACCAAGCTACAGTGGAAAACAAACTGCTTTTTGTAAAATTCAACTATTTTTGTAGCTATTCATTCCACCAATCAAAGCTTGAAATAAAAGATTTTTTAAGAAACTGAAAAATCAAAGACTAATTTTGTACATCAACAAAATTTAATATTCTACTGAAAATGTTGCTGTGACTAACAAAATGATAAAATTTTAGAACATAAAAAAATGTAAAAATATATATTAAAATATGAGAAAACATAAAATACCTAATCTATTTTTTAATTTAAATGCATCTTGTGCTACAATTATATTTGGAGCCAAAATATTTAGAAATAGGTGTCTATATGGCTGCAAGTTATTGTTTCCGCTATTCATTAAAATGAATGTACAAATCAATGATAAATCAATTAAAAAAACAGAGCAGCCTCAATTGATCTTTCACTTTTAAATTCCAAAAGTGAAGCTACTGGCAGCCTTCAAAGCTTTGGAATTCCCTTTTGCTTGAAAACAGGTGCCTGATACAATAGCCATATTTTCCTGAGAGACAAATTTTTCTGGGAAACTTATTTCCTTCTCATTTCATAATACTAAGTGATTGATTTTATCTTTTATTTTTTTTCTCTTGTTAAATGTCTCATTAAATGTCATTAAATAACATTCATATATCTCAGGCTTTAATTGATAATATATATTTATTTACCTACTATATATAAAAAAGCAGTGTAGGGAAATAATATTAATTTGGAAGAAATCCATAAAGCCAATTCTTACCCAGCCATTCAGCTGAGCAGATGATCTGGCTGGTCAATACCCTGCAGCCTAATCTGATCCACCATTTTATTACAAGAATAAAAGGGACAGGGCAAACCTTGCAAATCCTCCTAAATTCAGAGACAGGATAAAAAGCAATCAGTCAATCAGTGAACCAAAACATTTAGTACTATACACGTCTTATGGGAATCAATCTTATGAGGTGGGCAACAGAGTCCTCTTCTTCATCAGCGAAGAAAGCCACTTTTAGAGGCACAGATACAGTTCAGGGGTCACTGAAAAACTTGGGAACCGTCAATCGTCAAGGAACGCCAGAAAGGATTGCGAGCTGCAGCCTCGGTGGTAACCTTCGCACCAATTTAGAAGGGGCTCTGCTCGCTTGTTCCCACGAACCTGCCCCGCTGCCGGTTCCTGAAAGCCCTGACCTCGAAGCCTCGTTCCTGGCCGTTTCCCCTCGGCTGCGCGATCCGTGGGAAAACCAGAGGCGCGCTAGGAGGGGGGAGGAGAAGTGTGGGGGCGGGGCGCTGGGGGATTTTGCAGCAGCGGCAGCAGTTTTGGACCAAGAGCGGCTCGCAGAATGGGCGACCGGATGCGGCAAAGGGAAATCGCGACAGCTCCTTCCAAGAGAGGCGGAGGGCGCGGGGGGGGGGGGGGGAGGCTCTAGCTACGCTGCCACCTGTAACTGCAACTCAAAGAAGCCATTGCTGCTACTTCATGGAACACTCTCGGCTGGGATGAAAGGACAAAAAAAAAGACGCCGAAGAAAACGTCAGTGGGATTTACAGAGGCAAATAAGGAACATTCCCACAATCTCCCTCAATTTCCCCCTCCCTTTCCCACACCGCCTGCCTCGGGTGGATGATGCCCGGAGAAAGTATTTCAGTGAAACCAATCATTAAACTAGAAGCGAGGAAGGTGGTGGGAGGCGACGCCAGCAGTGGAAACGAAAAAGGCTACGCCGATTATCCAAGTGAGGCGGCAAAGAGCGAACAAAGATAGGATAGCAGCTTCCGCGCGAGCAGTTTTACCCCTTCCCCCACGGGACCTCGCGTGCGGTCCAGAAACCCTTCCCGGCTAGTGTTGCGCTTGCGCTTTTCTTCTCGAAACTATGCTGGCGAGCGCAGTCACCTGTAAATATCGCCTCGGGGGCGGAGAGAAACATTCCAGACGGAGGGAGAGTTAGCGGTCGGTCTGGGCAGTGCTCGCTTCCACTCTCCGCGGCCAAGCTCCTCACTTTGTCTGCTCCCCGCCGCCGCCCAGCTACGGTCTTCGAAGGACGGCGAGAGGAAGGAATCGCAGTCGCGCTCCCCAGCCGACCAGCCTTTTCCCAGCTAACTCATGTTCGAAACGTGCGTTTGGACAGCTGGCGTCAGCCGCTTCTTCTGGCCTCTCCCCAGCGGTTTTTCTGTGTGTGTGTGTGTGTGTCCAATCAGCAAGCGCCTAATCTAGAACTCGAGCGGCGGAAAGGGGAACGGGTGCGGGGAAAAGCCGCACAAAAAAGGAAAGAGGAGGAGGAGAAAGTCGCTGATTCGCCAGTATGAGCGGGTCCCTGCAAGATCCCCGTTAGATCCTTCGAGTGGTAGCCAGACGGAGTAAAGATCTTTATGATGAAAGGCATAAGCATCATCTGAACGATTGCATCCTCAAGCAAAATGTAGATGTGTTTTGTCTCTTACACACCACTCCCAATCCATAATATCAGAATTATGGAAAAGAAGAGCCTAATGCCTTTGGGCTTAGAACCTTTTCTCCAGGACAGGCTTAGTTTACCCACAATTGCTGGGGAGCCAGCGAAAGAGCCCAGAAGAATAAACAAAAGAGAGAGGAAAAACACGAGAGGCAAAAAATAGGGTACAAATGAATAAACGGGGAATTAATACGATTAATAGAAATTAAGGCTGTTCAGTATTTTGTTGATTAATTGTAAATACTCTAGTATGTTGTTTTTTTTAAAAAAAATGCTTAGTATTTAGTTCTAAATAGAATGTCAAACAATAGTAGGATAGTGTAAAATTTAAGAAACTCCATAAAACTTAAATTATAGAGAAACTATAATTTTGAATATGGTACTGTGGGAAGTCAGCCCCTCAGAGAAGAAAATATTAAAAGGACAGAAAAATATATTTCCTCCAAGGATCTTAAAGAAACAGGAAAGCATGCCCAGTTTTCTTAATAGCCCCAGGTCTCCCTTCCCCAAGCAGAAACCAGTTCTATAGAGATGCAGATGTAAATCCAGGGAGCTAGGAGATTAAGAAGACAAAGACCTAAAATCTGCATACCCCACCTGGGACAGGACATGGTAGGATTAACTCACAAAGGCCAAAGGGCACACCCAAACTCAGGTCAGAATACATGACACAGGAAATAGCCTCAAAACAGGAACAGGAAATAACTCCAAATAAAAGGCTCCAGAGAGTATAAAAATCCACTTCCTACATGTGCTCAGTCCTTTTTTCACTTCTCTTGCTGCCAGAACCATCTTCCTGTCTGGCTCTCCTCTCCAATAAACTACAACCTTCTTCCCAAAGCAGTTGCCATGTTTATTCCCAGCTTGGATGAACCATGATGAAGACTTTTCTTCCAACGGTACAAAGCCACATATAAAATTGTAATATAGAAATAATATTCAAATTGAGTTAAATTTTTGGCAGATTTATTTATAAGATACCAAATTATTTTGGACATTGAAGCATGTCTCATAGTTCAGCTAGTCTTTGTACAGAGATCAAAACTCCTTTCCAAGAAATAAAGGGTACTGTTGCAGCAGTTAGCATGATCAAGTTTGGAATATATACCATGTTTCCCCCAAAATAACACCTGTCCCGAAAAGAAGCCCTAGCTTGATTTTTACACATGCGCTCAATATAAGCCTTACCCCAAAAATAAGCCCTAGTTTTGGGGCGAGGCACACACATAAAAATCAAGCTAGGGCAGGTATTGGGGGTGAAGCTGCACTACGCGCCCCGTACTTGCTTACCTTAGGACTGCTGCAGCCAGGCCTCCCACGCCCCGCCACTTATTGTGCTCTTGTTTGAGTTCTGCGGCTGCTGGCGGCTGCATGCCATGTGGCGCAGCGGCAGTGGTGCAATCAGCACGATTAGCCATGTGGCTTCTTGCTACAAGCGGCGGCAGCAGCGTGATTAGCACAATGAGCCATGTAGCTTCTTGTTGCGAGCGGCAGCAACAGTGTGATCACAACGAGCCATGAGGCTTCTTGCGAGCGGTGGCAGCAGTGCGATGTGCCACATGGCATGTGGCCGCAAGCAGCCACAGAGGAACAGTGCGACAGGTGTCGGGGCATGGGAGGCCTGGCTGCAGCGGTCCTAAGTTAAGCGGGTAAGACATCCTCCCAAAATAAGACCTGGTGCCTCTTTTGGAGGCAAAAAAAATATAAGATTGGGTCTTATTTTGGGGGAAACATGGGTATATATTGTGGAAATATATGATTTAGTAAAGCTGAATACAAGTACACTGGGGGTTGAAATAAAATTCACAATTGTACTAAGGAAACTGAAACACACTAAACTGAGCAGATTTCTCATCTTCCTATGAATCAAACTGAGGGGTGAGTGAGAATTTTGGGTGGATTCTTCTTTCAGCAACCCTTAATCTGTTATTGTTCAGGGCTTACTTTAAAAAGCTTTCAACCTTACATGTTGAACCTTCCTAAGCATCAGATAATTCTTGCTGAAATAATTTGTTTATAGATTTTTATACTGGGATTTTTTAATTGTACTTTTTATCTTTCTTATTTTATGTGCTATTTATTGTGTTAAGAATAATACCAGACTATATTTATTCTATCATTCCACTATTTATAACAATATCAAAAATGAGGCTTGCACTGGCAGATATAGATGCTGGGAAGTGATCTCTCGGTTGGCTACATTTGGACTTAAAGGGTTGTAGAATTTCCACATTCTAATTTTCCATTTCTCGCACTACATGGCTAGTTTATTCAGTGATGAAATGCTGGCTATGCCTGTGAAATAAAGTGGATAATTACAAAACTCTTGCATTCTAATAATGTATGTGGCCTGCATCTCTATATGCATGTGTTCCAGATTTAAGCTTCTTTTTTTAAGTTTGCGGATTGCAACAAAAATAATTTAAAAAGAGAAATCTTGTTTTTATTTTTGTTTTCTGGTAGACATTAGTTCAGCAGAAAATACTCCTAATAAAAGAAGCATGAACCAGGCAGAGTATTTTTGTCATATATTTGACTTTTTCTCAGCTTTAACCAAATCGATTTTAGTTGAGCTAAGAAACACACATTTTCACACTTCCTAGCGCAATATAAATGTAAGTTGACAGCAGATCTTTGCAGCACAAAGATCGTTGGTGTTCAGAGTACTGTAAAGTATTTTAATGAAATATTGTTTTATCATTTTAGTACCCATAGAATATACACAGATACATTCAGAGTAAACATAAAAACACTTTATGACATTCAATAGGCCATTTTTTAAAAATAAAACATTCTGAATCCCAATCTAACCAGCTGCTTAACCCATTTCCTTTGCATTTCTTTCCTCCTTAGCTAAATTGTGGAGCCAAGCTCTTTATTTCTAAACAGAAGACCCTTCCCCAAATGTTTTTCATTCTTCTCTGGGCACCATTTGAATAGAGTTAGTGCTGGAAAAAGTACAAGTGGCGATAGATAGATAGATAGATAGATAGATAGATAGATAGATGGATGGATGGATGGATGGATGGATGGATGGATGGATGGATGGATGGATGGATGGATGGATGGATGGATGGATGGATGGATGGATGGATATAGATAGACAGATGACAGATATAGTATATAGATTTAGCCTAAAATAGGGAAGTGAATTCTGTATGATCATATATTTTCGATTGTATGTTGCAAAACGGATTCAACTGCATAAAGTTAACTGTACAACTAACATCAGGTTCTACAAACTGATGTACCATACTCTCATCTATGAAATTCACTATTGCACCAGTCAAAAGAGTGGAGAACTGTATTTTTATGCCCAAGGGCCTGTAAAGCATAACAGATATAATAAAATCCAATTGCATGTGAACTATTGAACTATTTTTAATTATTTGAGAATCCCCCTGCAGAGTTGTTGGGAGGGGAGCTTACAAAGCTTTCTGAAGATGAGTCTTTGAAGCAATCCAGGCATTTACTCATGTGGTGACTCCAGTTCCAGTTCCAGATGCAACACTTTCCAGCTACTTCAGAGTAATTAATCTTAGCAGGATAAGTCATGGCTAGGAGTTCTGGAGTTCCATAGTAAAGCCTAAATTGAATTTTTTCCTTCTGTTTTTAATGCTGCAAACAAACATCTCTTTATCCCTTCTATTTCCATAGATTCTATGGTGCTATAATCCAAGGAAGCTGTTTGTATGTATTTGTGTGTGTGTGTAGGGCAACAAAAGGCTATAAAACCTCTTCCCTTTATTGTTTCATCCATGCCTTAATTCTTCAGATCACCAAATGATTAACACTGAAACAATACTTAAAAATTACACGTTATACTTTGTCTTATTAATTCATCTCTCAGGTCATCAGAAAATCCTTTCTGAAACTGGTCAATCAGGTTAAAATCATTCTAATGCACATCTCTGGCAGACACTGGAAATCAACTATATATTCATGAAGTTGATCATGTCTTTGCTTCAGCTTGCAAATCACCCAATTTGCTATTCTTCTCCGAATTAAATCACCAAAAGTAGCTATACATTTTTTCATCAAGTTGTGATACTTATCCAACAATGCAACATTGCCCTCAATGTCTGGCTGCCCTTTCTTTCAGCAGACTAAAAATAAAGGCAAATTTGGGGTTTGTAGGAAATTCTACTGGCCAGGCTGCCATAAACAATTCATACTATGTTAGTGAAGTCAGGAACTGTGTCAGAATCCAATTATATTTTATTTCTAGCTATCTACTCTGAGAAAACCCAATTCTTACTCTCTTCTGGATTCTGTCATACTACAAAGGGGGGGAGGAGTAAACACGGGTATTTATGACTGGCATTTCCCCTATCAACTACAAAGTAACATCCTCTGTGGATTCCCTTCAAGAGTACTAACCATAACAATGCAGCCATCAGCCTTTGATCTCACTCCCTATGAAGCCTCCTTTTACCGGCAGCAAGGAAAAAGGGGGGAAGATTGCAACGTTTGGGATCCGATGAATTTAACACCCAACCATCTGCCAATTTGAATTGACCGGAAGGAATGTGGAGTGAGGCTGCCTGGGAACACTTTAAAACATTGAATGGTCAGTGGGGTCCCTCAGATCCTGTCTCGCATGCCTTCAGTCAGTTTTTCTTAATAAAGATTCCTGTTGGAAGAAACGTTCCAAGAGTTCTGTCTTCTTAAGATGTAAATTGAGGTGGGTCCTTACATTAGACAGGATCTGCAAAATTGGTCAACCTGGAAGGAAGAACCTTGCCGGGAGACTTTGCAAAAAATACCATGTCAGACGACGAAGCGGGGAAGGGGGAAAGCCCCCTGGAGAGGGAGCCGTTGCCCCGACTGGAAACCTGCCAAATATCCGGATCTGAAGGGTCAGATTCCTCAGGAGAAGAGGTGGTGGAGACGCGTAACCACAAGCCTCGGTGGTCAATGGGCGTTGGAAAGAAAGGCGAGTGGGAAAAAAAATCAAGAAAGGTGACCCTGAGACGGGGGGCCAACCAACCAGGATGGAAGCAGGAGATGGAGAGATCCCTACACACAAGTGAAGATGAAGGAAGCTGGGCACAGCACTCGAACTGGATCCTAGAGAAAGCTATCGACTTGATGAAGAGAACCCTCAGCTCCCTAGGAGAGGAGGATCCTGAGCCCCACGGCCGCACCAACTCCTGAAGCCGCAACTGGAGAGACACTGAGGGGGAATTGGAACCTGCAGCCCCGGGGACATCCGCTGATCCAGTAGTCCCCACCCCCCGCCGACCTGCAGATGGCGATCCGGATGGAAGGCAATACCGACGAAGAAGGCACCGATCCATTCAAAGACTCCCGCCGCTGGACGCGAAATTCAAGGGGGAGCCGACACGCTTGGGTTTTTTCCTAACCCAAGTCCTTGGCTACATGGAGGAACACGGGTGGCACATCCCTAGCGACAAAGCCCGTATCCGGATTGTGCAATCTGCTCTGGACGGGCCGGCCGCCGATTGGGTGGTGAATTTGCATGATTCCAATGCCCCAGAGCTCAACGACTTCAACAGTTTCATGTCCTCTCTGAGAAGGCAATTTGAAGACCCCCTGGCTGATCGCAAAGCACGCGAAAGAATCAAAACGATGAGGCAAGGCAGACGGCCAGTAGCCGAATATACGCAAGAATTCCGAACCATTGCCAGCAAGCTGAACTGGCCGGAAGACATCCTCCTTAGCCATTTCAAAGACGGTCTGAATTACGACCTATATGACGCTTGCCTGCCCCGGGGGGACCCACACCAACTCGACGAATGGTATGTCCTGGCAGAGGAAGCAGAGATCGACCTACTGAAGAGGCACCGCCGAGGAAAACAATGGAGCCGGTCACCGCCTGAACCGACACGCGAACCAGCGAAGCCATTGGCTATGGCCAAGAAGCCAATGGGCTGTTTCAAATGCGGGAGAGAGGGGCATCGGGCTGTAGAATGTCGCTCGAAAGCCCCCCAGCACAACCCAGACAGACCACCGGCCAGCAAATCTGGGAAGTCCCCAGCTAAGTCAAAAGAATCTGCCATGAGAGGGATAGAGGCTGTGGAATCCCCTACCTCCGCCCATCATGGGGAAAGAGCTCCAGCCTACAACGCAGGGCCAGTGGACGCCCCAGATGACAGCTCGGAGGGCGAACCACTGGTAAGTGGATCCATCCCACCCATCCTCAAGACTGTGACTATATTAGCCCCCTCCATGCCCGAAGCTGTCAAAGTGAAAGCCTTAATAGACTCTGGCTGCACCCGCTGCCTCATTAGCCCAACGCTAGTGGGAAATTTGGGCATTCCAGTGAGGAGGCTGGAACAACCAATCTCATTTGGCCAGTTAGATGGGTCCATAGCAGGGGGGGGTGCCAGCTACCCTAGCCATGTTACCAATCCACCTATCCCTGGGAAATCATGAGGAAGACATAACGTTTGTACTGACCCCAGGCATGGAATGCCCGATGATCCTAGGGCTGGAATGGTTAACAAAATGGAACCCCTGGGTAAATTGGAGGACGAAAGAAATCAATTTCCTGAAAGAGGACCCTACAGACTTAAAACCCCAAGGGGATCTACCAAAATTAAAAACGGAAATAGCGTCCATGGGAGAAGAAAAGGGGCTACCAGAAATACCAGAGGAATACCGAGATCTGGCTGAAGTTTTCAGCGAGGAGAGGGCGGATGAGCTTCCCCCCAACCGACCCACGGACTGTGCCATAGAATTCAAGCCCGGGGCAAAACTCCCGAAGCCCAGATTATACTCCATGAGCCCAAAGGAGAAGGAGGAAATGGAGAGATTTATAAAGAAAAACCTAGAAAGGGGGTTCATTGAACCAGCCAAGCCTAAGGTGGCCGCTCCGATCCTCTTTAGAGAGAAGGACGGCTCTTATGCGTGGACTACCGCCTATTGAATGCAATCAGTGAAAGCAACCTATACCCCCTACCCCTCATGAAGGACATGTTATCACACCTCTCGAAAGGAATTTTTTTTTACTAAACTAGATCTAAGGGAAGCGTATTACCGCGTGAGACTTAGGGAAGGGGATGAATGGAAAACCGCATTTAACTGCCCAATGGGGTGCTACCAATTCAAAGTTTTGCCATTTGGATTACAAGGGGGGCCCGCAGTATTTATGCAATTAATCAGTTAGGTTCTAAGGGAGCACCTATTTAAGGGGGTCCTGGTTTATTTAGACGACATCCTTATCTTCACCGAATCAAAAGAGGAACATGTCAACCTAGTCAGAGCGGTTTTAAATAAACTGCGAGCCGCCCACCTATATGCCAAATTATCAAAACGCGAATTTCACCAGGAAAGAATAGACTACCTAGGTTACCGCATATCCCCACAGGGCATTGAAATGGACCCAGAAAAGGTCAGGGCAGTATTAGAATGGGTACCACCTCGCACAAGAAAGCAACTGCAAGGTTTCCTGGGTTTCGCAAACTTTTACCGCCAATTCATCCCCTCATTTGCCTAGATAGCCCTGCCCCTCACGAACTTACTAAAAACAAAGGGAGAATCCTCAGTGAAACCTAGCCAGCCACTGAAATGGACAATGGAATGCCAAGCGGCATTTGAGAGATTAAAGAGGCTTTTTTCTGCCGAACCAGTACTGAGGCACCCAGACATGGACAAACCCTTCGTAATACAGACAGATGCAAGTGATGTGGCAGTGGGGACTGTACTATTACAAGAAAATGATGAAGGAATATTGCAACCCTGTGCGTATACGTCCAGGAAACTCACTGAAATGGAACAGCGCTGGCCCGTGTGGGAGAAAGAGGCATATGGGATACATTGGTCATTACTTACATGGCGCCAATTCCTTGAAGGCAATAAAATCCCTTTCCAGGTGGACAGACCACAAAAATTTGGAAGCCTTGAAAACACCCAGGAAGCTCAACCCCAAGCAAGCCCGCTGGTCCCAGCATTTTCACCAATTCAATTTTAAGCTCAAGCATTTGCCGGGGGGAAAGAACTTTCTGGCAGATGCATTATCTCGCATGCCCCAATATAACAGCATGTGAGCCACTGACTCTAAACCGATCATGGGAGAATCACAACTGGCAGCGCCAGTGACTACCAGAGGCCAAGTTAAATTAAAACCACAGCTGGATAGCCAGACCAGAATTGAATTCTGGAAAAGTTTAGAAACAGATGAATGGTTCCAGAAAAATAAACACGTGTGCACAATGAAAGACGGACTGCCTTGGGTGGGGGAGAAGTTATATATACCGACCACCCAAAGGATCACATTCATGCAGCTTTGTCACGACACAAAATCAGCAGGGCATTTTGGATTTGTAAAAACATTACACTTAATTAAACGGCAATTTTGGTGGCCATCCATGAAAAAAGACATAGAAAGTTACGTGACCAGCTGCCCAAAGTGTGCAATGGCAAAAAGGCTGCAAGGGAAATCACCAGGACTGTTACAAACAGTGGCAAATCGCTCAGCCCCCTGGAGAGAAATAGCCATGGATTTTATAGTGGAATTACCAGAAAGCAATGGGAATACTGTCATCTGGACGGTCACGGACTTGTTTTCCAAACAGGTGCACTTTATTCCTTGCCAAAAGATCCCCACCGCAAAAGCTTTAGCGAAACTTTTCGTGCAGCATATTTACAGATTGCATGGGGCACCCCAACGCATCATATCTGATAGGGGAGTGCAATTTACGTCTGCATTTTGGAAGGAATTTCTATCCCTTTTAGGGACCACCCAGGGACTGACATCTAGCCATCATCCTCAGGGAAATGGTCAATCGGAAAAATGTAACTCAGTACTTGAGCAATATTTAAGATGTTTTCTTAATTTCCAGCAGTCAGATTGGACGGACCTGTTGCCTTTCGCAGAGGTTGCCTACAATAATGCAGTCCACTCCAGCACAGGTTACACTCCTTTTCAAATAGCTACCGGTCAAAGTTTCAACCCCATCCCAGAACTAACCCCAAATGAACCGGCAATCCCATCACTGAAAGAATGGATGGAACAATTACAAAACACCTGGCCAATAGTTAGAAAAGCTCTAGAGGAAGCTAGGCAAGCATACAAAGCACAAGCAGATAAGAAAAGGGTGGAGCCCACACCATTCATTATAGGAGAAATGGTGTACTTGTCTACAAAATACTTAAAATCCATACAACCCTGTAAAAAACTTGGACCAATATATATAGGGCCTTTTCCAATTAAAAGAATCATAAACCCAGTAACAGTAGAATTAGAATTACCCAAGAATCTTAGGCAAATACACCCAATTTTCCACTGCAATTTGCTGAAAAGAGAACAACAGTCACCCTTACGGCCAAAAAACCCCTCCTCACCAACCCCAATCATGGTAGAAGGAAAGCAACACTTCGAAATAAGGGAAATCCTGGACTCTAGAAAATATCGTGGGGAAACTCAATACCTAGTAGCATGGAAGCACCTCCCCGCCTCTCAAAACGAGTGTGTCCATAAACGTCATGTCAGAGCCCTGAAGCTTTTAAAGATGTTTCATACAGAGTATCCTAACAAGCCAGACTAACTTTTATACCTGTTTTGTTTTCTCTACAGGTGGACCTCTCTTATTTTTAAGGGGAGCCGGATGTCAGAATCCAATTATATTTTATTTCTAGCTACCTACTCTGAGAAAACCCAATTCTTACTCTCTTCTGGATTCTGTCATACTACAAAGGGGTGGGGAGTAAACACGGGTGTTTATGACTGGCATTCCTCCTATCAACTACAAAGTAACATCCTCTGTGGATTCCCTTCGAGAGTACTAACCATAACAATGCGGCCATCAGCCTTTGATCTCACACCCTATGAAGCCTCCTTTTACCGACAGCAAGGAAAAAGGGGGGGAAGATTGCAACGTTTGGGATCCGATGGATTTAACACCCAACCATCTGCCAATTTGAATTGACCGGAAGGAATGTGGAGTGGGGCTGCCTGGGAACACTTTAAAACATTGAGTGGTCAGTGGGGTCCCTCAGATCCTGTCTAGCATGCCTTCAGTCAGTTTTTCTTAATAAAGATTCCTGTTGGAAGAAACGTTCCAAGAGTTCTGTCTTCTTAAGATGTAAATTGAGGTGGGTCCTTACAAACTGATCCGGGAGACTGGAGCATAACCTGTTGGGCAGCAAGTTGTGGAACTACTACTGGGTGAGGTAAGCCTTGCCTCAATAGCTGCACTATGCCATTGCCATTGTGCAGGTTTGTTATTTGCATGCATGATTGATGTAACAATATTGTTCTGAAGACAGCGGGATGCCTCAATGCATTGTCATCATATTCAGGGCCTAAAAGCAAGGCTTGATACCTCTGTAGTGAGAGAGTAATGAAGTTTCAAGATTTCTGCCATACCTTCAAGGTAGCTAAGGTTAAGAACCAAGGTTTCTAGCAATGCTTTATATGGTAGAATAACAAAATCTTAAAAACCTTCTCTTAAATTGGCCAGGATATTTTGAGTTTCTTTCTCACACTTTCCTTTTTCTTAGAACTGAGTAATTTTCTCATAAAGTCCCTCTTCAGGGTTTGTTAATTCCTTCTCTCTTCTCAAGATTAGTTGTTCATTCCTTCTCAGTGACTTCTTTTCATTGGGGGAAATAAAAGTTATGTCCATGTGAAACATTTCTCTATATAGTGGCTGATCCTTTAAAAGCTGCCTGTTTTTAGATGACATAACAACAACAACAACAACAGTAACAACAACAACAACAACAACAACAACAACAACAACAACAATAATAATAATAATAATAATAATAATAATAATAATAATAATAATAGTTGGAAGGGATCTTGGAGGCCATCTAGTCCAACTTCTAGCTTTCAGTATTAAAATATGGAAATACTTCTTGTTATGGTGATGCTTGAAATTGTATTTTGCTCTGTTAATTTCTACATTGTATTTTCTGTTATATATTTTTTTACTTTTACAACATCCAGCTTCTTGGCTCAGATGAAACTGTATAAACCAAAAGGACAATTACTCATGAAATGTCTCCTTTTTACAAGCATCTGGATCTATTCTTCACTTTATGAGAAAATAAGGTCCATAAGGAGGAGCTGCCTCTGATAGGCCCAGGGCCCTTATGTCAGAGGCCCCCAACCTTTTGGGCACCAGGGACCGGTTCCATGGGAAAAGGTTTTTCCACGGACCGGAGAGTGCGTGGTTTTGTGTGTTGCCCGCATCCCACGGACGGGGCTTTTCTTATTTATTTTCAAAAACCATTCAGTATAAAAAGATATACAACTATTTCTTATTCAGAAGGCTGAATCATTCATTGACTAACATTTGATGGTTGACATTTTGCAGTTATTCTCCTCTAAGATGAAAGTGATAACTTCTTAACTGACTGCAAGCTAAAACTATTTTCATATAATTATTAGAAAAATAGTAATATATCAAATTAATCCATCAATGTAAACAGCCACAAATTTTCCACAAATTCCAGTTAGTAAAGCATTAAGGTATGGGACACCTATCATTAAATCATACTTTTAATAGGTTTAATAGTTTCATTTCCAGAAATATATCCTAACCTCAATAAAACTATCCTCCAAGTAATTACTAATTTAACAGTTATGCTTTTGGCTATCAATATTTGTTGACTCTGTTCAGCAAAAACTAATTCTGGTAATTTTAATACTGTTTAAAACATTCTAATATGAAGTATGCAATTGTCTAATTAGTTGAAAACCAAATGATTTTATTTAATTGTGATATCGTAATCTGCTACAGACTTATAATAGGCTGCATTGCATTGTTGAATGCAATAGAGTGTACAACTATTACAATATGTAGTAATAGTCTGTTACAGACTATTAATATCACATTGTGTCAATGTAGCACACAAACTAACTGTCAGGATCCCTCAATTATATTTGCTTGCTTTTGCATTCTATTTACACATCTATCTCATCCATTTCCCTATCCTTCCCTGGTTTGCTTACGTATCCACTTTCGGGGCCTGCCATTCTGTGTTTGCTTGGGGAACTATTATCTGCTTTGCTCTGCTCTGTGTGAGAGGCCTCCCTCCAGGTGAGAGGAATGCGATCTGAAAACATCTGCCTTATCTCCAGACAACGGAGCCTGGGACCATTGGGAAACGAAACCAAGAGAGACCTTGAGAAGCCCGCTGAAACTTCAGCTTCTCATAACACGGTGACATGTGTGGATTGGATGGAATTCAACCGGATGGTTGGCTACTGGGGGGAGTAGTTGTGAAATGCCTTTTTGATGTAATCCTTTACATGCCAAATCTCAGATCTCGCTTTGCTCTCTTGCCATCACTAACTCTCAATAAAAAGTTCCTTTTGAGACAATGCTTGTTTCAAGAGTTCTGTTTTCTTGGGAGATCTAGGTCCTTACACTAACTAAAGCCCTTTGTCATGGTTCCGATAGATGAGACCAGTAAAAACAGAACTCCCAGGCAAGAGGTTTCCTTAAAGAACATATTTATTGGCTACAAAGTATTGGTATGATCAAAAGTGAAACCAAGATTGAAGTTCCCTCCCAAAGGTTACAATGTTGTAAAGTTGAACTTCCCACCCCATGTGAAGTTCATGAAACTTGGGGGGATGCTGACTTCCGGTTCTGGATCGTGGGGCTGGCGGTCGCGCAGAGAGTCGTCTCTTCGCCGACCGGTTTCCCTTCGCCGGTAGACCCTAAATAGGGTCGAAAGTCGCCCTGGAGGGGCGACCACTGTTGAGAAGGACCCTCGTTTGACAGCGGAAGGGCGGCAGCTCCTTCCGCGGTCTGAGGCAGCTCCTTAGCCGCACCAGCCAAAAGTCACAAGAACATCTAAGCGTAAAGAACCACCGTGGAAGATCCGGGTGAGACCTTTCCCTCCCTTTCTTTATCCTATTTACCCCTTGAAAAGCCCCTTTGGAATTATTTCCCTGCTTTGACAGAGCAGCGTTTGCTTACTTGGGAAGAAAAGCTTTGGAACAAAAGGAAAGAATAATCAACTTTAAGGACTATTTCTACTTTTGGATACTTTGGGGTCCTGAAAAAAACCCCTATTACAGAATTTTATTATTCTATTTACTTGGAGAATATTATTTTTTTATCTTTTTAACTGGAAAAAAACTTTATTGGCCTCTGGAAAAAGATTCTATAACCTACTGGGGACATCTTGTGGCAAAATCTGTCATTGCAATTGTTTTTTTCTCTTTGATTTTGAGGCTGGCTTTGACCTTCAAATTATCATAAAAGGGAAAAAGATAAAGAAGTTGAAAAAAACTGGGTGGTGAAACTAACCATTAGAAATTGTGGAGGTGGATGCTGACTGACTGTTATTAAAGATAGCCTCCACTAAAAGACTAAAGGACTAATTTTAATCACCACTGAAATGGAGGAACCTTACCCACAACTTAACTATAAGCTCATACTGGGAAAAAATCATGAAGCCACTGAGCAAATGGACTCCAGAATGAAAGAGATTATTCTAGAACTACAAATTAAATCTCAAACTTTAACTAATCAATCTACAGGCCAAGGAATAGCGAGGAGGAACAGATCAACATTCAAGAGGCCTGTATGCAACACCACGTACAACTCAATGAGATGGAGGAATCTTATCCACATCTTAATTATAAACTCATACTGGAAAAAATTTTTTGAAGCTACTGAGCAAATGAACTCCAGAATGGAAGCCAAAGATGTTGCTCCAAAACTGCAAACTGATCTCCAGACTCCAATTGACTATTCTACAGGCCAAAAAATACCAGAAGAGGAACAAACCAACACCAAAGAGGACTTTATACTATTTTATATACAATCCACTGAGATTTTTGATGATCATATTGAGAACTGTGACAACTTTGATAACCAATTACTAATTACAATATTGGACACAACCGATTGTGCTACTCAGCTTAACCAAATATTGAGATTTGAATTTTTAGGGCAACAATGGAATAATTACAAAGGAGCCAGTCCCTTAAAATTGATAATGGGATGCTCTCCCTTGATTCAAATGATATTTCAAGGAATGAAGGGAGACCTATCTGGTGATATAAAGGCTCTGCTATGGAAACCGGCTTGGCACAAAAAGAAAGCCAGAGTAAGATTTAAAAATGGGATTTAAAATTGTACTTAATGGGTTAAAAAGGCTTTTTAGTGATATGGACTGATTCAATGTTTAGGATTTAGACCTAAAACTGAGATGAAAATTATAGGTCAGATTATAGTTTGGAATTGTAATATGAAAAAGGTTTTAAATGAGGAGCTACTAGGATAAGAAATAGAATATATATGTGAAATAGAGTAAGAATACAGTAAGAAATAGAGTTGGAATAATATGTTTATTTTAGGTATGATAATCATCTTGTAATGGAATGAGAACAAGGAAATGGATTATGACAATGGAAGATATGGTATTAGTAAATGAGGAGTTATCAGAATAAGAAACAGAATATATTTGGGAAATGTAAGAATGTAACTGTTGGAATAATATGTTTATTTTAGACATTATAATTATCATGTTATGAAACGAGGGAAATTAGGGATACCCGAAGTGTAAACAATATGCTTATTTAAGGCTTAAAGTAAAGCTTAAAAACAAGATTTGGATTTATATAGGTAAAATGTTAATGATAATTCTATTGATTGATTGAATTTTATTTAGAAATGTATTAATTTGAATATGTTATATTAATTGAGGGAAATAGAGAGGGAACCTTTAAGGAGTTAACTTGAGCTATACATCTATGACTTTGTTTTTGGATAATTGATTACCCCATCACCACGTTGTTTCCTAAGCACCTTGATGTAAAAATTGAAAAATTAATAAAACTTGTTTCAAAAAAAAAAAAGAAACTTGGGGGAATGCTGATTCAGATTGATAACAACATTGTAAATGTTTATGCACCAAAATTTTAAGTTGGTGTATTGCTTTGCTGTAAATAACATTACCAAGCATTAAATTGATTACCAAAAATAGTGTTAGTATTTTTCAAAGATCCTGGAGGACTGGGGAACTACCGGAGGACTGGAAAAGAGCTGATGTAGTTCCCATCTTCAAAAAAGGAAAAAAAATGGACCCAGGAAACTACAGACCTATCAGCCTGACCTCAATACCTGGGAAGATTCTGGAAAAGATAATCAAACAATGAATCAGCGAACACCTAGAGGCAAACAAAGTCATTACTAAAAGCCAACATGGGTTTGTCAAAAACAGATCATGCCAGAAAAATCTTATTGCATTCTTTGATCAAATGACAAAATTAGTGGATCAGAGGAATGCTGTGGATATAATTTACTTGGACTTCAGTAAGGCATTTGATAAAGTAGATCACAACCTACTACTTGATAAGATAGAAATAATGTGGGTTTAGACAGAATCACACCAGGACGGATACGAGTGGCTGACGGTCGTATCAGTGTGTGGTCATCATGGAACGCATCCACATGGAGGAAGTGTGTTAGGGGGCCCCCAGGGCTCTTCTGGGCAGTGCTATTCAAAAACTTCATCAACGATTTGGACGAGGGGAATAGATGGGGAAATCATCCAAATTCTGCAGACGACACCAGGCGACGGAATAGCCAACACTTCCAGAGACAGGCTTAAGATACCAGGGGATATGGACAGACTTGAATATGGGCACTATCTAACAAAAATGACTCAATGGTGAAAAAAAGCACGGTTTACAATTGAGGCAAGAAAAACCAAATGTACATGTATAGTATAGGGGGTTTATTTGTCAATAGTAGAACTTGAGAGGGACATCGGAGTCCTAGTGGACAAGCATTAAATAAGAGCCAGCAGTGTGCTGCCAGCTGCCAAAAAGGCCAACACAGTGCTAGGCTGCATTAACAGAGGGATCGAATCAAGATCACATGAAGTATTAATACCACTTTATAATGCCTTGGTAAGGCCACACTTGGAATACTGCATCCAGTTTTGGTCACCACGATGTAAAAAAGACATTGAGACTCTAGAAAGAGTTCAGAGAAGAGCAACAAAGATGATTAGGGGACTGGAGACTAAAGCATATAAGGAACGGTTGCTGGAACTGGGTATGTCTAGTTTAATGAAGAGAAGGACGAGGGGGGACATGATAGCAGTGTTCCAATATCTCAGGGGCTGCCACAAAGAAGAGGGAGTGAAGCTATTTTCCAAGGTGCCTGAAAGCAGGACAAGAAGCAATGGATGGAAACTAATCAAGGAGAGAAGCAACCTAGAACTAAGGAGAAACTTCCTGACAGTTAGAACAATTAACCAGTGGAACAACCTGCCTCCAGAAGTGATGAATGCTCCAACACTGGAAGTTTTTAAGAAAAGACTGGACAGCCATTTGTCTGAAATGGTATAGGGTTTCCTGCCTGAGCAGGGGGATGGACTAGATGACCTCCAAGGTACCTTCCAACTTTATTATTATTATTATTATTATTATTATGAATATGGCAGGGGCCCCCTGAAGACCAAATGGCATAACCTTAAACTAAAAACTTCCCAGGGGGCTGTTAAAAGCCGTTTTCCACTCATCTCCTTTTTTAACTCTCACTCGATAGTATGCCTCTCTTAGGTCTAATTTGGTAAAAAACTTTCCTTTCGCTAAATGGGCCAACATGTCTTCCATTAAAGGGAGGGGTACATATTCTCCACGCTGACAGCATTTAACCCTTTAAAATTCACGCACAGCCTCAGTGACCCATATTTCTTCTCTTTGAAAAGTACAGGGGCAGCTACACGGGATTTTGCTGGTTGAATGAATCCTCTGGCTAAGTTCTTATCAATGTACTCTCTCAGCTCTTTCAATTCATGGGGGGGGGGTCATTGAGTACATTGTTGGCTTGGGAAGTTTAGCTCCCGGCAAAATCTCAATAGCGCAATTGGTTGTTCGGTGGAGAGGCAGGGTGTCACATTCCGTTTTGCTGAATGCCTCAGCTAAGTCTCGATATTCATTTGGGATGAGCTGCATCCCAGGCAGGGAGTCTACAACAGATTTCAGGGTCTCAAGGGACTGCTTCTGGTTTTCACCTGTGCTGTTGACAGGGGTAGGAGGCAAGGTCCCATCGCTAATGTTAAAGTCCTCACTCCGTTTTCCCACCAGATCATGGGCCACCACTTATCAAGCCAGGCTAATCCCTAATGCTTCAGTCATTTTTGTGACCACTATGAAGCGGATGAGTTCCCAATGCTCCCCCACTTCTAGGCATACTGGTTCGGTCAAGTGAGTGGCAGGAGCCCCTCCTATAAGAGATCCATCTGCCTGCTCAAACCTCATGGGTATGGGCAACAATTTGGCATGAATGCCTAGCTTAAGCACTGTGGGGAGGTTGATCAGGCATCGGGTGCAGCTTGAGTTAATTAAAACATGTAAATCCATCTGGGCTCCTGTCTTAGGGACTAAGAGCTTTGCAGAGAAGGCAAAAGGTGGGACAGGCTGACTCACCATTGGGTCTTCTCTGTCGTCACTGTCATAAGAAGCAGGCGTAAGCAAGCGTTCAGCTGGGGTTTCATGTTTCCCCTGGGGAGGAGAAGTAACCTGTGTGGCTTGCTCCTGGCTGACCCAATGTGACTTCTCATGCACTGACCAGGGCTTTCTCTGGGTTTTGTAGAAGCAGTAGGTGCGCTCTTAGTTGGAGGAAAAGGGACTGGACAGTAAGCTGCTCAGTGTCCAAGCTGCCTGCATCTAAAGCATTTGATGGCGGGTCCAGTAGGGAAGCCAACGGCCATGGCAGGTAGAGGGTGTTGGGACACCTGACACCTCTCTTGCCTCACCTTGGTCTGGATCCTGATGCTGTAGATCTTTGGTAGCGGTCCAGTTCAATGTTTAAGTTTATACCAGGCGGTACCATTCATGAAGTTGGTCAGGAATTCCCCTGTAGGTGCACGCTTGGAATAAATCATGGTCCAAGCCGGCCTTGAAGTGGTGACTCAGTGATCATTCAGGCCACTGTCTGATTCATCCAGCCACCTTTCGGAATTTCCTTACGTATTCTTTCGCTGGCCGGCCCCTCTGCTTCAGATTGTGGATGTCCTTTTCAGCTTGTAGGGCTTGGGATTTATCTTTGAATCTGGCTTTCAGCTCGCACATAAACAGATAGATGTCCCACAGCTCTGGTGCCTGCTCATCGTGTAGGCCAGTCACCCACTCTGCTGCTTCCCCTTCTAAGTTTGCTGCCCTAGCATCCGGCCCCATCCAGGTAAGCATGGACATAACGATTCAGGTGAGCCCACACTTGATTCAGGAAGAAGAACAGCTTCTCGGGATCCCTATCAAATGTGGCTTAATTGGGGGTGGATCCACAGGTCACTGCCCCCAGTAAGCTTGCTGTATACCTGGCTGCTGGTACTGGGGTCGTGGAAGGGCCCATCCCTGGAAAGCCCTTGGCTGTGGTCCTGGGCTGGCAGGCCATCGATAATGGTCAGGACTCCACAAGCGCACTGGGCTTGATGTTAAGGCTGGTCTAGGCAGCGGGGAGGAAGCACGATCCATCGCTATGGGACTGGGGCTTCGCCATGGAGGTGGAAGTTTTGGGGACGCCTGTCGTCTCATCCACTGGAGATCACCTGGTGGGTAATTGGCTCCACTTCCCCCATCTCGAGTCAGTCAAACTTCTCCCTCAAGTGTTCGACGGAATGACTGTGGATGGCAGTCAGGCTCCTCCATTCCCCTGATTCATCCCAAGCAGCTGGCCGCTTCACCTTTCTCAGCACAGGCGAACGAGATCCGTAGGATGAGATAAATGGGAATTCAGCTTCTGCAGCCTTAAAGGTGGTTCTCTGTGGCAGGGCAGCATCCAGTCGCCAAATCCCTCTGAGAGTCAGTACTCCTTCCTGCTGCATCAGCCTCTCTGGTGGGATCTCTCGGGCTTTTGGTCTCACTCTGGCTGCAGGAGCTGCCCTCTCCACCTGGGTTGTAGCCTGCATTCCATCCACCGCCATTGCGCCGAGGCCAGTGGCTGATTTCCCCCTTCATCTCAATGTCTTCCCTGAGTCTTTGTCATCCTCCCAAAGGTTTAGGTAGGTGAACAGGGCTCAGGAACCCACGTTTTAAAATTTTTTGGAGTCTTGGTTTAATATGGTTCCGATAGATGAGACCAGTAAAAACAGAACTCCACGGCAAGAGGTTTCCTTAAAGAACATATTTATTGGCTACAAAGTATTGGCACGATCAAAAGTGAAACCAAGATTGAAGTTCCCTCCCAAAGGTTACAATGTTGCAAAGTTGAACTTCCCACCCCAGCACTATGTCATAAATCACATTTCCAAATAAACTACTTTGGTGGGCTTTCTAACGGAAGGCTCAGCCCGCCAAAACCCAGGCAGCAATGACCTTGGTTCCCACGGGACAATTTATTGTTTTGTCTAACCTTAAAAGCACACATCCCCCCTCCCATACTGTGGCAACTGAAAATGAAGTGGAAATGGCTTCAGCCAAATTCATTGCAGCGTTGACACCCTTCAGAACATCTTAAGCAAAGCATCTTAAGCAAGCCAAAAGACCAGAAGGCCAAGAATGAAAAACAGGAGTCACCAACAACACACAGTGTAAGCACTGTAAACAGTCACCATGTTGGAAAGACAGGAAGGCAGGCAGGCAGAAGACTAGCAGAGTGCATCCATCCAATACCAGTCAGAAGACAAAATAAAAACGTTTTAATCTTACAACACTTGGACAGACTCAGTCACGATCTTAACTGGGAAACTGTTAGCATCTTAAACCAAGCCAAATCCAAAAATACTAGAGAATTCTGGAATTCTATGTGTTGAACCAATATGAAATAAGTAAGTCAGTATTAAGCAATGTGCTTTAAAAGTGCACAGTCCTTGATAATGTTCAAAAACATTCAGTAATTAAGACCAGTAATTAGAGGATTCAAGCTAAATTTGTGCTCCAGAAAAGAACCAGGTTTCTTTGTTGTCAACCCAAATAGAGAATAAAGGAATTATAAATATGAAAATGAGTCTTTTTGAAAGTTCATTTGTGTAAAGGAATGGAAAAGCTAACTCTTAGTTATACAAACTTTCCTCAAATAATATTGCTGCATGGCAGTATATTATGGCAAAACTGCATAGTGATTAAAAAAAAACTGAATACCATTCATTCCAATAGAACAAATGAACTAATAGAACCATTGGTCTCCTCAAAATTCGGAATAGTAAAAATTGCCACACTCTGCCCAAACGTGAAAACTTAAGACCATATCTACAGTACCAGGTTGCAATTAATTTTGACTTCCTCAAATGATGGAAAATGGTTTCTTTAAAAAAAATGGAAAAGTGGGTTGCTCTAGGAAAGGAAAATAAAAACTAAAATTACAAGGTTTCAGAACAGTGAGATATTGCATTTTAGGTAAATATGATGTAAGGTTTTTCAGGTCAGAATCATAAGAAATCCCAATGAGACTCTGAACACGAGGCTACTGCAAAAGGAACAGCTTTATTCTTTGATCAAAGAGAAGCCAAGCATCCCCTTCTCCTCCTCCCGACACAGCAAGACGTAGGAGAAAAGAGAGACAAAGACACACAGATAAAAATCTTCCTAGCTAAAAATTTTTCTCAAGCTAACAAGCTAAAAAAATTCTTTTTTGTTTGAATACGTGTTTTCTTTATCAGGCTAGGTCAGTTTGTTACAGCACTACGCTTCTGAATACACAATTGCTGGCAAGCAACCTCGAGGCTTTTTCTCCGAGTAGATACATTTGTAAATTTCAGCAGAGAAACGATACATCGCAGGCTACAGCAATCTCATTTAAAGTTGCAGTTAAGCTTTTTCTTTCTCAGCACAATTGTTGTTAAGTTATCTCTGAGCAAAGTACAAAGGGGAAACAAGAAAGAATGAACAATGGCTGAGTTATACATAAAAGATTATATTTTGATCTCTTCATTCCTCCCTTTTTGTTTTTTTGGCAATAGGATACTTCCTATTGCTGGACTAATAGTGTATATTCTTCAGGTACTGGCATCAGAGTAAGGACCTTAGCTGGTTTATCTTGCTTTCCTGATGCTATAACTGTCATTCCAGAAATTGTACTACCAACTATTGATCTTATCAAAGGTATCAAGCAAGGTAATAACATTAATCTTCCAAAGGATAGAGCTATGGGGAACAAAATCCTTTTCCAATCTCCAAACATTCCTCCAAACCATCCAATGGAATCTATAATTCCATCCCAGGTTTGGACAGGTACATGAACAAGCTTTCTTATATGGTCTGTGATTTCTTCAATTGCCTTTCCATTATCATCGATCTGGATACAGCAATTGGTTAGGTTAAATTTTCCACAGACTCCTCCTTTGTTTAGAAGATAATCTAGAGCCAAACGATTTTGGTAAATAGCAGTTCTCATTTGAGCGTTAGTTTTTGCCAGTAGATTAAGGGCGGAAGAAGTTTCATTAGTAATTATTTCCAAAACTGCTTGTAACCTAATGATTCTATTTAACATATAAATCGGGGTTTGATAGCCCCAGCTACCATCATTGGCCCAGACTGCTGGACCATACACCTGAATGATCCTTTCAGGAGGCCACCTTTTATCTCTTTCCCAATCACCTATACCACTAGGTATTTCTCTTTTTGCTCTTCCCAGCTCATCATATATTGTGACCCCAAGTTTTTCTCCTTGTTTAAGGGGTAACAAGAAGAAACTGGGTTTGATGGTTCCCAAAATACAAGCTCCTGTCCAGTTTAAAGGTAACTGAGTATATGCCCTTCGTCCACAAATCCAATACCAATGATCAGGTGCGATCCATGGAAGGGAAGGATTTCCAGGATCATTCTATATTTGGTACAACAGTTCCTGTGTTGATGGGTTAAAAGGATTAGAACTTGACAAATTTTGGTTAGACTACCAGGAACAATTTGTATGTTTGGTGTGGTTGCATAACCATCCAGATTCACAGGCCAGTTCTCCCATTGGTTCAAGATATGGGGAGCCAACTGTTCGAACAAAGCAGCTTTCTCATACCACAGCACTTTGCAAAACCCATACTGTTGGTCTCTGCCGGTCTTCCCATGTAAAACTATATGAAGAGACATTGGCAGTGGGTATTTCTTTAGCTTCCCAAGGCCATTGCTCTCCCATATTGGTTCCTCCACAAACATAACAGCTTGTTATATTTAAGCCTGTGCCAATTCTTTCTGCCAAATCAATGAACAAATTTTTGGTAACTGGAGGTATTTCAATCTTTTGCTTCATAATCTCCCAAAAGACACTATGAACTTGGTAAGTTTTAGGTGTCTCTTGTACATGAACAGTTTTTATAATAATTATCCCACAAGGGTCTCTTCCTTTTCCTGAGATCCCTATTCCAAGAAGCTGAGTTTTTGTGGGTGGATCTCTGAAATGTAAGCAAATAGGTGTACATGTCCCTTGAGCACAGACAGTCCTAGAAACACCTTCAGTCATGTTAAACCAAATTTGATCAGAATGAGGGTCAATAGTGGGACTGTTCATTATCTCCATGTTAGATGTTTACCAATAGGCATACTGACTGGATGAGTCTCCAAAAGATCCGGGACCTGGGCCATCACCGGTGGTGTCATATACATATTTACTTTCAGTAATATAGGATCTTTCCCACGTCTTTATTATTACAGCCATAGGCCAACAGATAAATTAAACATTCAGATAAAACTAAACTAAACAGAACCAAACACAAAAAGACATAGCAATATATTACAATTAATGATGTAATCAATGGGTGACCAAGGTCTGCCTAGTTTTACAGACAGTATAACAAAACCTAGCTACTTTCAGAAAAACTGAATCATACTGACAATAAAAATACATTGAGTATAGTCTAATGCTGGATAAAAACATGTAATAAAATTAATTATAAAAGATTATTAAAAAGATCTAAAATATTTATGTTTCTGGCGAATCCCCAATGCTGCTGCGCAGAATCTAGGGGGAGGAGCCAAGATGGTGGGCAGGCAGCAAAGGCTGTAAAGAGCTCCTCCAAAAGTAAAACTTTTATTTTATTTTATTCTATTTTTATTTTAACTTTTTAACCCTTTGCAACCTTGCATTTTAACCTACTTTTAACCCATTTTAACCTATTTTTAAATCTGTTTTAACCCTTGCTTGACTTTTTATAAAAGTCAAAGACTTTTTATAAAAGTATATATACTGGAGAGGCTACCATTGTTTTACCTCCTTTTTAACAATTCTCCAAGCCAGGATTATCAAGAATGGGGAAAAGGAGAAAGAGACAGCGTATTCACTCGGCAGCACAGAGTTCTTCCAAGCCACTGAAGCAGCAGAAAATGTAAGATTTTGCTGCAAATAGACAATCTGCTCTAGTAAGTAACTCATCTGTATGTGACTCATTGGAATGGGATTTACAAACCGAACTTGAAATCAAACAGCATATAGAACTTTCTGTTTCTCTCACAGAAAATAACTCCCCTCATTGGAACTCTGCACCCGCTTTTCCTTCACAGGATGGGATAGTAACAAACTTAGTAAGGGAGAATGAAATAGATCTCCTTTCCAGACAATGTTTGCTTACAGCTCAAACCGTACATTCAATCTACAAACTTTTATCAACTGTCACAAATAAGGTTGACTGCTTGAAAGAGGCTTTTGCAAAGTTTATTACGAGTCAAACAAACATTGCAGAAGGACCCAGGAAGACACATAATGATAGACATGGGATGGCTAATGCAGAAATGGAAATTAGAATAGGCCCTTCTCTCCCTTCAAAAAACGAAAGAGGAAAGAATACCTACAAAGAAAACAACACTCAATCAGATAGTTCTAGAGGTGACCATTATAACCTCAGTTTGCAGACCAACCATGTTAGCTTGCAAATTTACGACAACAGAAGGAATAGAGGATGTTGGAGTGATAGAAAAGCTGTCAGGCAGTCTCTGAGCCAGCTGCTCTGCTGCAAGTACACTCAGATTAATTTATTACATGCAGAATGGTTTCCAGCAAGAAGGCAATGTATGCGATTTTTGCTATCCTTCAAGCAGTCTGATAGATTGCTAGTCAATAGCATCCAAATAAAACACATTTAGAAATCAGAATTAGTCAAAAAAACCTAAAACAGGAGGACAATTTCCTTTGGAAAAGAAAACCTCACAAATAAATATTTTCAAAGGAAATACCACCAGGGAAATCCAGACCCATAAACCAGCCATCACAGATGCAGATGAACCCAGGAAAGGTGGGGAACACCTCAAGAAAAGACCACTTAAGGGATAAGCCAAACCAAATTTAAAAGACCAAAGAAAAGTTTTTCCTCTCTTCCCCCCCGCCCTGAGCAATTCTAGGCAGGAATTGTTTAGCTAAAAGAAACATCCTGAGGACAGGGGACTGCAGACACATGCCTTGGACAAACAATCAAACCCATCAATCCCACTAGATAGGAACAATATAATGCTAACAAAACAGACATTAACCACATATAGAAACCCATTTGCATGAACAAAGAAACATCTCCTAAGAACAATATTGATCGCTCCCAGTCTAAACAAACACAAACTAGGAGAGATCAGGGGAACAAATACCTTTACAAAAGCTAAATCATAATCTCAATAACTCAAGGGGTATAAAAACAGGACCCCTCACCTTGGGAAGGTACTAGCTAGTCCAGAAACCATCGCTGTGTCACTACTCCGTCCGGTTTCTGCAATAAACCTACTTTCTGGCAGCTTGCTTCATTTTGTGTCAATTCTTCTGTCTGAGCTGAAGGTCTGCTTCCCAGCTGGAAACACGAACCACGGGGAATTCTTCCTACAAGTCCATAATTCCTTCAATGCTTTTTAGAATGAAGCACTTCCTGAGCAGTTTTTCAATATTTCCAATATGCATCTTCTGCTCAGGGAAACTGCGCCCACTCCTGGTTCAGTCTCTCCATGAGAGAACTATTGCTTTAATCCCAAGCGGCAACAGACTTCATACTGATAAGCTTGAAGCAGGGGCAGCTGAATCAACCTTGAGAAAGCAGAAAAGTGATCCACAAACTGAGTTACCCACAGTCACTGAATCTGCTTAGGGCGTCCCAGAAGAAATGTTGATAGATTTTATTGGTGTATTGCCAGAACCTGAGCAAGCTAACAATACACAGAGACTGGGTGATTTAAAAGAAGCATTGACAACAACTACTCAATCTACAACAATTCCTATACTTAATTTAGCTTCACCAAATGTGGCAATATAGTTATCCAACCACCTACTGCTTCCTCAATAGTAAAAAAAATATGGTTACTCAGATTGACAGGGGTAACTGCACTGACTTACTCAGACCCTGATAAACAGCAAAAAAACAAACTGGTTCAGGGTTTAGCACCTTTTAAGCATGCAAACTCTAAGGAAACAACTTATCTTCCACCTTCACTTGAATCAAAAGTGCCTTTAGTATCCCCTCACAAGATGAACCCCCAACTGCACCTCCCCCAAAACAGACATAAATCTACAGGGGTTCTAGATGAGGATTCTTCTGAGAAAGGTGAAGACTGTCTGCTCCAGCTATCAGATGGCGATCAGAGGCAGAGACAGAGGCATGCTTTCTTTCCCCACATAAATGGTGGGGCTACCTTTGCTGTCATGGGTGATGTCCCCATAGTCTCGCAAAACTTGTCCAATTCTTGGTTAAATGCATCAAATAACAACTATTATAACTGTCTTCCAACAAGTGCCCCTACGGAGAACATGAACTGACTATATGAAGGCCAGTGCAAGATCTTTCTCAATCCAAGGAATCACAATGGATTCCATGGTTGCCATCTTGTCGCTGTCTTTGGTTTATTGCTTTGCAAGTGTCAAAACAAATACATTTCTGGACTTTGGTCAAGTATAGTGTGGTTATAAGCCAGCTGTTTGACATACTGCTTACCTCCCACATATGCATACACCCATCCTTTAGAAGTGTACCTCACTCCCTTTGGAGTGTGACACACCACTTGGTTATTTCTGGAACAGGTGGCATATTGTATTTGGTTATGTATGCAGGTGGATTTTATTCCCTGACAGATGTAATTGGAATGGTAGATCAGAGTTTTAGTGAATTTGGCTCCTCTATGGGTAGTTTTTATACACCTTTGACAGGATGAGTTGTCATCTGAGCTCATGCTTCTCCTTGTTCTGTGAGAAACATGAAAGTGTAAAGCACACTTGCCTACCTATCCCCCCAGTCAGCTGGAGTGTGGACGCTGCTGTTTTTATACCTTCTGTTCCACACTCGAGGGGAAAGGGGAAAGCTGGGAGGGGCAAACTTCTATCCTCAGTGCGAGCTGCCACTCTGCACAGGTATTTGGGTGCTTGGGACAAACAATCATTAATCAAGGAATTACGTTCTCCTGGATAACATGGATGTGTTTTCTGATTGACCAAACTTCCAGACCATTCCTTCTTGTTACTATCCATTACATATGAATATTTTCCCTTATAAGTTCCTACTCCCCAAGCTTCTCTTTTATGCAAACGAAAATGAGACATGCCAGGTCTCCAAACACCAAGGTTGAGAAGACAAAGGATGTCGGTGGAGCCCTCCTCAGGAGTCGGGGAAATCAAGTTCAGGCTCAAGATCAGAATCATCAGAATTCCTTTCAGATGGAAAAAGTTGGAGCCATAGATTGCAGTCACCGCTGTCCTATTCCTCATCTGATGGCAGGTCATCAGATGGGATATGGGAGATGGAGTCCTTGATGACAAGTAGTTTTGGCAATGCCTCTTGTGGGAGGGAAACAACAAAAGACACTAGAGGCAGAACACCACTACGTCTGGTGGGAGAGTGGTAAAGTCCACTCTGGCTTCAATCACCAGTGGCTTTTCTCTCCAAAAATGCAGCAGTTTTCTTCTAATATATCAGGCAGCAATAATCCAAAGCGATAGGCAAATTGCAATAAAAGGTGAACAACAAGAAGTTAGGAGTCTAGGTCAGTGGTGGCGAACCTATGGCCAGAGGCAGCACTCAGAGCCCTCTCTGTGGGCATGCGCACCGTCACCCCAGCAGAGTTTACCAGAGTAGCAAGCACGTGGCGTATGGAAGCATTTGTATGGGGCACTGAGTAAGCGAGCGAGCACGTGGCGTTTGGAAGCAATGGGGCAGGAAGTGAGCAAGCAAGCAGTGTTGGCCCCCCGGGGATGCCCCGGAGATGGCAAGGGACTGGCACTCACCGTCCTAGCCCCGGCCTCCCCCAGCCTGGCAGCCCCCAAGGTGCGCGCACAGGAGGAGGTGAGCGCATGGGGGCTGACAGCATCCGGCAGCAGGGGCTGCGTAGCCCACTGTGAATACTGGGCTGGCCCTCCAGCAGCAGTGCTGCAGCGCACTGGCAGCACAGAGTCGGGGGAGCACGTGCTGTGGACTGCCAGACACGCCTACTCCGTCCCAACTCTTTTTGGTTGGAGAGCTGGTCACCACTGGTCATCTCCTCAGCCCCCTCGAGGGTCTTGCCCTTGGCCTGTGGGTGGAGCGCATTCCCCTCACGCACCTCGGTACCTACTGCGGCCACCAGCTGCTCGTGCAGGTCCATTAGGACCTATAGCAATCTCATTTAAAGTTGCAGTTAAACTTTTTCTTTCTCAGCACAATTGTTGTTATCTCTGAGCAAAGTATAGAGTGCAAATAAGAAAGAATGAACAATGGCTGGGTTATACAAAAAAGATTATATTTTGATCTCTTAAGTGATAACAACTGC
The DNA here is from genome assembly GCA_023970755.1 of Azemiops feae. Taxonomy (NCBI): domain Eukaryota; kingdom Metazoa; phylum Chordata; class Lepidosauria; order Squamata; family Viperidae; genus Azemiops; species Azemiops feae. The sequence continues at coordinate 102,647 of JALGBA010000306.1, read as the reverse complement.
ACTACTTACAATGACCTGTAACAAGTTGCAGCAGACTTTATTGAGGCAGGCCTGCAAAATACAAGAAACAAAATTTCATTTTAAAACTATTTGGGTCTGCAGATAGCTACATTTTGATGCTTTGACTCTGTATCTATCAAATAAACTTTGTATTGTAAACACACATACTCAAATACGTGTGTCCAGAGAGATGCACCCACAGGGAAAAAAACACAATTGGCAATTGCTTTCTTGGGAAGAAAATTGGGGTGGGGGGCATAGCACCAAGGGAATGCAATGGAAGGCATGGGGTTGGGACAGAGGTGAAAGATGCAGTACCCATAGTCTAGAATGAACACTTGGCAACTTGCTACCAAAGTGTGCCAACACAAAGAATGTATTTTCAAGCCAGCTTTGAGTCCAGACAGCATCAGTGCAGGACAAGAAAGCTTCAGTGTGCAATGAAACTATGCAGTTAGTCAGGGAATTCACCTAAATTGATTAGACAGCAAGTTGAAACAAAGAAAGACATAGTACCTCATGAGAGGTATACTAGGCATTAGTGTAATTTATATTTTTAAGTGTATAATGAATAACATTTGAAATAGTTTTCAGTTTCTATTTGTTTCCCCATTTGTGAGTTTCTCAAACACTTCTGAATTGCTGGTCTGCATTCTAATTCATGAATACAGCACATTCAGAAAGTATTCAGATCCCCTTCACATTTGTCAATTTTGTTATGCTGCAGCCTGATTCTACAGTTGTTAAAATTTATTTTTTCTCTCATTAATCTAATCAGTACCCCATAATGACAAAGTGCAAACAAAATTTTAGAAATGTCTGTAAATTTATTAAAAAGAAAAAACTGAAATATCACATTGGCATAAGTATTCAGACACTTCACTCAGCACTTTGTTGAAGCACCTTTGGCAGCAATTATGGCCTCAAGTCTTTTGGGGTATGACGTGACAAGCTTTGCACATCTGGATTAGGGGATTTTCTGCCATTCTTCCTTGTAAATCTGCTCAAGCTCAATCAGGCTGGATGGCGACCGTCAATGGACAGCCATTTTTAGATCCCTCCAGAGATGTTCAATAGGGTTCAAGTCAGAGCCCTGGCTGGGCCACTCTAGGACAGTGTCCTGTATTGTTTTGGCTGTGTGCTTAGGATCATTGTCATGTTGGAAAGTGAACCTTCGGCCTAGTCTGAGGTCCTAAGCCCTGTGGAACAGGTTTTCATTGAGGATATCCTTGTACTTTGCTCCATTCAGCTTTCCCTCAACCCTCAACATCCAGTCCCTGCTGCTGAAAAACACCCCCTCCGCATGATGCTGCCACCACCATGCTTCACTGTTGGGATAATATTGGTCAGGTGATGAGCAGTGCCTGGTTTCCTCCAGACATAACTGTAATGTATTGGCCACAACTGTTTTAAATCACTTGCTTAATGTCTGACCTACATTGCTGTATTGTTTAACAGTTGCTGTTACTGAAAGCCAGACTGGCTGTCTCCAAGCTGATAATGAGGTTTGGGGCAGGGAAACTGTTACTTTAAATCTATTGGTTGCCACCTAGAGGCTAACTGTATAAATAGCTGTGCAGCAGCCTTTAGGGCTGCTTCTGTTCTGAGTTAATAAACTTGTTGTTGTTTGAACACTCTGCCTCATTCAATGCCTAAAGAACCGAAGATATAACAGTGGCGACGAAGGTGGGATGTGCTGCTTCATTGAGAGAGCTTGAAGTCACTAGGGGGTGAGGTCAGCACAGAGCCTGACAGGAACTACGTTCCCCCCCCCTCGGTCTGCCAGCAAGCCACGCTGGAGACCACCACACCCTAAGGATCCATCCTAGGGCCTACACAGAAGCCAGCAGCGCAAGGCATTGAACAAAGAAACAAACCACCATGGCGAAGGTGGGAAGCTCGAAGAATTCGACGTAACTCACCCGGAGAGATGGGCGTCCTACATCTCCCGTGTCGAAAATTACCTCCGCGCCAACCAGGTCGCCGAAGATGGATTGAAGGCCGTGACACTCCTCTGCGTGTGCGGCCCCGCCACCTTCGACATTGCAGAGAACCTGGTCACCCCGGCGCCGCTCGAGTCGGTCACCTACGCGGACTTGAAAAAAAAGCTCCGAGACCACTTCGAGCCCAAGTTATCCGTTATAGCGTGGAGGCACGCTTTTGAGCAGCGGGAGCAACAACCCAGCGAGTCTGCAACAGAATTCATTGCCGCTCTTCGTCAAGCATCCTGACTCTGCAATTTCACGGATTTGGAGGAGAGACTACGAGACCGCTTAGTCTGTGGACTCCGGAATCAAGAGCTCCAACAAAAACTGTTCGCTAAGGAGACTCTCTCGCTACAAGAGGCCTTGAAGGAGGTCATGGTGGACGAAGCCGCCGGAGGGGCCGTTAAAGTGCTGCGGCCCTCCAAAAGCACGCCAAGCACCGAAGCCATCCACCACGAGGACGCCGAGCGGATGGAAGACACCGACTCAGACTACGAAGTCGACCAGCTACGAAAGCACCCGGAGAAAGGACCGCAGCCAGCTGGGAAGGCAGTTCCGTTCCTTAAATGCATGGGCTGCGGAGGCCGCCATCAACGCACGGATTGCCGATTCCGAACTGCAACGTGCCGGGCCTGTGGCAAACCAGGCCACATCGCCGCCGTCTGCCGAGGTCATCAGAGGGACCGCCCGAAAGAAGACGCATTCAGGAGAGGTACCGGGGCCCCGGGTCAACACCGAGTAGGGTTCTGCTCCAGCCGAAGGAGCGTATTCCGCACTGGTGCCCATCGCCCCCTAAAGCAGAAGCTTAGACTACAGGTCAAGCTTCAGGGAGTTCCATGCAAGATGGAACTGGACACGGGCTCAGCCATGTCCATCATTTCACAAGGAACATTCAGGCACCTATGCCATCGTAGCAACAGATGGGCCAAGCTCCGGCCGTCTAATCTACTACTCACAGACTTCCAAAACTCCCAAGTGGCGGTCAAAGGTGAAGCCACACTTCTGGTGGAATTCAAGGGGTTCAAGGGGCCACTAGATGTCGTAGTGGTGGAAGGCCAATGCACGAGCCTCATAGGGCTCGATTGGTTTGATGCATTGGGCATTCAAGTAACCGGCATTCACCGAACACAAGCGGCAGATCTGCCTGCAGTCTGCCAAGAGTTCGCGGATGTTTTCAGTTCTAGTCTAGGGGAGTACAAGGGTCCTCCGATCGCCCTCAAACTTGATCCTATGGTAACTCCAATACGGATCAAGCCTCGTAGAGTGCCTTTCGCGTTAAAACCCAAAATCGATGCAGAGCTGGATAAGCTAGTGGAACAAGGGGTATTGCAGCCCGTAGACAGTGGGGTGTGGGAGACCCCCATAGTAACGCCATTAAAGGCCAACGGGGAAGTGCGAATATGCGCTGACTATAAGTGCACCCTCAACAGGGCACTTCAACAGCACGCGTACCCTGTGCCAGTTGTCAGCCATATTTTGGCGTCATTGCAAGGAGGCCTGCGTGTTCGCCAAATTAGATTTGGCACAGGCCTATCAACAACTGCCCGTGGACGAGGCCACGGCGGTAGCCCAGACCATTGTCACCCATAGGGGGGCTTTTAAGGTTAAGCGCCTACAGTTCGGGGTGAGTGTAGCCCCAGGGCTGTTCCAGGGAGTGATGGAGCGCACGCTCAAGGGAATTCCTGGGGTTTGCCCCATACTTCGATGATGTCCTCATTGCTGGGGAATCGGTTGAGATTCTGGCTGAACGGCTTAAGGCCGTCCTTCAGCGGTTCCGCGACGCGGGACTTAAACTAAAAAAAGAAAAGTGCAAGATTGGGGTAGAGTCAACCGAGTTCCTTGGTTTCCGCATCGATGCCGAAGGCATTCATCCGGCGGAATCCAAATTAAAAGCAATCCAGCAGGCCCCAAGGCCGAAGTCAAAGGGAGAGCTTCAGGCTTTCCTAGGCCTTTTGAATTTTTACCATGCCTTCCTCCCAAACAAGGCCGCAGTGGCAGAGCCATTACACTGGCTCTTGGATAGACAAGCTCAGTGGCAGTGGACCAGTGTCCACGAGAGTAGCTTCCAAGCAGTCAAATCACTGCTGTCGTCGAACTCAGTTCTCACTCATTTCAATGAGCAGCTGCCTGTCTGCATTGCGTGTGATGCATCCCCGTATGGGGTTGGGGCTGTGTTAAGCCACTTAATGGCTGATGGGAGGCAGAAGCCCATCGCGTATTACTCCAGGACCCTATCATCCGCAGAGAGCAACTACGCGCAAATTGACAAGGAGGCTCTGGCCATTGTGGCTGGAGTTAAAAAGTTCCATGACTACTTGTATGGCCACCAGTTCAGGGTCTTCACGGACCACAAGCCACTCCTAGGGTTGTTCACCACAAACAAACAGACACCTCAGATTCTGTCTCCTCGAATGCTGAGGTGGTCTATCTTCCTGTCAGCCTACAGCTACAGGATGATTCACAAACCGGGCAAGGAAATAGGCCATGCAGACGGCCTGAGCAGGTTGCCCCTGCCACATGTGGAGCCAGATCCAGCTCCGGCTGCACGCATCCTGGCTATCCAGGATTTACCGGAATCTCCCCTTCACGCTGGGGACATAGCTGCTGAGACAGCAGCTGACAAAACGCTGAGTCATGTGCTCAACTGGATACACACAGGATGGCTGGACAAATGTCCAGGGCCAGAATTTCAGAGTTTCTTCATGAGAAAAGATGAGCTTTCAGCTCATAAGGGGTGCATCCTTTGGGGAAGTAGGGTCATAGTCCCGAGCTCTTTAAGGCCCAGGGTCCTAGAGGGTCATCTGGGAATAGTCCGGATGAAGGCACTTGCAAGGAGCTACCTTTGGTGGCCAGGGCTAGATAAAGCCATCGAGGCCCAAGTACATGGTTGCTACACGTGCCAGCAATCCAGACCGGAGATGCCGCAAGCCCCTGTCCACCGATGGGAGGACACACACACACCGTGGTCAAGAATCCACATCGATTTTGCCGGGCCCTTTCAGAGACAGCTGTTTCTAATAGTGGTAGATAGCCATTCTAAATGGTTAGAGGTCGCACCAGTCCCTACTATGACTACTGCCAGGACCATCCAGGAACTGCGCAGAAACTTTGCAACACACGGACTTCCAGACATGTTAGTCTCTGACAATGGAGCTCAGTTTACCGCTTCTGAATTCCAGTCTTTCCTCAGGGCAAATCTAATACGGCACGCCACATCGGCTCCCTTTCACCCGGCCTCGAACGGCCAAGCGGAACCCATGGTCCGCACAACCAAGGAATCACTAAAACGGATTGTCACAGGGAATTGGCACCACAGACTGGCAGATTTTCTACTTTGCCAATGCACAACTCCCTGAACCGCCACGGGCAGAAGCCCTGCCGAACTCAGATGGTGCCATTTGATCACCAAGCTGAACAGGCTGCACCCCGACCGGGTTGCCTCGGACTCTGCTCAGCCAAAGGCACCTCGGAATTTGCAAGTGGGTGACCGGGTTTGGACCCGGAATTACGGGCAAGGGGCTTTGTGGGTGGCAGCCGTAGTTGTTAAGGTGTCGGGACCACTCTCTTATGAGGTGGTCCTGGAAGATGGGCGAGTCATTCGCCGGCACATTGACCAGCTGCGTCAGAGGCTAGCGAATCAGTCGCTGGCTCAGGCCTCTCAAGAGGGCCGCACGCAAGGGCCGTGCGACAGCGGCCCAACAGAGGAGCTTGCACGCTCCAACAGAACTCTTACTCAAGGAGACGGGGAAAAGGCCGTAGGAGAGCTTCCCCCGGACAGACAGACAGTATCCGCTGAACAGGACCGGCAAACTGTGCTGAGGGACAGCCCTGCAGACTTTGCTGCACGATTGGACTTTGGTTTGGGCCAACCAGGACTGGCCAGCCAAAGGGACCCGAGTCAACCTGACTTCACTGGACCTCAGAGTCCTGGCCTACCCAGCCAGGCAGGCGAGCGGGTAGACTGGGAGACCCCTGCAACCCCTAGATGTTCAGAACGGTCAAGAAGGCCGCCTAAATATCTGCAGGACTATGTCCAGCAATTGAGAGTTTGAGCCATCTAGGGGGAAGGGGTGTAATGTATTGGCCACAACTGTTTTAAATCACTTGCTTAATGTCTGACCTACATTGCTGTATTGTTTAACAGTTGCTGTTACTGAAAGCTAGACTGGCTGTCTCCAAGCTGATAATGAGGTTTGGGGCGGGAAACTGTTACTTTAAATATATTGGTTGCCACCTAGAGGCTAACTGTATAAATAGCTGTGCAGCAGCCTTTAGGGCTGCTTCTGTTCTGAGTTAATAAACTTGTTGTTGTTTGAACACTCTGCCTCATTCAATGCCTAAAGAACCGAAAATATAACAGATGGAAACTAATCAAAGAGAGAAGCAACCTGGCATTAAGGAGAAAGTTCCTAACAGTGAGAACAATTAACCTATGGAACAGCTTGCCTTCAGAAGTTGTGGGTGCTTCATCACTGGAGGTTTTTAAGAACAGAATGGACAGACACTTGTCTGAAATGGTATAGGTTCTCCTCCTTGAGCAGGGGGTTGGACTAGAAGACCTCCAAGGTCCCTTCTAACTCTATTCTGATTGATTGATTGATTTTTAGTAATTGATTTTTTTACCTTCAAACAGTTATTTGTTAGAGTTTTACAGCTTTCCAGCGCAAAAATAAGCCCCAAAAATAAGCACACATTCAAAATGAGCAGGAGGCATAGTTTAGAAAAACTTTATAAAATATATATAAACATGATACATACAGTTTCATTCAGCTCTGGGGAACATCAACAACTTTTAACTTGGAGATCAGAAAAAACAAAATAGAGAAGACTAAGACACGCCCAGACCTAGGCTGGATCACATGCCTCACACAGCCAATACTGTGTCTTAATCAAAAACAGTTCTCATTGGCTGGTTTGTTGCTATGGCTATTCCAGTTCATAAAATTCTTACACACTGACACTCCTCCCTTTATGACTGGAATAGACATAAAACCATATAACTTAATACTCTTCCCATGGTGTACTCCACCCAATGGCTTGGTCATTACATCTGCCAGATTGTCATCTGAAGAACAATGAAGCAAGCGAATTAGTTTACTTTTGATGGCTTCTCTGACATTACAATACTTAATGTCCACATGCTTGCTTCTACTTTTCACTCTGTGACCTGTTGCCATTTTAATGCAAGCAGCATTATCTTCAAATACTGTTACAGCTTCTTTAACTTCTATACCAGGCATGTCAAACTGCCAGCCCACGGGCTGGATGCGTCATGCTGAAACCGTGCCCACCCCATTGCCAGCAATGGGGAAAAAGTCACAATACGTTGCACGATGTCACGTGATGTCACGAGTTTGACATGCCTGTTCTATACTTAAATCCTTTAACAGCTGTACATACCAGGTTACCTCTGAACAAAGTTCAGACAGAGCAATAAATTCTGCCTCCGCAGTAGAAATAGCTACACTTGTTTGTTTTCTGGACTTCCATCCAATCAAAGTCCCTCCAAATAAAATCACAAACCCAGAATTGGACTTTCTGGTTTGCACATCATTGGCATAATCACTGTCAACATAACATTTTAACTTTAACTCTTCAGAAACCTGTATTTGAAGACCCAAATTCAGAGTTCCCTTCAAATACCTGAGAATTCTCTTCACACCCATCCAATGCAACTGCGTTGGTGTGGTAGTATAGCGACTTAAGATGCTTACTGCACAAGCTATGTCTGGTCTGGACCACTGTGACAGATATAACAGGATTCCTATTGCTGACTGATATATCTCCTGATCACAGGCTTCACTTTTGTCCTCACCCAAAGTGTTGTGAAAATCTATGCTCATAGGTGTTGGAGAAGAATTACAATCCTTCATGTTGTATCTCTCCAACAGTTGTTCAATTTTCCTTCTTTGACTGAGAACGTAGCCACCTTTCTCAGTTTTTTGTATCTCTACACCAAGATAGTTTTGTATTTCACCCAGACTTTTCAAATCAAACTTTTTCTCCAATTGATTAGCTAATTCCTTCACCTGTGCCAGATCCTTTGCAATGAAGCAAAGATCATCCACAAATGCTAATAATTGGCAATCCCCACCATGGAATCTTGCAGTATATATGCAACCATCAGCCTTACAACTCTTGAACCCAAGACCCTTCAATGCCACATCTAAACAGATGTTCCAGTTTCTGGCTGATTGCTTCAGTCCATAAATGGCCTTGTTCAGTTTATACACAGTGCCAGGCTTTTTACTTTCATACCCTGGTGCTTGAACCATGTAAATTTCTTCCTCCAACTCTGCATTGAGGAATGCTGTGGTTATATCAAAGTGCCAAATTTTATGCCCACGTGCCGTTGCCAACGCTAGTGCCAACCTTATAGTTTCACTTTTTACCATTGGTGCAAATACCTCATCATAGTGCACATTTTTCTTCTGTGAAAACCCCTGTGCCACTAATCTTGCCTTATATTGGACTTCATTGTTGGGTAACACTTTCTTTTTGTATACCCATTTACATCCTACAGCTTTGTAGCCTTGTGGCAAAGTCATAGAGGTGAACACTTTATGTTCATCCATGGATTTCATTTCTTTGTCCATGGCTTCTTTCCACTTCACTTGCTCCACTTTGGGTAGTGCCAATACTTCCTGATAGTTTCTTGGCTCATACCACACATTACACACCTTTACGTTCCCAGCAGAATACCTGTCAGGTGGAATCCCCTTGTTCCATCGCTCTGATCTGCGTCACATTGACTGCTCTTGACTGTCAACCCTTTCCTGCTTCACATCAGAGTCACCATCTTCTTCTGACTCCTTTTCTTGTCCTTTATCAGCTTCTCCTCCCTGAACGCTGACACCGTCACTGAGTCACCGTCACTAAGTGGATCATCCCCAGAATTGGCATCAATTCTGCCCCAATTCTGCTCTGCAAAGCTAGCAAATGTGGAAATTACTATACTTCTGCTTCCATCACTAAAGCGATAGCTCTTTGAGCTAGGCTCATAGCCCATAAACTTGAGCTTTCTAGCCTTTTGTTGCCCTTTTCTCCTGATTGCCTTTGGAATATGCACCCATGTATTGCTTCCAAACACCCTTAAATGTGCCAGAGATGGCTTTCTCCCATATAGCACAGCATATGGAGTATCACTGATAGAGGAACTCCACAGCCTATTGACCAAATAATTAGTCAACATGGCTTTGCCCCAATACAACCTTCTCAGACCAGAATCCTCCAGCAGTGAGGATTGTCCAGATTGCCTTACCTATCACAAACCTGTTAAAAACCAAGGGGGTGTATAAGCCAAAACCTAGCCAACCCTTAAAATGGACTATGGAGTGCCAAGCGGCTTTTGAAAAATTAAAGAGACTTTTTTTAGCAGAGCCAGTTTTAAAATACCCGGACCCAGAGGAGGCATTTGTAATCCATGCTGATGCCAGTGATGTGGCCGTGGGAGCAGTCTTGCTCCAAAAGAATGAACAGGGACAATTACAACCCTGTGCCTACACCTCCAAAAAATTGTCAGAGACCGAGCAATGCTGGGCAGTTTGGGAGAAGGAAGCGTATGCAGTGCGATGGGCTCTCCTCACCTGGAGACATTTCCTGGAAGGGAGCAAAACCCCTTTCCAAGTATGGACTGATCATAAAAACTTAGAAGCCCTGAAAATGCCTAGGAAGCTGTCCCCCAAACAAGCACGATGGGCTCAGCACTTCCACTGTTTCAATTTTACTCTCCACTACTTGCCGGGGGGGGGGATTCCTAGCTGATACTCTATCTAGAATGCCACAATATAACAGCACCAAAGCAGAGGTAATCAAACCTCTGGTACCAACCCAGCAATTAGCAGCTCCAGTGGTCACAAGAGCACAAACAAAGAACCCCACTCCACTGGACGGTGCTGCCTCAGTGGCATTCAGACAAGCCCTAGAGGGAGATGAGTGGTTTTTGAAATATAAAAATCTTTGCTCAATGAAAGATGGACTAGCATGGGTGGGGGGGAAATTGTATGTCGCCACCACTCAGAGGTTGAAGACTATGCAAGTCTCCCATGACTCAAAGCTGGCAGGACATTTCAGCTTTGTAAAGACTTTGCACTTAGTGAAAAGGCAATTCTGGTGGCCCTCATTGAAAAAAGACATTGAAAGCTATGTGGCCAATTTCCCTATCTGCGCTGCCGCAAAGTGCAGGCAAGGGAAAACCCCAGGCCTTTTGCAGCTGGTAGCGAGCCCTTCAGCACCCTGGAGAGAGATCTCTATGGATTTTATTGTGGAGCTGCCTGACAGCACGGGAAATACCGTTATTTGGGTCGTGACTGACCTGTTTTCAAAACAGGTCCACTTCATCCCATGCCAGAAAATCCCAACTGCCAAAACCCTGGCTAAACTGTTCCTCCAACATATCTATCGATTACATGGAGCCCCCCAACACATAATTTCAGACAGGGGTGTCCAGTTCACATCAAAGTTCTGGAGGGCCTTTTGGACCTATTGGGCATAGAACAAGGTTTGAGTTCTAGTCATCATCTTCAAACGAATGGGGGTACAGAACGAACAAACTCAATTCTAGAACAATACCTTAGATGCTTTATTATCAACAAGATAATTGGACTGATCTCCTGCCTTTTGCTGAAGTAGCATATAACAATGCTGTTCACTCCAGCACGGGATACACCCCTTTCCAAGTAGCCACTGGACAGGTGTTCAAACCAATGCCAGAGTTGCCCAACAATGAACCCACCATCCCCTCCCTTAAGGAGTGGATGAATCAATTACAAAACATTTGGCCAATAGTCAGAAAAGCTCTGGATGAAGCCAGAGACACCTACAAAGCTCAAGCAGGTAAGAAAAGAATAGAACCCAAACCCTTCCGCATTGGGGACAGAGTTTACCTGTCCACTAGGTTCTTGCAGTCACTACAACTATCAACCCATCAAACGCATCATAAATCCAGTCGCGGTGGAGTTGGAACTCCCAAAACCCTTAAAACAAATCCACCCTGTGTTCCATTGCAGCCTGTTAAAACCAAAGGTGACATCGCCCTTAAGGACAAAAGCACCTCCCGCACAACTTATTATGGTTGAAGTAGAACACTTTGAAATCAAAGAAATATTGGATTCCCAGAGGCACTATGGCGCAGTGCAATATTTAGTAGCTTGGAAAGATCTATCAGCATCCCAGAATGAGTGGGTACTGATATGCAGGTTCTGAGGTTTTGCTTGATAAAAAAATACAGGAAACCAGAAGTTACCTTTAAACTTTTACGTTTTTATTCAGCTGAACAAAGACAGACTCCTCTAAATGAGAGAAGCCCCGAATGACAAGAAATCCTTGTATTTATTCTTTCTGATTACATAAGCAACCCATCCAGCAAAGCTGACACACATAAGATAAAGATTTCACCCAGTAAGTCTGGCACACTGTAGATAAGAAGGGAGAAAGCAGAAGTAGCTAAACATGTTCCCATTCGGGTGTTTCCCTAAAGATATCATATGTTCTCAGGTGGGTTAGGACATTGGGTGTTTTCCTTGCTGTCCTTTCATGACCCTGCATCCAGGACTCTGCAAGTGCCCAAAGACAGCAGGCCATCTGCACATATTCACAATTGATACTTCCTATACTGTCTCCTAATTCTGGGTCAACAGTACATAAAAAACACATCAGAGCCCCTAGATTACTGAAACGCTTCCATGCCTGCTATCCTGATAAACCTGGTTGATAGCTTCCTCTCCTTTCTCCTTTTTATTGTTTTCTGTCTCCTGCAGGTGGATCTCTCCTTCTTCTAGGGCAGGGGTCGGCAACCTTAAACACTCAAAGAGCCACTTGGACCCGTTTCTCACAGAAAAGAAAACACTGGGAGCCACAAAACCCTTTTCACATCTAAAATGAAGATAACACTGCATATATCCTTTTTTACCTTTATGCTATGTATAAAAAAACTATAGTGTTGCATTTATGAAATCAATGAACTGCTACAAAGAAAACAAATTTTTATGCAGGAGAAAGAGGGGAAAAAAAACCTTTCTCCTTCATCCCAACAGGTGAAAACAATTTTATTGGCTTATCTACCATCTTTAAATACAGCATAATTATCCCCATACCTCATCTCTTAATTAAAAAAAAAATCAAAATATTTCATTAAACGTTCTTTACTAAAAGTCCAGTAAGGACAACATATATTCATATTTTCTCTCTCTCTCTCTTTCCTCTCCCTCTCCCTCTCTCTTTCTCTCTCTCTCTCTTTCCTCTCTCCCTCTCTCTCTTTCCTCTCCCTCTCTCTCTCTCTCTTTCCTCTCCCTCTCTCTCTCCCTCTCTTTCCTCTCTCTCTTTCTCTCTTTTTCTCTTTCCTCTCTTTCTCTCTCTCTCTTTCCTCTCCCTCTCTTTCTCTCTTTCCTCTCCCTCTCCCTCTCTCTCTCCCCTCTCCCTCTCTCTCTCTCTTTCTCTTTCTCTCTCTTTCCTCTCCCTCTCTCTCTCTCTCTCTTTCCTCTCCCCCCTCTCTCTCTTTCCTCTCCCTCTCCCTCTCTCTTTCTCTCTCTCCCTTGCTGCGTCTCCACCACCAATGTAAGCCCTGCATGCGGGGAAAACCCAGCACTGGGGACTAATTGTTTACCTCTTCCGGGCGATGGGAGAGAAGCGGGCCGATCGCCTTCCCGGCAGCCAGGACTCCAGCGCGCCTTCCTGGCCAGTGGGGCCAAAGGTAGCGCCGGCTGGGGATCGCAGGGGCTGTGCTCCCTTGGGGCCACAGCTTGTGAGAGAGCTGGCCTGCTCAATGGAGGCTCCGGCGGGCCGCTCCCAGGGGGGGATCCCGGGGATCCCCCCGCGGGGCTCCCCAGCCACGTGCGCCTCGGACGGGGCCAGCCCGGGAAAGGGACTTCCTGGCCGCGCTTCTCCCAGGGCAGGGCTAGGCAACCTTGGCTCTTTTATGACTCGTGGACTTCAACTCCCAGAATTCCTGAGCCAGCCATGCTGAGGGGAAAGGGAGAGGTTTCCAAGCTGAGCCATGCTGGCTCGGGAATTCTGGGAGTTGAAGTCCACGAGTCATAAAAGAGCCAAGGTTGCCTACCCCTGTCCCAGGGGGTGGGGCGCCCGGGCACAGGGTTAATCAGGAGCCCAGAGAGAGAGAGAGAGAGAGAGAGAGAGAGAGAGAGAGAGAGAGAAGGGAAGCAAAGCGCAAGTGCCTCTCTCTGTCTCTGTCTCTCTGCAAATGGCGGAGGAGGACTGGAGCTGCAATTGAAGGCTGAAAGAGCCGACCCGTGTTCTAGGGGCTTGCCATGTCAGGCCTTCATCATTCAAATGTTAGTTTATTTAGAATTCTTCGGGTCTGCCATTCCGTTGGGAGGGGAGAGGCTGTTCGTTTACTTTGAGTCTTGCTATTCTGGTGGGAGGGGGGATCTGCATTTCCTCCACAGAAGAACTGTGCCATGAGCCATCTGTCTTATCTCCACTCCGCTCCGATGGGAGGTGGATACGAAGAAACGAAACTCAGAGGACTGTGCCTGGGAACTGCGCTTATCACCTTGGCTCTCATAACAACTTCGCACCTGGGGAATGGCTGAAATCAAACTGGACATTTGGCTGTTAGGGTGGGGTTTGAATGGGATGCTTTAATGTAACGTTTCACGCGGGAAAACGCTAGATCTCGATTTGCTCTCTTGCTATCACTGTCTCTCAATAAAAGTTCCTTTTGAAACAATGCCTGTTTCAAGAGTTCTACTTTCTTGGGAGGGTTAGCTGAGGCAGGATCTTACAACATCATGTGTTGCTCTTCATCTGAGGTTGTATTTACCTACTTTTAAGAATTGCTAAGGATCAGATGATTTTTACTATTGTCCTGATATGTAAAACCATAGAACTCAAAGAGGGTGTACTTGCTTTTTCACATGACTGTACAAAGCACACATTTATTTGACAGCAGTTAAAACATTTGTATGGAACAAATGAGTTTTGATAAATGTAATGCGTTTTTATATATACCTCAGATATATAGAAAAATACAGTAAATGAATATTATAGCTATGCCAAAGCAAACTGCACAGCAAGATATAAACAAACTTTAATTTTTCTGTTTAAAGTTTCCTGCAAATTCTATAGTATATGCAAATTGCAATATGCCTTGCATCCAAGGGTCAAAACAAATCCAATAATTTCCATTTAATGAGATGCAACTTTTCATTACAATCTATATACCACTAAAACTCCCTGCTCACTGTGTTTATATGTTTCTTGTTTCTACACTAAAGTTAGCCCAAAAGGTACATTATACCACAACATTTTTTGAGTCAAGGTACCTAAAAAGTCAGCTAACTTAAAGAATGCATAAAAAATCCAGGACTCATTACTCCTGTGGTATTGAAATTTCCACAATGTTCAGACCAGTTTTATTCACAATGTTGTGGCCGTTTCAGCATCCTGCAGTCATGTGATTGTGATTTCTGATGCTCCCTCCAGCTTCCCACAAGCAAAGTCAATGGTGAAGACAGCAGGAAGTTGAAAGTTCCTCCCCCTCCCACTGTTTTTTTGCCCACCCGTGGTCATTCTGTTTATCTGTTTAGGTAAGTAAATATTGACTTATTATTGAAGTTTAAGGGCCCCTATAATTATTTTTCTAGTTATGGTATATACTTTTATTAGATGATCACAGGACAATAGGTTCTATTGTTTAGCAACTGTTTTATAAGTTTAGCTAGTTGGTGTTTCCAATAATTTTTTGATGTTACTGTTAAACACCTAACAGAAGCATACAATCACGGAAGCTGGATTCACACACAGTCTCACTAATCAGGCTTAATACCAGAAAAAAGGGGTTTAAGATAGAGAATCATGGGGAACAGATAATTATTATTATTATTTTTTAAAATATATTTTATTAGATTTTTATAGGGGTAAAAGGGTTACATCAGAGTGCTTAGGAACCACCGTGGAGGTGGGTATATTGAACATCCAAAAAAAAGAAAAACAATCACAAATATATAGCCCAAATCAATTCATTTAAAATTCCCTCTCTAATTCCCTCATTTAGTCTTGCATATTCAAATTAATACATTTCTATATAAGCTTCAAACAATCCTATCAAATATCACTCACATTTCAATTCTAAAGATCCAGGTCCTGTTTTTAAGCTTTACTAACTTACAATTACCATATTCCAATTGGCCTTAGATAGACATATTATTAACACTTCGGGTGTCCTTTTTTTTTTACATAGTAATTATATCTGGTATATTATTCCCGCAGTAATATTCTTATATTTTCTTCATTAATACCATTTCTTCTCTTGTCACCCATCCCTCTTATTCTCCTTCTATTTCAAAATAATTATCTTATTTAGAGTAAAAATATCAAACCAACAAATAGATTTCCATCTAATTTAAGTATATATTCTATCAATTCATCTATATCTATGAAAATCTTTTTAAACCAGTAAATAAAGTTTACCTCTCCAGTAATTATCATATCTAAAACAAAGTATTGTTACAAAGGGTATCCTCTTAGAAATTTCACGTGCTCCATTAGTTATTAACTCAGTCAAAAAATCAAAGCCTTTTTAAACCCATTAAATAAAACTTTAAAATACATTTTTAAATCTAACTCTAGGTTTCTTTCTGTGCCATAACGATTTCCATAATAAAATTCCTGCATCATCAAACCACAATATTAAAAGGTCCATATTCTTTAACGCTTCAAATTGGTCAAAGTTCTCTTTCCTTTCTTCTAGTAGCTTTTGGATGGTAAAAGCCGTTTTATTCCATGTTATATTTGCCAGTTGTTTATCCACCTTATCACAATTTTCAATAACTTGTATCTGAGTGTCAGTCTCTGTTGATGTTAATGCTTCAGACATCTCCGTTAAAGTCATTCTTTGATCGTCAGGCTTCTCCATAGATTGCGTTTGGAGTTGTATAAAGTTAATTTGTTCTTTGGTTTCCACAGTTTCTCTCAGTGTAGTTTCATAGTTGAGTTGTTGACGTGGTTCCTCTTTAGGTTGTACATATTGTTCACTAATCTCTTTGGCGCCAATCTGCTTCTTCTGCGCTGTCTTTCGGTCTATAATTTGATCTGTCAAAGTTTGAAAGTAAGAGTTCATATCCTCTGTGGCTTCCAAAATTTTTTCCAATATGAGCTCATAGTCCAGCTGTGTGTTAGGTTCCATATCAGTAGTAGAAAGATTTTTTAATCTTTTAGAGAAGGCTCTATTTCGTAGAAATCAAACAAATGTTCACCTCCAATTTTCAATAGACCAGATCACCACACAGCTGTTTCAGTTATCTTATGCTTATCATCTTTTGAAGGTCAAAGCCATCCCCAGCCATAAAAAATATACAGTTGCAGTACCACTTTTCATCACAAGATGTCCTCAGCAGACCATAAAATCTTTTTTTTCTTTCCAAATTAATAGATTTTTTATTTTTCGTGTTGAAAAAGATGAAGAAAGGCCTCTCCAAAGTAATAGATGCGTAGTTATAACAATAATAATCAAGAGTAAAATGTTTTCAGGTCCCCTCAGTATTCCAAAATTTAAATAGTCCATAAAAATTAACTGGTTTTTTGTTTTTTTTTTCCAAAGCTGTTTTTCCCGAATGCCCAAACGCTGCTCCCTCACAGCAGGGAAGTAATTCAAGCACAAAAGCTTTTGACAGGAGAGTAATTAGGGAAAAAAGGGGTAGGAAAGGTCTCACCCGGATTCTCCACGGGGGTTCTTTACGCTTAGTTGTTCTTCTGGCTTTCAGCTGGTGCGGCGAAGTGATCGTCCATTTTGCTGGCCGATCTTTCCTCCGACGGCCCTAAGGAGATAGCTCGAACTAAGGGGAGCTGCCGCCCTTCCCCAGTCAAGCAGGGGCCTCCTCAAGCGGTGGTCGCCTCTACGGGGCGACTTTCGACCCGGTTAAGGGTCTACCGGCGGAGGGAAAGCAGCCGGTAGGAGAGACGGCTCTCTCCGTGCGACTGCGCGTGCCGCGATCCGGAACTGGAAGCCGGGAACAGATAATTATATCCACCCCTCCTTTGTCAGTGAACACAATAAAATGAGGTCTTTTTGAGCTGTTTGAACCTCTCTCATAGATTCCCTAATGGGTTGTCTGATACCTCACTGAAGGTTGAAATGTCATCTGGCCCTTGTCTGCTAAGTTTTGACAAAACTCCTTTTCTTTCTTGGATTCTGACAATGCAGAATTCTTGGATTCTGAGAATTATCCTTAAATAGCTTTTTTGGTAGAAAGGCAGCAAAAACATTTTAATAAACACTGCATAGTTCTAATCAATAAAGGAACCCAAGGGAAAGAAAAGACAAGCCAACAAAACATTCAGAGAGGTTAGGATTTATCAGATATTTTGGCAATAAAACCCACAGAAGCTTACTTGAGTGAAGATTTGCTAGACATTAGTTTTCGCTCTTCTTTTGGGAAAGTAACATGAACTGCCGGCTGCTTCTTGTTGTTCTGAGCATTACTGACTGCTGTGGATGAATCGTTATCACATTTATGGCTGTTATTACTAGTGCTGCTTTCATCACTACAGCTGGAAATCCTCAAGTTGTCACTGTCACCACTTTCACTTGTACTGCTGCTTGTTGATTTACCATTTATTTTCTCTGGTTGACAGTAGGAGATTGTAAGCTGATCATCAAAAATTATCTGAACTGTATCTTGATAGATTTTATTTTTCCTGCTTTTCCTCTCAGAGTTGCTTGTAGTGACATTACTATTATTTCTTTTCCATTGGGAACCTGCCAAAGTTGTCCACGTTGCAGCTATACCTATAGTGGTTGTTGTGGTAGCACTGGGGGGTTCTGTTAGGACTGCTGGCTCATCTAATTGAGAAACAGAAGAAAAATGATTGAAGCCCAAGCTTTCCTGAAGTATTTATCATAGTACTGGTCCACATATTTCTATGCAAATAATTTATGGAGAATTGAGATCCTATAATAGTATCTTGCTTCCTAATACCTATTTACCAATAAATAGGTTCATGTGTGAACATATAAATTTAACTGTTCCACCTCTAAAAACTGAGTATTTGAACAGAATCCTAATTTACAAATATCCAGAGAAACAACTGAATTTGAAGAACTGATGGACAGGTTTCCTTTATAGGACTCCATTAAAAATCCTTATTAACAAACAAACAAAAACTTTGTAAAAAGTGCATGAGAATTTAAGAAATGCATTTGAATTAACCAAGTGGGTTTTTAGACCTAGTTAATGTTAAACTCAAGAACAATTCTGAAAAGCTATTTTCTTCATTTTAAACATGTTTTTCGCAGAAATCATTTTAATCTTTAAAATGGTTAAAAAGGGAAATGCATACAACAGATTTTTCATTTATAAATCTACAAAGTTAAAAGCCACAGGGTAAGAATATATAATTGTGTTAAATCTCTATTAATTTATAGTATGAAATTTGCTTTTATTGAATAGCTTTATTAATTAAATCAAATGATTTGATTTAGTGAAGATTATAGGATTAAATTATTTAAAATAAGTAATTTGTTACTTAAGTGATGCTTAAGGGCATGGTAACTCTAATACTGCAGTTACCACCTTCCTTTACACAGACCACTAAATCCACTTCTTCCTCCTCTAAAGCCTTTAAGCCTTAATAGCTACAGTGAGGGAAAAAAGTATTTGATCCCCTGCTGATTTTGTACGTTTGCCCACTGACAAAGAAATGATCAGTCTATAATTTTAATGGTAGGTTTATTTTAACAGTGAGACACAAAATAACAAAAATAAATAAATCCAGAAAAACGCATTTCAAAAAAGTTATAAATTGATTTGCATTTTAATGAGTGAAATAAGTATTTGACCCCTTCGCAAAACATGACTTAGTACTTGGTGGCAAAACCCTTGTTGGCAATCAGAGGTCAGATGTTTCTTGTAGTTGGCCGCCAGGTTTGCACACATCTCAGGAGGGATTTTGTCCCACTCCTCTTTGCAGATCCTCTCCAAGTCATTAAGGTTTCGAGGCTGACATTTGGCAACTCGAACCTTCAGCTCCCTCCACAGATTTTCTATGGGATTAAGGTCTGGAGACTGGCTAGGCCACTCCAGGACCTTAATGTGCTTCTTCTTGAGCCACTCCTTTGTTGCCTTGGCTGTGTGTTTTGGGTCATTGTCATGCTGGAATACCCATCCACGACCCATTTTCAATGCCCTGGCTGAGGGAAAGAGGTTCTCACCCAAGATTTGATGGTACTGTTGTGATTCCGTGCCAGCCTGTGATCCCGACAGCTGAGTCCGGGGAATCTGAGGAGGAGGAGGAGGAGGGGCCTGGGGAGCCATCGGAGCCGGGGGAAGGCTCTGATGAGCTCCAAGACTTACATTCCAGTGAGGAGCCTGGCCCTTCTGCTCGTGCTCAGGATGAGATGCAGCTGGGTGGGGAGGCTGGGTCGGACTTGGAGGATGCACAGCTGGTGGAAATGAGAGACGCCCGCAAACGAAGACAAGCTAGGAGAGTAAGCCAGAGAGAGGCAATGGGGCGACTCCGGAGAAGGCATTGAGAAGCCACGCCTTGAGGACTGAATTACAAAAGGGGAATGTGTGGGCGGTGCTGGTTGCTGAAGGCAACCGTTGCAAAGTACTTCATGGGATCATGTTCTGTTGGTATTGCCAGTGACTAATTCTCTGTTTTGCATTGTGTTTCGTGTGGACAATTTCCTCCATTTGGATTGTGTTTTGTTGCTTTTGTTTTTGGACCATTTGGCAGGTTTGTTACCAATATTAAAAGGGGTTTTGTTTTCTTCTGAGTCTCCAGCCTATTTTCTCAAAAGGGGTTTTGTCCTTGTGCATTTAACAAGGACGGCCATAGGCTGGGACAATACAGGTACATGGCCCCATCCATTGTCCCTTTGATGCAGTGAAGTTGTCCTGTCCCCTTAGCAGAAAAACACCCCCAAAACATAATGTTTTCACCTCCATGTTTGACGGTGGGGATGGTGTTCTTGGGGTCACAGGCAGCATTCCTCCTCCTAACACGGCAAGTTGAGTTGATGTCAAAGAGCTTGATTTTGGTCTCATCTGACCACAACACTTTCACCCAGTTCTCCTCTGAATTATTCAGATGTTCATTGGCAAACTTCAGACCGGCCTGTACATGTGCTTTCTTGAGCAGGGGGACCTTGCGGGCGCTGCAGGATTTCAGTCCTTCACGGCGTAGTGTGTTACCAATTGTTTTCTTGGTGACTATGGTCCCAGCTGCCTTGAGATCATTGACAAAATCCTCCTGTGTAGTGCTGGGCTGATTCCTCACTGTTCTCATGATCATTGAAACTCCACGAGATGAGATCTTGCATGGAGCCCCAGACCGAGGAAGATTGACAGTTATTTTGTGTTTCTTCCATTTGCGAATAATCGCACCAACTGTTGTCACCTTCTCACCAAGCTGCTTGGCGATAGTCTTGTAGCCCATTCCAGCCTTGTGTAGGTCTACAATCTTGTCCCTGACATCCTTGGACAGCTCTTTGGTGTTGGAGCATTCACAACTTCTGGAGGCAGGTTGTTCCACTGATGATAATAATAATAATAATAATAATAATAATAATAATAATAATAATAATAATAAAGTTGGAAGGGACCTTGGAGGTCATCTAGTCCAACCCCCTGCTCAGGCAAAAAACCCTATACCATTTTGGACAAATGGCTGTCCAGTCTCTTCTTAAAAACTTCCAGTGTTGGAGAGTTCACAGCTTCTGGAGGCAGGTTGTTCCACTGATTAATTGTTCTAACTGTCAGGAAGTTTCTCCTCAGTTCTAGGTTGCTTCTCCCTTTTATTAGTTTCCATCCATTGCTTCTTGTCCTGCCTTCAGGTGCTTTGGAGAATAGCTTGACTTCCTCTTCTTTGTGGCAACCCCTGAGATATTGGAACACTGCTATCATGTCACCCCTAGTCCTTCTCTTCATTAAACTAGACCACAGGTCGGCAACCCGCAGCTCTTTCAGCCTTCTATTGCGGCTCCAGTCCTCCTCCGCCATTTGCAGAGAGAGAGAGAGAGAGAGACAGAGAGAGGCACTTGCGCTTCGCTTCTCTCTCTCTCTCTCTCTCTGGGCTCCTGATTGACCCTGTGCCCGGGCGCCCCACCCCCTGGGACAGGGGTAGGCAACCTTGGCTCTTTTATGACTCGTGGACTTCAACTCCCAGAATTCCTGAGCCAGCATGGCTCAGCTTGGAAACCTCTCCCTTTCCCGTCAGCATGGCTGGCTCAGGAATTCTGGGAGTTGAAGTCCACGAGTCATAAAAGAGCCAAGGTTGCCTAGCCCTGCCCTGGGAGAAGCACGGCCAGGAAGTCCCTTTCCCGGGCTGGCCCCGTCCGAGGCACACGTGGCTGGGGAGCCACGTGGGGGGAGCCCTGGGATCCCCCCCTGGGAGCGGCCCGCCGGAGCCTCCGCTGAGCAGGCCAGCCCTCCCACAAGCTGCGGCCCCGAGGGAGCACAGCCCCTGCAATCCCTAGCCGGCGCTACCGTTGGCCCCGCTGGGCGGGAAGGTACGCTGGAGTCCTGGCTTCCGGGAAGGCGATCGGCCCGCTCCTCTCCCATCGCCCGGAAGAGGTAAACAATTAGTCCCCAGTGCTGGGTTTTCCCCGCATGCAGGGCTTACATTGGTGGTGGAGACGCAGCAAGGGAGAGAGAGAGAGAGAGAGAGAGAGAGAGAGGAAAGAGGGGGGGGGGAGAGGAAAGAGAGAGAGAGAGAGAGAGAGAGAGAGAGAGGGAGGAGAGAGAGAGAAAAGAGAGAGAAAGAGAGAGAGAGAGAGGGAGGGAGGGAGAGGAAAGAGAGAGAAAGAGAGAGGGAGAGGAAAGAGAGAGAGGGAAAGAGAGAGAGAGGGAGAGGAAAGAGAGAGAAAGAGAGAGGGAGATTTGCTGATATTCTGCCTTAGTTATGTGCCCCTCTTTCCACTTTTTATACTTGTCCTTTTTGTCTTTCAATTTATCAGAGATTTCTTTATGCAGCCATGCTGGTTTCTTTTGAGAGCTGTTATTTTTCTTCTTCGTTGGTATTGTGCTAGACTGGGCTTTTATAATCTCATTTTTCGAAATTTCCCAAGTTTCTTGAGTTGTTTTCCCCTTGAGGATTCTCATCCATGCAATCCTTCCCAAGCTCTAAGTTTATTGAAATTAGCTCTCTTAAAGTTCAAGACTCTAGTTTGACTGTGTTCTATTGCTTGTGCTTCCATAATTTTGAATTCCAATATTGCATGATCACTCCTCCCCAAGGTTCCTGTGGCTTCAACACCTTCTACCATTTCATCGCTGTTAGTGAGAATTAAGTCCAATATGGCTGATCCTCTAGTTCCCTTCTCTACTTTTTGGGAGAAAAAGTTGTCTGCTAGGTTTGTCAGGAATCTGTTTGATCTTCCACTTGGTCCGGAGTTTGTCTCCCAGTTGATGTCAGGGTAATTAAAGTCCCCCATTACTATTGTGATGTGCTTCCTACATACCTTAGTTAACTGACTAGGGAAAAGTTCATCTATTTCCTCTGTTTGGTTGGGTGGCCTATAGTATACACCTATGGCAATGTCATTTCCCCCCCCCCTTTTATATTGACCCAAATGCATTCAAGACAGTTTTCATCATTGTTGTGCTCTATTTCTGTAGAGATGTAGTTATTTCTTATAGAGAGAGCAACTCCACCTCATCTTTTATTTGGTCTGTTTCTTTTAAATAATTTTAATCCCTCTAGCTGTGTGTTCCATTTGTGGGTTTCATCCCACGAAGTTTCCGTAATGGCAGCAATATCATATCTGCCCTCATTTGCCTGAATTTCTAATTCACCCTGTTTATTGCTCATACTCTGTGCGTTGGTGTATAAACATTTGAGTCCTTTATGACTGACCCTGTGTTTACTTTCTATATAACCTGTGTGGTGCCTGAGTTCCCCTATTTCCTTACCACCTGTTTGATTAGTGCATTTGGTGTGGCACTATTAAAAGCTTGATTTTGCTTGACAGCAAGGTTGATATTCTTATCCGCACACACATCTATGTTACATGCACTGATAACCCTATTAGTTTTAGATTACCGGGGACAGGAATGTTCTATATCAATTAACTCACTGTCCCCGTTGTTTAGTTTAAATATTTCTCCAGAAAATCTGTGAATTTAATGCCAAGTAACTCAGTCCCTTTCTTTGATGGATGCAAACCATCTCTTTTGTACAATTTTTCATTGGACCAGCTGCAGACATCGTGACTAATATAACCAAAGCCTTCCCCTTTACACCACTCCTTTAGCCACATATTGAATTCTGCTATGCGCTGGCCTTTTCCATTTTGTTCCTTATACACTGGTAAAACCTCTGAAAAAGTAAGCCTACAGCCTATCCTGCTAAGTTCCTGCCCCAAGCTCTGGAAATCATTCTGCACAGAGAGTTCATCTTTCTGGGACAGATCATTAGTGCCAAGATGTACAATAGCATCCACATCGCAGTCCTTGCTGGCATTCTTGACTATCTTAAAAATACGCTTAAAAATGGTGGTGAAACATGGACACTAACACTAACCTCACAATCTATACAAAAGCTACAAGTGGCACAAAGAGCCATGGAAAGATACATGCTTGGCATTACAAGACAAGATAGAAAGACCTGCACATGGATTAGAGAAGAAACAAAAGTATACAATATCATCAAGAGAGTAAAAGAATTGCAATGGAAATGGGCTGGTCACATAGCAATAAGAACTGGTGGCAGGTGGACCAAGGCAGTTACAGAATGGATCCCACTTGATAAAATGCATCCATGAAAGAGACTTAAAACAAGATGGATCAATGACATCAGCAAATATTGCAGGTCCAATTGGCAAAAGAAAGCTCAGGACCATATTGGTTGGAAACATGCAGAAGAGGCCTTCTGTCAAGCTATGAACCCAGCTACCTTTAGGACCGCTGCGTACCTTTAGCTTGCCTACAGAGCAGGGAGGGGGAATGGAGCAACAGAGCGGAATCCACAGGTGGCTTATCATCGTGAGAAACAGAGAAGTGAAAGGCAAACAGAGAAAGGGTTCTCACAACAAACACCTGTGATTTAACTGGACATTGTGACCTAAACAGACAGAGGAGAGAGGAGGAGAATGATTCATTTAATTAACTGCTTCCCACTTTTTCTTTAGAGCCAGCTTTCACTTTCTAACTTGCTGCTATGATTCAACCCATTAAAAACAACATTAGAGGACTTTTCGACTCAGGTGTGTTTTTTGGTGGGGATTTCAGGCGGAGGCTGACACCTTCATCCTGCAGTGGATAGAAAATGGCTAAAATGATGATAATGATGAAGCTGAAAAAAACAGGAGCTTCCCTAAAGTTATGGGATATATTTATTGTACAGGTTGACTCATTAGTTTAATTGGGTCCTCTTTATCTAATAATTTTAGGATTTGTGTGGAGAACAGATTACATTTTAGGTCATATTTGTGCAGAAATATTAAAAAGCATCCAAAAAGCTCTGAACAAACAAAATCTTTGTATATGAATCAATTTTAGCAACTACAGAAATGCAAGATGCAAGTGTTTTAAAAGAGGATTTTCAAATTCTAATCCTGTAATTTTCCTGTGGGCCAGGACTTCCTATTGGTCATCAACAAGTTCCTCTTTCAAATAATGCCAAGAGAAAGACATTCAACAGCATTGGATTTACATCTAGAATTTAAAAGTGCAGCATTCTGACACAAATACAGCCAGCACAACATCTAAATAAAACTTGCAATTTTTAGATTGACTATACAGATAGAAAGCTTACTTGGAGAAGGTGCTATTACACCTTGAGAGTATTGTTCCCTAAGAATATTCATATACTTTATAAAAATCCATACTAATTATGCAAAAAAAATCTCAAGAACTGAAATGGACAGTAATTAATGTCAAAGTGTACAATTAGATTGGATGGCAGCACCCTGCTATTTGCTGATCAGACAGAGCTGATGGGAAGTCACTCTTTTTGGTAACATTTTTAAGAGGGCCTGCCAGTCAAACCTGCCAGTCTATCACTCTTTGTTCTTCCAAATCTAAATATAATTTTTTTTAGAAAAGGGTTTACTTACCTTTTCCAGATCCAACTCTTCCAAAAGAATGCTTCCATTTTTGTTTGCTTCTGCAGCCTGTTTTTCTTTGGCTTGAACAATTGATTCTATACATAGATGGCACTTTTTCAACATTTCCTAAAATGGTGGCAGAGGAGGAATGGGCACCAATAGAAATTATTGGACCAATACATCAGAAAATGACACGGAGTGGAATCAGTTCATGGAGCAAAACTATCCAAAGATTTGGGAAAATTAAGATATTCAACTACTAGCCAATGAAAAGAAGTTAACTGAGTACCATAACTGATGATATGACTTTCAGGTAATCTTTATAAGACAAAGAATATGTACAGATATTTCACTAGCCATGCTACTCTTAGCTTTTTCAGAGCAAATCTGAAACAGAACTTGGCAATAGATGTCACATCCTTATATTCTGCTGCATTCAAGATATACCCAATGAGTGAATGAGTAATTATTTACTGTTATTTATTTTTTACTTATTATTTACATTTTTCATACAACTATAACTGAATTAGGACTTTAAGACCACAAAAAATGTAAGCAAATGCTAGGACTGAGTTTAGCATGGTTTTCAGAAACCATAGAGAAATACATTTTTGTCTAATATTCTGAAGAATATGAATGAAAAATAACCCTTACCTTTTCAGTAACTGTTGCTATGTATCGCATACATTCTGAATCTGATGGGAATTGGTTCACTTCTTTTACTAAATAGCGTACAACTTTCACATGACCCTAAGAAACAAATTTTCAACATCAGTGAAGTAAAACTAAATTGAATATTTAAAGACATGAAAAACAAATTCCAAAATTATATGAAAGTTCACTAAAACATCCTCCTAATTGCTGTTACAAACTCAGTTACCCAATGTAATGTGGGATAAATATGCATGTAAATAACCAAGGGAGGATCTCTTTCCTGGATCATTCTCATTCACTTAGAGCTAAGCAAGAATAGGATTTAGCTTCAATGAAAACACAGATAGTACTTACCTGAAATAGATTTAACATCTAAAATTATTGGTATTTGTAACACTGTAAACAAAATAAACTTCATGGAATGAAACCTTGGCATAACTCAGAGACTGCCTGTATAGGAATACTGATGGAGAAAACTATGGAAATCTTTGTCAGTGGAATCTGGAATGAGGCATTCATCTGCTAAAATACATTGTCATGTGCTTTTTTAAGATTTATACCTCAACAAACTTGCTCCTGTTCAGTATTTATTTATCAAATTTATATAGATGCCAATCTCACCAGTGCACAACAACGAGATAGAGTAACAATGTAAAAAACCCACAGATATAAAATGTAAAAATCCATGTTAATAAATAGCATAAAAACCAAAGACACAAACTCTAGGTGATGAGAGGGATAAAAATGGTCACCTCAACAACAGAGCTATCTCAGCAAGTCTCCTGTACCCTGGGAGCCCCAGATATGACAATATAACCAGGTCTTGAGGGCCTTTTGGAATATCAAAAGGGATGGAGCTAATCCCATGCCCAATATATCTGGGGTTCAAGCAAACTTGCCAATAGACAATACTAGATATCACTATACTGAAATCATTATATTTTCAGACAGTTAAATAAAAATAAGAATGTTTACCTTTCGAAAAGCTGCCATTAGAGGAGTTATTTTCCTGTTATCAGCAGCATATACATGTGTTCCTGCTTGTACTAACAACTGGACAACATCTAAATGACCACCATTTGCAGCAAGCCATAATGGAGCATTTCCTTTCTTGTTACGAACATCAATGTGAGCTCCCCTACAAAAAAGTAAAAAAAAGCTTGATTAATCAACAAAGTATACATAATCCCCCCATCTCCTGCAAAGGCCTGGCTGCTGCTATTATTTATTGACTGTTCATATTTATATGGCTGCCTATCTCATGTAGCATAAGTTGGTGTAGTGTACAAACAACTGTAAATTTTTTAAAAAGCATTCAAAAAATACCAAAAATTACTACAAAAAGGTAAGAGAGAGCATTAGATTATAAACAATTGAGCCACCTAATCAAATTACCATTCCCTTGCAACCCCCAGGCCTGTTGACACAACGAGGAATTGCTATTACTGTAAGAGGGATAAATAAGCTAGGAGTTATACTAACAGATTTTCTTCCCTCTATAAAAAGCACTACTTTTCTTTTATGTTACAAAATCCAAAATCCAGTTTGGGACTGTTTTGAATTATGAAAAAATGGGAAATGTTATTCTGTTAATAATAGTCACTGTAAGTTGATGATTGAACAGTTGAGATACTGTATTCAGTTACACATTCAAAATACATATTTGTTATTCTGAATGAATATAATAGTAAAGTAATTGACAATCATCTAATTGTTAGTGTTAATTTCCACAATTCTGTCAAACATTCACTATTCTTTTAGGATTATTGACAATGTTCTGGTTTTTACAAATATTTACCATATATGCACATTCTGTATGTATGCTGTAATGTATTGGTCACAACTGTTTTGAATCACTTGCTTGATGTCTAATCACTTGTTTGAATGTCTGACCTAGATTCTGTTGTTATGTAATGGCTGCTGTTACTTAAGCCAGACTTGCTGGTAATTAGGTTTTGGGTGGGAAACTGTTACTTTAAACCTATTGGCTGCTGCCTGGAGGCTAACCGTATAAATAGCTGCGCAGCAGCTATTTGAGTTGCTTCTGTTCAGAGTTAAATAAACTTGTTGCTGTTTCAACACTCGTCTTGCTTAATGCCTTCAAGAACCGAATACTTAACAGTGGCGATGAAGGTGGGATGTGCTGCTTCATCATAAGAGTCTGAAATCACTAAGGGGTGAGGCCAGCACAGAGCCTGGCAGGAACTACGTTCCCCCCTCTCGGTCTGCCAAGCAAGCCACGCTGGAGACCACCACGCCCTAAGGATCCGTCCTAGGGCCTACGCAGAAGCCAGCAGCACAAGGCAACACGAGCAACAAGAAACGCAAGCAACTCACCATGGTGAAAGTGGGGAAACTCGAAGAGTTCGACGTCAACCACCCGGAGCGATGGGTGTCCTACATTTCCCACATAGAAAACTACCTCCGCGCCAACCAGGTCGCCGAAGATGGACTGAAGGCTGCGACCCTCCTCTGCGTGTGCGGCCCCGCCACCTTCGACATTGTGGAAAACCTGGTCGCCCCGACGCCGCTCGAGTCCGTCACCTACGCGGACTTGAAGAAAAGGCTCCGAGACCATTTTGAGCCAAAATTATCCATGATAGCGTGGAGGCACGCTTTTGAGCAGCGGGAGCAACAACCCGGCGAATCGGCCACAGAATTCATCGCCACTCTTCGTCAAGCGTCCCGACTCTGTAATTTCACAGATTTGGAGGAGAGACTAAGGGACCGTCTAGTCTGCGGCCTCCGGAATCGAGAGCTCCAACAAAAACCTTTCGCCAAGGAGACTCTCTTGCTACAGGAGGCCTTGAAGGAGGTCATGGCGGACAAAGCCGCCGGAGGGGCCGTTAAAGTGCTGCAGCCCTCCAAAAGCGTGTCAAGCACCAAAGCAGTCCACCACGAGGACACCGAGCGAATGGAAGACACCGACTCAGACTACGAAGTCGACAAGCTACAGAGGCACCAAGAGAAGGGACCGAGGCCAGCTGACAAGGCAGTTCTGTTCCTTAGGTGCATGGGTTGCGGAGGCCGCCATCAACGCATGGAATGTTGTTTCCGTACAGCAACGTGCCGGGCGTGTGGCAAGTCAGGCCACATTGCCGCCGTCTGTCGAAGTCGCCAGAAGGACCATCCACAGGAAGACTCAATCAGGAGAGGTACCGGGACCCCGGGGCAACACCGAGTAGGGTTCTGCCCCAGCCGAAGGAGCGTTCTCCGCACTGGTGCCCATCTCCCCCTTAAGCCAAAGCTTTGACTCCAAGTCAAGCTTCAGGGAGTTCCATGTAAGATGGAACTAGACACAGGCTCAGCCATGTCCATCATCTCTATAGGAACATTTAGGCACATATGCAGCCACAGCAATAGATGGGCCAAACTTCAGCCATCTAATTTAATGCTCACCGACTTCCAAAACTCCCGAGTGTCAGTCAAGGGCAAAGCCACACTTCTAGTGAATTTCAAGGGGTTTGCAGGCCCACTTGATGTTGTTGTGGTAGAAGGCCAATGCACGAGCCTCATAGGGCTCGATTGGTTCAACGCATTGGGCATTCAAATAACTGGCATTCACCGGACACAAGCGGCGGATTTGTCTTTAGTTTGCCAAGAATTCTCAGATATTTTCAGTTCATGCCTAGGGGAGTACAAGGGTCCTCCGATAGCCTTCAAGCTTGATCCTATGGTAACGCCAATACGGATCAAGCCTCGTCGAGTGCCTTTTGCTTTAAAACAAAAAATCGAGACTTCCGGTTCCGGATCGCAGCGCTGGCGGTCGTATGCAGAGTCTCGTCTCTTCGCCGGCCGGTTTCCCTTCACCGGTAGACCCTGGATAGGGTCGAAAGTCGCCCTGGAGGGGCGACCACCATTGAGGAGGACCCTCGTCTGACCGCGGAGGGGCGGCAGCTCCTTCCGCGGTCCGAGGCAGCTCCTTAGGGCCGACGAAGAAAAGATCAGCCATTAACATGGCCGATCACTTAGCCGCACCAGCGGAAAGTCACAAGAACAGCTAAGCATAAAGAACCACCGTGGAAGATCCGGGTGAGACCTTTCCTTTCCTCTCTTTACCCTAATTATTTTCCTGTGAAAAGCCCCTGGAATTATTTCCCTGTTTTGATAGAGCAGCGTTTGCTCATTTGGGAAAATAAGCTTTGGAAACAAAAGGAAAGAATAATTAATTTTAATGACTATTTCTACTTTTGGATACTCTGGGGTGGCGAAAAAATCCCTATTAAAGAACTTTATTATTTTACCTACTTATTAAACTGGAGAATATTGTTTTTTTTTCGTTTTTTTAACTTCATAAAACTTTATTGGTGTCTGGAAAAAGATTCCATAGCCTACTGGGGACATCTTGTGGCAAAATCTGACACTGCAACTGAATTTTTGCTTTGATTTTGAGGCTGGGTTTGACCTTCAAATTATCATAAAAGGGGAAAGATAAAGAATTTGAAACAGCTGGGTGCTGAAACTAACTGCTAGAAATTGTGGAGGTGGATACTGGCTGACTGTTATTAAACATAGCCTCCACTAAAAGACTAAAATACTATTTTTAATTACTACTGAAATGGAGGAACTTTACCCACAACTTAACTACAATGTTATACTGGAAAAAATCCATGAAGCCACTGAACAAATGAATTTCAGAATGAAAGATAAAGATGTTATTTCAGATTTACAAATTGAACTCCAAACTTTAACTGATCAATTTACAGCTCAAGCAATACCAGAGGAGGAACAGATCAACATCAAAGAGGCCTGTATACCACACCACGTACAACTTAATGAGATGGAGGAACCTTATTCATATCTTAATTACAAACTTATATTGGAACATTTTTTTGAAGCTACTGAGCAAATTAACTCCAGAATCAAGGCCATTGCCCCAAAACTTCTAACTGATTTCCAGACTCCAATTGACTATTCTACAAGCCAAAAAACAATAGAAGAGGACCAAACCAACATTAAAGAGGACTTTACACAACTTCACGCACAATCTACTGAGAATTTTGATGACCAAAGAGTGACTTTAATTAAAGCATATATAACTTCAAAAACAACAGGAACTGATGTGCAAATACGACGTATTGAGAATTGTGACAACCTTGACAATCAATCAACAATTACAATATTGGACATAACCGATTATGCTATTCAGATGATAGTGGAAGAAGGAGAAGAGGAGCTTGACCAGACTGAATTGAAGATAAACATGTTTAACCAAACATTGAGATTTGAATTATCAGAGCAACAACTGAATAACTACAAAGGAGCCAGATCCTTTGAAAAACTCATAACTGGACGTTCTCCCTTGATTCAAATAATATGTCTAGGAATGAAGGGAGACCTATCTGATGATATAGAGGCTCTGTTATGGAAACCTGCTTGGCACAAAAAGAAAGCTAGAGTCAGATTTAAAAATGGGTTTTAAAATTTTACTTAATGGGTTAAAAAGGTTTTTTAAAGATATTGATTGATTTAATATTTAGGATTTAGATTTATAATTGAGATGAAAATTATTGGTTAGATTAGAGTTTCGAACTGTAATATGGAAAAGGTTTTAAATGAGGAGCTATTAGGATAAGAAATAGAATATGTATGTGAAATAGAGTAAGATTGTATTTTTTGGAATAATATGGTTATTTCAGATATGATAATCATTTTAATGGAATAAGAATAAGAAAATGGATTGTGACAATGGAAGATATGGTATTAGTAAATGAGGAATTATTAGGATAAGAAATAGAATATATTTTGGAAAAGTAAGAATGTAACTTTTGGAATAATATGTTTATTTTAGATGTTATAATTATTATGTTATGAAATGAGGGAAATTAGGGATACCCGAAGTGTAAACAATATGTTTATTTAAGGCTAAATTGGAATATGGTAATTGGAATTAAGTAAAGCTTAAAAACAGGACTTGGATTCGTATAAGTAAAATCTTATTGCTAATTGTATTGATTGATTGAATTTTATTTAGAAATGTATTAATTTGAAAATGCTATATCAATTAAGGGAAATAGAGAGGGAACTTTTAAGGAATTAGCATGAGCTATATACGTATGACTTTGTTTTTGGATAAATTGATTACCCCATCCCCACGTTGTTTCCTAAGCACCTTGATGTAAAAATTGAAAAACTAATAAAACTTGTTTTTTTTTTTTAAAATCGATGCAGAGCTGGACAAGCTGGTCAGTCAGGGGGTATTGCAGCCTGTAGACAGTGGGGAGTGGGAGACCCCCATAGCAACACCACTAAAGGCCAACGGGGAAGTGCGAATATGTGCTGACTACAAGTGTACCATTAACCGGGCACTTCAGCAGCACGCGTACCCAGTGCCAGTTGTCAGCCATATTTTGGCGTCATTGCAAGGTGGCCGCGTGTTCACCAAATTAGATTTGGCACAGGCCTACCAACAGCTGCCGGTGGACGAGGCCACGGCAGCCGCCCAAACCATCGTCACCCATCGGGGGGCCTTCAAGGTCAAGCGCCTACAGTTTGGGGTGAGTGTAGCCCCAGGGATTTTCCAGGGAGTAATGGAGCGAACGCTCAAGGGCATTCCAGGGGTCTGCTGATACTTCGATGATGTTCTCATCGCCAGAGAAACTGCAGAGGTCCTGGCTGAACGGCTTAGAGCCGTCCTTCAGCGGTTACGCACAGCGGGACTCAGATTAAAGAAAGAAAAATAGAAGATTGGGGTTGAGTCAATGGAGTTCTTGGGGTTCCGCATCGATGCCGACGGCATCCATCTGGCGGACTCAAAGCTGAAAGCGATTCAGCAGGCACAAAGCCCGAAGTCCAAGGGAGAGCTTCAGGCCTTTTTGGGCCTTCTTAATTTTTACCATGCCTTCCTTCCAAACAAGGCCGCTGTGGCAGAGCCGTTACACCGGCTCTTGGACAGACAAGCCCAGTGGAAGTGGACCAGCGTCCACGAAAGGAGTTTCCAAGCAGTCAAATCACTGCTGTCCTCGAACTCTGTACTCACGCATTTTAATGAAAGGCTGCCAGTCTGCATCGCGTGTGATGCATCTCCGTATGGGGTTGGGGCTGTGTTGAGCCATTTGTCGGCTGATGGGAAACAGTCTCCCATCGCCTACTATTCTAGGACCCTGTCGTCCACAGAGCGCAACTATGCACAAATTGATAAGGAGGCTTTGGCAATCGTGGCTGGAGTTAAAAAATTCCACGACTACTTGTACGGTCGCCAGTTCACAGTCTTTACAGACCACAAGCCACTCCTAGGGTTGTTCACTACGAACAAACAGACACCCCAGATTCTGTCGCCTCGAATGTTGAGGTGGTCTATTTTTCTGTCAGCCTACAACTGCAGGCTGGTTCACAAACCGGACAAAGAAATGGGCCATGCAGACGGCCTTAGCAGGTTACCCCTACCACATGTAGAGCCAGAGCCAGCTCCAGCTGCACGCATCCTGGCTATCCAGGATCTGCCGGAGTCTCCCCTTCACGCTGGGGACGTAGCTGCTGAGACGGCAGCTGACAAAATACTGAGTCGTGTATTGAATTGGGTGCACACAGGATGGCTAGACAAATGTCCAGGCCCAGAATTTCAGAGCTTTTTCATGCGAAAAGATGAGCTTTCAGCTCATAAAGGGTGCATCCTTTGGGGAAGTAGGGTCATAGTTCCCAGCTTGTTAAGACCCAGAGTGCTTGAGTCTCTGCACGAGGGCCATCCGGGAATAGTCCGTATGAAGGCACTCGTGAGGAGCTACCTTTGGTGGCCTGGGCTAGATAAGGCTATCGAGGCCCAAGTACATGGTTGCATCATGTGTCAACAGTCCAGACCGGGGATGCCGCAAGCCCGTCCACCGATGGGAGGATACTCACACACCGTGGTCAAGAATCCACATTGACTTTGCCGGGCCCTTTCAGGGACAGCTGTTTCTAATAGTGGTAGATAGCCATTCTAAATGGTTAGAGGTCGCACCAGTCCCTACTATGACTACTGCCAGGACCATCCAGGAACTGCGCAGAATCTTTGCAACACACGGGCTTCCAGACGTCTTAGTATCAGACAATGGGGCTCAGTTTACTGCTTCAGAATTCCAGTCCTTCCTGAGGACAAACCTCATAAGGCACGCCACGTCGGCTCCCTTTCACCCGGCCTCGAACGGCCAAGCGGAACGCATGGTCCGCACAACCAAGAAGTCCCTAAAATGGATTGTCACAGGAAACTGGTACCACAGATTGGCAGACTTTCTACTCTGCCAGCGTACAACTCCCTGCACAGCCACGGGCAGAAGCCCAGCCAAGCTACGTTGGGGCCGACGCTTGATCACTAAGCTGGACAGGCTCCACCCCGACCGAGTTGCATCGGACTCTGCACGGCCAAAGGCACCCAGAAGTCTGAAAGTGGGTGACCGGGTTTGGACCTGGAATTACGGGCAAGAGGCTTTGTGGGTGGCAGCAGTGGTTGTAAAGGTGTCAGGGCCACTTTCCTACGAGGTGGTCCTCGAAGATGGGCAGATCAGTCACCAGCTCAGGACTCCCAAGAGGGCCACACACAGGGCCCGCACGACAGTGGTCCAACAGAAGGGTTTGCACGCTACAACAGGACCCTCCCTCGAGATGGGGGAATGGCCGTAGTAGAGCCTCCTCCGGATGCACAGACTGCATCCGCTGAACAGGACAGGCAAACGGCGCTGAGAGACAGCCCTGCAGACTTTGCTGCACGAGTGGACTTTGGTTTGGGCCGACCGGAACTGGCCAGCCAAAGGGACTCGAGTCAAACCGACTCCACTGAACCTCTGAGTCCTGGTCTACCCAGCCTGGCAGGCAAGCAGGTAGACCAGGGAACCCCGGCAACCCTTAGGCGTTCTGAATGGTCAAGAAGGCCACTTAAGTATCTGCAAGATTATGTCAAACAATTAAGGGTTTGAACTATCTAGGGGGAAGGGGTGTAATATATTGGTCACAACTGTTTTGAATCACTTGCTTAATGTCTAATCACTTGTTTGAATGTCTGACCTAGATTCTGTTGTTATGTAACGGCTGCAGTTACTTAAGCCAGACTTGCTGTCTCCAGGCTGGTAATTAGGTTTTGGGCGGGAAACTGTTACTTTAAACCTATTGGCTGCCGCCTGGAGGCTAACCATATAAATAGCTGCACAGCAGCTATTTGAGTTGCTTCTGTTCAGTTAAATAAACTTGTTGCTGTTTCAACACTCGTCTTGCTTAATGCCTTCAAGAACCGAATACTTAACATATGCCTTGATCCCAAATCGACAGCTTACATCCAGCTAAGGTTTTATCAAGATAACAGTAAGCGTTTTTAAGATGGAAAGACCACAATGCACAAATTCCTGTCTGATTTGACTCCTCAAAGATAAGTTGTACCAATCCAACATGATAACGTGAAGGCAGAATCTCCATAGAGTTTGCTTTAACCAAAATTTGAGGCAGCATAGCTTCAGGTAAGCCCCTAAAGCAGGGGTGTCAAACTGCCGGCCTGCGGGCCGGACACATCACCAGGAAACCGCGCCCACCCCATTGCCGGCAATGGGGAAAAAGCTCGGATACATTGCACGAAGTCATGTGACATCGCAAGTTTGACATGTCTGCCCTAAAGAGATGTAGCCGGTGTCTATTACAGTGCCATCATTCTTCTTCCTTGTACAATCCTCAGATATTTTTATAATATTTTGAATGCCCCACACAGGATACTTTTCATACTAAGATAAATTAGTATTCTAACCATCAGGATGACACTGGACAGCTATTTCAAACTCTTGTATGAATGCTGTAGCTGCTTATGTTTAGACTCAGAAATGGAATCCGTCTTGCATGTGCTACTTCACCATCCACTATATGTTCCATGTTTTATGGAATTAATAGCCACCCCCTCCCCCCATTACACCTTTTACCTGGTTGCAGGACCAAGAGGCCATGGCTGTACTTCTTAGTGATCAATCTGCTAATATCTCTTAGACAAAGTATCTGTCCTTAATCATGGTTCTTAGAAGCCACCTGGTCCCCATTTAATATAAATTATTGTTCAGCTTATTTGAACACGATATATTCTTTGAATTTGTAAAGGCATTACATTCAAGCAACTACATACACACATTTTGAGAACTGCCCAAGAAAACAGAAATGTACATGTAATGGTGGCTTATTAAAGAGATACATATGAAGCAGTGTTTTTATTAGAGAATTAAAACTTAGTTTCACAAACAAGCATGTAAGATGTTAGCCACAGTTAATACTCAAAATGGTATGTCTTCAGATAAAATATTTTCCTCCACTATTTGCAATAATATTTATATAGGAAATGTTACATTAAAACAGAACATTTATACATTTTTTCAAATGTAATTGTTTTTTTGGAAAACTCACTTCCCCAAAGAATCCTTAGTTTTTAATCAAAATTGGCAGTTTCTTAAAAGTTCTTCCATTCTGCCTTCCTTCCACAAGAAGAAATCAGATTCAGTAGAAGATAAACTACAGTACCTGCTAATAAGCAGCTCACAGAATTTGTAGTGTCCTTTGTCAGCTGCAATGGTTAAAGCTGTATCTCTTGAAGAAGGGACTGGTGGTGCATTTACATCAGCCCTTTTATCAAGAAGAACTCTGCCTACTTCAGCATAGCCATCAGAAGCAGCTTCCATTAATGGTGTCAGGCCAGTCAAGATAGACAATAACATTAAATACATTTTCTCAGGTGAAATGTATACAAAATTAAAACAGTAAAACAAACAACTATTTGTAGTCTTTAGAGTATAGATAAGCATTATTTATATGGTGGTACTCTGTAAAAGAAGTAAAAAGGGAAAAGGCTCTCTGATTATGATTGGTTTGATTATTAATGCTTGGAATAATTCATAGGGATGATTGGGGGCAGGGAAGGGTCTGCATCAGGAATAAATGACAGGATACCTACTACAGAATGACACTGAAACGGAATAACATCTACAAGAAAAATACCAAGAAAAGAAATAGATTTTGCATGGATTGTTAAATAGTTTTAAAATCTTAATTTTTTCCTATTTGGTGAAAAGAAGAATGAGGACAAAAAGGTTAACTCTTATTAGATCTTTTTTACACAAAAGCTCACAGAATGAATATTTTATAGAATAACATGTACAAGAGAAACAAATTTGGATCTGAAGTGGACAAAGGTCCTTTGCATCCAGTAATGGCCATGCTCACTGTTCGGTTGGCAACTCCTTAAAAGTCCCATCCCTGTTCCTGGCCTTACATGGCAGCTACAAGGGCTCAAATGCAACTCATTCATGGAGCTGCTGTTAGGAAAATGTGTGTGCCCATGCCACATCTAAAGCATCTTTGCTTCTTCAGATCCACGTACTGTACACCTTTAGAATGTACATATTATGTAACATTCAGATTTTATGTTCAGATATCCCACTGAATACTTAAGAATACTTAAGACTGCTAATGTAGCCTTTTTAAAATAGATGTTGGTCTAACTCCCCAGGAAAGAAAATGCACTGAAAAGTCCAAAATCTTGGATTATTTGGGGTTGTAAAGGAAGTAAAGAAATTTACTTTAACTGGAAAACAAATCTGATTAGACTCTTTTTTTTAGACAGCAAATATACCTTCATGAAGACTCTAGATAATTTCAAGGGGGAGAAGGGGAGAGAGATATATAGGAAAAAATGTATCTTTAAATATTAAACCATTGCATTGATTGAATTAGCTGCTATGATTTGAACCAGATGCACTTTTCCCTCAGGTTTTCAGCCTCAGCCTCATATAAAAGGTATTAAAAGATACAAAATATTTTGATTAAAATAATTAGTTCCTTAGAGAGAATGAATTACAACCAGCATATGAAATAAGGCCTTTGAGAAAAGCCATGTGAGCATCAAGAAAGCAGAGATGTAAGACTTATTCTTCAGGGGGAGCATAACCCAAGTCAGAATAGATTGCCTATCCTATTTATTAACTCTAATTCAGCCTATTAGTGACCCCAGAACTTGTCCTTCACTAGAGCACAAAGAAAAGGAAACATATATCTGGGTGTTATATGCATATTCATGACTGCTAAATCACAATGCTTTTTCTAGATGGCTGAGATTGCATTACTAATGAAAGAGGATCCTGGTGGAAGATAACATTGTTTTGGCTGAAAAGCTTCTGCTTTTCAATACTCTAAATTGTAAGTCCATGAATTAATAATATTGTCTGAAGGATCAGAATCTTTGAGGAATATAATCCTAAAGTACT
Organism: Azemiops feae; assembly: GCA_023970755.1. NCBI lineage: Eukaryota > Metazoa > Chordata > Lepidosauria > Squamata > Viperidae > Azemiops > Azemiops feae. Next base: position 64,803 of record JALGBA010000306.1, on the reverse strand, counting down.
TAAGTCAATATAGTCTTGAAGGTGAATGTCTTCAAGGAAGACAATTTTAAATATTCAAAAAGAAGACTATCTCTTCTGCAAAGATTGTAGTTAAGCATCCAAACTGAATGCAATCAATTACTGCTGGATTGAACACCAAGAAAGTTTATGAACCTCTAGGTGTCTCAATAAAGAGCACAGACAGGCAAAACCACACACAATAAACATTGTTGGTGAGATAAATATGTGCAGGTGGCGGGACTCAAAATCAAGGGAAAGACCATCTTATAAAGCTCCACCATGGTTGGCACAAGTGGTATCTTTATACTGCTATACCACATTAAGGAATCTTTCAGGGGTGTTATAGATGTTCATAGAGTACTGGAAATTAGGCTTGTCTTTTATCCTTTTGGAACTGACCATATGGTTCAAATATATCCAAATAGTGAGCTTCAACATCTTAAAATGTGAACTTACCTGTAAAGATTCAGGTATTGGTGAAGAAATAAGCTCTTGAACTAAATCCCAAATCAGGAATGATTATTGTTAATTTCTGCTGCTGTCTACTTTTCTGCAGTATTGGTGGGTGAAAGAACAGACAAAACTAATACAGTATATGCTAGTTTTGTTCTCTCTCTAGAATCTTGTTTCAAGCAAGCTCTTCTGTAAATTTCTATTCTCTGGAGTAATAAAGATGCCCAGAATGGGAGCTTCAAACTTAAGTCTTGAGTTTTCAGTTTAGAGACCATTCTGCATTGATTTGGACCAATCTGCTTATGCAGAGAATATCTTTCAGTTGTTCTGCCTTGACTGACAACAGGTACAATATTACCCAGGAGAACAAGGAACAAATTTCTTGAAAGAAAAGGTTTTGATCTGGAATTTCTTTTTCAGTCGATATACATCTTGTTGCCATACTATCTGTTCTAATCAAAGCATGGGTTCACTGAATCTGCCATTTAAAAGTGGGTTGATGTTAATATGATCTCTCCCAGAGCCAGAAGGCTTATATTGATTGCTTTTAAGCTGATAAACAAAAATAAAAATTCTTGACCCATAAGCCTTTATGGCACACATCTAGTTCAAGAGGATTTGCTCTTAATCTATTAGTGGTGCTCTGTAACCTGAAACTAAACACAAATTATCTGAAATGAAAACTTGTCCACTGGAAAATGTCTATGCAGGAGACAAATGCCTAGGCAAGAACAGGAGGAAAGCTCTGGGCTGCACACAAAGCTAATATGATAGTACTCTGATGACCACATGAAGGAGGATATAAACCTGAAGGAGAAGGACTAAACTGGTGTTTATTCATTTAATTCCTATACCACTTTTCTTCAAAAGCTCAAGGCAGTGCATCTATTGTTCCTTCCCATAACAGAAACAGGGGGGAAAAACCCCTATGATGGCATTTCCATTTCAGGAGATAGATTGTGATGAAGTTTATTGAAGCTACATTCTCTCCTTGTTTGAGATAGGTCAGGACCAAAAATCTCTTAATCTGCAATTTACAAATAATTATAAACAAGTTGGCATAGTTGTGTCCACTGCTGTTCTGATCTCTCCCTTCTTTGGCACTACAAAGACAACTAAGTAATCAGCCTGATCCATCTATCTGTATGATAGTATCTTCTGATATGGATGCAGTGTTGGGAGTAAGATGGAAAAATGTTATCCACTTGATATCTATTGTATAATTCTTGTTTATTGTTTCTAAAACCCACTAAACATTTTGGAACTGCAGTGTATGAAGCATTCACATTATATGACACCTGTAAATTTCTGAATTAGCCACAAGGAGCTAAAGTTTCTTGCTGGAGTGCTAAATGGGTTTGGAATTTTATGCTGTTGCTTATCTAGGACTGAATCTTTAAAGACTGCTTGAAAAAAATAAGAGGGACGAAAAGCCCTGGACTGTTTGGAAGATTTCTTCTCAATTTGGAGAGTGGGAGATAATTTTTGTTTCCTTTGTGGCTTCTACTGCATAGGAAGGAAGGAAGGAAGGAAGGAAGGAAGGAAGGAAGGAAGGAAGGAAGGAAGGAAGGAAGGGAGAAAGAAAGAAAAGAAAGAAAGAAAGAAAGAAAGAAAGAAAGAAAGAAAGAAAGAAAGAAAGAAAGAAAGAAAAAGAAAGAAAGAAAGAAAGAAAGAAAGAAAGAAAGAAAGAAAGAAAGAAGAAAGAAAGAAAGACTGTTTCAAAGAGATGTCTACTGAGTTACATCTATATCCTCCTTACACAGCCTGAGGTTTCTTTTGATGATCATATGCAATCCATTAATTTGGTTGTTAAGGAATCCAGTGTCAATCAGCAATCTATTAATTTGTTGTAAAAATCTGGTGTCAATCAGGTTGGCCATGGAAAAGTTTTCTTCAGCAAATTTCTAATATCCTTGTGCAACTTATCACTGTCAAGCAGTTTGCTGAACAACTTAATGAAGGCCATAAAAGAGGCTCTGAGCACCATAAGTGAGGCATTAAAACCCCAATGAAGTGCAGCTTTTACCTTCCAGCCGTGTTGGTTCTACTGGCAGGCTCAGACTTAGAAGGCAGGAGGGCTCTAGATGCTACAATTGCCACTCTATATGGGGTATGAGAAGATCTTGCACCATATCGGCTCAGGAACAGAGATAAAGTTTGTCTTTGAAGAGCTTCAATATCCTCCACAGATAATGGCTAAAGTAAGCTAGGAAAAGGACAGAAGGAGCAGGTGAGGGAACTGAGGTGAAGGATGATGCAATCCCAGATATTTATTGCAGGGAGTGCAGGAGAACACTTCAAACTGAAAAGACTGCATAGCTCTGGACAACTGCTGACAGAAAAAAAAGTCAACATTGGGAAGACATGCCCTAATTTTCTTCTTCTCTGAGAGCATTCAACCCATTTGAAAGGATCTGGGTTTTTTCGTCCTTGACAAAATTTGGACAAAACCTTAAGCTATAGACTCGCTTACAGAATCTCAAATTATGAGCTGAATCCAGCACATGTGGATTCCAAACTGACAAATCTACGTGAAGAGAGAGGTGTTTTCCCTCTCCCAAATCCACTCCCTTGTTAAATATAGTTCACCCAAGAGTGGCATATGGTCTGGCATTCAATCAGTTATGTGGAACTAATGGGGAAGGTTGAGACCAGGTTGTAGCCTTTCCAGGGTATCAGCAGAACTGAAGGATTTTGGCAAAATGTTGCTTTTCTCATTTGCTTCCTCTTTGCCACTTGTCCCCACAGAGGCTTCTGTGCTTTGCTTATATGTGATAAATGGTATGCATAAAGTAACATCAAATATGGAAGGAGCATATCAGGCCTCATGGAAATCCAAGGGTACAAGCTCAAATACTAATGAAATAGCCTCCATGATTCAGAATTTGTTTTATGAACCAGGAAGTAAATATAAGTATGCAGGAAATGGAAAACATGTATTGTTTTGAACCCTGAGCAAACCATCATGTTGCAGAAAATCACAGGACTCAGACCACGGAATCAAAAGAAGTTGGTTTATTTGCACAAAGGTTCAGAGCAAAAATCATAACAACCTCTGAACACCTTCTCATGGAATAACAAGTACATATATACTCTTTTAGAAGCAGCAAAACACGGAAATGTAACTTGTTAGCATTGATTGGTTACTCGAATTACAGCCCCCTTACAGCCCCCTGTTGCTATGCTAGAGTAGCGAAATATCTTGTCCCCCTCTCATGGATCGAGGTCACAGGTGTCTTGCCAAAGCATCTAAGTTTCCGGCAGCACATTTGTGGTTAGCTACCAGCGAGAGCGAGACATAGAAACGAGACATATGTGGTTAACTGTAACAGAGCTTCAAGCTTGACACCTTTGTGCGACCGACAGATGAACTTGTGGTTTGACATTTTCCACTTCCTTTTTGCTTCTTCTAACTAATACACACATTTAAGACTCATGTCCTGTTTTATGACCTATGTCTTGTTTTATGTCCTGCCTTATTCCCCCCTTTGAGACTCCATTTTAGGTAACAATTGAGTCTCACTTTTATAGTTTCTAATAACACAAACAGCATCTGTTTAACCCAGGCAGCGCCTGGTAGCCACAAGAACCATGAGTCAGTTCCTTGCATTCCTTGTTTAATTCTGGATGCTCTATCTTGCAAGTCCTTTGCCACTTCTCTGACTACTCCTGATTTATTCATGTAAAAGCAACACTCTTCTCCCAAGAACAGACACAAACCTCCTTTCTCAGCTGTCAAGAGGTCTAGGGCATGCCGGTTTTGTAAGACTACTGCTGCCAAAGAGTCTATCTGATCTTGGACTTCTACCAGAGTCCCAGCAATCTGGCTTAGGCTTTGTTGAAATTCTTCAGAAAGTTGCTGAAACTGTATTACAGAATGGGCTAAACTACCTACACCTGTTCCAACTGCAGTGCCTATCCCTAGGATGGCTAATAATGGTATTACTAGGGGAACTCTTTTCTGTATATGTCCCATAAGAGGAACAGGGAGGGCTTGTTCCCCATTAACAACACCCATCTTTGGGATGAGGTGAACCAGAGTACACGTTCCAGTCCAGTTGGTAGGTAAACATACATACGCCTTTTCCCCACATAAGAAAAATACCCCATTCTCTTCTAAGCACACTGCCATGTTCATGGAAAAGGCATGAAATCGATGACCGTTCTCATTACTCCAGACCCCCAAGGTGCCAGCCATAAACATGCCAGTTAACAGCTGTAGTGGAGGTTTTTGACAAGGGTTTCTTTTTTCATCCCTGAGATAGGGGCCTTCAAGGAGATAACGGGAGCTGTCGTTTCCAAAGGGAAATGGAATACAGAATTTCTGCATGGGCTTACTGTAGAGCCAAAGTGGGAATCGGGGTGGTTCAAATTGGCTTGGGCACTTTATCAAAGTAGCATTTCCTTCCCATTTTGTAAAGCTCAGTTGTGGCGGAGTCGAGAAGGTGACCTTCTTTTGGAATAGGTGATGTGCAGAAGGAGAAATGCTGCGAGTTAGTTTCACATCCATAAGTCTACGCCGAGGGCTCATGGTTAATTCTATTTGACAGTTTTGACAGTAATTTCCTGTCTCTGATCCCACTGAAGTGCCCTTGCAAGGTTCCTGACTCCTTTTAACACATATGGAGGGCGGCCCTAGGAGGTCCACACCAACAGCCACAGGGCCAACGATGGGAAGATGGCTAAGTCCCAGCTTTTCTAACGTATTATAGAAATCACCATGTAATTTTGCCTCTACAGTGATGGTTCCCCATCTGCCACCCCTGTCAAAATCTAGGGTGGCATTGGTCTTTGCCCAAAGATCTGGTGAAACTGGGACTGCATGATAGGCTGATGGAGATGCAGACAAACACAGCCAGCATTTTTTTCCTAAAGTAGGGTTCAGATTGATTAATCAAAGCCTGACCTAGTTCCAGTATTTTCAGTATGTATTTCCCTTCTCTCAATTGTCGCAGAGGTCCTCCTTCTACCTTGATGATGTCCTGTCTTTGAGATCCTCAACGTCCCAGGAGCCTTCTTCAAGTGTGAGAGGAGTTAATTGGCCATTCTCACAACATTTGGGACTATTACTCAACATGCCACTTGCAAACATTAACCAAAGCCATAGAAGACTCATGTTTGATAATCTAAAATGAGTCAATGGAAACTTTTCTTTCCTTTTCTATCTTACAAGCCCAATATCCCACTCAGTTTCACACTCGCAGCCACAACAAAGGGAGCAATTGCAATTATGAAATTACCACATCAGGAAGATGGATGGGATTAGGTGTGATTTGGGAAAGGACCAGGTCAGTCTTGGGTGAGCCACACAGCCGAGTCTTATTTGCTAAATATAATGCCCACACTCCCAAGACTCCTACTATACAACAGAGAACCCACTCCCAAGGTGCTTCAAACATAAGTGTCCCCAAGAGATACACACTGTCCTTGGTCACAGTCAGTGCTTTTTAGGTGCAACACCTGTTTCTTTGGGATTGGGACGTTTCCAGAAGAAAAGGTGTCCAATACAACAGGTCACAACCAGGGTGATCAGACCCACTAAGGCCAGACTCACTGCATCTATGGCTATGTATGGTCGGACTACCATTCCTTAAAATAGATCCAACCTACACCACACACCACTTCTAACACATTAACAGATGCTTTCCTTGTTCTTGTCTTCAGCCGTACGTAGAGGGTCAGCTTCCGGAGTGACACCAGTAAGGCCTCTTCTGCCCCGTATGTTGCCTGCCCATTGCCGGTAGGGCAGTTATAGGGAGCTCTTCTTCAAGCGGACCACTAAAGGACAGGCCTCGTCCTGTTCTGCCTCCCAATATTCATCAGCTGCGGGCTTAACTCGAGTCCAGTGAATCCAAGACTTGGATTCTAACACCTTTACTGCAAGTGGAGAACACATGACCACAGTATACGGGCCGTTCCATTTAGGTTTCAAGTTTTCCCCTTTCCAGTGTTTTACCCATACTTTGTCTCCCACTTGAATATTATGACTGGGGGTACTCAAAAATGGTGGACTGAGGGACACACAATATTGTTGGATTTCTTGTATTTGCTTGTTTAACTCTCCCACCATTTGACTCACCCATGTAGTTCCTAATTGACTTAAGTCCCCTATATGATTTTTCAAGTTATTACTTATGATAGGGGGGTCTTCCAAACATCATTTCAAAAGGAGATAGCCTAATTCCTTTTCGAGGGGTGCACCGCACAGACCAAAGTGCTAGTGGCAAAGCATCCACCCACTTAAGGTGAGTTTCAAGGCACACCTTTGTCACCTTTCCTTTATAGTCCGGTTCATCCTCACTGCCCTATATGAGGGTACTCCATATCTGGGAATAATCTCCTTGAGCAAGATTCTGGCCACTTCTCGTGCCTGCTTGGTCGGGAAACATTCAGGCCATCCTGAAAGTTGCACACTAGGACTAACATTGCTTTATATAGTCCACATTTTGGCATTTCTGTAAAATCAACAACCAATGAATCCATAGGATAATATCCCTTAGGCTGACTTCCTGGCGGAAGAATAGGTCCTTGTCTTGGATTAACCTGGGCACAAATGTTATATCTCTCAGTTGCATGGGCACATAGCGAGTGAAGACGATTAATATACACAATACGGTGGAGGACTTCAGCTAATGCACTCTTTCCCATGTGAGTAGTTGAATGAGTTTCCTTTACCACTGGCCAGGCTAAATTCTCAGGTACAAAGATCCTTCCATCTGGGAGTACATACCACTCTCCCTGCTTGTGTCCTTGCAAATCTACACTTGCCTGTAGTTCCTCTGCTTTAGAATATCTAGGGCTCAGTCATGACATGCTACATAAGCTGTCATGTCAGGGTAAACTTGGCTGTCTCAGGTTGCTGATAACCTTGCTTCTTCTCTATCAGCTGCTCTATTTCCTTGGGCTACTTCATCTTGTCCCTTTTGATGTCCTTTACAGTGCATGACAGCTACCCTCTTTGGTCCCAAGACTGCTGTTATAAGTCTTTCAATCAGAAGAGGATGTTTAATTTCTTTTCCTGCAGTTGTTAAGAGTCCTCTCTCTCTATAGACTGCAGCATGTACATGTAATGTGAGGAATGCATATTTAGAATCAGTCCAAATGTTTATACTTTCATCTCGTGCTCTTTCCAGTGCCCTTATTAGAGCCCACAGTTCTGCTGCTTGAGCACTTGTGCCTTTTGGGAGTGGCCCACTTTCTATGACTTTATCAAGTGAGACAACTCCATAGCCTGCATATCGTTCTCCTGTTGAGATGAAACCTGACCCATCAGTAAACCAATTATAGTCCACTGTTTTCAGTGGCACATCAGTTAAATCAGGCCTACATGAGAATTGACTTTCTATCATTTGCATACAGTTATGTTCAACTTTAGGACCTGGTATAGGCAATAGGGTGGCTGGGTTTAGGCCATTTGTCTGCTTCAATGTCACTTGAGGGTTTTGAATGAGGAGAGCTTGATACTTATAAATTCTGGAGTTAGTTATCCATAAATGTCCCTTTGTTTCCAAAACTCCACGAATTGCATGACTGGTATAGATTGTAGTTAGTTCTCCAAAAGTCAATTTATTAGCTTCCTCTATCAGGAGAGCTGTGGCTGCCAGAATTTTAAGACAATGTGGCCATCCCTTTGATACTCCATCAAGTTGTTTTGACAAGTAAGCTATGGGTTGTTGCCAACTTCCCTTTTCTTGAGTCAGGACTCCAAGAGCCATATTATTCTTTGAGTCCACATACAAATTGAAAGGTTTCTCGAGGTTGGGAAGTCCCATAACAGGAGCTTGAGATAATGCCAATTTTAAAGCCTCAAATGCCTGTTTTTGTTCACGCGTCCAAATAAAGGGCTCTCTTTCTCCCCCCTTTGTGGACTCATACAGTGGTTTGGCTAGCAGGGCAAAATTCGGTATCCATATTCTACAATATCCTGCTGCTCCTAAAAAACCCCGTAATTCTCTCCTATTAGTTGGCTCTGCAATTCGGCACACAGCTTCCTTTCTCACATGTCCTATTGCTCTCTGGCCTTGACGTATAGTATAACCTAAGTATTTAACCTGGGGTCTCACTAATTGGGCTTTCTCCCTTGAGGCACAGTATCCTTTGTCCATCAACAGATGAAGTAGTTGGTTGGTGTTGTCCCAACAAGTTTCTTTTGTCTGTCCAGTTATTAACACATCATCAACATATTGGAGTAGTACATCTCCTTCCTCACATGGCTGGAAGTCTTCTAAGTCTGAGGCCAAGGCATTGCCAAAAAGAGTAGGTGAATTTTTAAATCCCTGAGGAAGTCTGGTCCAAGCATATTGTTTTCTCTGGCCTGTTACTGGGTCTTCCTATTCAAAAGCAAACAGCTTCTGACTGTCCTTATGTATTGGGATCATAAAGAAAGCGTCTTTCAAATCTACCACAGAGAACCAAACAGCTGATGCTGGAATCAAGCTCAGGAGGGTATATGGGTTAGGCACTACAGCATGTACAGTAATTGTAGCATTATTGACAATATGCAAATCTTGGACTGGTCGAAATGAGCCATCAGCCTTTGGGATGGGTAAGATTGGGGTGTTCCAAGGAGATTGAATAGTTGTTAAAATGCCTGCCTTTAAGTATTTGGTAATATAATCTTGAATTGCTTGTGTAATGGGGCGAGGATAATTTCTCTACCGGAGACGAATAGGCACTGCCAGAGGCTTCACTTGAATGACTAGTGGTGTATGGTGACCTGCATGTCCTGGCGGATTATCTTCTGCCCATAACCGGTGCACATCAAACTCCTGCCAAGTATCGAGGACTTGAACCTCTTGGGCCACCATTATTCGCCACATCTCATCTGGAGGATGCTTCATTACTAGTGCCATTTCGTCTTCTTCAAATGACAAAGTTGCCCCCATTTTACATAGCATGTCTCGACCCAACAAAGGAATGGGACACTCAGGCATATATAGGAATTGGTGTTCAATGTCCCTTCCATTTAGGGAACATCTCAGGGGCTTTAGAAAAGGGTGACAATTTACTGAGCCATCAACTCCCTCTACATTTATGACATCAGCAGAGAAGGGAGCCAATAAGTAACCACAGATCTAGATGCCCCCGTATCTACTAAAAAAGGTCACATTATGCCCCCTATCTTCATTCGGACCAAGGGTTCGGGGGGGCTTGACTTAAACCCGGTCCCCTTCAGTCCTCAGGCCATTGTTCAGCAGCGGCCAAGCCTATGGCCTCCACTTGTTCTTGAAATTGGCCTCGACCTCTTCCTTGGAATCCATATGGACGAAACATTTTTCCTCTTCCTTCTCCCTGGAAATCATATATTTTGACTTCTCGAGTTAAATGTCCACGTCCCTGTTCTATTCTTCCAAGTTCAAACCTTTTAGGACATTCACGTTGCCAATGTCCCTCTTCCTTACACAAAACACACTGATTCCTTCCTAGGGTTCTGGAATTGCCTGACAATGCAGCTGCCAGCAATTCAGCCTTACATTGCATCCTAAAATCTTTCTTAAAATTCCTCAACATACACTGAAGAGGTGTCCGAGGGACACTTCCTTCACCACCCATTTTCTAAGACACTGCCACTGACCTGTGATGCCGGACGTTCCAACGGTCACCAACAGGAACTGCAATGGCTTAACCACCCACATAACAACTCTTGGGCCTCTTTAGGATGCGCCGATCCCGGACCCAGGGGGGTGATCAGGCCCCCTCTTCCACTCTCAAAACGAGTGGGCCTACAATTCCACAATACTTGCCTGCAGGCGTCTTCTTTTCCAACCGGCTTTGTTTCGTGACTTGTTTTGATTCCGTTCAGGTTCTTGGATCGGTCGGTTGTCCACCAAATACCCCTCCGGTGCCGTCCGCCTCCTTCCGGAGAAATCATCCGTGCCGGCTGAAGGTTTAGCGTGACGGCCCCGATTGGGCACCGGTCGGTCCGTGCCGTCCTCAGCGAAATATCGCTCCAAGTCCCGGCGGAGTCGCCATAAAAATGTTGCAGAAAATCACAGGACTCAGACCACGGAATCAAAAGAAGTTGGTTTATTTGCGCAAAGGTTCAGAGCAAAAATCATAACAACCTCTGAACACCTTCTCATGGAATAACAAGTACATATATACTCTTTTAGAAGCAGCAAAACACGGAAATGTAACTTGTTAGCATTGATTGGTTACTTGAATTACAGCCCCCTTACAGCCCCCTGTTGCTATGCTAGAGTAGCGAAATATCTTGTCCCCCTCTCATGGATCGAGGTCACAGGTGTCTTGCCAAAGCATCTAAGTTTCCGGCAGCACATTTGTGGTTAGCTACCAGCGAGAGCGAGACATAGAAACGAGACATATGTGGTTAACTGTAACAGAGCTTCAAGCTTGACACCTTTGTGCGACCGACAGATGAACTTGTGGTTTGACATTTTCCACTTCCTTTTTGCTTCTTCTAACTAATACACGCATTTAAGACTCATGTCCTGTTTTATGACCTATGTCTTGTTTTATGTCCTGCCTTAATCATGTTCTAGAAGTTCTGTCAAACTGTTTCAGTTTGTCTATGGTTTAGCAAAAAGTAAGCGTGGGATATTGTTTGCTATTCAGTGTTTTAGATCCAGATCAACCCAGAGTAATTTTATGAGGCATTTAGTGCAAGGTTGATGCATGTCATCCCTCCTCCTCCTCCTCCTCTCCCTCTCAGAAGCTCCATAGGAAAACATATCTTACCATCTGGCCAGCCTCTGTGATCTTCCTAGCACCTTCTTTTCCTTCCTCCCCTTCCTCTTCTCAGGCACTTTAATGTTCCAGAATAGCATATTCTACTGGGCCACCCACTTCCTTGTCTTCTGCACCTTCTCTTCCTGCCCTCCCTTTAGCTGCTACCATCACCAGTGCATTAGTCTGTGCAACTGCCCCTTATCGTGATAGTCTCACTCATAAGGAATAAACTCCCAGTGTACAATGTGTTTTTCCCCTCCTCTTCTAACCCTCCAACCATTTCTGCCCATAAAAACTGTGTTTCAATCTAAATCTGGAACAAAACATCCACATTTCAGTCCATGGATGGACCAAAATATCTGAAACATGCATTTCAGTTTGAGCATGGACCATATGAATTCAGCTGTTCCATGCAGAGACCACTTTGCACATTACTATCAGTAAGCCTTTTGTTGTTGTTATTCAGTGAACCACACACATAGCTGTGTTCTACCTTTCATAAGATTCTGCAGTGCGGAACACTGGCACCAGCAAAACAGCCACCAAAGAAACATTGCATTCCTTTCATAATGTTATAGAAATAAGAGCAAGTGTCTACTACATTAAATGTCAGTCTGTCTATCAGAAAGGGAAAATTTACTGTTGCACTACAAAAAGGAGCCTTCAAAACCATTGGTCACTAGAATATGTGACATTGGTCACTAGAATAAGCTCTCCCCCCTTTTAAAGAAAGTAATAAAACTTGTGACAAACAAGAAATCTCATTACAGAGAGAGAGAGAGAGAGAGAGAGAGAGAGAGAGAGAGAGAGAGAGAGAGAGAGAGAGAGAGAGAGAGAGAAAGTGACTCAGGAAAAAAAGAACACTCCCTATAACTGCTACTGCTAAAGCAGACAAAAAGAATCTGAAGTGAAGACCACGAGTCTTTTCCTTTGGAATAGTGGGGCTTCATGCTAAATGTTTAGTTACTGAGCATTTTGAACAGTCTTTTGTGCAGCCACAGAAACCTATACATAAAAGCACAGAAAACAGATGGCAGAGTCTGCCCTTTGAGGTTTTTTTGTTTTCTTTTTAACTTATTTTTTATTATTTTTATTTTATTTTTGTTGGATGATGGACATGTGTTTATCCCAAGTATGTTTAAACTCAGTTACTGATGATTGACCTGCTACCTCCACTGGAAGTTGGTTCCAAGCTTCCACTACTCTTTCTGTGAAGTAATACTTTCTAACATTACTTTTGAACTTCCCTCCTGTCAGTTTGAGGTTATGCCCCCATGTTCTTGATTTTTGCTTAATATTGCAAATACTGCCTTCTAGAACCTTATTCACACTCTTAATATATTTAAAGGTTTCAGTCATGTCCCCACTTTCCCTTCTGTCCTCCAGGCTGTACATATTCAGTTCCTCCAATCTCTCCTGATATGTTTTGTCCCTCAGACCTTGCACATTCCTTAAGAACAAGGAATCTGTTCCTGCTATATATTTAGGGATAGTTAAAATCAATAGAAAAGCAAAATGCTTATTGTATATTTTAGATCAGGCATGTCCAACCCACAGCCCATGGACCACATGCAGCCCTAGACAGCTAGTAATGTGGCCCCACAAGATTGTATAAAAAATAAAAAGGATATATTTATATACATTACCTATAATTATGTATTTTATATGCTGCCCAAGACAATTCCTCTTCACTCAATGAGGCCCAGGCAAGCCAAAAGTTTGGACACCCATGCTTTACATACAGGTAGTCCTCGACTTATGACAATATGGGAACCTCTGTCGCTAAGTGATGCGGTTGTTAAGAGTTGTGCCCAATATTACTTTTTGTTTCTGTTGTTAAGTGAATCACATGGTCATTAAGTGAATCTGGCTTCCCCATTGACTTTGTTTGTCAAAAGTCCTCTGGGAAGGTTGCAAATCAAGATCACGTGACTCCAGGATGCTGCAATCATTGTAAATACATGCTGATTGCCAAGCACCTCAATTTTGATCATGTGATGTGGGGATGCTGCAATGGTCATAGGTGCGAGGAGTCATAAGTCACTTTTTTCAGTGCTGTTATAACTTCAAATGGTCGCAAGTCAAGAACTACCTATATTCCCAAAGTGTACCAATTGCTAACAAAAGCTAGCAAAACAAAACCAAGAGTTACTCCTTACCTTAGCTCTATGCTCAACATTAGCTTTTCTATCAAGGAGAAGACTAACGACTTCCGTTCTTCCTTGGAAACAGGCTAGTGTCAAGGCAGTATTTCTATTGGTCTCTATCTGTGCGTTAATACCAGAACCCATGTCTAAGAGCAACTTAACAGCTGCAGTATGGCCATTCATGGCTGCCAACATTAATGGAGAGATGCCCAGTTTGCTTCCAGTTCTAAAAATAAACCAACATACACATTTTAGTGTTGACATTTTACTATTTCTATAATGAAGAAAGTACATAAAACATGCATGGGACCTCATCCAATGCAAAGTTTTCAGTTGGGGTTCAGAGACTATGTACTGTAGCTACTCATGTAATTATACAGAGATACTAGAAAGACCTACTAGGTGACAGGACTTGGTCAGCCTTGGCTGATTTTGAAATGTTAAGCTGGGTTAGATTAGGTTAATACTTAGATGGGTGACCACAAGAAATACCAGGGCTGCAAGCAAGCCTGGAAGTTGAAAAAATATCCTGGAAGATAGTGGCAAAGCATTGCCATATAGTTGCCAAAAAACCAACATAGACATGTCCATGAAATCACCAGGAGTCCAGTTTAACTTGGAGAATACATTACCTTTAATAATGGAAAAGATATTGGATCTTACCTTACCCATTTATCTATTTCAGTTACCACGTTTTAAAGTAGGGTCTTAAATATTTTAATAACCAGGGGTTATACTTCATACTTTGGGGGTAGTGACCAAGACAGAGTGAGTAGCCTAAAATCAGTTTGTGAGCTTCAGGATTGTGTGGAGACTCCAACTGAGTCTCCCTAGCTCAAGTCCAAAACTTTAAACAACACATTCTAGTGGCTCTCCTTCACTACACTGCCAGCTCCTACAATGAAAAATGGTTTTCCTGGAGATTAATCACACAACTATGAAGCAGAAAGTTAAAGAGAGAACTTGCCTTGAATTGATCTCTGCACCAGCATTCAATAGTATTTTGATGATGTTCACATACCCACCAGAAGCAGCTAAACTTAAAGGTGTATAATCAGAAACATTTCTGTGCTCTTTGTTTGCACCTCGTGCTAACAGAAGCTCCACCGCCTGAAGTATCATATAGAAAGTTACTTTGAGAAATGATTACCGCTCCAGTCCTGAACATACAACTTATCAAAATTTCTTCCTGATTAGCAACATTGAACAATTTTTCATATACAGTATAAAAAATATTTTATGTGATTCTATTTTTGCACCAATTAACGTATCAATCTTATAACAGATGTGATACATGCAAACGTTCATTATAGTTTAATAATGCAGCAGTGCGACAGACATTTCAAGCAAGGTATAAATTGGGGCGGTCTATTTAATTATCACCGAGAGTGAGGACAGAAAGAAAATCTAAAAGATAATTAAAAGATTTAATAATGAAATAGGACTTCGATATATTTTCCCCCCTGAATGGAATCTCACTTCCACAATAATTAAAATAAACAGGCTAGTTTATCATCTATCACACTTGAACGAATATCCTTCTGGCCTAACAAATATTCTACTGGCCTTTAATTGCATGATTGGTTTATTGATATTGACAGGTTTATTCATTTTAATGTAGTTTTATTGTTGTTCAATGTTATTAACTGCAAGCTGGCTTTGCCAGGAGTCTGAGAGTACAAATCTAAACAATAAACCACGTAAATAAACCTGGTTGCAGATGTGTGATCATTGCTGAGATATCTGGAGGGTAAAAACTCATGCATCTACAAAATCCCCTGTTCAGGGATTGTAGCCCCCACTACTGTATATTTCAAACTACTACTGAAAATTGAAGTAAATAGACCGAATCTAATAAGCTGGACTCAAACTTATCCAAGATCAAATTTTGGAAAGCAGATACTAAAATAAGACTAGACTCAGAGAAGAAAAAGGCTTCTGATTATGATGGTTGTATAATACTTCCATTATTCAAGAAAGTTTCTGGGCCATACAAGTATGTAAGTGCCATTATGATCCAGCCTGAAAGTTTTCTGGTTGGCTATTGTAGGACAGAATACCAGAGTAGATCAGTACTAGCCTTGTTCAGCATGTGTTTTATTATAGTCTTCAGTTAGTGTTTAAACAAGGTTAAGAAAAATAAAGTATGATTAAATGTTCCAAGTACAATGCTGTTAAAATAATATGGCATGCATGCAACACTACATTCAATATTAACATGGCTTAATCAGAAGGAGACTATTATAAGTATTGACTTTGAAGTCAAAGTACTCTGTTACTTGCAAGCTTGGACTAGAAAACTGTGATTATACAAACCAGGATTACAGACAAGGATTTGAACCTTGTTTGAGCAAACTATGAGTTAGCACCATATATGAAATAAAAGTACATGCAACTATTAAATACTACAATAAAAATATGATTATTAGGAAACATCCTAATATTTCAAAGGAAGTGTCCTATTACTTCAGTGGAACGTACTTCTCAAGCATGCACGAACACCAATGTCTACAATAAATCCAAGTTCCCTTGAATTTGGCTAAAAAGGCTTCTGAAGAATGTGGTTAGGTTTAGGGATTAGAACTGTAACTTCATCTTTACAAGAAAGATTTTCAGTTAATGTACAACAATTGATAGTATTTTACCTCCTGTCTGCCTCCAGAGCAAGCTAAAGATAATGGTGTGTCCTTGGTCCTTTCAGACTGAGCTTCAATATCTGCACCATTATCTAACAAAATCTCCATAACACCAACATGACCAGCAGTAGCAGCCAAAATAAGTGGAGTAAACCCTGAAAAAAATGATACCACTTAAGATGTTTCATTTTAAAATTTATATCAGTGTTTAAACTGGTACATAGGTACTTACCATAATGATTTCAGCAATTCTTTCAGCAATTTCAGCAATCCTTTGCTCTTATAGGCAAAACTAAGTTTGCCCAATATATCTATGGGGCAAATTTCATTTATAGACATCAAAAATAAGTGGGAAACATGTAATAGCTAATGCCTATCAATATCCAATTCCCTGTCTGCAAGCCAACTCATCTGAGGGAGAGCTGGATATCTTCCATCCACTGTAGAAAATGTTCTTTCACAGTTAAGCAGCAATGTATTCTTTTTTCATAGTGAAAAAAGGGTTCATCACTGGGATGTACCACTGTTATAGCCTGAGGGAGAAAATATATACTCCAACCACTTAGGACAAAGACACCACCTGCAGGGAAGACTACTTACCAAGGACATTTGGGCTGATGAGTACATACCCATGCAGTATTAATGCAGAGGAGTGAGATCATACAGGTGCTGTATAAATATTCCCTAAAGGTTCATTAGTAGTAAGTGTCACAGAAGTACCAGTGCTCTTAATCAAATGAGCCATGATTCCCCTAAAACAAAAGCCACCCATGGCTCATATGCTAAGTGAAGCTCCCCTTCAGGCCACTTGGAGGATATGGAGACCCTTGAAAAAAGGAAATGCAGAGATGCTCTGAACACTGGGATTCCTCAGCTCTAATCAAGTAGTTCTTGCATGCATTCAGCTTATGGCACTCTTCTTCCAAATTCTTGGACAAAACAAACATAAATAAGATCAAATTTTGATTCTACTGAGGGTGTGAAGATAATGATGGTAAATTTTTGACTAAAAGAACCACCAACAGACCAAAGACCTAACTTGGTAATGTTTGCTCAAAAAAATTTATACATACATGTACATGATTAATAAAAGGCCAGGACCTTTTTTCAGGCTACCATTTTTTCTGATACCTTGAACAAAATGCTTTCCAAATCACTTCATAAACCATCTGCAAGAATCTGAAATAGTTGAAATAACTTCATGAAGATGTCAACACCCTGGAATCAAATGCAAGGAGTGGGAGATGATGTTCAGAAACAATGGCAAGTATGGATTTATTGACATCTGAGAATCTCTGACTTCTGGGCTAGTAGAAGGAAACACTTGGATCAGCTTCACTTTTTTTTCAGCACAGCTTTGTGCAATACCCAATCAATTGAGACCAGATGAACTCCATTAAGAAACCCTCTGGGTGAGCAGAACATGTATGTAGTCTTTCAGCTCCTTAGGTGGAAAATTCAAAAACAAATTTCTGACTTTACTGGTGACTGTAGAAGCAAACAGTTTCAATATTTGCATTTCAACTATCTGGCAGTTAGACAGAAAGCCCTCTAATGGAAGCACCTCTCCCTCTGGTTCAGGTCCACCCAACTCAGCCAGTCAGCCACCAAGTTGTACAGATCTTTGATGACTTCTGCAAATAAGGAAGGTGGGATTCTGTTCACAAAAGAAGTTTGAGGCATTACCCAGGCTTAAGTGGTCTGATTCTGGGAATGCCAGAAACTGTTCATTTCAGTGAAGCATTTGACAAAATACCGCACGATGTTCACAGTAACATGTAGTTTAGATGGCAATGATAATTAAGTAGAAACATAGGTGCCTCAAAAATCATACTTAGAGTGCTTAGTAAAGGGGCCAAAAATGACTTTAGCAAGGACAATTATAATACAAATCATTTGATACAAAATTAGCTTCATATTTGAATAAAAATATTGCAGAATACAGATTTGTATTTTACTTAGGGTTGTGATTTTTTATTTTTTTACCCCAATGTCAGAGTCTCTCCTCAATTTACTTCTGTTGGAATATACAGTACAACCACACATCCATATGGAATCTGCAAGTTGATTGATACTTTATCAGCAGATACCCTTTTTGTCCCCGTGTTCAATATTAGCCTCCCTCTCTAAAACAGTTTGTACCAGTTCTTCATGTCCGCCAGCACAAGCAAGAGTCAGTACTGTGTCATGGTTACTTTCAGTCTTAAAAAACCCCCAAAGTTATTAATATGCTTGTATTTGTTCTAGCATTTAATTAAGTCAATATATGAAACCATAGCTTAATCCTGGATTATCTGCTATGAAAAATAATTCAGTTCAAACTAGTTCCCATGTTCAACATAATCATAAGTATTTAAGACCGTATTTCATACTTATTCATCCCTAGAGTACTAAGTCATAATTAATTAGGTCTGAACATTCTTAACAGCACCAAAATAATAAATTTCTCTTGGTTTAGTTTTGTGAAAACAAAAGTGAAGGAACTTGCATTCTTTTCCACACAAAGTTGGGAAAAAAAACCCTGAAACGAATACAACAAATGATCCAAATTCAACTACCACTCTTGTGTAATCATTCTTTTCACACATTTATTGAATATTATGCTTATCTGAAGTTCAAAGAATGACTTACAGAAAGTATCTCAATCTTTCAAAGCATATTAATGGTTTGTAAAACAAATTCTTCCTCAATTCCACCTTGCAAACTAACAGAATTGTCTATTTTTTCTTTTTTTTTAATTTCTATTTCATTTCATAGTAGAAGAAATATTATTTTAGACTTACCTGTGCATCAATATCAATGGCAGGGTAAACTGGTAGCATGGTTGAAGGAGAAATGACAGGACTAGGAGCAGGTGTCTGAGGTTGGGAAACAGATGTTGCAATGCTGTGGGTGGGGGTATTTGACACTGCTGATGCTCTTCCACTCATTGCTATTAAAGGGAATAACTCGACTTATTAACATTACAACTAATTGTCCTCTTGGATGTTCCAGAATTTATTTAAATGAAAACAAGTATTGGGAAATCCCAATATATCAGTTAGAAATGGGTCTTCTCTGAGAATAAACTATAGCCAAGAACAAATGGTCTAAAAGCTGTTCATTTACACTATAAATCACCATTTCTCAAATAACACTGGTCTATTTTAACAAACTAGTTAGACAACACTGGGAATGTAAATGGAGACATCAGCGTTAGATTGCACTTATCAAGAACAAGCCAAAATAATCCAGTCTTTGGGACACTGGAACAAAATAAAGATGTTGACATACTCAAAACTGCTTTTCGGCACTGACATTTTATCTGCATGTAACAATTTATACAAACCTGCCATGATGTCATCCAGTGTGTCATTGAAGGTTTGGGCAGGGCTGGCAACCATTAACCCTTGCTGTGCATCTGTCAGAATTCCTTGCCCCAGCTGTGTTAGTTGTGCTTGCTCCAGTATTGGTTGTCCAACTATGACACTTTGGAGTTCTGAAATATTTGCCATAGAACCTGGTGGTAAAGAACCTGCAAACAGAGGCAAAGCTTGTGGCATTGCCAGAGGCTGTACTGAAGCAAAACCCATCTGCGTAGCAGTTTGCTGAGGATCATCTTTGAGTAAGTATGGGTCCACCTGTTGCAGGCGTGCATAATCTCCTTCAGTAAGTTATTCTCCCCCAACAGGAGTTAATAGTCCCAAATGCTGACAAGATTGTTGTTGTCGTTGCTGCTGCTGCAACTGAATTCTCTGCGTTTTAACTTCCAGATACTGTTTTTTCAGTTGCTGTTGTGTTTTCAGTTGCAGTTCCCGCTCTACTTTTTGCAGTTCTTCTAAGATCTTTTGCTTCTTCTGAATTTGTTCTTCTCTAGTTTTGTTCAGCTCCTCAATCTTCTCCTTAGTGAGCTGGTCAGCATGTGCCAATTCCAAAGACTGTAGCTGTGCATTCTTTTCTATGGCTTCCTTCATTCTTTGCTCTAATTCTGTCAACTTGCCCTGAGCCTCCTCAACACTGATTTCTGGAGACTGATTAGCGATGTAACCTTGTACCTCTGGGTTGGATGTAATAATAATAATAATAATAATAATAATAATAATAATAATAATAATAATAATAATAATAATAATAATAATAATAATAATAATAATAATAATAATAATAATAATAATAATAATAATAATAATAATAATAATAATAATAATAATAAACTTGGAAGGGACCTTGGAGGTCATCTAGTCCAACCCCCTGCTCAGGCAAAAAACCCTATACCATTTCGGACAAATGGCTGTCCAGTCTCTTCTTAAAAACTTCCAGTGTTGGAGCATTCACCGCTTCTGGAGACAGGTTGTTCCACTGGTTAATTGTTCTAACTGTCAGGAAGTTTCTCCTTAGTTCTAGGTTGCTTCTCTCCTTGATTAGTTTCCATCCATTGCTTCTTGTCCTGCCCTCAGGTGCTTTGGAGAATAGCTTGACTCCCTCTTCTTTGTGGCAGCCCCTGAGATATTGAACACGCTATCATGTCCCCCCTCTCCTTCTCTTCATTAATCTTCATTATCTTCATACCCAATTCCAGCAACCGTTCCTTATATGTTTTAGCCTCCAGTCCCCTAATCATCTTTGTTGCTCTTCTCTGTACTCTTTCTAGAGTCTCAACATCTTTTTTACATCGTGGTGACCAAAACTGGATGCAGTATTCCAAGTGTGGCCTTACCAAGGCATTGTAAAGTGGTATTAATACTTCACGTGATCTTGATTCTATCCCTCTGTTAATGCAGCCCAGCACTGTGTTGGCTTTTTTGGCAGCTGCAGCACACTGCTGGCTCATATTTAAGTGATTGTCCACTAGGACTCCGAGATCCCTCTCACAGTTACTACTATTGAGCAAGGTACCCTATACTATACCTGTACATTTGGTTTTTCCTTGCCTAAATGTAGAACCTTACTTTTTTTCACCATTGAATTTCATTTTGTTAGATAGGCCCAGTGTTCAAGTCTGTCCAGATCCTCCTGTATCTTAAGCCTATCTTCTGGAGTGTTGGCTATTCCTGCCAGCTTGGTGTCGTCTGCAAATTTGATGAGTTCCCCATCTATCCCCTCGTCCAAATCATTGATGAAGATGTTGAAGAGCACTGGGCCCAGAACAGAGCCCTGGGGCACCCCACTACACACTTCCCTCCATGTAGATGCGGTTCCATTGAGGACCACATGCTGAGTATGGCCGGTCAGCCATCTACGAATCCATCTGGTGGTGATGCTGTGTAACCCACATTTTTCTATCTTGTCAAGTAGTAGGTTGTGATCTACTTTATCAAATGCCTTACTGAAGTCCAAGTAAATTATATCCACAGCATTCCTCTGATCCACTAATTTTGTCACTTGGTCAAAGAATGCAATACGATTTGTCCGGCATGATCTGTTTTTGACAAACCCATGTTGGCTTTTAGTAATGACTTTGTTTGCCTTTTCCAGAATCTTCCCAGGTATTGAGGTCAGGCTGATAGGTCTGTAATTTCCTGGATCGGTTTTTTTTCCTTTTTTGAAGATGGGAACTACATCAGCTCTTTTCCAGTCCTCTGGTAGTTCCCCAGTGCTCCAGGATCTTTGAAAAATATAGTTCAGTGGTTCTGAGATCACATCTGCCAGTTCCTTGAGAACCTTGGGGTGTAATCCATCTGGTCCTGGTGATTTGAACTCGTCTAGGCTGGACAGGTGCTCACTTACCGTTTTCTTGCCTATCTTAACTTGTGTTTCTATTCTGTTTTTTATGGCACTATTTTTAATAGGTTGGTCTGTTTTTTCCCTGTGTAAAGACAGATGCAAAAAATGAGTTAAATAGTTCTGCTTTCTCCCTGTTGCTTGTCACCTTCTTGCCACTTTCCCCCACTAATGGACCAATCATTTCCTTCACTTTTTTCTTGTTTTTTACATGTTGAAAGAAGCTTTTTTTGGTATTTTTGATTTTGGTCGCAAGCCTTAGTTCATTTTGAGCCTTAGCTTTCCTCACTTCATCTTTGCAGGCTCGGGCTATTTGCTGATATTCCGCCTTAGTTGTGTGCCCCTCTTTCCACTTTCTATACTTGTCCTTTTTATCTTTCAATTTATCAGAGAGGTCTTTATGCAGCCATGCTGGTTTCTTTTGAGAGCTGTTATTTTTCTTCTTTGTTGGTATTGTGCTAGACTGGGCTTTTATTTTCTCACTTTTCAAAATTTCCCAACCTTCTTGAGTTGTTTTCCCCTTGAGGATTCTCATCCATGGAATCCTTCCCAAGCCCTCTCTAAGTTTATTGAAATTAGCTCTCTTAAAGTCCAAGACTAGTTTGACTGTGTTCTATTGCTTGTGCTTCCATAATGTTGAATTCCATTATTGCATAATCACTTCCTCCCGAGGTTCCTGTGGCTTCAACACCTTCTATCATTTCGTCTCTGTTAGTGAGGATTAGATCCAATATGGCTAATCCCCTAGTTCCCTTCTCTACTTTTTGGGAGAAAAAGTTGTCTGCTAGGTTTGTCAGGAATCTGTTTGATCTTCCACTTGGTGCAGAGTTTGTCTCCCAGTTGATGTCAGGGTAGTTAAAGTCCCCCATTACTATTGTGATGTGCTTCCTACATACCTTAGTTAGCTGACTAGCAAAAAGTTCATCTATTTCCTCTGTTTGGTTGGATGGCCTATAGTATACACCTATGGCAATGTTATTTCCCCCCCCCTTTTATATTGACCCAAATGCATTCAAGACAGTTTTCATCATTGTTGTGCATTGTTGTGATAGACCTTGAGATGATCCAATTAATTTAAGAAAGCTCCTCCAAAACGTAGCTGTGAACTGAACCCCCCTGTCCGAAATTATTCATTTAGGGGCGCCATGCAGCCGGTAGATATGTTTCAAGAACAATTTAGTCAGTCGTTGGGCAGACGGGAGCCCTTTGCAGGCGATGAAGTGAGCCTGCTTTGAAAACAGATCTACCACAGTCCAGATGACTGTATTTCCTCTACTTTCAGGTAGGTCTACTATAAAATCCATAGCAATTTCTTCCCATGGTTGAGAAGGGTCTGTCACCGGCTGCAATAACCCAGGGGGTTTCCCTGGAATTCTTTTCATGGTGACACATACAGCACAACTCCAGACATAATTTTCCACGTACCGTTTTAATCCCAGCCACCAGAATTGCTGGCAGACAAGATGTAGAGTTTTTAAATACCCAACGTGTCCAGCCTGTTTTACGTCATGGCCGTGTCAGAGAGAGTTAAGACGGAGGGTTTCTGGCAAGTATAACTTTCACCCCTTGTAAGCCAAGCCATCCCTGCAAGTTAGGGAGGTTTGATTGTCTTTGAACCATTGATCGGTGAGGAGCTCTTGTTTTATTTTCTTTGCCCCAGGGTCATCAGGATTAGGGGCTCTGCGAGGTGTGAGTTGAGCAGCTGTTTGTGGATTGGAGATAATTGCCTCGTTAACCTCTTCGCGCTGGCTTTTCTACTGGGGCAGTCTGGATAGAGCATCAGCTAGGAAGTTTTTCCCTCCCGGTATGTACTTTAGAGTAAAGTTAAAACGGTTAAAGCACTGTGCCCATCGCACTTGTTTCGGGGACAATTTGCGGGGAGTTTTCAGTGCTTCTAGATTTTTGTGATCAGTCCATACTTCAAAAGGCACCTTGCTCCCTTCTAGATAGTGCCTCCAGTTTAATAGAGACCAGCGGATTGCGAAAGCCTCCTTTTCCCACACAGCCCACCTCCTCTCGCTCTCAGTGAATTTTTTAGAGGTGTAGGTGTAGGGCTGTAAGATCCCACTTTGGTTCTTTTGCAGTAATACAGCTCCGATGGCCACGTCACTGACGTCGGCTTGAATTACAAAGGGCTCCCCTGGGCAGGGGTGTTTTAGGACCGGTTCAACAGCAAATAGTCTTTTTTAAATTCTCAAAAGCGGTTTGACAGCTCATAGTCCATGCTAGTGGTTGGCCCGGTCGTGGCTTCCCTCCTCCTTTCCCTGTTTTGAGTAGTTCCGTAAGGGGTAGGGCAATCTCGGCAAAGGAGGGGATGAATTGGTGGTAGAAGTTGGTGAGACCTAGGAAGCTCTGGAGCTGTTTGCGAATCTTTGGGGGCTGCCATTCAATTACAGCTTTCACTTTGGTCGGGTCCATTTCAATGCCCTCGTTGGAAATTCTATAGCCAAGATAATCCAATCGGGTCTGGTGAAATTCACATTTTGACAGTTTGACATAAAGCTTGGCATTCAATAGTTTCTTTAACACTTCTCTCACTAGTTTTACATGATCAGTCATATTCATGCTGTATATCAGGATGTCATCAAGATACACCAGAACCCCTTTGTATAAATAATCATGTAGGACCTCATTAGGACCTCATCAGCTGCATGAATATGGCTGGGGGCCCCTGTAGTCCAAATGGCATGACTTTGAATTGATAGCTCCCCATGGGACAGTTGAAAGCAGTCTTCCACTCATCTCCCTCCTTTATCCTCACCCGGTAATATGCCTCTCTCAGGTCTAATTTAGTGAAGACACTCCCCTTAGCCAGGTGGGTTAGTAAGTCCTTCAGGAGGTGGAGGGGGTATTTATTTTCCACACTCACCATGTTCAAACCTTTATAATCGACGCAGAGACGAAGAGACCCATCTTTTTTTTCTTTAAACAACACAGGGGCTCCCACAGCAGACTTGGCCCATTCAATGAATCCCCTCGCTAGGTTTTTGTCCATGTATCGCTGCATCTCCTCCATTTCGAGGGGGGACATAGCGTACATTCTCGGTCATGGGAGTTTGGCTCCCGGCAACAGTTCGATAGAGCAATCATTGGGTCGGTGGAGAGGAAGGACATCGCATTCTTTCTCACTAAATGCCTCTGCTAGGTCCCAGTACTCGCTGGGGATGAGTGGCTCACCTGGTTGCAGTGAGGCAGCCATGTGCGCTCGCTCATTGGGTGGGCTAAAGTTTCCTGTAACGTCCGTTGAATCAATGGGGGGCTTGGGTCCTATAGGTAGCCTCACAGTTCTCATTCCCTTCTCCCACCAGATAAACGGCTTCCATTTGTCCAACCAGGCTAGTCCTAGGATCACAGCCTCAGTCATTTTTGGAGCCACCAGGAAGCGAATAAATTCCCAGTGCTCACCTATTTCTAAGCGTAGGGGCTCAGTTAATTGCGTGACTAAAGTCCCTCCCATGAGGGAGCCATCGGCTTGCTCAAACCTCATGGGTTTGGAGAGCAGCTTTGCTCGTATGCCCATTTTCATGGCAAATGTCAAGCTAATAATGCACCGGGAGCATCCAGAATCGACTAGCACTTTTAAATCTACCTGTGCCCCTGTCTTAGGGATTATGAGTTTGGCAGGTAGAGAGAAAGGTGGGACGTGTCGACTCACCATTGGGTCGTTCTCTCCTTCATTGTCGCTGTCATAAGAGGGTAGAGCAGCGGCGGGTCCAGCCTGAGTCCCAGCATTCTCCTGCGTGGAGGACGTGACTTGGGCAACAGGTTCCTGTGTGATCCAGTTGGATTTCTCTTTCGTTGGCTGGTGGGCTGGTCTCTTTTTTGCTGCTGGTCCCGGTCTACTCTGCTGTTGGGGGTAGGGGACTGGGCAGTTCGCTGCTCGATGTCCCTGCTGTCCGCATCAGAAACACTTGATCGGTGGGCCTGCAGGTGGCCTGGGACTTTCAGTAGCCACAGCAGTTGGAGGTTTTTTGGGGGGTGGCTGCCATTTGGGTTGCTCTGGCCTCGACTCGGCTTCAGGTGGGTGTGGCTTCTTATAGTGGGCAAGCTGAACATCTAGTCTTACCGCTGTCTGGTACCATTCTTGCAGCTGATCAGGTACTGCTCGATAGATACAGGCCTGAGAGAGGTGGTCATCTAATCCCTCTTTGAGATGATGGACTAGGGATTGCTCAGGCCACCTCTCTATCCAACCGGCTATCTTGTGAAACTGTCGTACGTATTCCAGTGCAGGCCTGCCGGCTTGCTTTATCTTATGGATTTGTTCTTCTGCTTTGAGGGCAATGGATGGATCCTCGAACCTTGCTCTCAGTCCTAGGAGGAAGAGATGGGGGTCCTCCAATTCGGGGGCTTGCTCGTTATATAAATTGTTCAGCCATTCGGATGCCTCCCCATCTAAGCTGGACACAATCACGTCGACCATAGCGGCTGGGTCCGGATAGAGATAGGCACAGCAGTTCAAATGAGAGCACACTTGGTTGAGGAAAAAAATCAGCTTCTCTGGGTCCCCATCGAAGGTTGCTCTGAAAGGTGGTGCAATCAATGGTTGCTGGCCTCCCCACTGTGGCTGTTGCACCCCCGGCCGCTGCTGGGCCCCCCCTGGCAGCTGCTGCATCCCCAGTGGCTGCACGTTCAGGGGCTGTTGCCACCCCCCCCCCGGTTGTTGCTGCATTGCCAGCGGCTGTGGCATCCCGAGTTGCCGTAGGTCTCCCAATGGTTGCTGCCTGGGTGGGGGCTGTTGCCATCCCCCCTGCTGCTGGTCTGCAGGGAGCTGTGGCATCCTCAGTTGCTGTAGGCCCCCCAATGGTTGATGCCTGGGTGGGGGCTGTTGCCATCCCCCCTGCTGTTGGACAGCAGGGAGCTGTGGCATCCTTAGTTGCTGTAGGCCCCCCTGCAGTCCCGGAGGGGGTTGTTGCTGGATCCCCATCTCTTGTGGGCCCCTCAGCGGTTGCTGTACGTTCAGGGGTGGCGACCACCCCCACTGCTGCTGCTGTCCTCCCACCAGTTGCTGGTCTTCTGGCATCTGCATCACCCCAAGTTGTTGCAAGGCCTCCATCAGCTGCTGCATACTCAGGGGCTGCGACCACCCCCCTCCTGCTGTTGCGCTGGCAGAGACTGCCGGCCTCCCACCTGTGGGGGTTGCGGTTTCCCCCATTGCTGTATGGGGCCCGGGCTGGGTGGTAGATAAGCACAGCGATCTGGGCTTTGGGAGGGACGACGGCTGGAGCTGTCCCTCTCTGCGGGGCTGGAGGCCCTGGTAGGGGGCTTCGAGGACAGGAGGGCTGCCTGATCTGCAAAGGAGGGGCTGGGGGTTCCCCTTGTCAGGAGTTAGTGGCTGCCTCGTCGATCATCCTGATCACTGGCGTATGGGGAATGGGAAGGTTGCTCTCAGCTTCTCATCTCTAGCTCCTCGAACCTTTCCACCAACTTCTCCTCTGACTGACTACGAGCTGCGGACAGGTACTTCCACTCACCTGAGTCCTCAGCGGCAGATGATTTTGTAGTTCTCCACTGGTCTGGGGAACGCGACATGCGGGAATCCCTTCGTGGTAGCTCAACCTCGTCTGCCTTTGAAGCACTTGAGGGTGGCAGGGCCATCTTGAGGCATCTGGAGTCTCCACTGGGCTGGGCCCATTCCGATGACCAGATCAGCTGTCCTTGTAGCTTGGGCTTTGCCCCCAGCTGGGAGGCCTGAAAAAGCTCCTTCTCCACCAGCGCGCTAGCTGTCGCTTCCCCCACTGGGGTAGCAGCTGCTGCCGGGGTGCTGGTTTCAGGCGTTCTCTCTTTCTCCATGCTGAGATCTTCCCCGAATCTTTGTCGGCTTATCCCTCGATTCTAGGGACAGCGACTGGAGCTCGGGACCCCTAGATAGTTAGGAAAAAGTTGGAGTTTTTGGCTTAATGTCATGGTTCCGACAGATGAAACTCTTCAAAGAACTTCGAGGCATTGTTTACCTTAAAGAATCTTTATTTGAGAAGCATAGCATCGGCATTAACACAGTCAAAGCCAAAAACTAGATTCCCCTCCCCTGAGCACATATTATCAAAGCACAATTCCCTCCTCCAATTAACAGTCATAAATCACATTCTCCAATTAGTTTGAAATGCAGGCCTTCCCTCCAGTTCTCCACCCTGGCAATTCTTATCATCTCTTATTTCAATAACCTTGGTTCACACACTAGGTTCAATTTTATTATGTCTAGCTAAACTCTCATGCACATTCCTCCCCCCAGCATCATCTAACTCTAGCTCTAACTCTAAGAGTAATACATAAGAAGGAAATGGTTGCATCTCCAACTGTTGTCAAAGCAAAAACATCCAATGTTAGCAGCGTTGACACTTAGTCAACATATTAGCTTGAACAATTGAACATTTTTTCTCTGTGTACATTCCTGCCTTATACTGCAGTTCATTATTGTGTCCTTCCATTTATCCTGTTCTACTTGAGGTAATGATAACATCTCTTGGTAATCACGGGGTTCATACCTTACACTATATGCTCTAACCCCACTTGCTGTGAATCGATCAGGAGGTACACCTTTATTGCTACGTTCAAACATCCTCGGGATCACCCGTTCCTGAGTTTCTGTTACTTCTCTCTTTATTTCAGGTCTATCCTCATCTATCCCTGCTACTTCTGACCTGCTATCCTGTTCTTCCTTCGTTGGGTTTTGTGTAGCCTCTCCTTCCTGAGAACTAATGCTACTTGTTGGCATGAACACTTTGGTGTTAGCATGCACCCTGTTCCAATTATTTTGCTCTGCGAAACTGGCAGACCTTGATATCACAAGCTTACTTGTTCCATCTGAAAATCTATATCCCTTGGAACTTGGCTCATATCCCACAAACCTAAGTTTCCTGGCCTTTTTCTGTCCTTTCCTTCTGGTGCCTTTGGGAATATGCACCCAGGCATAACTGCCAAATGTCCTTAGATGAGCCAATGAAGGTTTCCTTCCATACAACATGTAATATGGAGTTTCATTGATAGCAACACTCCATACCCCATTTACTAAATAGTTGGCTGTTTTTATGGCTTCTCCCCAGTACCTGTTACTCATTCCTGCATCTGCCAGCAGTGAGTCCTTCATGGTCTGCAATATACCATTTCTCCTTTCAGCCACTCCATTTTCTGCTGGTGTGTAAGGGTTTGTACATCTGTGCCTTATGCCTAAATTTCTCAGCCACCTTTGGAAATTATCAGACATGAACTCTGTTCCCCTGTCTGTTTGCAGCTGGCATACTTTATGACCATACCTTCTCTCTACAAAGTTCACCCATTGCTTAAACTGTTGTAGAACTTCTGTTTTGTTCTGTAATAGGTAGCAAGACTAGTACGTACCTAGTTCCTCCAAGAGAGGGCGCCATAGGACCAATTAAATCAGCGTGCACTAACTGCAAAACTCTGTTTGCTTTGAGCTTTTCTTACTTACAGGATACACTCTGGACTTTGACTCCTTGCAAATAGCACAATCTAAATATGTGTTGCATTTTTTAATTCTTAGGCCCTCAGCTAGATCTGGCATCCTCTGTAGCACTTTAAAACTCACATGTCCTAACCTTCTCTG
Organism: Azemiops feae; assembly: GCA_023970755.1. NCBI lineage: Eukaryota > Metazoa > Chordata > Lepidosauria > Squamata > Viperidae > Azemiops > Azemiops feae. Next base: position 35,614 of record JALGBA010000306.1, on the reverse strand, counting down.
TAATAAATGTACACAGTTATCATGCTTGGGAGTGTTTGTGAGTGTTCGTGCACAACCTTCCTGCTGCTTCCTTAGCACATACAAATTATCCTGTTTAACACCTTGTGCACAAATCCTCCCACCTTTCCTTATGGTGTATTGACCCTTTGCAAACATTACTTCATATCCCAGTTTATCCAAGCTCAAAATACTGAGTAAATTATGGTCTAACTCTGGCACATATAACACATTATCCAAAGTTTCCCCAATACCAGGTACATAAATTTTACCTTCCCCTTTTACAGCAGACTGTTGTCCATTAGCCAAGCTAACAAATGCTTGCTTAGCTGGTCTTAGATTGGAAAACATTTGTGGGTCATTTGCAATATGCTGACTGGCCCCACTGTCCAACAACCAAGTGTTTTTTTTCAGTTAATGTCGCTGTCAGGGAAAATGTTGGTTGTCTCGCTGCTCCTCTGTTTCTCCTCTCAGGGCAGCGTCTCTGGAGATGCTCTGTAGAACCACACTTGAAGCAGCGTTTCACCGTGCAAACTTTCTCAGCTACTCTGCCGGCACCCTGGGACGTAGCAGCTCTAGGCTTGGGCTGTGCGTTGTTGTCACCCCCTCTCTGCTGCCTTTCCAGACGTTTCTGTTCCTCCTCCAGCAACCAGCCAGTCAAATAACTCATGGTTAAGTCCTTCTCCTGCATAGACTCTAAACTGGTCACTAGGACGTCCCATGAATTGTCCAATGAACTGAGCACCACATACACCTTATGTGACTCAGTAAAAGTCATCCCTCTTTCCTCTAATTCTAGGAATGTCTTTCTCATGGACTGCAAATGCGTAGACATGCTTTCTCCCGGCTTCAGCTGTGCTTTATATAGCTTTCTTGTCAGCATTACTTTGCTGCTTGCAGTCTCTCTCATGTACACACTGCGCAAAGCTTCTCAGCACTCCTTAGCAGACTGGAGACCCCTCACGTGTATCAGCTGGCTATCCTCTAAACTCAGGATTATGCTGGCCAATGCTTTCTCATTCTTTCTCTGGTTCCCATCATCCAGGGCTGCAGGTGGATCAGTAACTATCATCCACAACTCCTCCCTTCGCAGGTATGTCTCCATTTTCAGACTCCAGGACAGGTAGTTTGTCTCATTCAGCCGAAACACTGCAAAACCTCCTCCCATTACGCTGATGGAAGCCATGTTGCCTGCTTCTTTAAACGACCACAAACCACAACAAACCACAAGCCTCAACTCCTCTGGCTCTGGTTCAAACTCTCACTGGGTTTCTTTTCACTCTGGGCCCATAACCTGTCAGAGCATGCACAGTCTTATTGCGCTGAGATAACCCAGGAGTAAATACAGTAAACAGTGGTGTCAAGGCTGCTAACATCGAATGTTATGCTTGACATTATATATGGATGCAGACATTCACTATTTAACCTGTGTATTACTTTAAGAGCCACTATTAGATAGTACGGGGGGGAGGGAGTGAAAGAATGTGCTGAGAACTATTTAGCCATAACAATATCTCAGCAGACCATCTTCAAAGGATGAAATGTGAGAAGATAAAGATATGGCGCGTTATGGAACGGGAGGGAAAGCTCACACTTTAAATTAATTGGAGAATGTGATTAATGACTGTCACATGAGGGAGGGGAATATGCTTAGACACTGTGGGAAGAAGTAGGAGGGTTTAGTTTTTGGCTTCACTTTATACGTACCGAAGTGATGTTGCAAAATAAAGAGTTTTAAAGGTAAACAATGCCTCAGAATTCCTTGAAATGCATCTTCCTTTCGGAACCTAACAAGTGGTTTGTATTAAATTGTGGTTTATATTACGCTATCTAAAAATATACACAAGGGGCTTCCGGTTCCGGCTGCAGCGCCTGCGGTCGTGCGAAGGGTCCGTTCCCTTTGCCGATCGGTTTCCCCCCGCCGGTAGACCCTGGACAGGGTCGAAAGTCACCCTGGAGGGGTGACTACCGCTGGGGAGGACACTCATTGATTGCGGAGGGAGCGGCAGCTCCCTCTGAGATCCGAGACAGCTCCTCTGGGCCGACGGGGAAAAGATCGGCCATTAACATGGCCGATCACCTAGCTGCTCCAGCCGCAAGCCACAAGAACAGCTAAGCATAAAGAACCACCGTGGATGATCCGGGTGAGACCTTTCCTTCCCTCTCTGTACCCTAACTACCTTCCTGTGAAAAGCTTTTGGAATTATTTCCCTACTTTAAGAGAGCAGCGTTCGGATATTTGGGGAAAAGAGCTTGGAAAAACAATTAACTTCTATTGACTACTTGAATTGCTGGACTTCGGGGATCCTGAAAAAACTCTGCGTCTTTCTGCCTATTTGTTTTAGCTTGAAACCTTTAGGGAGGGGGGGTGGAGTGTTTTTTATTCCTCCCCCCCTTCTGTACATAAGGTGTCTTAAGCTATTTTATTTGAATTTATTCCTACGTTTAGAAAAATCATTTAAATCATATTATTCAGTTTAAAACCTTTTCTCTCTCATGCTGGGTTTTTTTCTGTGCTGTTTCAAATTAGTAACAAAGTATCCATTTGAGAACTTTTACTGTTTTGCGTTCGGTGTGTATTCAGCCTTTTGGCGCGACGCCCAGACTTGGCTCTATGCCCAGACATTCCTATCTGACCGCAAGAAGATACTTTTTTTTTTCCCCTTTGCTTTCGTTTATATTATTCTAACTTGACTTTAAAGTGCTTTCTTAGCCATATGGATTGGCTCTTTTTTTTTTTTGGAGTACAATACAAGGTTTACCTACAGTTTGGCTTTGGATTTATTCTAGAAAAAACTTTAAAGATGATGTTTTAGAATTAACTACTAATTTTCAGCGCAAGGAATAATAGAGGAAGAATACCAACTTTAAAGAGACTGGCAAGCAACTTATACAATTTAAAGAGATGGAAGAATCCCATTCACAACTGATTTGGAAACATATGTCGGGAAGAATTTATGAATTTCATGAGCGAGTGAATGCTAGACTAGATGCCTTCATTATAAAACTTCAAAATGACTTCCAGACTTCAATTGACTACTCTACAACTCACATACTAAATGGGAAAAATATTACCGAGAACTTGGATGACCAAAGTTGGATTTCCATTGAAATACTTACAAAGTCAAAAGCAATGGGACCCGATTTGCAAATACAAGACTTTGAGAATTGTTATAATACGGATAATCAACGAGTAATTATTACATTGAACAAAAAGAACTATACAGCTTTGACAATATTGGAAAAAAGAGAAAAGAAACATGATCAGACTGAATTGTTCAGGACTATACATGATCAAATATGGAGATTTGATGATTTAAAGGCTCTTTTATGGAAACCTGCTTGGCACAAAAAGAAAGCTAGTATTAGATTTAAAAATGAGAATTAAAAATCTATTTGAAGGGTTAAAAAGGCTTAAGATTTTGGTTTGAGATAACACTACTGAGATGAAAATTATTGATTTGATTATGGTCTGGAATGGTAATATGGAATTGGTAAACAAGAAGAATAGAATAAGAAATAGAATATAGATATGAAAAGAAGTAAGAAAATATTTTTCTTTTTTTGTTGTTGGGAATAGATGGGATTTAAATTTTAGAGTAGAATAAGAAATGGAATATAGTCGGGAAGTAGGAAAATATAATGGTAATAATATGTATATTTTAGAAATAATTATGGTTTTATGAGGGAAATTGAGAGATTTGAAATGTAGCTTATTGTTTATTCAAGGCCAAATTGGAAATTAGTTAAATTCAAAAATGAGTTGGATTGATATTGGTGAAATATTACTGACTTTTTTTTTATATAATGATTGAATGCTAATTAGAAATGTATTAACTTGATTATGTTAAAGCAATTGAGGAACTTTTAAAGATATGGATTGATTTATAAAATATATACTTGATAGAGTATAGGAAATAGAATATAGTTGGGAAGTATTAAAATATAATAGTTGATATAATATGTATATTTTAGAAATAATTATTGTTTTATGGGAAATTGGGAGACCTGAAATGTAACTTATGTGTTCATTTTAGGCTAAAGTGGAAAATGGTAATGGTAAAATAGTTAAACTTAAAACAGGATTTTGATGGATATAAGTGAATTACTATTGATTTTTTTTTTTACAATGATTGAATTTTATTTAGAAATGTATTAATACTAGGTTATAGCTTGAGGGAATAGAGAAGGAACTTTTAAGGAATTATTGAATTATTTATGTTTGATTATATATATTTTTTTCTTTGGATGATTGACCACCCTATCTCCACGTGGATTCTTAAAGCACTTTGATGTAAAACCAAAAAATACCAATAAAACTTGTTTATTTTACTGTGATGGAAAACATTATTTGATTATTTGATCCCCTGCTGATTTTGTACGTTTTCCCACTGACAAAGAAATTGTCATGGTTCCGACAGATGTTACTCTTCAAAGAACTTCGAGGCATTGTTTACCTTAAAGAATCTTTATTCAAAATAACATGGCATCGGCACGTACAAGGTTGAAGCCAAAATCTGAATTCCCCTCCCCTAAACACATAGTATCGAAGCACAATTCCCTCCTCCAGTTAACAGTCATAAATCACATTCTCCAATTAGTTTGAAATGCAAACCTTCCCTCCAGTTTCATAACCCGCCATTTATCTTCTCTTATTTCAAACAACCTTGAAGAATACTCTACTGCAATATTGTTATGTCTAACTAATCCCCATACACATTCTTCCCCCTCCCCCCCAGCACCATCTAATTCTAACTCTAAAAGTAACACACAGGTTAAAGAGAAAATGGCTGCATCTTCATATATTAAATTCACAGATTTTCTGGAGGAATATTTAAACTAAACAGCGGGGACAGTGAGTTAATTGATACAGAACATCCCTGTCCCCGGCAATCTAACAATTATAGGGTTATCAGTGCATGTAACATAGATGTGTGTGTGGACAAGAATATCAACCTTGCTGTCAAGCAAAATCAAGCTTCTAATAGCAAGTGCCACACAAAGTGCACTAACCAAATAGGTGGTAAGACAATAGGGGAACTCAGGCACCACACAGGTTACGTAGAAAGTAAACACAGGGTCAGTCATAAAGGACTCAAATGTCTATATACCAATGCACAGAGTATGAACAGCAAACAGGGTGAATTAGAAATTCAGGCTAATGAGGGCAGATATGATATTGTTGCCATTACAGAAACATGGTGGGATGAAACCCACAAATGGAACACAAGGCTAGAGGGATTTAAATTATTTAAAAGAAACAGACCAAATAAAAGAGGAGGTGGAGTTGCTCTATATGTAAGAAATAACTACATCTCTACAGAACTAGAGCACAACAATGATGAAAACTGTCTTGAATGCATTTGGGTCAATATAAAAGGGGGGGGAAATGACATTGCCATAGGTGTATACTACAGGCCACCCAACCAAACAGAGGAAATAGATGAACTTTTTGCTAGTCAGCTAACTAAGGTATGTAGGAAGCACATCACAATAGTAATGGGGGACTTTAACTACCCTGACATCAACTGGGAGACAAACTCTGCACCAAGTGGAAGATCAAACAGATTCCTTGCAAACCTAGCAGACAACTTTGTCTCCCAAAAAGTAGAGAAGGGAACTAGGGGATTAGCCATTTTGGATCTAATTCTCACTAACAGATGAAATGAAGAAGGTGTTGAAGCCACAGGAACCTTGGGAGGAAGTGATCATGCAATATTGGAATTCAACATTATGGAAGCACAAGCAATAGAACACAGTCAAACTAGAGTCTTGGACTTTAAGAGAGCTAATTTCAATAAACTTAGAGAGGGTTTGGGAAGGATTCCATGGATGAGAATCCTCAAGGGGAAAACAACTCAAGAAGCTTGGGAAATTTTGAAAAGTGAGATAATAAAAGCCCAGTCTAGCACAATACCAACAAAGAGGAAAAATTACAGCTCTCAAAAGAAACCAGCATGGCTGCATAAAGAACTCTCTGATAAATTGAAAGATAAAAGGGACAAATATAGAAAGTGGAAAGAGGGGCACATAACTAAGACAGAATATCAGCAAATAGCCCGAGCCTGCAAAGATGAAGTGAGGAACGCTAAGGCTCATAATGAACTAAGGCTTGCGACCAAAGTCAAAAATAACAAAAAAAGCTTCTTTCAACATGTAAAAAACAAGAAAAAAGTGAAGGAAATGATTGGTCCACTAGTGGGTGAAAGTGGCAAAAAGGTGACAAGCAACAGGAGAAAGCAGAACTATTTAACTCATTTTTTGCATCTGTCTTTACACAAAGGGAAAAAACAGACCAACCTACCAAAAATAGTGCCATAAAAAACAGTTAAGATAGGCAAGAAAACGGTAAGTGAGCACCTGTCCAGCCTAGACGAGTTTCATCACCAGGCCAATGGATTACACCCCAGGTTTTCAAGGAACTGGCAGATGTGATCTCAGAACCATTGAACTATATTTTTCCCAAAATCCTGTAGCACTGGGGAATTACCGGGGACTGGAAAAGAGCTGATGTAAGTTCCCATCTTCAAAAGGGAAAAAAATGGCCCCGGAAATTACAGACCTATCACCTACGCTCCATACCTGGGAATACTTCTGGAAAGATATCAAACAACGAATCCGCGAACACTAGATGCAAACAAAATCACTACTAAAGCAACATGGGTTTGTCAAAACCAGATATGCCAGACAAACCTGATTGCATTCTTGCCCAATGACAAATAGTGGATCAGAGGAATGCTGTGGATATAATTTACTTGGACGTCAGTAAGGCATTTGATAAAGTAGATCACAACCTACTACTTGATAAGATAAAAAAATGTGGGTTAGACAGCATCACCACTGGATGGATTCGTAGCTGGCTGACCGGCTGTACTCAGCGTGTGGTCCTCAATGGAACCGCATCTACATGGAGGGAAGTGTGTAGTGGGGTGCCCCAGGGCTCTGTTCTGGGCCCAGTGCTCTTCAACATCTTCATCAACAATTTGGACGAGGGGATAGATGGGGAACTCATCAAATTTGCAGACGACACCAAGCTGGCAGGAATAGCCAACACTCCAGAAGACAGGCTTAAGATAAAGAAGGATCTGGACAGACTTGAACACTGGGGAGGATCTGGACAGACTTGAACACTGGGCACTATCTAACAAAATGAAATTCAATGGTGAAAAAAGTAAGGTTCTATATTTAGGCAAGAAAAACCAAATGTACAGGTATAGTATAGGGGGTACCTTGCTCAATAGTACTAACTGTGTGAGTGTGCTGCAGCTGCCAAAAAGGCCAACACAGTGCTAGGCTGCATTAACCAGAGGGATTAGAATCAAATCACGGGAAGTAATTACTACTACTTTTACAATGCCTTGTAAGCCACACTTGGAAATCGCATCCAGTTTTGTTCACCACGATGTAAAAAAGAAGTGAGACCTAGAAACGGTACAGAGAGAGCAACAGAAGATGATTAGGGACTGGAGGCTAAAACCTATAAGGAACGGTGCTGGATTGGGTATGTCTAGTTAACGAGGAGAAGGACGAGGGGACTGAGCGGTGTTCCAATATCTCAGGGCTTGCCACAAAGAGAGGGATCAAGCTATTCTCGCAAGCGCCTAAGGCAGGACAAGAAGCAACGATGGAAACTAATGAAGGAGAGAAGCACCTAGGACTAAGGAAGAAACGTCCTGACAGTTAACAATTACCAATGGAACAACCTGCCTCCAAAGCGGTGATGCTCATACACAACTGGAGGTTTTTTTAAGATATACGGTGACAGCCATTTGTCTGAAATGGTATAGGGTTTCCTGCCTGAGCAGGGGGTTGGACTAGATGACCTCCAAGGTCCCTTCCAACTTTCTTATCATCATCATCATCATCATCATCATCATCATCATCATCATCATCATTATTATTATTATTATTATTATTATTATTATTATTATATGACCACCTGGACCTTGACGCATGGTATTAATTTACTCTCTATAACTTGACCAGTTGAGTCGAGTCTGCACCAAGGGCAAGAAAAGTGAAATGCAGAATTGGTAGCAATGAATTTCTTTCAAGAAGAATATCAAAGAATACAATATTTTTGACTTTGATTCACCAGTTTAACAATGATAATTATGGACTCATTTCGCAATATAAATTGCCCCAAAACTTAATTTTTTTCCACTTCCAATTTTTTTTCCTTTTTCCTTTTTCAGGATTGATAAAAAATAGCCAATGGTAAATGAAACAAATACACAAACAACACAGACATATGTGAGCCGTTTTACCTTGCGGCAGCCATCAAAGTAAAGCACCAACAACAGCGTGCATTTTACAATACATCTAACCATTTTGAAAGAAAGAAAACACAGTTTTAAAATGTAACAAACAATATTTAGGTACAATTACGAAGCAGTAGTATGAGAAAAAAACAGGTTTTACTTTTTTGTCTTTTCTCTATGCAAGTTGAGTTGTGATGGCAAAAAGGAAGGAACTGAAAGAGCTGACATTGAAGGAGAGCTGACATTGATCTTTTACGTTTTCTAGAAAACAGTAGTGGAAAGACAGTGGAACATTTTGGTGTCAGCAAGATGACATTAAGCAATATCCAAAAATGTAAGGATGAGTACCTGGAGACATATAATAAAGAAAGTGGAGATTTACAATGGAAAAAGAGAAAAACTTTGCTGAATGAAGTCAATGAAGCCACGTTACATTGGTTCAAACAAATGAGGGCCATTAATGCCCAAATCTCTGGGCCAATAATCCAAGACTTTGCTAAAAAGTTTGCAAAGGAGTTGGGGGTATCAGATTTCCAATCGTCAAGTGGTTGGCTCAATAAATTTAAACTGCGACATGAGATCTCTCAGAAAGTATTGTGTGGTGAATCTGATGGAATTACAGTAGAAGTTGTTGAAGAGTTCATTGAAAAGTTTCCGAACTTTGCCAGTGGGTTCAAAGAGGGCAACATCTTTAACGCTGACGTGTGTAGACTCTCTTTCAAGGCAATTCCTGACAGGAGCCTCATTATGAGGGGTGACAAATGTAAAAGTGGAAAACTTTCTAAAGAATGTTTCACAGTTCTGTGCGCTAGCTTAACCAGAGAGAAGTTAAAACCTTTGGTGATTGGTAAATCAGCTAAGCCACACTCATTCAAGAACCTACAGCCCAAAGACCTTCTCGTCACCTGGAAATCTAACAAATCTGCATGGATGACTGGTGCCCTATTTGACAAGTGGGTAAGAGGTATTGACCGAGAAATGAGGAAGAAGACACGGTCCATTCTTCCTGTAGTGGACAATTGCCATCCCCAACTGAATCATCTTAACAAATGTGAAACTGAAATTCTTGCCTCCAAACAGTATATCAAAAATTCATCCTCTTGACCAAGGCATAACCAAAATGCACTACCGAGCCCAGCTTCTGTACTGGCTCATGGCTAAAATGTAAACCTATGGTCCATCTGCAGAAGCAACATCATCTATTGCATCAATTTCTGCTCTGGATGCTGTTCTCTGGATTAGTTCTGTTTGGAATAAAGCTCAGCCCGAAACAATACAGAAGTGCTTCAAGAAAACTGGATTTGTTACAACCCAAGACCAAGATGTTGCAGCCCCACAAGACAGCAGAATTTGAGGGAGTAGATTTTGAAGATTTTGTTGCAATGGATGACGATGTAGCAATCTGCAATGAACCTGACGCAGAAGCAGTTTTTCAATCAGACCAAGGTACAACCTAGCAGAAAAGTGCTGGAAGCAACTGGTGAAGTGGAAGAATTAAGTGAGGAGGACACAGAAATTGCAGATATTCCGAAAGAAGAGGATGTCAGTCATTTGATAACGCAGTTAAAGTCATTTGCCATGGAAAAATGCCCAGGTATAGCCAGCGTCGAGAGTGCTTTCTCCACTTACCTTCATAAAAAGAACATGAAATAGACTAAAATTGACCCTTTTTTTCAGAAAGAATGAACAAACCATGAGAAAACAATATATACGTAAATGTATTGATTTTGTATGATGCAGTATTGTATGAATGATTTACCTGTGTTTTCACTATATGTATTTCTGTATGACATTCTCTGATAAAAACTGTACAATAAAATGAGGCACATGTACATATCAGTACAGTTGTTCCGTATGTTGGCCACCTCCGTATGTTGACCACTTTCCTTCAGTCCCTTGGGTGGTCAACTTTGAGAGCTTTTACTGTATTTCTCACCCCACAAGATAAATTATTATGGTATCTAGGCAATTATCATCTATTCTGAGCAGTATCAATTCTCCAAAGCCTTGAGGCCAGGGGCTCATGTCACCCAATAACTGATAACTTCATGGAAGGAAAACCTTTCAGCTCCCATACTTTCTTTTGTACACTGCTCACTTTATATCAAATAATTTTGAAAAATTGCAAGGATAGTTGTTATTATATCTTTGTTACACTTAATTTGAGCAGGGAAAGATAGCGAAACCATTATCCTGAGACAGATGGCACATTGTTAGTGGGAACCTGTTTTATATAAAGAAGTGGCTTCTTTGGTTTTAGACAGTTTTGGTTATAGTGAAAGCAGAAGGAGCTATTGAACGTCTCCAGAATAGGAAGCCAGATCTATCTATGCATTGGCTTAATTTTGCTCTTGTTTAATTTTAGATCAACCACTTTGCCATTTTTTTTAATTCTCTGATGTATAAAATAAGGATTATGAAATAGATTATGAAATAGATTTGCTTCTCATCAAATGGGTGAGAGGGGGCAGGTAGAAGTGTTGATTAGTTACTGTTTAAATCTGTGGTATGTAACTACAGAGTGCTGTTGTAATCTAAACAGTTTTTTTTTTTTTTAAGAAAAAGTAAATAGAAATCCTGTTTGAGCTTTCAGGACATGCACAGGATCCATCTGTGTATCTGTCAACAACAAATAAATGCAGCTTAAACGAAAATAATTGGAGTACAGCCATTCCTGTGCTGAAGTGCCAAGTCTTGAGGTTAGGTATCTGCAGCAATCAAGAACTGGCAAATCGGCAGTAGAAATGGAGGGATTTTCTTGCTGGTTTTGCATGCTGTGAGAATATAACACAGAGATTCAAACTCGGACTGTATTGATTAAGACTGTGCTGCTCTTTAATCTTTAAAATTTTACACATCTGTCGGATATACTCCTTGTTTCTTTCTTTAAGAGATCTACAATGAAGACAGAATTATGGGTATATGGACATTCAGAGAGGGAAAGATGCATATCTGGATGGCTTCCTCCTTATCTGCTTTACTACACTAAGGAAACAGTTTCCTTAAAGGGGGGGGGGGTAGGACTTGAACTTCATGTTACTAGCAGAGACTGTCTGGCCAGGATTATATCAATTTCCAAGAGTCTCTTCCTATCCAATTCGATCTAGCAGATTAGGCATGCTGCAGATCCCATCAGCCAAAGGGTATTGGGCCTCTTCCATAGTAGCTCCTGCTCTGTGACATATTCTCCCCACAGAGATTAGAACGGCCTCAACCCTGCTGGCTTTCTGGAAGGCTGGCTGTGTACCTGAGCCTGGGTCTCTCTGAACGTGCTAAGAACCTCATTTCTTAGCTTTACTGTTAATTGGTTCATTATCTCGGCTACTGTATATATTTATTTTGGATGTTGTCATTGTTTAAATGGTTTTTTTTTGTTGTTGTTATTTTCATAGGTTTAGAACTGCTAGCTACCCAAAGACATTGGTTGGGATAGGTGACTGTAGAAATTGAATAAATAAATAAAATTTCCTGACCCCATGACTTAAAAAGAATTTTTTTGCCCTGCAGTGGAGACATTGCTGACAATGAAATTACCACCATAGGAGCAACTCTAAAGGATACAATGGAAAGGTCGTGAGAGCACCCTACTTTTATTTTTGTATTTTTAATTGAGTACTAAGAGCAGATGAGGAGAGAAATCTAAACTGCCGGTTGATTATGGCCTGCTGAGATTAACAGTTGCAGAAGAATCATGGAGGAGAGTGAGAACTGGAAAATGGACTGGGGGAAAGCATTGAACCAGTAGCTGGCTTATGGAGGTGGGGGGGGGGCATTTTGTGAAAATATGCAGTCTGGCCAAAGGCTAGGGTAACTTCCTTTAAGGTTACAGTCTAATCAAACATTTCTGTAGTAATAGCCCTTCCAACTTAAAACCCCTGCTTTTCAGTGCCATACTGGATAAAATAGCCATTATCCAGGATTTTATCTGCTATCTAGTCTTTAACTTTATATTTATCATGGATATATGCAAACAGAAGAGTGGGGAATTTATGCCTCCCAGCTTTGTCCACCATACTGTGGTGTGATACAGTACACTAGGAATATGGTTGGGAAAGGACAATTACAGTCTTTATATATTCCATCTTGATGACCAGATGTACTATTTTATAATCTCCTAGTTTTCAATGGATTATGCTATATTTGGTTATTCAGGCCAGTTATGGATGGTGTCAGCATACTATTGAACTGTTTCTGTTCCTGGGTTATTAGGGATAACCTTAAACATGCCATTAAATTACACATAGCTTCTTGTTGTAGGATTTCAATATCCTCATTGATTAATCCTCAATTAAGAACTGTTAATGATTTAATGCTCTCCTTAATGTTGATCAGCCTGTTCCAACTAGTGCTCCTCACTTACCACAGGGTAAGATTTGGATTTGTTTGTTTCCCTGAAGTTTGTGATCTAAAAGTGGAGAGTCTGTCTATAACACTGTTGTCATGGTCATATCATTCCCTGGTTAATTTTAGACTGAAAGCTGATAGAAACTTCTGAGGGTCAAGGACCATTTAAAATTATCCAGTTGAAATACTTGATTTATCTAAATAGTTTCATGAATGCTTTGGGGAATTTCTCATGGTATCTGTCAGTGATATTGTTAAGTGCCATGGCTGACCTCTGAAAAATGGAAGTAATTGAGGTGGTTGACATTGGCGCTCCTAAGAATCCATTTCTGTCTGATAGAGCCAAATCAGCCCACTGCTTTATTAGGGATTTAAGAGTAGTGAAGCTGATGTGGCAACAGATAGTAGAAAGACTTTTTGGACAGATCAGATTGATGTACAATATGAAGCCCATCTGAAAATCCACTTGGTCTTCTGCTCTGCTGTTCTTTCACATAGGTCAATATCAGTTCCACGTACTTTGTGATATTTCTTCTACCAGAATATTGGAGGGAGGTACTGTTGGTAGCTCAGTTTCAGCAATTTGCTTTATCTGTTCCAATTTGTTCCTAATGCTGGGACAGGTTGCAGGGATGAAAATTTAGAAACCTTTTGTCCAAGTTTTTTAGGTTGTAGATCTCAGGGATGTGTATAGACTTGTGACGGATGAAACTAAGTGTCAATAGAGGCCCATCTGATGATCTATTTGAACGTCTCCTTTACTACTCTCCAGCAACCACAAAGAATAGACTAACATTACTTTCCTGTATTAAATGGCATCTGCTCCAGCAAGATTGAATTGGACCTTGGGGAAATCCTTCTATAGCACTTCTGGCTCTTCCTCTGAGAAAATGTTCAGAAAGTAGTGCTCAACAGAGTATTGTTTGAAATCTTAGGTGTTGACCAATGGTGTTTTGTCCCCATTAGTTTCTATATGAGAGCTCTGTGAGAGGTCATCTTGGGTTTTGGAGTGGGAAGTCACCAATAATGCTTCTATTGTGCTGAATGTGCCCTATGTTAAAAAATGGGCACAATAAAGAACAAATTTACAGAAGATAAAAGTGCTGTTAATAAATAGGTTATTGGTTTGGGATACTAAGGTCAGCCTCTTTTGGCTGAAAGAGCTGATCCACAGTTGAAAAGTGTTCCTTAAATCTCTTCCCATCACTGGATTTGTTAGGCATGCTTTTGCACAAAAATGCCAAAAGTCTCAGCGGTCTCCCTTCCTTAGCCAATTGGCTTTGGCAACGGTTAGTTTTTTTTTTTTTCTTATCTTCCGTCTTGACTACTGCAACACACTGTATGTAGTACTACCCTTGAAAAATGTCCAGAACTTTCTTCGGTTGGTTTAAAATGCAGCACAAAGGAAAGTGCTCCTATGAAGCTTATGTGAAAGATCTACAGTTATGGTCTATAATGTTGTGTTGATATTGAGCGTTTTAAGTCATAAATAGGATCTGACTATTTGGCTCATCTATTAGGAGCTTCTCTAACTGTTAGGTTTTGGAAATCTTCCAGGTATCAAAGCTTTCTACTTCAGTGGAGAGAGATTTTTTCCTACATTACTCCTTTGGAGTTTTGTGTTTGGCCCAGCTTTCTTGGTGCTAAGAAAATCTGTAAAAACAGGGGTTTTTTGAATGGTGAAATTAGTTTAATGCTTGTTTTAATGTTATTTTAAATTATATCTATTAATTGTATTCTCTCTCTAACAAAATTCATTAGACAGGATATACATTAAATGTATAATAATTTCAATTATAGAGTTATTCCTAATTGTCACTTTAAAAGCATCAGGAATACATTACAGCAGGGAATGAAGGAAGAACCACACAACAGCACAAAAGGCAAACCTCGTCCAGTAACGCAGCAAGATCCTACCTACCCAGGTAGTTTATTTAATTCAATTTAGGTGCCATCTGAATGGCTCACAATATAATAGACCATAAAAATACAATACAAAATAAAACAAGATAGGATCTAGTTGCTCTGTTCAAAAACAGACGAAAACGCATCCAACAATGGTCCATCAATCTTAGCCCAAGGTCTTCTGGGCCATACACAAAGCCAACAGGATGTGAGCCATATGGATGGATGGATGGATACAGATAGATAGATAGATAGATAGATAGATAGATAGATAGATAGATAGATGGATGGATGGATGGATGGATGGATGGATGGATGGATGGATGGATGGATGGATGGATGGATGGATGGATGGATGGATGGATGGATATGATATATGATATGATATGATATGAATAGACATTGACATAGGTCAGGGGTAGGCAACCTTGGCTCTTTTATGACTCGTGGACTTCAACTCCGAGAATTCCTGAGCCAGCATGGCTGGCTCAGGAATTCTGGGAGTTGAAGTCCACGAGTCATAAAAGAGCCACGGTTGCCTACCCCTGACATAGGTATAGATATAAATATATTTATTGAAGAAATTCAGAATTTTATAGAAGCTGTAGCAACAGCAAAGACAAGGGGAAATGTAGCTTCTCCCCTTCCCCCATTGAAAGCCGGATAGGAGCGCTCTTGGCTTGAAAACTTGGAGAGCTGCAGGAAGAAAGGGGGAACACACGCACACACACATAACACACACACACACACACACACACAAGTACACCAAATTAAACCTTGAAAAGCAGGCGGGATGTTGCCAAAACACGAGGCACCTGGAGCATCAAAATAAAAGCAAAAAACTCCAGTTGAAGTGCAACGGAGCCCAGCGGTCTTAGAAAAGGTGCAGACGAGTGAGAGAATCCCTTGGAGACTTAAGGTGCTTAAGGTGAAAGGTAGCTTCTCCCTGCCCCTATTTGCACCCTGAGCAAGACACCCTCACATACACATACCTTGGGGGGGGTCCCCCTCCAACAAGGCTTTGGGGGATCCCCTAGTTGCAAGGTGGGCTGGCGCAACCAAGCTTGGAGAGTTGCACGAAGGGAGTGCGAGCCCAGCTGGAGAGGAGGAAAGTGAGGAAGAAGAGGAAGAAGAAGCAACAGGACCAGGAAGAGGGGGAGGAGGCAGGAGGAGAGACAGCAGGAGGAAGGAGAGGAGGAAGGACGCGGAGCTCAGATGTTGCAAACCAGTTGCAAGCGCAGCCACCAGAGGACCCTGCACTGAGTAAGAGGGCTTCTGCCCTGCCACTCTCCCACCCCTGCCCAGACTCCTGCAGATTTGCCGCATTCCTGGAAGTGGAAGACGCGCTTTCAGCACGCCTCCAGCTGCACGGCCCAGTTCCTAAGTGCCCGTGGCTCAATACCGGTTCGCGGACAGGGGTTGGGGACCCCTGTCGTAGAGCCTCCAGTAGCATAGACCCCCCCCAAGAGAAAAAAAAATAGTTCTTTCCCTATTGTGCTGCTGATGGTAGCTACTGCCAATGCGTTCCTTTCTCGGAGAGAACTCTGCATCCATTCTTCTCTGTATTTTACTGGTTGATGATCTGGATAGTCCTTACTTCCTTGGGAATCTGCCTGGCACCTGTGCTTTCTGCATCCAGAGTAAGTAAAAATGAGAGAGCACATACAGTAGAATTTACGCGTGAAATGCAGTGGGCCAATCTGGAAAATTGCTAGTTCAAAATGTGTTAAAATATTTCTGCCAGGTTTTTTGGGCAGAGGCATGCTGCCATCCCCCATCTAAATGGTGCTTGTATTACAATTTCAGAGTTGTCCCCCAAAGCCAAGGAACCAACATCCTAACATGTTCTATCATTCCAAGATACCCTGTGTGTGTGCATAATGTAATTGTTTGCTGATTGTGTAATTTTGTGAGAGCCTAACAAGCAAATTCAGGTTGCTGTGTGCTACATCCATTAAGCCAGCCTTATACATTTGCAGAAGTGTATAATTGTAAAAATGTGAATGGAGAGATGTTAACAACATTGGCATAAAGCCACAAGCAATGTAACACATCAGCAAACTGATTGTTTAATAAACTGACCTTCATTATCTTCTCCCACATGTTTATTTGGAAATAAGCCCTGTTGATTTCAGAAGACTATCTTCCAAATGCATGTATTTTGAGTTGCAATCCTAAATAGTTAGAAGTTGTCAGAATACTTATAAGTCTAGATACAGTTAAGAATAATAGTGAAACACAAAATCGACATAGAACAAAGTTAAAAACAAACAAAAACAAATGCTCAGCTTTGGCACTCTAACTCAGACATGTGGTATCGGCCTCCTGGCCATAGTTCAAACTTTTTGGCTGCTTTCCTTCCTGTTTACTTCAAAAGACCCACCTTTTAAACTTCCCCTCTAGCTCTTGGGATGCATTTCCATTCCCTTCCTTTATGCAGAGTTTGGAAATCCAAGAATACTCTAAGCAGTTATTGGCAAGACCAGCATTCTGGATTGTTCTTCCTCTAGATGAATTTTAGAGACACTGGCAACTGTAGAAGCAAACAGATTCCTAGTTCTTGTTTTTTTTTTCCAGATGTGTCCATCCACCCTTTTGGCCCAATGTAGCATTAAAAGAGAGAAATCACATTCAGTGGCTTCTTAATTATGTAAGAACATGCATGGCATGCTTTTAGCTGTCTAATGTAGCCTTTGTTCTTCACTGCATTGAAGATGTTGAATTCATTAGCTTCAAGCACCTTCTCCAGCATATGAGATAGTAAATTCTAAATCTGCATTGTACCATTGCTGGCTAGAGACGATGGTTTATAGAACCATCATTTATATTGCACTTGGAAAACTAGTCCTTTAGCCAAGCAGACCAATTGTTGAGTTCAACAATGTATCTTTTCAAACTATGCAATGTGTGCTGCCGAGATTGCCCTCTGGAGGAAGGGAAGGGAAGGGAAGGGAGGGGAGGGGAGGAAGGAAGGAAGGAAGGAAGGAAGGAAGGAAGGAAGGAAGGAAGGAAGGAAAATATCCTATTTTAAAGCAAGAGGAGTCAAAGAGATGTACTACACAGTACATCTTAATGTCATAAGAGGTATTACAATAAAGTTGATTATTCATGAACATGAACCCTTGTCTTGCCTAAGTCCTTGATCTATATGTCATATGTTGCAGAAGATCACCAGAAGTCTTAATAATTACCACCCAAAAAATGTTTGTCAGATAGAAAGGGTCATGTTACGTGAAACAAAGAAAAATGCATATATCTGTCTCTTCTGTGTAAACTCTTTTTGTCAGCTTGGGTTTCTAAAGAGTTAATAATCTGCCAGTTCCCACTTTGTACCCTATTCAAAAAGAATTCATTTCCAAAAAGATCCAGGGCAGAGAAATGCAAATAAGTGTTTCGGACAGCTGCAGGCTGTATGCCTTTCTGAGATGCCAGGGCCCCAAATGAGACATGTCAGAGTACAAATTGAAAATGCCAATTTCACTTATTCTGCCACGCTGTTCGTCACAGCTAAATTCTTCTCTGCCACCCTCCCAAAACACTTTTCTCTTTCCAAATGATGGGTGCTTTCCCTTTATGTAAATATACGTGACCTTCTTTGAGTTATTCCTATCGACAGCTTCTTCAGCCTGTTTCCAATTAGTCTAACACAACCAGAAAAGAATGGGACATGAACATACACAAACACAATCACACACACTTACACAATTGCATGTACCACATTATGCAAACATCAATTATTTTCAAGTCTCTACTGATCTTTAAGTAGTTTATATATTGTATTGCATAAAGATATTACTGATGTGAGCTTATATCAGCTGCCCTTCAATTATCTGAATTTGTGATTATACAGTCTGTATTTAGAGTTCTATATTCTATTCTTTGGGGCAGATATTTGGTATAACAGACCAGCCTTTCCAAATTGATGTTATCCAGGTAACCCTTCAGCAGTTAACCTGGACAGTGCCATGCTGGCTGAAGGATTTAGGAAAGGCCTTTATGGAAGAGAAATAAAATGAATGAATAAATGATTGATTGATTGAATGTGCTATCAAGTTGTTAACTCCTGGCAACCAAATAGATGTTCTCTATGAAAATATAATAATAGTTCAGATAAATACATCAACCCCCAGATGGGATTACTTGGTTGAAATGCCTTAATGGTTGAATTTAATATATATATATTTAATTTTAATACAATTTAATATCATATTCTGCACTTTAGGCAAGCCTTCCTCAAATTGGTGCTCTTCAGATATATTATTCAGTGACTCAGGGCATATATATGTGAAGAATGCTAAATAGGTAAAACAGGTTTTAAACAGCTGAATTTAATTAAAGAATATTTTGTATCATTAATATCATAGATCAGGAGCTGATAAATTTTTCAGGCTTAGGTGCCATTGTAGAAGCTCATATAATGGGCCAATATCTGTCAGGCACAAACAATCAGATTCACATATGAAGACTTCAATTAGCTATTTTATTGCTTAAGCAATAAATAAGACTAGATAAGGTTCAATAGCATTCAAAGGAAGTCAGACTTCCTCTTCTTATGCCCACATAGGAATTCCAGACTAATTCCCCGTTTGATGATTCCTCTCTCTCCAACAATATCTTACAAATGCCAAGATCTTAAATTTCAGCAGTTTTAACCTATTTTTCAGAACAAGACCAAAATCTCTCCAGGTAGTCCTTGGGTTACAACCATTGCCACGAGACTTGCAATGGCATTGAACAAGAGAGACTTGCGATGAGTCCTCAGAGTTCTGGCTGTTGCGGCATCTGTGCAGTTATGTGATTATAATCTAGGCCCTTGGTGCCTGCTTCATGATTATGATATCACAGTGAGACATAAGTCTCATGATCACAGTTTGCTAGCTTCTCAAAACAAAGATAATGGGGAAATGTTAGGAGTTACAAGTTGCGATCACATGAGGTAGTTGCTTAACTATCTCCTCAGCTCTTGCTTAATGACAACAATCAGGTCTGACAGAATTATTGTCACTAAGCAATGGGGTCACATGAAAACTGTAATCCTTAGCAGTGGCAATCCCAGTTCCAATTATCATCATAAACTAAGAACTACCCTCTCAGAGAGAGCTTGGGCATTGTTATTTAATATGGGAAAACATGAACATCATTCTAGTGTCTAAGTGTGTGCTCTGTGCCTATGGGTGCTATGTGACTAACCCTTATTGTATGGATAAGGCTTGTGACCTATATTTCTATAGTATGTACCTCATATTGTGATTCTGTGTTGTTTCTGGCTCTCTATGCAAAAAGAAAAAAAGATTGGTCACATTGTTTGACATAGCTCTCAGGAAATCAGCGTTTCTGTTGTGTATGTTGTTTCTCATTCTATATGCATGGCAGTTCACTTGTATTCTGTATGCTTTATAACTTATTTTTTTTCCAAAAAAAAAAAAAAAATACAAATTAAGACAAATTGGATTTCCAGGGAAGTTGAAGAGGAGAAGGGAAAGAAAAGTGAGACTTGGAAGGATAGGGGTTGGGGAAGATACTTGATGCCTTCTTCATCTTTTTGGCTGTCTTATGCCTTGGTGGCTAATATAGTGCTGTGGCTGAGCAGGGAGGGGGTGTTTCCAGAGCAGGGGGAAAGCTGCACCTGTAGTATCCATAGTTCCCTAACAAACTCCAGCAAGCTATGAATCTTTCATTTAATCTCTCCTGACACGCCTGTCATTTTCTCCGGAGAAAAGCAGAGAATCTTTCGCCAAAGGAGGTCATTAGCTGTCAGGGAAGGTTCCGACTGCCTTCCTGTCTTCATATCGATTAAGCCTCCACATGCACGCAGGCACTGTGAAGGGAATATTGATGAGGCTGCAAGAAGTTTGTCTGAAGCAAGAGATTGGGTTAGGTTTATTTTTCACAGAGATAGATGGGATGAAGGCTCATGGTGATGTAGGATGGAAATACAATTCCCAATTTGTGTGCCTCTGTAATCATCCTTCTTAGAGAGATAGTCTTCCTTAAGTCTGTTGCATTTTCATTTTCTTTCCTGCTGTAGAAGAAGTTGAACAGTATTTGCCAGCTCAACAGAGACAAAAGTAATGTCTCCAGTTGCTGGGAGGCTTTAGACTCTATACTTCCTCAGTTTAAATATTTATTCAGGCAAGGGCTTCTTGCTCCGTTGTTTTATTTTGAGGAACGCTGAATGATGATTAGAATAAAATAACTTCAGTTTGTACTTTTTTATTAATTTATACAGTGACAACACCCATTTATAGCTTGTATATTACTTGAATAGGTCTGAAGATCACTTCATTTCAGGCTTTGTTTACTCTCGGATTGCATTTTAAAAACCAACCCAGTTTATTAGGTGATGCAATTTTGTGCCGAGGACCATTAGCCTCAACAGCGCAAATAAATTATGCTTGTGATTTGACATCCAGTAGATTTGCTCAATTCCTACCAATCATTCTCCAGTGGTAAAGAATACTACAAATCCAGAATCAAACTGTTTTAACATTGCCTAAGCAGGCAAAGGAAAAATTAAAGTGGAAAGTAATATAAATATAAATGCTTTGGATTGGTACCCAGTTTGGACTTTTCCCCAAAGTGCATTCTGTCTGGCAGAATTCTAAAGAAGTAGCTGGGAACAAAAATAAAGAAAATTGTGTTGTTCTTATTGTTGTTCCCTGGTTATTAGGGGGACTTCATGTCTGACCAATCTGCCTTGCTTTGACATGGTCATAATTGTCAGAGGAAGATCCAGGTAGGTGCACTTGAAATTAGTGAGAATAATGTGATGTCCTCCACTGACCTTTCATTTGCCTCTTGGTTTGTATCTGCTATTTTTGTCTAAGGTTGACTCTGTGCCCTGTTGTGTCTTCTTTGGCAGTATTTCTATGAAGGGAATGACATCAGTGACCTCCCAGTGAATCTTTCTGTTGTGTGGAATGGAAACTTCATAATTGACAATCCCCAAAACATCCAAGGTAAGCTGACATAGGGAATGTAGAAACACCTTCAGTTATAACAAAATTTCTCCATAGTAAACTGTCTCCACACTTAATCTTTGAACCAGCCAGCTGGGGACCATATTTGAATTAACAAACTGCCACAAGTGAAAATTCAAAACATTTTGCCCGTATGAGCAAACACTGTTCCTTACACATAGTAAAGTTAAAGGAGGCAGTCTGGAAAGATCTGGTTTTATAACTTATTATCTGCGTTATTTCTCTCTGTATCTAATGTGTCTCTGGAAATGCTATAAGTCGGGTGTCAAACTGCTGGCCCGCGGGCCGGATGCATCATGCCAAAACCGTGCCCACCTCATTGCCGCAATGGGGAAAAAGTCACGATATGTTGTGACACGCGATGTGACATTGCGAGTTTGACACCTCTGCTATAAGTTATTCAGTTAACTAGATTCACGTCCTATATAGCAGGAAACCATGATCAAGTAGTTTTACTAATGCACCTAGGTCATTCATTAATGTCCTAGGTGAGGGGATTGAAGGGGCTCTCATCAAAAATTTGCAGATGGCAAAGATGACTTTGGACGATAGTCTCAAGTTCAGAAGGATCTTAACAGACTTGAGCATTTGGCTCCATTCAACAAGATGTAGTTCAATGGTGAGTCTTGCACTTAGGCAGGAAAAGCTATATGCACCTGTACAAGATAGGTATTAGCTGACTCAACAATAGTGCCTAGGAGATGGGTCTAGGTGCCCTGGTGGATCACCACTTAAGTATGACTCAGTAGTGTGCTGCAGCTGCCAAAAAAGTCAACATGGTCCTCAGTTGCTTTGACAGAGGGATAGTATCAAGATCAAGGGAAGTAATAGATATAGTATCTATATCACACTGATGAGGTCACATTTGGAATACTGTGTCCAGTTTTGGTCACAACAGTATAAAAGAAGATGCTGAGGCCCTAGCAAGAGTACACAGAAGAGCAGCAAATATGATAAGCGTTTTGGAGGCTAAATCCTATGACGAATGGCTAAAGGCACTAGGTATGTTTCATTTAACGAAGAAGAGTATGAGGGGAGACAGGATAGCAATCTTCCAGTACTTGAAGGGCTGCCACCGGGAAGAGGGTGTTGATTTATTCACCACAATACCTGAGGGCAAGACAAGAATCAATGGCTGGAAGCTCATCAGAGAGAGATGCAACCTGGAAATAAGAAGAAATTTCCTGACAGTGCAAATTATTAAGCAGTGGAAGGGTTGCCTTCCAGAGTTGTGGGTGCTCAATCGTCGGAGGTTTTCAAGAAAATATTGAACAACCATTTTCTCCAAAATGGTATGATAACTCCTGCATTGGGCAGAGGGTTGGACTAGAAATTAAAACAATTCTAAAATTACTCATAGCCTATTTAGCAAATTCTACCTAGCACCAATTTATCTTTGAATGTATGCTTTCCTTTGCAGCTCACTTGTACAAGTGCTCAGCTCTGCGAGAAAGCTGTGGGCTGTGCTTGAAGGCAGATCCACGCTTTGAGTGCGGCTGGTGTGTGTCAGAAAAACGGTGTTCCCTCCGTCAACACTGCCCAGTATCGGAAAGCAGCTGGATGCATGCAAGCAATGGCAATAGCCGTTGTACAGATCCCAAAATCCTTAAGGTATGTTTGGGATGGGTATTGGATTGGCAAAGAAGAGGGCCTTTCTCCATTCTCTTTCTCAATGGTATACAGAAATTTGACTGTGTCAGAGGATGCCTGGAAATACTTGGTCCTGTAATATTTTAAGGACTGATAGGCATATCCTGCAGCTGTTGGTATTAATCAGCTTTGTACACTACTGATTTCATGTTCATAATCCCTTAGCTTACCTAGCTATGGTATCAGGGGAATTTCCCTGGCAAGTCATGAAACAGCGTCGGAGGAGGCTAAGAATTATAGGATTTGACATGTAACACATCTGGCGGATACCATTCTGGGGAATGCTGGTGTGCATAACATTCCTGTGGCACAGAGTATTTCTACTAGTTCTTCAGCTGTTTCAAATATTTTATCATGCCATTTTACTTTTTAGAGGCTCTTTTTAATAAATTTGATAAAATCCCTCTTTCTCCTTCATGAGTTTTCATGGAATACTAATGCTTATTTGATTATGCTAGTGCTGTCACCATAGAGATGCTTGCAGTTGAGAATTGGGAGGATGTGATTCAGTGGTTAGAGTTAGATACATATCCTACATGCCATTTCGAGGTTTAATTTTTCTCCTTTTCTATTTAGCTTCTCCCTGTGACTTTTGTTCTGCTCTCACTGTAGAATGGAGATGTTTAATATCAGTCGATATTGATGGCTTGCAAGAGTTCATTGTTCAAGTCTGAAGAATTGCTCTGAGGCCAATTGGTCAGATCTAATGAATTACTCTGAGGGCAATTCCCTCTAATAGGCAGGGGATGGAACTGAATCTGGCACATATTCACTGCATTACAAGGCATTTGTTTCTAGAGCACCTCTTGTATATATTAAACTCACAGTTTGAATCTTCATCTGCCTGCTAAAATTTAGTGATAGAAATCAATAGATCAACATTCTATGCTTTTACGTGGTTTCTGCATAGTTTCTCCTTTGTAGTTTCTCCTGTGTTTAAGTAATGAAGTTCGCATCTCCATCCAATTCTCTTATCTTTGCATCTAAGAATAGGAGGGTGGTGTTGAAAACAAAGGAAAGGAAGAGTTTCAGGAAACTGCAAATATCTCTGCTGTAAAACTAGATGTCATTGAATATTAGTCTGAAAATGAGCTGTAGCTTGTTTGGCACAGTTTCCCTTCTGATTTTAACACGTTTTGTAATTGTTGAGATCCCTCCCTCCCTCTCCTTTCATGTCCAACAATCTTTTCCCTTCATTTCATCATCCAGTTTTGCTCTCCTATTTCTTTTACTGCCCTAGTGGAAGGGATCTGTTTTTCACAGCCCAGCCCACCTATGTGGTTCCTCCACCCCTCTTTTGACTGTTTCTGCTGGAAGAATGTAGGGTAATATGTATGTTTCCATTATAAGAATGAGAGAAAATTGGTCCAGATCAGTATTTCTTAAAATGTTGTCTGAGGACTCCTGGGGCCTCCAAGACCCTTCCCAGGATTCTGCAAAATCAAAATTATTTGCCAGATGTTGAAGATGTTTGCAATCATTTAAAATCTTGTCACTCTTCTCAGTATTATTTTTTATATGTTATAAAAATATTTATGCTAACTTCTAATGGGTTCAATAGTGTTATTTTTAATTGATTCAATATATAATTCTATGAATGCATCAATTTTAATTTTTAATACATAAATATCAATACATATAACCCATACAAACCAAAAACTCTTTTGAGGGCCTCCATAATTTTTAAAAATGGGAAGGGGTGATGAGAGCAAAACGTTTACGAAATTCTGGTCTGGATGGTAGATTATTTAATTTGTAAGAGCATTATCCAATTTAAAGGGCAATTGATTTTAATTAGTAGCTATTAATGCAATTATTTTAAAATTCTGTCCTGGTCTAGTCCTTTTGGAGAATCTTCCCTGGCAGATATATAAACAAACACATGTTTGTGATCTTATTCCATTTTTCACAACTCTTTTCCCAGTTATAGTTTTTCTTTCGGTGATCAGTCTTAATTTGCTTCCCTGAAGGTCACAACTATTCCATCCACCATTTGCTGTGGCAACCAAGTTTCCCCTACACTTATATCATTTTAAAAAATAGAAATCTTTTGCAAATATTTTAATTTTATGCCAAACTAAACCTCCTCTCACATGTTCTAGTTCCAAATCTTGGTTTCCAAATTTTGATTGGAAAAGAGGGGAATTTTTATTTGTTCCCTTGATTTTTGTTAAGAAAGTATCTTGTGATCCTGAATAACGCATCTTAACATTAGACATATTATAAACACATCTCAACAAAACTGTGACAGCAGAATTTGTACGGTTAAGTCATACCTTTAAAGGCTTTAAATAGAGCTCCCGAACCTAAACTGCAGAAAATAGGCTTCTTAGTTCATCATGTCCCCAAGCAATAATATTTTGGTTCTTAAAAGCTTCATCCTTTTAAATATGAATGTTAGAATCCTAAATCTGGGATCATGATATCTACACATGGTCCTAGTAATGAATTATAGGCTTTTATGAACCATGTTGTGAAGTATCAGTTATCAAAGGAAAAGAAGTTTAATTATGTAAGACCTCAATAAAGTTTCAGGGCTACCAAGTGGGCATGGCAACATATGGATGGCTTATCTGCAGTTTTAAAGTAATTGTCAGCGTTTCATTCTAATACAACTCTACATTACTAAATCATGAAAACTAAATTAAGAACTTGTTACTGCATTTGTAGATCCTGTGTAAGCAGATCAAATATTACATTGCTGTGTACTTTTGGGGTGGTTGGGTGTTACATTGTTATTGCTTTTTCACAGGTATTGCTGTGCTGGCTTCAGGAAAATGCAATGATAGTTTATTTGCTAGGATCATCCAGAGTGCACTGGAATCAGGGGTGTAAAATATGCTGTGGAGTTTGTTTTTTTAATCCTGGAAAATACAAGTAGTAAAGTTACTTGGTCTGTTTCTCTTGGGAGAGACAGGGATGAGTTTACACAGCAAGCTGAGATACTTTAAAAACACACAGACATAAAAACCAGTTTGTTTATTAAGCTATAAATTGTGTATTTAGAGATTGTGCAACTACAGTAATTAGCCAAAACTCAAGCAAAATTAAATGTTAAAGTTTATCGTTATGATCCCAGCTTGTGATTTCTGCTAGATTGAAGGGAAACAGGGATAAAGTACATCCATTTAAAATAGAAAGCTGGTGTCTGAGGTTTTAGCTTTCAGAAGAGAAGTATTTTAATGCTGAAAAATAAATTCAGCTCTATCTTTCGATGCACTACTCAGATAATGCCTTCCTCTACCTTGAAACATTGCCATAGAAAACAATGAAGGAGATTTGTAGAAGATCTTTGATAGGAAGAAAAGATGTTTATCTGCTTCAGCTGTAACTTTTCTAGTTCAAGCATTGTAGAAGTAATCCAAGAGAGCTGAATTGGGAGAATCAGTGAAAAAATATTGTTCTGGCTGCCAGAATAAAAAAGCATTTATGTGGTCTGTTAATTAAATTAAGTTGCTCTTGATTGATTTGACAAGATTGTTGTGGTTATCCCTTCCCTTTAGCACCAAAATTGTGCTAGGAAAGACTTCACAATTGTTATCTGTAATTGTAATAAAATCAAGCCAAGTGATTGAATGTGATCTTAATATTCCCACTTTACTCACAGGAAATTGAGAGATTTTGAGTTAACATTAAAACACTCTCCATGTCAGGACATTATCAATTCATTTAGTATTGCCTTTTATCACTTTGGCATGATATTACAGTCCAAAACCTGACTCCAAAGTTGTCTTTGTCTTTGAATTATATTTTGGATATGGAGAAGTGAACCTATCACATGAAAATGCTGCATTTTGTTGTCAGCATTGTTTTACTTCTTTATGAAAGTCTCTTTTTGTGATCCCAACTAACATACACTTTGCTGACTGCCTGATTGCATTATTGAAGATGGGCCTATGTGGTTGTGTTGTTTCAAACTTTGGCTCACTTCCCTGCTTCCAGTCTTATGCTCTGTAGTCAAATTCTCAACTGCATGGACAGATCAGCTATTCTGAATAAACAGGACATTTAGTAGTTAATTCATTATTTCACATTTTGGGAACTGGTATTTCTTACATTCACTTCATTTGGCAGATATGAAGGGTTGTGCTCCGAAACCAATTAGATGAAGAGGGCTGCTGTTTGTCAGAGAGAGCTGGGGTGGGAGTTTGTGTTTAAGGAGAGAACAAAATAGTCGGATTTTCCTGCCAGCTCTGGCTCCCAAGTGTCTTGTTTAACGATGACCCTCCACACACAGTGTATCAAGCAGTGTCAATTTTTTTCCCAATGTTGCTTCTCCCCAAACATGTGGCCCTTGTCAGTTTTGCTGCAGTAGAGGGGAAATCTAACACACTATGGGAAACCTTTTGCATTAATTTAACAATACCAAACAACAGCACAACTCACCAGGTACCCAGAGGAGCCCAGTTTAGGGAACAATAACTCAGGTTGCCTGTTGTAACAGCTGCTTTCATTGCGTTCTGATCCAGGATAGCAGTGGAGGATTAGATTATATTTAGGTGAATGACAGACTCCAGTTTTCAAATTGTCTTGTCTTGCATAAATTCTATATCAGGGCAGTTGACTTCTTCAGGCCTTTGTCATAGTTAACCAATGGAGTAACCTAGAAATCAGAGAACAAATATGGGCTTTGTGGTCTTGAATACATGATCCATGTTGGCTTTGGGCAAGCAGCAACCGATCGGTACCTTTTCATTTGATCATTATCCAGCAGAACCTTTTCTCCATCTGTCAATAGGGAGAGTCATTGGAGATATGGATGAATTGGAAAATGAATTCATACATTGAATCTCAGAAGTTGAGCTTTTCCAGGTGGTTTGGGAAATTCAAAACCTGGCAGATTTTGTAGATTCTGAGTTTCAGCCAAGTCAAAGTTTGGAGGAGGTCTTATAGGGAGGTAGGACATGGCTGGTTTCTCATCTTTCCCCTCTTAACAGAATAACAGAATTGGAAGGGACTCTAGTCCAAACCCGATACCATTTCAGACAAATAGTTGTCCAATCTTTTCTTAAAAACTGCTTCATATTGTCTGTTGGCTGCCTGCCAACTTCCCTGCATTTTCATTTGCTTAATTCTCATAATGGCATGCTTGACATAAAGTCATCAATTGATTAAGGCTAGCAAGTAATAGAAAAACTCAGAGTTGAGGTGGGGGGGAGGCAGTTGGATATGCTGCATTTAAAGGTATGGACATTGGCAGGATGTCTAACCACCCTTGGATCTTCCCAGCTCCTTTCTCTCCCCTCTCCCCTTGTTAATGCATTTAATATCTGACAGTCAATAATCTAGAAGGATGGTGTTATCTATATTTGCATCCTCTCCTGGAAGTGTACAAAATCTCTTCCCTTCTCTTCCTTCATTTCAGTTTGACTTCATCTGACTTCAACAACTCTGGTGTCTCACACTATTAAAAACAGGAATCCCCAATAGAAAGCATTTGATTGATTGATTGATTGATTTTCTTTGCCACCCATCTCACTACAAGTGACTCTGGGCAGCTTAAAGGTTAAAAGCAATTGTAAAACTGTGTGTGTGTGTGTGTGTGTATTTATAGATCATAACCGGCACTTTGAATCACATCTGGAAGCAAACTGGCATTCCATGAAGTGGGATGGTCATCATTGCCCATCTTGTTACATTCTTGGCCAGTTGAAGCTTCCAGGTTGTCATACGTATTTCAGTGACTCTTTAAATCACTTTCTAGCTACAGTGCTAGATGTAAGCCTAGAACCAAACAATTTGGGCTTGCCAGGCTTTGGGAAATTTCCTTGCTTATGACTCATCTCCATTAAGATCAATTGAATAAATGCTTTTTTTTTAAAAAAAAAAACCAATGATCTGTGCGTGTAGTGAAGTAACTTGCAGGCTGACTCGTAAACATAGAAATTCCTTCTCTTGGAGACTTGCCAATCCCTGTATATTTTGTAGAGGAAATATAAAGCTGTTCCGTGGGCAGTATTGAGAGGCTTTGTCTTGACTATACTTTTATGTCTTCTGCCTATTTTTAAACATGAAACAGTTCCTGAGCATTTAGGAGTTTCCAGCGTGGCAAATTAAGTAATAGCATGCATTCCAAAGCTGTTTGCTACTCTTAAGCTTCAGTACCTAGCTTAGAAAGGATGCATAGCCTATGTCTAGGATCAGTACAGACACTGGAGGCCAGCTTGACCGATCAGCTAATTGGTTGGTTCTTGATTTTGCTAGGTCCTTTTATGCTGTTTCAGCCCTGGAGTCCCTTTCCTTGGTTTGGGGTTGCGGTGACCCAGAAGAGCTTTCCCAGCTGGGTGCCCATTAATCCTTTTTATCACTTGCAGGTGTATGCCAAGCACTGGGGCCCAGCAAAATGTGGTGTAAAATTGCCCATAATTACCTTGTTAGTGGCAATGGTGGGCCTGTAACACACTGCTCATCTGTCATCACGCTGGCATATGACAAGCCACACCTGTCCGTTTTATTGGGAATCATCCTAACAAATGAGCCATATCGTGCTCTGCTGGGGCTTCTTCCTTCCCCAGCTGGTGCTGGCAGAAACTATTGTATGCTGGGATATTCCAGAATTACTACAGAAAGAGAAGACCCATTTTACATGAGTTAATTGGTGTCTACTTTGTAAGGAAGGCTCTGAAATGATGACTTTTCTTCTAATAATTCGTAGCATGAGAAAGAAATAGTAGGCTTTCTGAGAATATCTAGGGTTGAACAAGCAGAATGCATCCTGAGGTCCAATGATAATAGTATAAGCAAGCCATTTCTTAGTGGAATATGTTTATTGTTTCCATTTTCATATTCTGATAGGTTCAGAGGGATATATTGTAGTAAGGAAATGGACAATGTAATAGTGGAATTCAGGAGGAAGAGAGAATTAATATTGCTGCTTAGATGATAGAAACTAGTTTTGAACTATGGAAGAGCTGTCTGAATTTTAAATGATTATCACTTCAATTTTAGTTTTTCTACTGATAAGTTTATTGTAAGTGGCAATCTTTCTCAAACTTTAGAAATTTATGGTATCATACTTACTAGTATGTGGGTTGTGTAACATAGTGCTATGGCAGATGTTTCTGTTCATTGCAGTGGATCTGAGGGATTTCCATAACAATCTGCTTTGTTTCTTCTTAGTTGTTTCCTGAAACAGGTCCCCGGCAAGGTGGGACTCGGTTAACCATCATTGGTGAGAATTTGGGCCTGAAGTTTGAAGATGTGCGCATGGGTGTTCGGGTTGGCAAAGTGATATGCATGCCCATTGAAAGTGAATATATCAGTGCTGAGCAGTGAGTATCCTTCAAATTGCAGACGACTGCCTAGAATATTAAAAAA
Organism: Azemiops feae; assembly: GCA_023970755.1. NCBI lineage: Eukaryota > Metazoa > Chordata > Lepidosauria > Squamata > Viperidae > Azemiops > Azemiops feae. The sequence goes on along the minus strand of JALGBA010000306.1, from coordinate 5,160 downwards.
TGGATTCATTTATGAGGTCCTATATAACTCTAAGAAGCAGGAGAGTCAAGATTTGTAAGCTGCCAATAAGGAAATATGGCTGTGATTTTTCTTTTAAAGCATTAGTCACCATCAGCAGTTCTTGATTTAACTCATTTTAAAATGACTGTTTCTTATTTTGGAAAGAGCCAATGTGGCAAAGTTGATAAGACAGCTGAACTTGGATAAAGATTCGAATTCCTGCTTATCCATGAAGGTCACCGGTTCATGCTAGAAGCAATTATCTTTCACCCTAATCTTCCTCATAGGATTCCTGTGATTATTAAATGAGATGGCAAGTGTATAAGTATTTCTCTGAGCAATTTAGAGGGAAAAAATGAATGGCAGGATAGCTTAAAAATAATAATGCCAGATCTCCTCTGAGTTTGGTTCCACAAGACCAGTGGCAAAATAATAAGGGGAATGCCAAATCTTTTGTGATACTCTGTCAGAAAGATTCTTCTGGTTTCACAAATCATTTCTGAAAAACATTTGATGGTAAAATAAAATGATTCTGCAAGTCATTGAGAGTTTTGATTTTGAAAATAAAAATGTATGCTTTGGGGGGGGGGGGGGGGAAGAATGATTTTTCACTACATAGTTTGTATTAATTTAAAAGTCCACTGTTAAGTACATGTTTACAGAGCCACATTATCTAAAGCTGGTCAATTCTGGCTAGCCACAGATATTCTGTGTACTATGCTCTTCAAATTTACCTAGTTTAAAATTATATAGAAAAATACAGAGCCAGTTTAAACATTAATAGGATGTAATAAGAAAAATCAATGTAGGATCATTTAGCGGGTGTCTTTCTTTTCACTTGTAGATACTAAATCAAAATACAAAGCCAGAAATGTACAGGAATATTTTCCACTGTTTAACTTATGTATGTGCATTATATTATATTACATTAATACATACTGTGATAGGATGGGGGAAGAATGAAAACAAATGGGTTTTTTTTCTTTTTAGTTCTGTTAAATTTTAATTGATTCCCTACTGAGTTAAATTATACTCTCCTTGTAATATTTTATGTATTCTGCAATTTTAATCTGCCTATTGTTCAAACACCAATTTGATGTATGCTAAGACATAATTTGCTGAAATTGTTAAATGGCATTTAATTAAAACAACCACAGCCCATCAAAATATAATGACAAGATTGAAAGAAAGAATCAGGAACATCAGAAATATTTGGCTTAGGGATATGCAGGGCTGGTACACTTCATATATGTAACAAGAGCACTAACATTTCATGTGTTTGTAAGACATTCAATTGGTGTGCCCTCTGTAGGATCGTCTGTGAGATTGGAGAAGCCAGCCCCAGCAAAATTCAAGATGCTCCTGTAGAAGTGTGTGTCAGAGATTGTTCCCCCAGCTACAAGGCTATAGCTCCAAAAAGCTTCACTTTTGTGGTAAGGTTAAATATTAGACATTTGCCTTTGCCATTTCATCTCCCCCTAAATCCCACTTTTGCCCTACAGATTACCTTAATTTAGTGGTCCCCAACCTTTGCAGCTTGGCGGCCCAGCTTGGGGGGAAGAGAGAGGAACTGGGCTGCGCAAGCGGTGGGCCGGCACGTGCACACATGCAGCCTGACTTGCACGAGTGGGGGACTTGTTCAAGCAGCAGGACAACATGCATGCATGCAGCTCGACTTGTGCAAGCGGCAGGCCAGAATGCACGAGTGCCTCCCAGCCTGCCCTAGTGCAGGTTGAGCTACATGCATGCTGCCCAGCCACTCGCATGGCCCAGTTCCAAATAGGCCGCGGCCCGGGGGTTGGGGACCCCTGCCTTATTTGGTTGTTTTTCTATCACAAGCCCTTATACTATTTTCATGTTTATTATTTGTAGGTAGACAGCATATTAATTTAATTGAAATTATATCCTAACCTTTGTAAAATATGAACAAAAGGGATGCCAAGAAATAAATTACCAGTCAATCTGTTCCGCCTTAGAAGATTCTTAGAAGAAGAAGAAAATGAAAAACACAATGAAGTAGAGAGTTATGGAAAGGATGGAAAACCAAATACAAAGTAGGAAATATAAGAAACATACCCAAGACCCATAAAGGACTCAAATGCCTATACACGAATGCTCAAAGTTTAGGGAACAAACAGGATGAACTTGAAGTACTAGTGCATGAAGGTAAATATGATATAGTTGCCATTACTGAAACATGGTAAGATGAAACTCATGACTGGAATGTACTGATGGAAGGATACAAACTATTCAAAAGAAACAGACCTAACAAAAGAGGAGGTTGAGTAGCATTATATATAAAAGATCACTACATCGCTACAGAAATCCAAAAAACCAAAGATGAAAACCTCCTAGAATCCATATGGGTCAATATAAAAGAAAAAAAGAATGACATTGCTATAGGCAGTCCACCCAATTAAGCAGAAGAAATAGATGAACGTTTGGCTAAACAATTAACAAATGTATGTAGGAAATATACCACAGTAGTAATGGGAGACTTTAACTACCCTGATATCAACTCTGGGAGATCAAACAGATTCCTAACCAACCTAGCTGACAACTTTGTCATCCAAAAGGTAGAGGAGGGAACTAGACAAAAAGCTATACTGAACCCAATACTTAGTAATAGAGAACAAGTGATAGAGGGAGTTGAAGTTGCCAAATGTTTGGGCCATATCATATAGAAAGTCAGTATATTGCAAACACAAGCAATAGAGCATAATCCAGCCGGTGTCTTAAACATCAAAAGAGCTGATTTTAACAGACTCAGAAAGAGCCTAAGAAAAATTCCATGGATGAAAATCCTAAAGGGGAAAACAACAAAAGAAGCGTGGGAAACTGAAAAATATATCATAAAAATCCAGTCCACCACAATACTACTGAAAAAGAAAAACAAGAAATCCTAGAAGAAACCAGCATGGCTGCACAAAGATCTCTCTGATAAACTGAAAGACAAAGAGGACAAGTACAAAAAATGGAAAGAGGGACACATAACTAAGGCAGAGTATCAGCAGACAGCCTGAATCTGCAAAGATGAAATCAGGAAAGCAAAAGTTCAGAATGAACAAAGACTTGCAACAAAAAATCAAAGATAATTTTAAAAAGTTTCTTTCAACATATAAATAACAGGAAAAAAGGCAAGGAAACAGTAGGTCCACTTAAGAGAGAAGATGGCAAGGAAGTAACAGGCAGCAGAGAGAAAGCAGAACTGCTAATTCATTCTTTGCATCAGTCTTCACGCAAAGAGAAACTATAGCCCAACCTACCAAAAACCTAACTGTAAAAGACAGACTAGAAATAAAAATAAGCAAGAAAACATTTAGAGAACACCTATCTCATCTTGACGAATATAAATCACCAGGACCTGATGGATTACATGCCAGAGTTCTGAAGGAACTATACTATACTTGTACTATATCTTTCAAAAATTCTGGAACACCAGGGAATTACCTGAGGATTGGAAAAGAGCTGATGTGGCTCCCATCTTCAAAAACAAAACAAAAAAAAAACAGACCCAGGAAACTACAGACCAATCAGCCTAAAATCAATGCCTGGGAAGATACTGGAAAAGATAACAAAAAAACAGATCTGCGAACATCTAGAAACAAAGCTATAACTAAAAGCCAACATGGGTTTGTTAAAAATAGATCATGTCAAACTAATCTTATTTCATTCTTTGAGAAAGTGACTAAATTAGTACCGTAGACCAGCAAAATGCTGTGGACATAGTATACTTAGACTTCAGTAAGGCATTCAACAAAGTAGACCACAACCTACTTTTTGCTAAACTAGAAAAATGTGGGATAGACAACATCACTACCAGATGAATTTTGATCATTAGAAAAAAGATGTTGAGACTTTGGAAAAAGTGCAAAGAAAGCAACTAAGATGATTAAAGACCTGGAGACAAAAATATATGAAGAACGGTTGCAGGATTTGGGTTTGGCTAGTCTAGAGAAAAGAAGGACTAAGGGGGACATGATAGCAGCATTCCACTATTTGAGAGGTTGCCACAAAGTGGAGGGGGTCAAATTTATTTTCCAAAGAACCAGGGGGCAGGACAAGAAATGATGAAAATTAATCAAGGAGAGAAGCAACCTGGAATTAAGGAGAAACTTCCTAACAGTGAGAACAATTAACCACTGGAACAGTTTTCCATCACAAGTTATGGGTACTTCATCACTGGAGGTTTTTAAGAAGATAATGGACAGTCATTTGTCTGAAATGGTATAGGGTCTTCTGCTTAAGCAGGGGGTTGGACTAGAAGACCTTGAATGTCCGTTCCAGCTCTATTCTGGTTCTGATATTCTGATTCAAGACATTTTTGCTCAAACTGGGATTCTTGTGTGATTTTTAACTAAGAAGGCTTCCAATCTCATAAATATGACTGGAGCAGTTATTAACTAATTTAGATTGGACAAGATCAAGATTTAAACAGCGGTATCTCAAGGATGAGTTGTTTCTTTTTACTGATTTAGAGCTTGGCATCTGCTGATAGCAATGTTTCTAAAATTACTCAGAACTATGAAGCAACTAATGAGATTTTGGTTGGTTAGAATCGTTTGTCAGTTACTAAAATTGTCCCGTACAACATTTATTGTTAAACAGGTGTTCTCTGGCTAGTAGAGGAGTACAAATAAGGGTTACTTCTCAGAAGCTTTTCTCCCTGAATGATGGCAGTTACAGCTAAAACATTTGAAAAGCATCAATTTGCCTATCTGTCAGGCACTGTAATATATGCGCATGTGCAAATGTATAAAATTATGATATATTTACCCGATATTTTAATTTCTTGCTTGTTTAAAATGCTGAGCTTTAGCCAGTTTAATCTGTTTTTAATTTTTAATTATAACCTTATTATTCCTTTAGTCTCCTGCTTTATTTTTTTTTGTTTTATAATTATTATGTATTTTATCTTATTATGAACGTCAAAGGAACTGGTTGATTGAGAAAGTGTACAAGTGCAAACGATAAGAAAAGGATAGAAAAATAATTGTATGTGAACTAGCACTGAATCATCACCGATACCCTCATAATTGATTTTATGTTCTGAGCTTAACTGTGCATCATAGCAATGTGATACCCCTAGTGCCTGAGTTGTGAAGAATTTTCCATTTTTACTTTTTTGCTTATAAGTCTTTCCATAGTTCCTCTTGTTAT